>JACMZG010001913.1:31630945-31713503 GCA_018340805.1 Microvelia longipes
TATCTATAGTATATCTATATACATCTATTTTATATGTTAAATAATTTTTAATTATTATTGCATGCCTACTTTTAGATTTAATATTTAAAAAATAATCAATTAAAATATATATCTTAAAAATAGTATAAGAGAACAATACTGACCCTCCACGGCACAAGATGAATATTTTTATTGATCTTTAGTGGAGGGCATACCATTCAAATAATAATTGTACACATATGCATGTTTCTAATGTATACAACAATAAAGGTTATTTACAAAAATAATAATAAAACCAGATAAATATAATATTTTGCCAACGTTACAACATAAAATACTTGTTAGAACTCTTTCCTCTTAATTCAATAACTGGTTTGTCGTCTTAAAGTATGACTAATAAAAACTGTAAAAACTACTACCCTATTAGAAAAACAAGACATGGCTTCAACAGGTGCTACTGTTGATATTATCTTGGAGGCTGTGTTTACTTTACTGTCCCTTGTTTAGAAAAGCTTTTAATTAATTTTAATCAACTTTAACATTCATTTAGGTTTAAACTATTAACTGCTACGCGACACTAAACATAAATAAATAAATTAATAACATAAATTAATAAATTAATAACATAAATTAATAAAATATCATTATTTCCTCCGAAAAATAAACTAATTGTAAATCCCTTAAAATCAATATCTCAGAGTCATGTAATTCATTAAATGTTATAGGGAATTCTTGGGCGGCCTTCTTACCAAGATCGAAATCATTATCCTTTTCTGTTTACTTTAAGGTAAAATTGCTGTATTCAGGGGAAGAGGCTGCGCCAAAAAGATGTACCGAAGAGCGTTACAAAAAGGCCCCGCGGCGCCCTGTGTAAGCTTTGCGTGCGTAAACCTGGTTAGGTGTTGTCCTGTAGCAGTTTGACGTATTAGTACTTCAGCCATTGGCATACTGCCATTGGCATCAGCAAAATTCTAAAGTATTAGTTTTTAACAAACCACATTAAGACAAAACTTGATTTCTATACTTAAAGTTGAATATGTCAAACGAGAAAATCGGAATGAATGCTGATAACAAAGTTCTACACCGAGTATATATATTTGGCATACTTAGTAGTGTATGTGTATCTTAATTCATCCTGATTAGATAATTAATTTAGTTTAGTGATTACTTTTAGTTTAGTTGATTATTTTTTATTATTTGAACTAGAACATAACGTGGTTTTATATTCAGGGACATCAGATGTATCAAATTTATAATTGTTTAAAGAAAATTTGGTTGTTATTTATAATACAATCAAAAGCAGTATTTCTTTAGTTTCCTCCATTTTCAAGTGAAAGCGGAGTAACATTCTAGTGATTTAATGCCAGTTTGGTTTGGCTTTCCCGCATGGCCTTCCCTCGCCCTTCCACATCGCCCTTAGTGGCTTCGTTTAGGAAATAATTGCCTTTTTTCCACTGGGGAAAATTTTCTCTAAGTTAATTGTTAAAGAAACTTAAGGAAATTATTTTCGAAAAGTATTTTTTTGAGTTTCAAATTCAGAAAGTTTCTGACGAGAAAAAACAAAATTAGGGAATGTAATTAAGAAAGATTATTTTTACGAAATGTACATCGCTTTATTAGCTACTGGCTCGCCGAAACTAATTTATTTCGGCAAATTGCAAACTATTACATTACTTTTTATTGTAACATTTACAAACTTTCCGATTGATGATGCAGATAAAGATTGAAGTCAAGTTCGAACAGAGTCTTTAAAGCTCAGTTTCTGAATCCGGTAAAAAGCATATATATATAGAGATTTGTTTGATGGTAACGAGTCTGAACTTAATAGTGACACTATAAAGTAAAAAAGTAAAAGATATGGATATGGGCTTTATTCCAATAAGGTATCTCTGTAATTTGATCTATATGGACTTAGATATAAGACCTCTAAATTACTTCTATCAATCTACCTGCAGTCAATACCTACATATTCAGTGACTTATATATATATTCCACAGAGAAGAAATCCAGGCGTGGTAGTCGGCATGCCAGGCGAATTTCCTTTGGTGTGTGTGTTTCCGTGCTTAACAATCCATTTTTGTAAACGGTTTTGGTTTTTGCTTTATAGCTTGAGCTGGAACTCAATTATCAAGCATTACTCGTAGCTCATGTTGTTTGTATTTTTCATAGGAAATGCGCATTATGATCCTGCTGATTATACAATCACAAGCGTTATTGGGAACCTATGACTTGGCTAATTCAATGATCTCACAACTTTTTACGCTAGAATCTAGATAATAGACTCTAGACTAGACTCTTTTATCACAGGCATGTGTTTTTGTTGGTATTATGATTTTAAAAAAATATTATATGGTTGGGATTGACTTATTTTATTAATATGGGTAATTTTAATTACTTATTAATATTTTAATCTCTTATCTTTTTTAGATTATCAGATTTAGTTCTCATCTCCCCCTCCATTTGAAAAGATCCAATTGTATGAGAATATAAAGACAGAACCATGGAAATAACTAACATGGTTATATCCAAAATAGCAAGACCATGCTTGCAATTTTTCATCTTTTATCCTTACCAAATGAGATTTCATAATTTATACGTTATTATAAAAGACGTATAATTTGTTTGGTTTATTATCAAGTTAAGAATTGTTTGTTAGGATGTACGTTGTAAAAGCAATTTATTAAGGAACATTTTATTGCGTATTTATCAAGAAAGGACAATTAGCTTCGGATAAAAGCTTTATATCTATTCTAGGATTAAATATTATTATAAAGAGAAATTTTATAGACATAAAACACGTCTGTCGTGAGATTATCAAACTACAGTTGTAAACTAAAAGTTTAACTTTCATAAACTTGAAACAAAATGTTATAAGATTAGCCATTTCCAATTATCTGGATATTTTGAAAATTTCATTGAAAGGATAACCGCAAAACTAAACAAGGCGAGTTAGAAACGTATCATAATGTTTCACAATTATGCCGAACGAATAAATTAATTTATATTATTTTGTTAATATATTATATAATTTATATTAGTATGTTTTTGTATCTTCAACTTGCGTTAAAACGATATTACTTCTTGTATTCATTGGACTATCTACACCCATCCCCGCAACATCGGGCTTGCTTCGTTCAACCTAAAAACGTGTTTTACTTTATATTTGGACTTGTTTGACTCGTTCTATTTATAATAATTGTAATAAATTAAGTCAGTTACAAATAAAAATAAAACAGAAGAGTGAAGCGAGTCTGAAGACTTGTTACAGTTCAAATGTGATTCGTTTATTTCTGGGGGACAAATGAAGCGATTTGAAGTTATAAGGATGAGCGTTGCGAATTCTTTGTGACGTGGGGAAGTTCCGTTCCGAATTTTTTCTTACACAAATTTTCCAAGAGACCGAGCTGAATATTATTCAGGTCTGTTACCTACTTAATGCTAAATTTCTTCCATAAATTCATCAAAATTGGTAAATTTGTACGGCATGTATTATGACGCGTACAAAAAACTGAACCACTTTTCAATTTAATTCTAATTTAATGCGTGACGTATATAACGTCATTTTAACATATCCACTCTTAAAATTTCTCTTTTTAGTACACTTTGCATAGTCAAATTCCTCTTTCGTTTTTATATTTTTAAATAAAACAGAAGAGATACGAATAATTTAATAGTTAATGCGCTACAAAAAATCTACTTTACCACTTCATTTCATCAAATAATCGCACCAACTTTCCATCAAGTAACCATCGTAAAGTTTGAAGCAATCAACTTGATGACTTTTCTCCAAAAAAGATAGAAAACGGGTTTCAATAAACTTTTCCTCTCTCTCTTAGTTTTAAAAGTTTTAAAACTTAAAAAGTTTTTAAAATTGTCCAAAATTCTTTCTTTATTATCTTCTCTTTAACGATTGTCAGAGTTTTGTGACTTAATGAGCATCAATAAAACGATTAGAGTTATAATTCTAGCTTGGAAAACGGGATTAAGCACGTTTCAAATTATAATTATTAGAAAAAAGGTAATACTAATTTTATTAAATGGATCTAATTGTCAGAACAAACTTGTTAAACTTGAATATATGGACTCCAAAGAAATTAAATCTGTCAAATCTATTAGGAGCTATAAATTTTAATAAAAAACAACGGATACAGAGTACCTCGATAGTTTTCCTCTCAGCTTCGTTCGTTGTCTGATTACTATGATTATCTAAATCTTAAGGCAGAGAAACTTGAAACTCTCTACCTTTGTCCCTAAGATGTAACGATTATTCAAAGACTAAGTTATTATTACATCAATATCTCTGCGCTCGACCTAAGAATAAAGTGGTTATCATATGTCAAAGGTGTTATAACTTTAGATATTTTCAAATTGATGTTGGTTGTACCCTTAATAATATCTTGATAAGGAAGATTGTATCCATTAGGGTTAATAAAAAAAAAAGATTTTAGAGTAACGTTTCGACCATTCTGGTCATAACCATACAAATACTAAAAATAAATTCATTCCGAGGAAGAATTAAGTCAAAAAGAAAGGTACTGAGTAAAGGTGTGAAGTAATTATAAAAAAATTGAAGCATTTACTACAAAATACGTTGAAAATATTATACATGAAGAGAAAAAAGAAAACTATAATAAGAGAAAATAAGATAAATATAATAAGAGAAATACGGAGTAATAAAGAAGGTAACTGAGAGATAAGGGAGGTTATAAGAGAAATAATATTTCCTTTTACGGAAATTATCACTCCTAGAAAGTTTGTAACAACTTTTGCATAAATATTTTTAAATAAGGATCCAAATTATGTAAAACTATGTGAATTTGCATTGTTTTGACTAATTTTATACATTATGAGAACAATAAAGATATTATTATTGTTAAAATATTTCCGATGATAATACCAAACTATGGTCATCATTTCGAACCATCTCTGCACAGCATTATTCAAACTCAATAAAAGGTTTGTTTATACTAATAGTTAGCGCGACGTTTTTGGAAAATCCTGAAATTAAACAACCTGTTGTTAAACAACTACATGTATTGTGGAACAAAAATTGTTAGGTTTTACAAATAGAGCCATGAATTTAGATGAAATTGATTAGTTTTAGTATTTTTACTTGTTTGTACAGTCACTGATGATGGTCTCATGCTAGGTTGAAAGCGATTTGTCAATAAAATATTTTTGTGGAGAAACTCTTTTCTTTCACCCATAGAGCCATGAATGAATAAATGAATAAAAACGTAATTTATTAGCAAACATATTTATAGCCGCTTTTTAAATACAACCGTTTAACGTCACAAGGTTAATAAGTAAAGATTATCAAGTAAAAACAAAGGAAGTTATTCAATTTGGCGTTCTAAGGTCTATTAAAAATTAATATGAATTATAATCGAAAATAAAAAAAAAAATCCACTTTGTATCGAGGTGTTTAATTTCTCTCAATGGGACAACCTCTCTCAACGCCCTGAAATGAAACCGGGGTCATATTTTCAGTGTGATAATCACCTTTCTTATCACTATTTAAAAATTTCGGAGGATAAAAATTATTTCTGCTGTCCTAAGAGTTAACCATTTAAAAACACCAGTGAATAAAACGGCATACTAAAGAAAAATCTTTATTTCTTTTTTCCGTTTACATAAAAGATAAAATTTACAAATCCTTTTTTTGTAAAAAGGAAAATGAACAGATTTATTCAATTAAAAAGATATGATTTATTTAGTTTCTAAATTACAAAGGAAGTAATAAACAAATGTAAGGTTTTAAGTCTTCGCAATTTTACTCAGTAATTGGTGCGATAATTTTAATAAATTACATTTTTAATTAAGTTTATAACTGCTTGATTTAAAGAAACATGAAAAGGTCTGAGTTTTGAGTAAGAGAAGTGAAAATGTATCGATACTTCCAAACAAAAGAAAGATTAAAGTTTTATAATAAATTATAAAACTGTATTTTATTGAACTAAAAAGATCAATAGTATCGAGTATTATTCTTCAACATTAGCCACTCATGCTCATTAAGTTTGATCTACCTTCTCTAATCTGGAGCCTTGTGATGGGTGGCATAATTAGCCATCTTAACAGTAAATGCTTCTTTGTCACAGAGTACATTAATGATACGGTCAACATAACCCTGGCAAATGTATAAATACAGCCCTTTAGTTCATTTAAACACTGATATAACTAATAACCTTAATAACCAACTGATATGACTGATTTAAAACTGGTGTTAACAGGTTTGTCTTTTAGATAACCCTAAGATATGCAACAACCAAACACATCCTTTACACTATTAGATCCCCTACACTATTTGGTAGACACCTAATAGTGTCCACCAATAGTATGATCAGACCCAGCTGTCTGATAAGGTCAAATATTTTGATGTAATTCTTCATAAGAGTCTTGAATCATTTGCTGGATAAATTTATTAATGAAGCTTGACTATCACTAATTACTGTAGGTAAATATACAGTCTCTCAACTAAATAGTATATTAATATATTTACTTAAGAGTTATCTTTCTGCCACATTTGGTCACAATCAGTCATTGATAAGATCTATCGTTAGTAACGACCACTTCCCAATCTCTGAGTGCACTATACAGATTGGAAAGTGACCGTTACTAACGATCGATCTTAGGACTCTAGAGAATGACTGATTATGCTAGATGCGGCAGAAGGTTTATTTTCAAGTAAATATCGTAATAAACTATTTAGGGAAGAGACTGTTTATTTATATACTATTGCATTACTCCACAGAGCAGTTATTATTATTATTTATAATAACAGTCCATATAGCTGTACGTAAAATCTGTCGTTTCAAATAGATCAGAGTCAATCCTGTGGGCCTTTAACCCATAGATGCCATACATTTAACTATAGCCAATAGGATATTTAAAGATTGGCTCTTAGTCAATGACTAGCAACTGAGATATATGCTAGCATGAGACACATCAAGCTTATGTTAAAATTACCTATCTACCAATTGACGAAAGATCCTTATAGTCTAAGCTAAAAGAATCTCATGACAGTATCGGCCTATTCACTAGTCACTGTCGCCTTCGAAAATATCTTTATACCATCGGTTCATTAAAATTTAACCTAGTCATCAGATTTGTAAATCAAATAACAAAACTTCCACTTTATTCGCCCAAAACGTGAGGCCCTCGTCGTTATAAAGTTGTCTCATTCCGGTAGCAGCACTCTCAACAATTTAGACTCTACCAATGGATCACATGGTAAGAAGATCCTGGACATTGTTCGGGAGGAAAGGATTATCCTGACTTGAATTGAGAGAATTGTACAATCAATATCTAGTCACATTGCATATGGTGAATTATTTCCACGCAAACTTATCTTCATTTTTAATAGCGCTTTTGTATGACGATAACTCTAGAGACCTTTTTATATCAAGATAAAACTTTCCACACAAATTCAGAATTTTAAAGAGTGAATAATATTATCAAAGTATATGACGTTATCATACTTACAAATAATTGTTAGAGAGGGAAAGATTTTTTTTAACTTTAGTGTCCCTTTTCTTGTTTTTGGATATTTCCTTAATCAATTATTCTAAAAAAAGGAAGAAATCATAAAAAATAGTTTTGATATTAAAATATTTTAAAAGTATACAAGATTTTTTTTATACATACAACAAAATATTTTTATACAATCATTAAATCTTATAGTATACTCGTAAGGATAATCGTTTTAACATTTAAAAACGTGGAGGTTGCAAGAAATACTAAATTGGACACTTGTTGGAGTTCAACAAAAAGTATCATAAATCAAAAAGTACCAGAAAAGGGGGAAAAGTCAAAATCTTCTTAAATATTATTTTTAAGGCATTTTTGCTGGATAAAGGTGAACGTTATATATCAAAATGATGCTAATGGCCGGATATTTGCGAGAAAATATCCAAGTTTAACTTTCAAACTCCTGTGAAACTTTAGTCATTTTTAGTAAAGCTTGTGTCTGAAGCAGGTAGTCTATGCCATTCATCCATTACACATACATATAAAATACTTTGCCTGGCATGGCACTAAGGTTCTTTCCCAGACTCACCTGCAGTCAGAGGTTCGTAGACCAGAAATTTTCGTCACACTGAACATAGCGACCTAGCTAAGGCCATCCACCAGGTTAGATACTAAGGTAGATCAAAATATTCAGAAAAAAACCACTCTGAAATTTGTTTTCAAAATATGTTAAAGACTTTAAACACTAAATTTAAAGACTAATCAGGTCAAATGTTATATATTTGTGTTTTGTTTCTGAGAAGTATTATTATGATATACTTATTAAAGAAACAAAGTAAATATAAACACATTTCTATAATACTGTGTAAATAAAAAGAACCTTCATTAATTGAAGCAATATAATAGAAAAGTGCTCCAAAAATTTAGTATCAAAGGAAATGATACTAGTCCACAATAAATGGGAACACCATTACCAGTGGGCAAAAGTACCAGTGGGTAATGGTGAAGCTTCGCCCAAAGCAGAGCAGAAGACCATGTAGAGCGCTGGCTTGGTCAAAGGATTGAATTAGATATTGTTGCTAACAAACAATTTATCTATATATGTCATGAATGACATGTGTAGGTGGACCGTGGTAGAGTGTAAACTACAAAACTATAGCCTACGCCAAAGGGCACAGCATAGAATAGAATAGAATAGAAAAATATTTTTATTTACATTAAAATACAAAAAGTATTTGGGTAAATAGTCAAAACTAAAATTCAACTCACATTACAACTAAAATTTATAATAAAAAATTAGTTAAATTAAATAATTATAAATTAATTAATTATTAAATTAAACAGTTGTCTTATTAAATTACATAAAATTGCAACAAAAAACATTCTGGTAGGAAAGGAAACAAAATTTAACTAGGTATTATTTGAAATAAAAAGGAACAGTTTAGTCATTGAAAAGAAAATGGTATTAACTTTTAAAAAATACTAAAAAAATATAAAAAATTTATGCATCAGTTTTATTTTTAATAAGAGGTTGCTTTTTCTATTTAAAAAATCTTCAACAGTGTAGTATGTATTTTCTAAAAGAAGCTTCTTAATATTTTTTAAAAAAGTATCATCATCAATTCCATTTTTAAAAACTATCTTCAATACTGTTGTACAAAATCATACTATTGTATTCACAAGTTTTTTTGTAGTGATTGTTTTATGTTTTTTAATTTTTAAATTATTTTTATTCTTGTTTCATAAACATGACAGGCTTGAGAATTATTACAATAACCTAAATTATTTCTTGCATGCTTTACACATCTAATATATATAAGTGCAGTACTTGTCAAAATTTTTTTTCTCTTTAAATAATTTTTTGCAACTAGATCCTATTTTTTTCTTAAATATTATGCGTAATATTTTTTTTGTAATCTTAAATTTTTTTTTGCAAATGGTGATTTCCCCCATAAGATAATCCCATAAAGTTTTGACTGAAAGAGACCAAAGTAAAGATTAATTAGATTTTTTTCAGAAAGCGATCTTTTAAATGATTTAATTAAATAGATAGATTTATTAAGTTTTTTAGCAAGAGAATCTATATGTTGTTCCCAGCTAAGTTTATTATTTAAAATCATGCCTAAATATCTAACGTTTTCATTTTCTTTTAATTTTTCATGGTTTATGTATAAGTTATATTTATGAATTGATTTTTTTACCTTTGAAATAAATATATTCAGTTTTGCTTGAGTTTATCTTTATTTTATTTATTAATGCCCAAATGAAAAGCTTTTTTAGTTCAATATTTATTTTATTATTTAAACATATCTTTTTATCTTTTTATCTAGGATAAAAAGAGCATGCTCTGATTCCAGGAATAAAAAAAAATGTCCAGTTAAGTAGCTATGGAGCTACAGGATCAGAAATAGAAAAAAGGAAATTCGCTAAAAAATGAAGAGAACAAAACCAACTCTAATGTTTTAAAATTCTTATTCTATGTTTAAAAAAAAACTAATTTTAAGCCATGAAATATTTCGTTTATGATAAATTACACTGCATCATTGACCGGTTACATGTATTGATTGACATACACAAAACATTCACAAAGCTTCTAACTTATTTACTATGTATTAGGCATAGAATCAATTAATACATCTCTCTGCTAATAGGTATGCCCATTTATAGGGAGTGATTGGTTAAAAATTCTCAACCCTCATAAAGAGCCAAGGTCTGTTTTTAGTTTTTGCAGTGCTGATAGGCATTGGCTGTACCAGACCACTGTAGGTTGACTGTTGCTATGCTTAGATATTTCTTTCAATCTTACGGCTTTATTTAGCTCTTATTTTTTGCTCTGCTCCTTAAGCTAAACAAATAAGCTTACTACCAAGCAGACTCCAGTATTAGTAGTTAGCAGTATAGGTGGACTACTTCCAATTAATTTAAGGGAAAAATGATCAGCTGAAAATTGAAGTGTTGCTTTGTATGTAAATGGAACAAATTAAATAACAAAAATAATCAACAAGAAATTTTTCATAATACGAAATTCCAGTACAAATATTTGGTATAGAGTTAACAAAATCTATCTTGAAATAGAATAAAAACCCTAACAAATGCTGAGCTCACTATTTTGTTGCGTGACAAAACAAACAGCTGATACTAAATTTTGACATAATAATACAATAAATATTTTAAATTTACATACTAAATTACAATAGTCGAGGAAACAATAATTAATTAAATTTATCTCTAGATACAAATTTGTGAGCATATAGTATTATTTCAAAAATGTGAGCCCTCAAAAGCTAATACTGGAGTAAGGGCTCAGTCTAGACTCTAGTGGCTTTCATTGAAATTAAAAAAAAAATCTGGTTAAAGAAAAAATGAAATAACATAAAATTGAAAAAATGTAAGTTGTAGTAATTCAAGTTTAGAATATGATATTAATATTAAAATAATAAAAGCAGAAATTGTTAACAGAAAAATTGAAAATTAATCAGAAGAGTATAATATAAAAAAAAATAATTAAAATAAAACTTTAAATATAGCTATCATTTTTGAAATGTTAAATTAAATGCTTATAAAAACGAGTTAAACATAAAACAGTTAAATTTATCAATGTTATAAAAATAACATTTATTAATCAAGATTTATATGTTAAATTTTGTATTGTATAAGTAATATTTATATTGTTATTATTTTATTAATTTATAAAATATTTATATTTATATTTTATAAAATATTTGTTCAAAATTCACATTATTGATATCAATAAATATAATTGATTTCATAAAGATGAAAAAATATATGTAACATTCATAAAGAATCTGGGAGCACGGCAGTACCCCTGCCAAGTCTAGCGGTCACTGATGTACCACCTTTTACAGGAAGCATCTCAAGGCTATTTTCACCCCTTCGTATCTATATTTTTATTAAAGACATTAACAAAAATAATTCTACTGAATTTCATATCTTTAACCATTCACAGCTTTAAACACTCACTCATCAAAATTCTAAGGCACTTCCAGCAATTGTAGGCACTTTAAGTTTAGTAAATAGATAAATGTTGATGTGAAAATCAATGAAGGAATAATATTCAAGCTTACAAAAAGGAATGAAAAAGAGCTTAAAAAAAGGAATGAAAAAGAGCCACGCTAAGCGTGGCTCTTTTTCACACGCGTGTGTTTTTTGGAATTATATTAATCGATAACACTGAATGAGAAATGTTTATAATTTATTCGCGGTAGGAATCTATGTCAAAAAATATTAATTTCCAAATAAATCAAAATGTAACTTTAATAAAAGATTCCACAATTTTTAAAGTTGTGCTATTATACTATTTATTCCCCTGAGATAAATTTTAAACATACCATATGAGAACCTAGTCGTTCTCCTGTGTAGAAATTAACTCTCTCGGCTTCGCCTCGTTAGTAAACTGAATGGTCCTCTTGGCAAAACTTGAGAACCAACTAAATAAATACCTGTTGTTCTGTATTGGCTGGAAATTAACCATTACTGTGTATGTTGTCTGTTGCAATGCCTTAATATAATTTTGTGTAAGTTTTTTATTATATTACTTTATTTATTATGGTATTGTTCTCTTATTTTTTTAACAGTAAGTAATTATTATGAATTATTTTATACTTCCTTTATTATTATTATATTCTTGAAGTATAATTTTAACAATCAAACAAAATTATCTCAATTTTACTTTATGAAACAATACACAATTGGTAACATTTAAACCAATCAGTTTTCAAATTTATTATTTAAATGAATTTACGTTGAAAACTTTTGAGAAGTCTGTAAATTATTCTGACATGAAATTTCATCTTAAGACAGAATGAAGTAGGAATTTCCTCTTAACCCCCTCCACGCCAAAATCTTTTCTTATTGTTTTAATAATTCGCTTAAGATGTTAACAATAAAATTATACGATAAAAGTTTCATTTTTCAAATTTACCTATCTTCAAGTGCCTGTAGAAATAGGTAATTTAAAGGTATTATAACTTTTAATGTCAATCGGATCTATAATGTCATATGCCTTAAGAGCTAACAATCCCGTTTTAAAATCGCCTTAATAAAATATATAAGGATAAATTACGAATCATATCAAACGCTTTGGGCACAAAAAGTTTAAAGGATTAATAGTAAAATAAATATTTTTTTGCAACATTTTATTCTAAAGTTAATTGTTGAACTTTATTTTACGTTTGTCTTTAGGAGAACTATGTAGAATTTAGTGAAAAAAAAGTTAAAATAAATGTCTCATCTCAACTTGAGGAATTAGTTAAATTTAAAGGAAAACAAACTGCAAAACATAATTTACTAAATGATGTAAAAGAAGATAATTACAACTTGTTTTTACAACATAATGTTAAAAGTTTTTACATTTTAATTTGGAGTATTGCTTTTACTTTGAACCCCATCTGGTTTTAAACAGTGTAGGACAAACCTTTCGTAAGAACAGAGTTCAGAGTGGTAGAGCATAAAAGAACCCTCACTCAGGGTTAAGCTCCGTTAAGGTCAGACTTTTCCTACGTTATCTTGCATCTTTTTTTAGAACAGAATAACAATTATCGTTAAAGAATAGAACTTAATAGATAAAATAATAGATTTAATAATTAATTAACGTAATTACTTGATATAGTTAAAGATTTAATTAAATATTAACAACCCATTAATTACTTAATTTAGTATTAATGTTTTGAAACCCCAATGTTAGCCGTTAGTAGAATCATAAATAAATTAAGAAAATATTTAGAATATTTCAACCTATATTATTTTCATTATACAGGCCTGTCCTAATAATCATTTATTATGTTTAGATAAAAATATTTTCAAATTTTCCACACATAATACCGTAGAAGTTTTAATCATGCCGTCTGTCTAAGTTTTTCAGTATGTCTGTGAGTAGCATATACTTCTGCAGTGTTTATGCTGGTGTCTTAAAACATATTTAAGGTTTAGTTGTGCTGCTCGAAAGATAGAATGTTTTAGAAAACGATAACCAAATTCCGTGAGTCATTAAAAAATCGTTAAAAATTGAATGTTTGACCGGTCGAGTTGAAATTTGAAATAAATATGCATCTAAAGGCAAGGTACACAAAATTTATCTTTTCAGGTGGCTGTAAAAAGTAGGCACTTCACATCCTCAAAACAGTATTTAAAATATGTTTTTAAATACAAATATTTACTAGATGGGCGCTTGTAGTTTACAACAAGGTTATAACCTACCTCACTTGCTCTTCTTACTTTTTTGAAATAAATGATAAATCAAACGTTTGCCTTAACGAATTTTTATTATTTCTGGAAACAGAGTAATTAATTATTTGTTATCAATTGTTTAATAATCATAGATAGTGATTATTATTATATGTATTTTATGTATTATTTTATAAGTATTTTTGTCCAAACATTGAAAATACCCCGCAGGGTGAATACCGGAATTTTATTTTATTTTTTTATTGAAAATACACCACCAGATTTAAAACTTTTGGCCAACAAGGCGATTGAAAAATGTGAAACGGCAAATTTTTAAGTATGTGTGTACATTAAGCATAAATTACAATGGTTTTATTTAATACAGTGTTAATACAAAGTAGTTGTTTAATACTACTACCCCACAAAAATAGCATTTACTACACGACTTGGAATGGTTATTATTACCTCGGCTCTTTATAATGTCTCGCTTCCTCGGCTCTTTATAATGTCTCGCTTCGCTCGATAGTAAATACAGTCGCCACGGTAAAAAAAATACCTACACAGTCTTGTAACATAAGATAATACTTTTTTATGATCGTAATTTTTAAACTATTTTCTTTTAAATAATTGATGGCCTATACTAACCTGTACTTGTTTTTGACGTAAGACATATCGTCAGACTGCGTAAAGCAAAGACATCTTGGGATCGATATCAATTGGATCTGAATCTAGAAACCGGAATTAATAAAGTAATTGAAGGATGAGCGTTTCAAGGTCAAAGTAATACAATATTTTTTATTTTTTTTATTTATATAGTCTAATACAACAACAAGATAAAGGTTACAAGTATTAGAGTTGATAGAGTTTTAGTGACTTGATAAGGTATGTAAGAGAAACAATCCACTAATTACACCTACGCAAGACAAGATGCATGTATTCAGATGTATTAGGATAAATTAGGATTGTAATAATATTAGATAAAAAGAATATGTACGCTAGATATAATATGTAGATAAAAAGAGGTAAATTAGAGACGGTATAGGGATGATTAAATTTTAAGTGATAGCAATTAATTAATACCATGTTTAATACATAGATTATATTTGTAGATTTTTGAGTTCGAGCAAAACAATAATGTCAACTTTGGCTTTAAGTAAATATGACATTCGGTTGACAAGTGGAGTGAATCTGAAGTCTTTACATAGCTATTTTATTCTAAGATTGAGCTTAGCGAGACAGCAGAGATACTACCTAAAGTTGGCTCCGTATCGTATCGACAAATCATAGCGTCGACAAACATTGCGTCGACAAACATTGCGTCGACAAATCATTGCATCGAAAAATAATTTGAGTTTGTCGATGGAACGAACCGGGTTGTTTCGTCGACAAACCATTGCGTTGACGGAATGATTTTTCTACGGAACGAAATCACATCCTTAAAGTTTTGGATAATCGTAATATTCAAAGGACTATTGGGGCGAGTCCGAAATTGTGATGATAATGATTGAGGTACCCGATCTTTTTTAACGTTTCAAAATTTAAATTTACAGCCTTTTTTGTACATCTCTATTACTTTAAAGAAAGCATCTATTAAACAAGACAAATAAGGTTATAGGTAAAAATATTCACAAAGCAGGGACAAACTTAAAACTAAAGGATGATTTGTATTTGTGTACGATAGTGCTATATTATTTAGTGGGTTTCTTTAAATTTAGAATATTGAAATAAATATTTTTCATACTGATTATGTTCTGCTCTTACTCATAGGACATTGTTTCTATAAATGTTTTGTTTTTAAATATAGAGCTTTAACATTACTATTATGAATTTTATGATTCAATATACGATTCAATGTTTGTAAAATGGAATTGAAATTACGGAACAAGCACGGCAGCTTAGTCTTGCCAGGCAAACTATTCATGCATTTGTTTAAGAAAACCTTTTTATACTTTTTTATGCTTGAAAAAAACGGCCGGCTAATCAAACGTATCGCTTCCTATTAATCTCTATATAATAAAATAAAAGCACTATAGAAACTAAAAAATATTATTCAACTAACACAAAGTTGAACTAAATCTGGGTTACGTGATATTTCTCAAATAAAACCCATAACAGAAGAAAAGAAAATATTAGTCGAGATATTTTGTAGCAAAAAAAGTGGAAAAGTAGAAAGTAGAAATAGAGCTATATAAAGAACATGTTATATACGTGGGTAAGTGTGAGAAAGTCTGGGAAAGTATGGGTAATATATGGTTTGTATATTGGACCATACAATATATGCTTTTTTATGGTTAAAGAACCATCTTAATATTCTCAGTGAATATCAATACATTTTTTACTTTTTATGTATAATTTTTCACCAGGTTCAAGTAAAAAAGTAGGGGAATAATAGATCAGAGAGGGAAAATTTAGATCTTAAGTGCAGTTATCGTTATTAGTTCAGGGCTTTGGATCTATATATAAGGGTAATATACTATGACTAAGGGAATTTTAGTAAGTAAAATAAGGCAATTTAATATGCAAAAGAGAATTTTAAACTCTAAGAGATATTTATAAAATAAAGTCTCTCAGTGATGTAGTGAATATCTTACCTAATAGTTATTTTATGTTTTTTTGTGGGCATGTCGGTGGTTTAATGGTTAGCACGAGCGCCTGCCACCCAGAGAGTCCGGGTTCGATTCCAGTTGGGGCTTCTAGGATCGAGGGATGGAAATCTTATCACGTGCCATCCCTCGAAAGGGTTGTGGTTCCGAGCCAGTGCGATGTCAGGTACTCGTAAAATATCCCTAACCCTAATTTAACCTGAGTTAGGCCAAATTTAGGACCTTTAATAGTTGTGCAGATAAAGTAACTGATAGTTTAATGTAACTAATTTTATTACACACACATACTAGTACATAAATGAAAAATTTCAGCCCGATCTAAACACGTATTGGAGATTTTTAATATGTTTTTCAGTAATTTTTGTAGGTTAATGACCTCCAAACAAGGTTTGGAACATTAACAAGGTTGATTTTTGTATTAAGTTTCATTTCGATCCAAAAAAAGGGTTCAAAAGTTATCGAGTCCAATGGAAACGTCAAAATATCGTACATACGTACCTTCATATATATATATTATAATATAATATATAATACATATATATATATAATTATATATATAATAATATATGTATATATATATATATATAATATAATATATATAATATATATAATATAAATATATAATACTTATCAGTTAATCAGTGATCCCTTACCATAAAGTAACAAACCCCATCCTGACCGCATAGGCTTATTTTTGAAAATGAGCTTGTGAGACCGAAATTATTTGGGTCTTGTAGTGCTTTCTTGAAAATAATTTATCCATATTGGAATTAAACAGGATTTACAACAGCTAAAATTTGAAATGCATGCAGTCTTATATGACATACAAATTTACCTTGTTTAATTTAATTTCATCTTGTAGTCATGATTCGTTTAATTTTTATCTATGGCATGCATACAATCATTACGAAATCATAAAAAAAATTAATTAATAAACATTTATGCAAAGTTTCAATTTAATATGGCGAGTGTACCTACCGATTCTTGCAGGTTAATTTTGTTGAGTAAAATTTAGTATACTGAATAGATAGATGGGGAACCACTAGTATTTAAATTGATTTTTTGTCTAAAGACGAGCGAAGTGAGTCTAAAGTAAGACTAAATTTTAAGTTATGCATTATCCATATCCTGAAGACAAGCGGAGCGAAACCTAAGTGGTAAGGTGTAGATTTAAAAAACTGATAAGTCAACAAAATTTCCCGAGCTCTCTGTATCTAATTCTTTTAAATCAGTTTTCTAACAAAGACTTTATTTTTAATAATGTCCAGAAAATGTTGATTTTTTTTAAGTTTTGTCGGCAGTACGGTAAATTCATTAGATACTTTAGAATGCTGAGGTAAAAACATAAAATAAAGTAACTTAAGGTTACTTAGCTGTTCAAACAGTTTCAATATCTTATCTACAGTATGGTCTTTACGGTAGCTCTAAAATCATCTTCAGCGCTCATATTTTAAAAGTAGAGGAAACATTAAATATATATAATTGGAAGCAGTTGAAGTATATTTTTTGAGATGAAATTTATTACAATTTACTATAGTATTACTTCAGTTTTTTAATGACCAAAAGGGGAGTTATGTGTAGATGAAATTTGTGAGTTGATGGGAATAACTATTTATCTAAGAACCATAATTTTTTACTATACTGGGTCCGTATTTTAAATACGAGATAAACTAGTAATTAAAAACAGAAAGAAACAAACAAAGTTTTTTTAACCTCCTAATAAGCGATATAGTATTTTTAACAACAGTGTACACACTGATTTTGATCATCCTAGTACAAAAATAAAAATTCTTTAACTTTGCTGTAAGCAATAAAGAATTCCACAGATTCCTAGAAAGCAAAACAGAATTCTTTAACTACTTAGTAAGCAATATAGAATACCTTAAATTCCTTGAAAGCAAATCAAAATCCCTCGACTTCCCTAGTAAGCAAAACAAAATCCCTTAACTTCCCTAGTAAGCAAAACAAAATCCCTCAACTTCCCTAGTAAGCAAAACAAAATCGCTTAACTTCACTAGTAAGCAAAACAAAATCCCTCGACTTCCCTAGTAAGCAAAACAAAATTCCTCAACTTCCTTAGTAAGCATAACAAAATCCCTCGACTTCCCTCGTAAGCAAAACAAAGTCTCTCAGCTTTCGTAGTAAGCAAAACAAAATCCGTCGACTTTCCAGGGAGCACGACCAATGTCCTCAACTTCCAGCTAAACATCGTGGAACGCTTGTATCCAAAATCAGAACTTCATTCCTTAGTAATAATAAAAGCAAAGAAAAAAATTCTAATACAAATTCTTTTGCTTAACAATTCTCAAATAACAAATATTCTTATCACGTTCAAAACTTGAATAATAAAAATACCCCATATTAATAAGAATACATACAAAAATGGTGCGAGATATTTGTCGGATTCGCTAAAGAGGCCTTTATAAAGGTATTTCAGAACTCTAATAAAAACCTAAGCTCTATTTCCATTGGACCACGCTATAGAATTTCTTTTTTTGTAAAACTGCCAAATTTATCTAAAATAAGATTCCACAATCATAGTTAAACTTTAAAAAGTATTTGTACAAAGGGATTTTTTTTTAAAAACCGCATTGTTATTAAGCGTACGGCATTTCCAAGCAATGTCTTATAATAATTAACAAAGTACTCGTAGTTGTTTATAAATACTATTATAAGTACAAAAAAAATATTAATATAAATTATCTATTCCTGACCAAGTTGCTAGTTCATGCTTTATAACGTAATCAAATGACTACTTGATGCTTAAAATTTTATGTTTTTTTTTGTAATGAAATGTATTAAAGTAACAGAAAAGTTGAGTAATAAGTTGTAATGTTACTGCTCTAGTAATGAAGTATAAACATAAAAAAATTGAGCAAGAAAGAGGATTGCTAGTGAGTAATCACTCCTTTTAAATATAATTTGTTTCGCTTACGCACATATGCACCAGATGTTTTTAAGCACATAGAGATTAATAGAAAAGCTTAATCGGTTGAATCACGAAATATTGAACTATTGACTTATAATTCGACTATAAATTATAATTATAATCGATTGTAAAATATAATTATAATCGATTATAATTCGATTATATAAAAAAGTAAAAAATTACAGTAATGGAGCGTTCATTATATAAGACAAGACACAAGCAATGTGGGGGAAACGTTTGATTATTACTAACTTTAACCCACTCTGGGAGAAGGTTAGAATAAGGTTACATAGAGCCTCAAAATAGATCGTTCAAGCTTCTCAATGTGACAATGTGAAATATACTGTGGCTCCTCCAATATACCTCTACATTCAAGCGTGACAACTATTATTATTATTTTCTTAGAAACTATTTTATAAACTTGGAAAGCAAATATTTTCTTGGATTTTTCTCAAAGTACATATTATTTTCATTTTATTTGGTATTTTACATTTTCTTGTTTCCTTACTAAAAAATAAAATGTATAATGACAGAGGAAATAAAAAATTCTACCGTATATTTTCTCCTTTATCTCTCTCCATAAACTGAAATGTAGTCTGTTGAGATTTCATCTTATATTTTTTCATATTTAGAGGCTTAAAAAAGGTGGTAGTCCTTCAAAACAATGAATCACTCTGCGCGGTATTATCTTCCATATGCTTCGCTCCCAAGGGGGCAAAGTGAGGAAATTTGTCTCCGCTTTTTTATTGTAAGATAAAATATATTTTACATATTATTATCTCTATTTTTTTTCAGCTTAAAAAATGATTGAATTTCAGCTTTTTCAACTACAAAGCAACATTCTAAGCAAAAACGTCTTAGCTGTAGAAGATACATACTTGGCAGATAGCTTTTTCTCTGATTTTCTATTATAAACCACTTTGTAATTTTTAATCAAGATACCTTGTATTATTAGTCTTAAGCTTTTATTAAATCCATTGCAATCTTTAAGTCTCCATATCGATTATAAGTCTTAAGCTTTTATTAAATACATTTCGATCTTAAATAGAGAGGAGTCTGAAAATTATTTAAGGGTACTTACAAATTGTCTGTAGATAAAATCTTGTATGCCACCTTGGGAATAAAATGCGATTTTCCCCTCGCAATTACCTGCCTCTGCTCTGTCTTGGGATTTAAAAACATAAATCGGTTTTCGCCACTGGAACCAACTAACTGCTTTGAGGAATAATAGTATTCTTTACTAAATTGGTGCATAAATAACTATTATTCGTGAGTTATTACCCAAAAACGACCAATAAAACTTCCATTTAATTTAACAAAGGAAACTTAAAGCTAGCTCTGCTTACAAACAACAACTTAAAGATTATCTATCATGATGTTTAGCTTAACGGGCAATTCTCGACTTTCAACAATTAGTTTCCATTTTTTTTAATAAACAACCTAAAATACGATTATGAAACAGAAGAATGATACCAAAAATCGAGCATTAAAAAGCAAAATGAACACGAAAGTTGTCGCTTTAGATCTAGATCTAAAATTAACTCTTCTTTAGAAACTCAAACGTTTATTCATGACTTAGTTAACTTGGAAATGTTAAAGAAAATCGCGTTTTGCAACGATTACTATCAACAATTAAAATAGGACGAAGTTCCAACTTATTATAAAAGACTTAGTTTGAGGCATTGTATTTTTAGATGAGCTCACTCAGACTATACAACTCTATAAAAGAGTTGTGTGATTCTGTTTCAGTGTAAGTCTTAGTAAAGTGACAACTGCAATATTTATGCAGCAAGGGAAGAAAAATGCTTAAAAACCACTCAAGTGGTCATAAAAACACCTGAAACAGATAATTTAGTTGAAACTTTGTGCTCGGAGTTTTATTGCTACCGCAATAATTTTTCTATACTTACGGTTCAAATGAGGAAAAGTACGAAAATTAAAATAATGTTAAAAAATCAAATTAGAGTGAATAATATCAACAACATCAACAACGTCTTTCTATTAATATTAAACTTTATTAAGCAGACCGGCTATCGGCAATAATGCATCTACAGTGCCGTGGTGAATGTTGAGTCTTTCAATTCAGATTCAGAGTCAGGTTTCATGAATTAAAAGACCCAACATCTCACCACGGCACTGTAAATGGCATTATTGTCGAAAGCCGGCTCAGCCTGATTGAGCTTGAGCTTGAGTTTAATATTAGAGGAAAGACGTTGCTGATGTGAATATTATTGCAGAAAATTCTACTGCGCTTACTAAAATTATAAATTAGAGTAAGTTTACTAATTATAACTCCTCTATTCGGGTACGGGGTACCTCTGAACTTTTCCTCATCACATCGAAGTCGCTATACTCATCCCCTCCTTACTTCGGTCTCGCTCGATCGTCCTCAGAATATACGAGTCATTCTGATTAAAATTTACACTGCAAAACGTCTTATAACTCACATCGCCAGGCACTCGACGATGCTTAACTTTTATCATCTAAAAAATCACAGATGTACTTGTATCGATACCAAACTTATTGTACTTATTTATAGCAAAAAGTTTTAAACTTTTACTAAATATAAACACAATTAGATTATTTCCGATTCTTTAACAAATGTTTAAAAAGCGTATACAAATCATTCAATACAAACTGAACTAATGTTTATATTGAAATGAAACTTGGCACATATGTTGGTCTTTTTCATGGCTGCATACGTGCTAAATCCTAAATTGATCTAACAATTTTCTGCGTTTTATGATTTTTCGATATTTTTGTTGTCATAGAAGGTTCATAAAAAATGTTTTCCAGATAGTACAACTACAATTAGACTGATTTTTCTACAAGTTCCAACTATGTGGCATAAATACACTAGGAGCTACGATGATAACAAACATATTCACACAGATGACTTTGTGAAAACTACTCAAAAAGGCTTAAAGACATATGAAACAAATAATTCGGATTATTCTGCACACACAATTCTGCTGCCATTCAAAAAAATGACTTAAAGTCGTAGTGCATAGAACGATTACTTTTGTCCTCCCCACTAATATTAATAATAATAGTGTTATTTAATAAATTTATAAAGTAATTTATATAAAATAACTACAAATATAAAGATAGGGAGTCTACGGTGATTCTGGAGGGGGTGGTGTCGCGGGGGCAACTAAACTGTCGAAAGTATTGCATCTCCGCTTTGATTTCCCAAACCAATGCAAATATCAAACCAGATTTTTTTCTGCCTATGCGATATGCTGCGGATTGCATAAAAAAGCATTTACATTACGAGTAAGAAAGATTGTATGTACAACTTACTACGAAAGGATAAGATAAAGAAATTGATTAATTTCAATATCAGTTGAATTTTACAGAAATTCATTAGCCCAGTTAATAAATGTTTGATTTAAAATATATCTTTTTACTAAGTATGTCGATATTTCAGCAAAATAAATAAAATCGGTGCCTTTTTCACGTTGGAAAAATTGGTACCTACCAGAATAGTTTATATGTAGCGGTAAAAATTTATTAGCTTACCCTGAAACAAAAAAAGGTATATAAATTAGTATAAATTAATAATAAAAAAAGCAGGTTATGTCCAATAGAGTGGCAAAAATTTCCATTATTTTTAAAATATCCCGTATGTATTTATATACATGCAGGAACAAACATTTAGTGATTTATATATATATATATATAAAATATATAATATATAATATATATTGTGTGTTGTGTATGTAATATATAATATATATATATATATATATATATATATATATATATATATAATATATATATATACATATATAATATATTATATAATAAGAGTCCTCTCTCGTCGTGGAAGAACTTTAACAGTTCGAAACGTTACGTTTTTATTGTAAGTTTTTCTTAATGTTTCTATATATTTCTTTATAATTAAGTTATATTATATATATATAATATATAATATATATAATATATATATATATATATATATAACGAAATTCTTTTACAAATAACAATAGAGGCGTAGTGTAAAAAATAAGTTTTAGATGCTTAAAGATCAGAATCTAATGATGAATCTTAACTAAACTTCAAACTTAGACTACTCATGGGTCAAAATGGACATACTTTATGCGTCTTTTCTAAAATAATTTAGGGGTAAGTGCAATAGATTGAATGTAAACTAATAGATTTTATGTACTAAAACTAATAGATTTTAAATGTAACTATTGTATGTAATCTGCATCATATCGCATAGGCAGAAAATAATCTGGATTGATATTTTCATTGGTTTGTGAAATCAAACTAATAGATAACTAATAGATTTATGTAATAAAACTAAAATAGATTTCATGATTTAAGAGTTCCTTATTAAATTTGAGTAAATGGAGCTTAATTTTTCTGCATCTTTTTTAAAATTATCATTATTATCAAATTGACTATATTTCATTTCTTTAACTTTCCTTTTTTGCCAATTAGGTTCATTTTAGAATTCGGTATTGTCAAAATCAAAACTGTGGCCTGTATTATGTTTGTGGTTAGAGTCCAGTATTATTTTTATCTTTTTTGGAGTCATTATGTTATGCCAGTCTTTTATTTAGATACTGTTTTGTTTTACCTATATAATATTGGGGGCATTGAGAGCAGGGAATTTTATATACTAATCAGGATTTTTGCTCTTTCATGGTTCGTCCTTTATGTCTTGACTTTTATTTTGATATACATACATACATACATACATACAATATACATATACATATATATATAATATAATATATATATATATATATATATATTATTATAATATATATATATATATATATATATATATATATATCAGTAGTTATATTATTGTAAGTTCATACATACTTGTGCTAAGTATTTAAGCATTTAACTAACATTAGATGCTGCAACCTAGATATTTGCTAAAACAAATTTGTTTCCCATTGCAATGCTTTTCCTTATTATAGAAAGAAGCAAATATCGTAAACTCTTTACTACACTAGATTATCTTTAATACAAGTAAATTAACTTTGTTATGTCCTAAACAATATTACAATTTAAATAAAACATGAAATGTAAAAGTAAAATTATACATTTCATTAATTGTTTTCATGTATAAAAGCATATTATGACAATCAATTACACTAACAGGTAAGCAGTGAGGTAGAAAGAGAAATATAATGTAATCACAACTAACAATCAAATATCATTTCTCCACAACTGCTTTTTAATTATCTGTAAACACGCATCCCGAGCTAAACATTTTTAATGTAGGTACAAAATTTAATATTTAAGTTAGCGACAAAATTACCTGAAAACTTTGTGTGATTGCTGCAATGGTTCTGGAATGAAGAGAGAAAGACAGTGTTTTTCTTTTACTTTTCTGTATTTATACTGTAAGGTATCTAGAAAAAGTTTGCATAAAATATCCCTAACTGCTTTTTCAACTGCATTGTCTCTTTCTGGTGTTTTTAAGTCTTCGGGAATAGCTTTATCAAGTTATTTTTGTGTGTTTTAGCGTGTCTTATTGTAGTTAGTTTAAGGTAGAGAGTTAAACTTAGGCATAAAAATTACCTTTTGGGCATAGTTATAATATGTTTTATGTATTTTTTTATAATTCAAAAAAATCATAAACCTCTGTGACATAGCTAATATGCAGGGTGGTACATTTAAAATACGTCAACCCAATAATTCAGCTCCGTACGGAGCTTATAGGAATAAAATTAGTATCTAACCCTAATAAGTCGACCACTGGGAGTTTCAATATCCATTTTTTGTAATTTTCTGGCATGTATGGTGATCTGATAACCAAAATGTGTTTTCTGCGGTAAATTTAAAACGATAAGTTGAAGCATACCATATTATGGATCATTTCTGAAACTGTGCCATATCCTGGACATTTTGATAATATCGATGAATTTTGGTAATTTTACCTAGACCTTTATTTTTCCTTTATGTTCGGTGTACCAGTAAGTTTATTTTTTTATTATAAATGGCATAACATGTTTTTGGCCTTTAATATATTTCCTACATATTATACTTCATATGTATGCCATAAGATTGCTCACGAAAAAATTACTAGAATTTAATTTTATTTGTATCAAATTGTTTGAGATACGACACAGTTTGTGAAATAGTTAATATATAAGTATGTTCTTACTAAAATTTTAAAGTTACCGTAGAAAAAACATTTTATTAATCAGATCAGTAAACATGCAAAAAGTTAACCAAACAAATAATTGGGTACTTGATCTTTCAGTGGTCAACTTAGTGGGGGTAGATAGCAATTTTATTGCGATAGCTCCACAGGAAGCTGATTTAATCAGGGTGATATATTAGAATTATACCACCCTGTATTTGCCAAGATTAAACTATAATGTCAATTTATATCAGCCAATAGGATTCACAGTACCGGCAAATTACCGAGTTTGAGTAACATAAAACAAGGCCTACTACTGTAATTATGCAAGAGTGATGAAACTTGATACAAAAATCATACGTAATATCTAATGATGCTAAGAAGGAGAAGATAAATAACTTTTGAGTCATAAAAAATTTAAAATAAAGCATACTTTTTTAATCATGAGACAAATTAGTCTTATATCAAAGACATACAGTAACAAATATTAATAACAGGTTATATCTCTTATTGAAGTATTATTATACATTCTTATGTTAAATAATATCTAAATCTAATATCAATACTACACTGATATCAATATACTACAATTTAAAGTAGAATTTGTACTGTATATTTAATTAGTTCAGTATCAGAGTATTATTTGTTTAATTTTTGTCAAATCTGAAACTCCAAATTAAAATTAGGAATTTTTTTGACAAAGTTTTTAACTTTTAAAAGTAAGAAGGATAGACGTAAAAAAATAAGGGGGAAAACGTGGATTAACATGTTTGCGTGAGTATGAACTTGGTACAGGTCGCCACATCGGATTTATTACGCTAATCCACACTAGTTCAGACTCACTCTGCTCGTTTTCAGAATATATACAAGAAAAACAAAAAAATATTCTCCAACACATCTTCGGACGCGTTTTTTACGTTCTCATAGAGTCAGCACGTTCTTTTTATTTACAGAGATCACCCATCTGGGCACTGACCTACTTTGATACTATTTAACTTTTATGATTCAACATAAACCGCTCGTTTTAAAGAAACGAATAACATGCGAGCCAAATGATCAAAAGTTTCATAATGATCAAAATATGTTTCTGCATTTTATGAATTTTAAAAATTATTCTGAGCCTTCATTTCCGGTTTAGGTAGTAATAAAAATGATTTTCCTTGGATAGAAGAACTAGACCTGAATGAAAATTGGTATTTGTTCTAAGTTCTAATTATCTAACATGAATACACAGACACACACAAATTTACACCCACACACTAACTCATAGACACAATCGCATTCAGACAGATCTTGTAAAAACGACTCAGGAGTTCTTTAAAATACCTAAAAACGATAATTTACGAGAAATCTTCGATTCCTGAGTTTTAATGCAAGTTACATACTTTTCTTTTAGACCTACGGAATGAATTAGGAAAAATAAAAATAGAATATAGCATTATTCAAATATTTAGTCTTCAGATATCACTAAGACACATACCGTGAAAGAATTATCCTGAATATGGCGCGAACAAACCTATTCGTATGGGTGATCCCCCTTATTTATAAAAATATGTCCTTCACATTGACGTTGATTAGCTGTGCGTCAATCCAGAGAAAACTGGACTAACTGATGCAGATTCCACACCTGACACTTAAGCACAGAAACTGAACGCTATAATTTAAAAACTTTTGCATCATTAATTAAAAAAAAATGTTATAAAAACTTTCAACACCAAACTCAAAAAGAAAAATCAAATTAGAACTAATAATTAAATAATGAAAACGAAAATTAAGTTAAAAGTAATACCAAGAAACCAACATTAACACGGTGCGATAATTATGTCACAAAAAGGTGCCTTTAACGGTGTTAAATAAGGTGTTTTTAAATAATTTTTATTCAACTTCTAGTCAAAATTAAAAGGAGTCTTAATAAAAAGTCTAACAATGGGTTTTAATAAAAGGTTAGCAGTTTTATGAGCTATTAGGCTTGTTTTATAGCGTGCATCAACATAATTACAAACTTGATTAGATTGTATTTCTCTTAGGTTTCACGAATTTAATTTTGAACATAATATATTAGATAGGAGAATATTAAAAGTAATTAAGTAATTAAAAATATATGTATATTAGGATAATAGAATAGAGCTATTAAACAAATTAACCTAAGCTATAAGTAATATTTTTTAACGTTTCTACAATTATATTGAACCCCGATCCTACAGTTTTAGCCCTCTTTGGGACCTTCGTTTTGAGCGATCTGTTTTATTTTTCAATTTTTTAAAATGTCATTTAAATAAGATATTAACATAAGTGGTTCATTATAATTAACGATGCAACCAATGCCATAACGAAGCGGCCCCAAAATGTTCAAACCGGAAACTTATATCAATATAAAATTTAGTGGGTCATTGTATCACTTCATCATTATTGTTGTACTTGATAGTTTACCTCAGTGGTTCTCAACCTTTTTTCACTCGCCGCCCCTTTTTAGATTTTTAAAATTTCTATCGCCCCTCTTATTACTCAATCCGGGAGAGGGCAAATTACACATTTGTTAAAGAGATTCTTGTATTTGTGTGTGTATTTAAAAACCAAGGAATTTCATTTTTAGGATGTTTTGGACTATTTCTTATATTTGCGGCTTAAATTCTTCATTGTAAATGAAGAATTTACATAATATGGAGCAAAGATCAGAGCATCTCGATAAAAGCAACTGTTTTAAATTTTCATTCTTGAAAATTTAAAACAGTTTCTTATATCGACAGTTTTAAAATAATTTTTGCATGTCTATCAATTAAGTGCTTTTTGCTACCTACAATTAATCAAAAATAAATATAAATGTTGAAAAATATTATAGAAATCAACTTCCTTCTTCGATATTATATAAATTATTTCTTATGAGGTGTGCTTGGTTGCAGTTTGGCATATCCATATAAACTTCCCTGAAATTTTATTAAAACCCTTGAAATTAATTTTAATTCGAGGGAAGCGAGCCGAAGAAAAATGTTACGTGTCTATTTTGAAAAAGCACATTTTTAATTCAATGTGGATATTCATAAGGTGCCTCTTCTTCCTACCCCCTGATTTTTATTTAAAAGAATTGTTACTTATTGCGAGGCAACTTTAAAAACAATGAATAATTTAATAAATATTTCGTTGTATCGTAATTTAGACATGCAATACTCGCTTAATTTTTAAAAATGGATAAGTTGAATAAAAATATGATGTCCTGTTAAATTTGTGGTTCAATGCGCTTTTTATCACATGTGACAACCATAAATACTTTTTTAAGGTGGCACTGCAACATGAGCGCAGCGAGTGAAATAAAATGCCTTTTCAAAATAGGGGGGCCTTTTTTTTTCAATTTAAATTAAAAACTACATTTTTATTTCAATAATTATTGATACGTGGAATATTTTAATTAAAATGAACAGAATTTGTCATTCCACACGCATATAATTAATTATTCAAAGCCAGCTTTGGAATTGATAAATTATCGGAGCCCATGAAATGATTCTAATTCTTTTTGACTGATTCCATAGGGCAGAGCTTATAATAGAATGAAGTCAGTAATAAGCATTGCTAGCTAGCAATGCTTCAATTCATAGCTAGCTATGAATGAGTATATATGCTTATGGAAAAATAAATGGTGTTTTTTTTATTTTTGCTCCTGGTTTTCTGCGTTGCTCTTTTACGACTCACTATCCCTCTCAGGGCTCCCGTACATCTTATGGCCCCCTTATAATCCTTCATCGCCTCCTACGTGGGCGATATCGCCCACGTTGAAAACCACTGATTTATACTATACAGTTACAGCTTGATTTTCAGATTTTTTATTCTTAAAGACATTTTTTTTATAAAATCTGATGACTCAGCTATAAAGGTTACTGTGGTCAAAAACTATTTTCTATTGGACAGCAATTTATAAAATTCTTGATAGGGATAAAATTGTCAACTATGTTTAAACCCCAATTAGTGAATTTTCATCATACAAATGACGCTTATTAGCATATTTTAATCATAAATATTTCTACCAGTAAATGATTTCTTTTAAAATGACACTTATTAGTAATTTTGATCACGAAAATGACTGTTATTTGTGACTTATTTTTCATAAAATGACGCTTATTAGTAAACATTTTTAGTGAAAATTCCTTTATTAGTAATTTTTTTCATTAAATTACTCATGTTAGTGTTTTTATATATGGAATACACGCTTATTTTGAAACAGAGCTTACCACGTCATGAAAACATTTCATCAAACATAGCTATTTTATTATTTAAAGAAGGGTGAAAAGGAAAAAAGGCTTAAAATTTCTTAATTTATCTTTTCTTTTGTTTTATTTAGTGTAGAGAAGCAAATGGGTTGAAAATAGTTCTTCTTTATGAGAAACAGAAAAAATAAAAATGCCGTTCCAATGCTTCCAGTAGTTGCAGTTGGGCTTCTTTGAGGAGGGGACACTGGTGACTTGACAACTATTACGCTAAAAAAATAGAAAAACAAACTTCTCCAACCACAATATGGCTGCATAATGTAGGAATGAAGGAAAACTTGACCAAAAAACTATTTGTGAAAACTAAACAAATACTTTTTACTTGCATTTAGACAGTAATGCAATGGCTCCTGTGGGGAGGGGAACTCTGATGATTTGACATCTATTGCAATAGAAAAAATAGAAAAACAAACTTTTCCAACCACAATATAGCTGTATAATGTAGGAAAGAAGAAAAACTTGACGTAGAAACTATTTGTGAAAACTAAACAAATATATTTTACTTGCATTTAGACAATAATACAATTTTCACTGAAACATCGCTTAAAATTAAACCAGTATCCTTGCTATTGTTGACAATAGAAATTTTGCTCCTTTAGATGACTGCTTGACAGTGACTATGGTGGAAGAAGAAGAAGCTAACAGTTAGAGGATAAAATCACCGAATGAAAAAGTTTGTTTGCAATAGACCATTGTCATTACATTACTAGGACGGAAAAATTGAAAAGAGTAAGTTAGAAAATTGTGGTACAAACACATAATATATTTTATAATCTTAATAGCATACATACAAACAATAATTTAATGATACCAAACTATACAAACGTGAAAACGAACCCGCAAAGAAGTATTTGGGAATTTAAACTAAATTTTAAAACTTGGGGCAACCATTTAATTAAACTTGACAATCCTACTTTATAAATATTTACCAAAATAAATCATGATTATTTGATTAATGCAGTCTCGTCAGACAGTTTAAGGTGAGGTATTTATGAAAAAACAAACATTAAAGTCAACACAAGGAACACCTTTGACATAGTGAAATAATTATGGTATGTGCTATTACTTATTGAGGAATTTATTAAATTGAACTTGGAATACACTCATGGGTTCGGTTCCAGCACGGGCCCTTTGATTTTCATGAGATAAAATAAAAGTGTACTTGTCACGTTTTACAAATAGGGTATTGAACCTTTGGTACCAAACCTGTGTGTAACTAATATTTTAAAGGTTTGGGTCCACAGGAGTTTTTGATGAGACCTTTTCTTAAACGAGCTTGGGCTTAGAATCCAAAAGATACTTCCTTCTTTTTTATACGGTTTTATTTATCGCAAATAAATGAAGCAATTCAAAAATGAGCAACCGTGTTTACTTGTTGCTGCCCATGGTAGCTTATTCTCAAATTACTTCGCTTACAATTAAATATGTGTGTCTTTGACTCGTTTTTTCATGTTTTGCACATCTTGGTAGTATCAAATGATATACTAGTTAAGCCTTACTGGAGAAGCATGTGAATGCTCTAAAATCTCAGATTTCGGCGATCTAAATGCCGAGAGCAGATAGAATTACTTTGAAGAGCATCCACGAGCGTTCAAAGGCTATATAGGCTTATTAAACATTGGTCCTAGGTGGCGTATTTATAAGTTTATGCTGCTTCCACATAGGAAGAGCACAAATAATTGTGGCCACCGTTTTCAAGGAAAATAGATGGGTTTGAGAGAACTTGTCCCATATAGAGTTTAAAAGAATTGGATAAGTTTATAAAGTTTTTTTTTTCACTTTTAATACCTTACACCCTTATTGTCAACAGACTATAATTCTTATATAATTATTTTGGGTCATGACTTAATAATCTCAAACAATAAAAGAATAATATTAAATATGAACAATCAACTACTACACAATACTAAAGAACTAAAACTTTACTTGATATGTTTATAACCTGACGATAAGAACGATATCGTAGCTACGAGTGCCCGAGGGAGTAGCGCTGGTGGTTGGCGACACTATTTTACATTGGGAATGCCTGATATGTTCCTTTCCCTTTAAATAGTTCCTTGGCTGATTCTATGCAGTGCAGCTCTGTTTTATATCCTCGAGATTTATCTTTACGTGAATTGCATTCTACTTCTACTAAGAGCATTCTACTTTAACTGATTTATTTATCTTATCAAGTATTTATATGAAATGACTTGACTAATTTATTTTCTCAACAATCAAGCAATTAACTGATTTAAAAAAAATTGGTGAGGAGCACCAGTATTTTCATTATAACTTCAGACTCACTCGTCCTCAGAATCCCATGGATTATTTAAAACTTAAGCTAGTAGATCAGTGTAAGTATGCCCGACTCCAAAAAGGAAATTTATCCATAGTCCTAGGAAGTTACAATTTTGGTACTCGCTTCCCTTGCCATAAGAATATCATGATTACTAAAGGCTTAATGTATTATTAGTTCCATCTTGCCACGTTCAACCTGAGCATAAAAATGTATCTAAAATCTAGCTTGTTATGACACCGGACTTTATAATTATCAGGCAACCTAATATCTAGGGTGTTTGAGCTTAAAGTTAATTAAAGCTAAGAAAAGTAATACAGCATATAGGTATACAAATTAAAGGCCGTCAAAATTAAAAAAAAAATAAAAGCCAATAATTTCGAAATGGTGCTAGATATCAAAATAAAATTTTATAATCCGGGTACATACCTAAAAAATGTACCCTTTTGGGCAATGAAATTTGAACTAAGGTATGGTTTTCGTGCCAAGTTTCATCTCTCTTAACATATACAAAGCGGCAATTATGCTTGATACAGACTCAGGAAAAAATAACTTCTCAGAACTTCATAAAAGTTACTCTGGCTTAAACAAAAAACGAAAAAACGAAATTGTTTGTATATATATATATATGCGTGTGTGTGTGTGTGTGTGTTTGTGAATTCAAATGTTTACGAATTCGTGATCAAAGAACCCTTCCTTGTTGGAAGAACAACTGGAAATTGTATTATTTCTTTAATCAATAAAAGATAAGTAGAAAAGCAAATACTGCATTTTAAACACCTGATCATCGGCCAAGAAATTAATTTAAGGCTTCAATAATTTACATCAAAGAGATCAAAATTACTAGAGAGAGACTTTTGGTCGAATCGGTTTAATTTCACTACGTAATTATCTATTAAAATAATAATTAATCGAGACACGGGTATATCTATTGATAGGTATCAATATCCTTTGGTTATATGGATTAATTTAATTAACATATATATTTATTTTAATTAGTCTGAATAATTATTATATTAAGATGTATATAGAGTTGTTTAATTAGAAGGGTTGATGGGATTGCATAGACGGACAGTTATTAAGATAGAGTGTTGTATATAGCCTAATAGGTTTGTAGGAGAGATAAAAATCACATTTATGTCAATTTATCCTCATTGATGTAAGATTAAAACACTAATAGGCATAACAAATGTATATAGTCATAATTAGTGTACCCAGAGGAATTGTCCTCAATAATATTAACACTAACAACGTCAATCCACTAGTGATAGTAATTAGACAGTGGTAATATATTATTCAGCAAATTAGCCTCGGTTTTGAGGACTTTTAAAATAAGGATAGTCATCAATTTTTCGCAAAGAAAATTGATGGGACGTTTATAAATAAATTTAAATTTAAATTTTGCTCATAATAATGTAAACTTATATTTACATATAAGATAGTGTTTTACCTTAAATCCATAGAATAGGCGTGTCTTTACTACAAGTTTCTATAGCTTTAACCAGAAACATTACGTGCCCCAATGCTACTACTCATGCTCTCGAAGCAGTATAGGAGAAATACATATTTTGTGTAAGCTACTTATGAGAGTCCTAAAGTTTGCTTAGACTCAGGTTTATTTAAGTTTACTGATCTTTTAAGAGTACCTGACATCGCACAGGCTCGGAGCCATTGAGTTAAATTTCATTTGAAGGACGGCTTATAAGCCGATTTTTATCCCTCGCATGAAAATTCGAACTTGAAAATAATACCTTTACAGCCCGCGTCTTCAAGTTAATTAAAAACTATATTAAACAGAGCCAACGTCCGGCAATGGTATATACAGTATCGTAGTGGTGCTAAATTAGTTCGGTTGTTAAGAAAGCTTAAAGCCTAACAAAGCTGGTGAATTTTAATTGCATTGAATAAAGCGTACCTGTAAAAAAACAGGTGTGACACTGAGCTGTTTCACACTTAAAGTAGACATAGCTTGTTTTTATCGACATAGTCTTGGTACTAAATTTACTTATGTTTCCTGCTAACGTTCATATAAAAAGTAAATCAAGACTTGGTATTGAGTAAGTGTCCCATGCGTTGCATACTAATTCCGGTTCCACTTTACATACCAACGAACCCAGAAGCCGACTGAAATTTATACGGGGGTCGTTCCTCTCCTAAAAATTTAAAGATAGAGAAGTAGAGCACGTTTGTTGTTTTTGTGGAGCCCAGGGATTTTTTGCAAAGAGGTCAGAAAAATGTGGAGTTTTAAACACCAGGAGGGGGAGGGGGGGATTCGTAAAGCTCTATTTTTCAAGTCTAAATATTAAAAGCTATTCCGACTCATTGTCTCGACTAGTGTGAGAATGGAGAAAAAATTAGGGACCCTGAAACACTCCTAATAAAACTTCACGTTCTTGTCTCGACACTTTTTTACTTTTTGAGTTTTTTTTTTATTTACGGAACTAGACGCAAAAGAGTTTTACTGCCCTAAGAGGATAAGTTATCATTTAATGTAACTAAAGTTGAAACTTTCATCAGCTTAAAACTATTTCAGCTAAAATGGAGTTTGTTTTCGAATTTGAGGAAAGAGAGTGGTTTTGTTAATATTATATCGTGTTTTATGAATGGGCATATGAGGCATACGGAGAGGTGAAAAATGTGAATAGTTAACACAGTATAATTGTGCAAGAGACACCTAAGGAATTTAACAAGCAAAATGCAATGCTTCATCTGGGAACTGTTTCATCATTTGACGGTCGTAATCATTGATCCGTCTCTGATAAATACTTCACATTATATTATTCCTCCGAATTTTCATTGAAGGCTAGAGATAGTTTAGGCTCTGTCGGTGACCTGATGAGTTAGACGTAACGGAACAGAGTGGGACATGAAATTAAGGTGGCACAAAAATATTGTGTCAACTATTCATGTTTACAAAAATCGGTAGTAACAAATGATATAGGAGAAAACTACCTCTAAAAAACCCATTCCAAGTCGTGTTATACTATTTTTTGGGCGTAGTGATAGTAAACTGCTATTTAGAACATAAACGGTATATTGTATACAAATTTCCCTGTACATCTCTTTCGGTCGGCTCGTTGGCCATATGTTTCGATTTTAGCGGCGTATTTTCAATGTCTGAATCACTATCCATTCTTATAAAACATTTTATAATAAATAACGAATAATACATTTCTAAAAATAACAAAACTTGTGAACAAAACTGTTTAAATATTTATTTGAAAGAAATAAGAAGAACAAGGAAGGTAATATTATAACCTTGTAATAAACTACTAGCGCCAATCTGGTTGACATTTGAGGAACTTCATCATCGACAGTTTCGTAGTTTTTTCTGGCGCCGACAGTAAAAAACTGTGAAACTGTCGCAGATGGTAGAAACTGCATTTAACCTACTTTTTTTAAGGATGTGATGTACCTAATTTACAGTCGCTTGAAAAAAATTCTGGCGCGGTGGTCCGCATGTCGGGCGAATTTCCTTTGGATGCGTGTTTTCGTGCTTTTTACATTATATAAGTTTACAACTACTAAATAAATAATTCCGGCGCGGTGGTCCGCTGTCGGGCGAATTTCATTTAGAATGTGTGTTTCCGTGCTAAACAACCCATTTCTTGCTTATAAGAACCATGCCCATTGCGTGGTTCCGGTTCATGCTTTAGAACCTAAGCAGTTACTCAATTGTCAAGCACTGCTCGTAACTCATTTTGTCTGTATTTTCCAAAGGAAATGCGCATAATCATCCAGTTGTTGTACAAAACTATGCCTCTATAATTAGAAGTACGCACTATTATTTGCACTAATTTAAAGATTAGTTACTTATCTTTAAGCTTAGTCAGTTATCTTTAAAGGTTTTAGCGCATTTCCTTTGGAAAATACAGACAAAATGAGTTACGAGCAGTGCTTGACAATTGAGTAACTGCTTAGGTTCTAAAGCATGAACCACATGCATGAAACATGAAAACATGAAAACATGACCACCGCGCCAGAATTATTTTCTAGTTGTAAACTTATATTAGGTAAAAAAAACGATAAAAAATTATTGTCCCTACTAGGATTTGAACCCAGGTACTCTGGGTTTGAGTGCTCGCATCTAAAGGAAATTCGCCCGACATGCGGACCTCCGCGCCAGAATTATTTTCTAGTTGTAAACTTATATTAAGTAAAAAAAAACGATAAAAAATTATCGACCCTTCCAGGATTTGAACCCAGGTACCCTGAGTTTAAGTGGTCGTATTGACTCCGGACCACTGGCATTCAACTCAGAGGCCCAAAAAACATTGAAAATGACACCCTACTCGAATTTTTTTTTATCGACCTAAATTTAGGTTTTCGGTAATTTACAATGGTTTTTTCGATTTTTAGGTCACTTAGAGTGGTCGTATCGACTTCGGACCGGTTTCATTCGATTCAGCGTCTCAAAAAACATAAATATTGACCTTTTTCGCGGCAAAAAATATTAACCCTGAATTTTGCCGATTTTTTGAAAATTTCGCTGACTCAGCAAACCAGGTTAATGACGTCACAAAAACCTGGTTTTCAATAGGGTTCGTGTCCTCCCGAAGGTTGATTTTTGTACCAAGTTTGGTTAAAAAATATTAATCCGTTCGAAAGATAGAGTGTTTACAAGAAAGTGTCTAGAAATACATATGTATATATATACATATATATGTATATATATATATATATATAAAGTCTCGCAAAACGTATTTTTTCGTCATTAGGGACCTCTGAAACGGATTTGTGTCGTGGTCCGAGGTTCGAATTCCGCCATGACGCCTATCCCATTAGCCGAATTTCCAAAGGAAATTCGCTAAAAGAGGCTCTATTTTTAGGCTTTTTAGGCTGGTAATTCGTAACACAAATTACCATTCGAAGAGTATAAGAGGTTTTTCTCTTAATTTGAATAAAACATCACGGATTAGGTTGTGTGTTAGATTATCACTTTGATTGAATAGATATTGTAAAAAATGTCTGTAAAAAGATTAATCAAGATATGCTTGGAACTAGAGATATGCTTGTTCTTCTTATTTTCGCGTGATAAATTATTAGACGCTCTGTTTACTGAAGTTGATACTGCTCTGTAATTACTGGTGAAGTAATTTTTTTTATAAATTTGGAGGGACAAAACAGTAGAATATAACAGTAAAAATTTATAGTAGAATAACACTACTCAGGTTGGAAATGCATTTATTAGGAGGTGAATTCTACTTATCAGAGAAAACGTTATATAACATATCATTATTTTCCAAAGGTATCCTCTCAGGCAATAAACAATTATACTAAGTTTTGTTTCAATGCGGCAAGTATAAGGCTTTCGATGTATCGTATACGTAAGGCAGCATGATACTGACCTCGAGCGAGGTCAGTGTCTGGATTGGAGAACGCTGGGAATAAAGCGAAGCGAGTCCGAAATAAGACGGAAGATCGTAGCGAAATCGTTAAGGAAAAATTCTGTGGTATCCTAAATCTGATTATTTCATAAATAAAGAAAAGTAAAATCCCTTTAGGAGTTCGATGAAGCTACCATTAATATGTATTGTTTATTATAATTTAATAAATTATACTATTATAACATTAAATTATAGCAAAACAAGGTAATGCATTGTTTTGTTTTGTTTTTGCTACAACAAAAACAAACAAGGTAATGTATTGTTTTGTTTTTTTACCACAAAAATAAAATAAGGTAATCCATTGTTTTGTTTTGTTTTTGCTACCACAAAAACAAACAAGGTAATGTATTGTTTTGTTTTTATACCACAAAAACAAAACAAGGTAATGCATTGTTTTGTTTTGTTTTGTTTTGCTACCGCAAAAACAAAACAAGGTAATGTATTGTTCTGTTTTGTTTTTGTAGTAGCAAAAACTAAACAAATGTATTACTTAAAAGTTCATATTACGTTCGAAATGGACAAAACTTATTTTGCCTCACTAAATATAAAAAGCTTTCCGAATTAATTTCTACTTCACGATTCTAGGCTCATTTTCATTCAGAGTTATATTTACAAAGGCGAGAGACATTTTAAAGAGACTTTAAGGTGCATAAAAAGAAAATTTTTCCAGCTTTTCCACTTTAATACCTTAAAAAAATAATAAATGAAATTCCTCATCCCTTAAAAAGATCTCATTATTCCAAGATATATTTTTACAACAAAAAATTTTAAAACTGTAGCATATTTAAATATTTTCTTCCTTCAAATGTTAAAGTTTTAAACTTTAAAATTTTCAAAAAAAGATTACATTTACTTTTTCCTTTAATTAAAATGTTTGCAAGAGTTTATTAAATTTCAAACAACTTTTCTATACAGTGCCAGAACCTTAATGTAAGTATATGTTATGACTAAAATATTTCTCTTTATAGCTGTACATTTTACGGAAAAAAAGGCCCATGTGGCATAGGCACTGGAGTCTGTTTTTTGCATCTAACCACCTCATTATGATCGGGTAATCTAACCAAATGAGCTATGAGTGAATCTAAAGTAAAGTAAACAATAATAATTGATTATTTTATTTTTTTAAGACAACCCGTGATCTGACATTACCTGTAGTGAAACTTTAGACCTAATTAATTTGCCAAATAAGATATAAATCAATTGTAGTGTGTAGCCGTAACGTGGTACCCTAGTAAATAAGTACGCACTAAAGATATCCCTTTTAAGAAGTTAAATGTAATTGTATAAATAAGTAACATGAAAGATATTTTTCGAGAGACATCTTTCTCGTTTAATATTGAACACTATTAAGCCCCTCAATATAATTACATTAACAGATTAAACTTTAAAAGTAAATAATTAATGTTTAGATTCAAATTTCCAAGATAAAAAGAACTTACAAACCTTTGAACAAAGAAATCTGAATGTTTTCACAGCTTAACAATGGTTTTGTTAAACATTCCTTAACTTTTCACAACAAATAATAGACATTTTCAATTTTCAGAAAATTGTCCCGAAAAATTATCTATTTCTGATTTGGTTGTTTATTGGTATCCTGATTTAGAGTTCTACCTTTGGAATGTCTAAACTTTAAGATATTCTCAATTTTAGAAAAGCTCACTATTAATCTTGAAGTTCGAGAGGAAATGCTTTAGTTCTCTTACCTGAATTTTCAATCATCAACTAAGAGTTTTCCAGCCATTTACAGTTTTTGACTTTATCTAATATTTATTGGGAAGTCTGTTTTAAGTAATCTTTAAAATAAACTTTTTAAAACACGCATATAAATAAAAGTTTTATTTTGTAGAGAAATGTTAAAAAATAATGAAGAAGCAAAATGTTTTTTTACTTATCCTCATATACTCTACATAAGGAACTAAATAAGGAACAGATCTCCCCTGACATTTGTTTCAATTATTTTTAAGACCTCCTGAGTGGTTTTAAGTTAAAGTTATCTGTCTGTATGTGTGTGTTAGTGAGTTTGCATATGTGTGTGTCTGTGTTACCATCGTAACTCCAAATGTGTTTATGCTTCAAAGTTAATAACTCTTTTCAAATGTGAATCTTTAGGTTTGGTTGAGCTATAAGAAGATTATTTATTATTCACTAGCAATAATAATTATGCAAAAATTTTGGTAAATAATTTAACACGAAGAAAATAATAACAATTTGACATTTAGAGCAAGTAGCCATATATAATGTTAATAACTTGCATTTTACTATGAGAATTTATTCAATTTTATTGAATGACATGCATACATTCTTTTCAAAAAATCTTAATAAATCAAAAATAATTCAATGGCTAATATGGCAACACATTTTATAGCTCTGCTTAATTAAGCAGCTTAATAAGATCACACTTATTAAGCTGCTTAATCATCTTAAGCAGCTTCGAGAAAGGTCAGTGCCTGGACCGCAGGACATTAAAGGACTTATAGCAAACTTTTGGGTGAAAATTACGAATTATGAGGTGTTTTCTATCTGAGGAGATGGAAGCGAGTCAGAAGTAGTAAGGATGAGCTTCGTGAACCTCGTGTGTTTTCTTTTCTTTATTTTTACCATTTAAAAGATGTTTAAAAAAGGATCCGAAACCGAGATTTTATATGAATTATTATGAGTCAATCATCTTACACGTATAATTATTTCTCTACCTCCTGATGAGTAATTTTTGACTAAGTCGACTGTCTGCATGTGTGTGTGTGTGTTGGTTTTTAAATGTGTTTATAATCGCTGTAGCTTCCAGTGCATTAATGCTAAAGAATTTATACTTAGTATAAAAACCATCTTTACGTCTAACTGTGCTACCCAAAAGAAAAATGTATGGTGTCACTAACATTCATCTTATTATCAGCATATGCTTCATTCTTATCAAATGTTCTAAACTTCAACTCAATTGGACCATTTTCCGATTTTTATACAATTTAAGAAAATGTCATTCTATAAAAATTGAACTAATGTTGATAAAGAGATAAAACATGGCACATATGTTATTATTAAACATGTATACTACACAATTTTTGGACATGCGTACTAATGCTTAAATTGGTCGCAAAATTTTACCACGTTTTACGATTATTCTGAATTTTTGAAGAGTCTTTTTTGCGGGTTATTGACATCATAAAGAATATTTTCCTGATTGTACATCTGCACCTAGACTGATTTTTGTACAAAGTTTTAACTCTCTAACATAAATATAATTGAAGCTACAATGATAACAGAAAGACATACATACAGACACGGACTCACATCTTCGTTCAAGACACTTAAAAGGTCTTAAAAACAAATAAAACGGATAATTCAGATGACATCCCGGTTTCGGATTTTTTCTACACATTACTTTTCTCTTCTGTATAACATGAGGAAAAGTAAAAAGTGCACTAAGTTTTGTTTAAATACTGCATGCATGTAAACGGTTTTGTAAAATCAATAATCATAAGCAAGATAAAGCAAGTTCAAGGCCTTATCTGGTGACCTCTGAAAATGAAATGTATTTATTGTCAGAGGACGGGTGAACCGAGTACAAAATAGAGAGGATGAGCGTAGCGAAGCTGATGCGGTGAGGGAAAAGTTCCATTGTACCCCGTACCTATTTTTGACTTATTTCAAAATATTAAGGGAGACAATGAAGCGTAAGAAAGAGGGATATGCTTCATGATATTGGATTCTGATTTACTATTGGTCAATGACAGATTTAGTTTTATTACAGTCCGTCGATATTGTTTGGCATATATTTTATAATTATTTACTTTTCCTTATTTATACCGTAGGTAAATAGGAAAAGTATTGTGTTTGCAAAAAAATCCGAAACCTGGATGACACCGGAATTATTAGTTTGAGGTGTTTTATGTCCTCCTGTGTGGTTTTCGTAAAGTTGTATGTTTGTTTGTGTGCGTTTGTATTGTTGTGGCTCCTTGCTAATTTATGCTAGTGAATTAAATCTTTGTACAGAAATCAGACTATCGCTGTAGTTGTGCTATTCGGAAAATAATTTGTTTTATGACCTCATTAACCCGCAATAATGACTGCGCAAACTATTCGAAAAATCATAAAACGCGGAAAATGATGCGATCGGATTGAAATATGGCACGCATGTAGCTATGTACAAGCCTAACATATGTGCTAAGTTTCATCGTTTTATCAGTATAAGTTAATTTTTTTTGTGTACGTTGTTTAAAGAATAGTGAAAATCAGACAAAAGCTGAATTAATTTGAATTTTGGTTCAAGTATGTACTTTTACGTAATAAATAAGTAAACAAAGTTTCACTTTAAGAAAACAAGGATATGCATGAATTTGGGTGGATCACATAAGTTAAGTAGCATCGAGCATAATCAGTGCCTGGATGGGTAACTGTTAAAATGATACGAATGTATTACTAGGACGAGCGTAGCAAATTCGATGTGATGAGGAAAAGTTCCGAGGTATCCCGTACCCGATTATTTTCTGTTGTGCTGGATTTCTTTCTGGTATAATTCAAAATACTCGATGGATTCGAAGAAACGAAGGAAGCGTTTGAATCGATAAATACAAATAATGTAAACATAATATAACCTGTATTGACTTAATGTGTTGATTTTGTGTATTGAAATTAACATGTGAAGCCTCAGTTAGAATGTTAATTTACTTAAACCTAGTTAAATGTAGTTTAATAGTTTCTACGATTACCTTATTTAACTAGTAATGCGTATTATTAGGATCTTGGGCGTCTACCTCAAAAACACAAATAGTTTCAACAATCTAAGTCATATATTTTCGCAAATTAATATTTTTTTAGGATTTTGTATAAAATCTAGCCGAGAGTATAAAATAAATAGAACAACAAAAGAATCTTAAGATTGCTAACTCAAGAAGAAAAAAATGATTTTGTTTTTGTTGATGCAAACCATAGAGATATTATTACTAGAGAGAGCGTCGGTTGAATTTATAAAACACCGAAAAAGTATCTTAAACAACTTTGATTAATATTGCAATCATAGAAATACTACATAATTACAGTAACTTATATAATAGAACGTTGATAATACAAAATAAAACACAAAATTATGCCGTTACTTTTAAAATAAAACGTTGATAATACAAAATAAAACACAAAATTATGCCGTAACTTTTATAATAAAACGTTGATAATACAAAATAAAACACATAATTGCAGTAACCTATATAACAGAACGTTGATAATACTAAATAAAACACAAAATTATAGTAACCTATATAATAGAACGTTGTTATTATAAATTCCTTAAAAGCATATATATATATATATATTATATATATTATATATATATATATATATATATATATATATATATATTATATATATAAAGGGAAAGTGGTCAAGTTACTTTTTCGATGTTTCAGAATTTAACCTATAAGGCCCCTCTAGTAATATATCTCTACGCTTGAAAGTCCCTACAAGATGTTTCAAGTGGCTCAATGTATAAAGATAGGGAATGACCTCTCGAGTAATATTATTCTATAATGAAATAATTATTTTCTAATTCAACGCATTTGTTTCACTAAAAAACAGAACCTCTTCAATGAAACTCAAATGACATGCGCATGCCTATTTCAACGGTTATACAGAACTATAGTCACCATTTCGAAATCGGCTATACACAGCATTATTTGTAGTTATATCAAGCTCAGTTTATCTTAATTTTAAAAATTTATTACCTAATAATCCGGATATCAAATGTAGCGAGACTAAAGTAATACCACCTTAATCCTTGGGTAAGCACAATATTCTGAGGGCGAGAGAGTGTGTCCTGAGTCACTTAAGACTAGATCAATATTTAATTCGAAATAAACTGCGTAGGCTTCCGCGGTTATTGTCATGAAGATTTAGGTCTTCCGGTGGTAACCGCGTCAATGTAGATGAAGAATTCGACGTTTCGCATCCACTGTGGGTGGCATCTTCAGGGATGTAGTACATCATAGAATGCTCTACAAAATTGAACTGACATTTTAGCTTTGTAGAGCATTCCATAATGTCCTACATCCCTGAAGATGCCTCCCACAGTGTAAGCGAAACGTCGGATTCTTCATCTACATTGACGCGGTCACCACCGGAAGACCTAAATCTTCATTTAATTCGATGGTTGCACGAATAGCGAGAAGGAAGTAATACTACTTAAAGCTTTGGATAATCATTCTGAAAATTAGCGAAGTGACTTCGAAGATGAGAGGAGAAGTACCGATGTACCCTGTACTTGTTTTATTCCTAATGACAGTTGCCGGCTTGGGGATCTCCGCGCTAGACTTTATTAATTATACCAAGAATTACAAAAACAATTCTAAAGATGCATTTCTGATAAAAAGTAAAAAGTTATTTGACTCTCGGGGCAATAAAAGCAGGTACAGTATTGTTTCATAGATGTTACAATACTTTTAGGAATATGCTTGGTGATGAAGAAACAGCAACTATGTATTTTTACTTCATACAGACATAGCCCTGGAGGGTTAGGCCCTGGGGGCAGAAGTACGAGGGGCATTGAAAGCTAACCTGAAACCAGAGGCCTTGCCTCAATGTTTTTCTTTCTCCCTCGATAACTTGTATGTTGTAATTTGGCTTCAATGCTTTGTACAAAACTTTAATTGCGGATTATTGAGGTTTAGAGGCCAGTAGGTTATTTTATGGAGGGATAGGTACATTGAAGTAGTAGTAACCCAGTTAGCTTGTATCACTTTGTCAACCATACTTGTGGGGAAAGGAATACCCCAGTCAATTGCTTTGACAAATAAATATCCCAGGTCATTCCTAACATTTTGTCAAGTATGCTTGTTGACAAAGAAATATCCTAATCAATTTTTATCACTTTGTCAAACATGCTTATTAACAAAGAAAATCCCAGTGATTTTCTTTTACTTTGTCAAATATGCTTGTTGATAAGGTATTATCCTATTCAATTTCTTTTATCTTAATCTTTCAAATTACTAATTTCACAATGACTAGTGAAGAATTCACTTGTTTTAAATTTTAATTAAATTATTACCAATTATCAACCTTTAAGGAATTCCCTCCGGAAAAGGAATTTTCTTTATATATATATATATATATATATATATATATATATATATATATATATATATATATATTATATATATATATATATATATGTATGTATGTATGTATGTATACAAAAACTTTTACAAATTCCATTTACAAAGCATTTCCCAAAAAAGTGGTAATTAGAATTTCAATTTAATACAATTAAATTCATTACTAGTGGTTGTGAAAGAAGTGGTAGATTGAATGACGAGTAAATTAAACATTAAATCATACAGCCATTTCTAGATACTGTGATTCCGATTTTTCGTGATAACACATTAATTTCTTCTAAAGGAAATTAAGTCAAATAATAAAACGATAGTTATGGAAATATATGTATATTTCAAATCGAATTATAAATTTGAATTAATGATACATTTATTTTATACAAATTAGTCTAACTTATAAATGCTATTTTTTGGGATCGTTACACACATTTTATGAATATTACGCTAATATAATATTGGATTATAAATTCATGTTCATTTATACATAGGGAATATAGGGATTCCATATATATATATATATATATATATATATATATATATATTATATATTATATATATATATATATATATATATATATTATTTTGGATTCAATATATTTTCAATAAAAAAATACTTTTCTTATCAGGTTTGATGAGAATCGAAAGGTAATTGTGGACAGTCTCTTATACTTGCTACTCCTTCTCTTAACACTGCTATCTCTATTGGTAGCAATATTTACAAAAGTCAGAATATTTCATACCTATGTACTTTTCTGACTCTTTAAAGACCTTACACATTTTTCTGGATATAGCTACATTTGCTGTTTTATAGAGACAGATGTTTTTATTAAACTTAAAAAAAATCAAAACAATATTTGACATCTTCTGGTGATCATACCACGTCCGTGGATGATGAAGTTCTCGACAGTAAACAGAAGCTGTAAACGAAGCATAACTTAAAGTTGAATCGAAAGTATATGTTTCTGATCTGGAATTGTCAAAAAAAATTGCAATGTCACAATACTCGTTTACAAACTGCATTGTCAGTATTACAACTAAGTACCATTTTTGAAAATCGGTTGCGTTTTCGGAATTTTTTAAGGCTTATCAGCTTAGCCATTTTTATGGCATGCTATATTTCCTGATTTCTCAAATTCATTTATGCCAAATGGCAAAGTAATTTTTGATACCTTCCTGAATTTCCAGTTGCAGCTTAGCAATTTTTCTCACATTTCTTCTTATATTCAGTAGGTGAGCCTATATTGTCAAATTTCTGCTTTTTTTGCAACAGCTACGCTATTTTTGATACCTTCCTACATTTTTTAGTCGCAGTAACGTAGCACGTTTTGTTGCATTTCTTCTTACTTCCAATAGCTGATGCATTTTTGCCACCAAGCTACATTTCCTTGCCGAATCTTAATCATTGTTCCACAACTTCATTGTTCCAATTTCATACGCATGCTTAGATATTTTTGCTACATTGCAAAGTATTATTGCATTGGCTTTTTCATATTTACTTCAGTGCTACATTTCTTGCAGCACATCAGCAATTCTAACAAAATTTTATTGTTGCGTCTAAACTATTATATCCTACCTACAATTGAAGTACGTAATATCCGCTTTAATCTTCTCATCAAAAAAGTTAAATAAACAGACTCTAATTAATTAATTCCTTAAAACCGTCAAATCTGTTTTCGTTCTGCTACTATAGTATAAAATGTTCCAATATTATTCAAATCTAAACTTTACAATGCAAATCACATCAGATCCGTTTCAATTTTCGCGTAATTATATGATTAAATACATACGAATAGAACTGTTCAATTTCCCGAGTTAATGTTTTGATTCGACTAAAAAAAATTGTGGATATTGTATAGCGAGTAGAGTTTATATACATTAGGAGATTAACTCTTTAATCTGCTAAGATGCTTTAACTTCTTAAGACTGGAGCTATGATGTATAAAGATCCAGCTTATGTTTATGACTTTTCCTTAAATTTTCCTGGCATCAAATTATCTTATTTTACAGGTTAGTGTTTTCCGTGTAACCTTCCACGATACTTTTCCTATGTTTAGCGTTCATATTCAATATACCTTTGTGTTTATTATTTAATAATATATTGATAATGGTTAAAATTAAACATAAAGTTGATAAAGTTAAAAATAATATAAATATCGAATCGGAAGTGTAATTATCAATCAAATAACCAACAATAATGGGAAAAATCGAGTTGCATAGATGGATCGAACAAAAAGCAACGCCTAAAGCTGTTGAAACTTGATAAGACTCGACTGAGAACGCAATGATAGCCCAATTAACTGTATTCACCACCGAGAAACTAAAAGCGAACAATGTCAAAGGTAAATATGGAGTAAAATCATAAAAAAGAAACAAAATATGTGCTACACAGCCGGAAACAACACCTATCAATATTATAAACAAATCATAACCTATTAAATCTGCCAATATACCGGCAACAATTGGAGAAAAACCGCCGATTAAATTGAAGTAACTACATAAATAATTTGCATCGAAAATTGATAATTTATATTTGATAATAAAATATTTCTGCGATATAGAAACAAATGAAATAATAGCCGTTGATGAAAACGCAATGGTAAGAATATTTACCCAAAAAACTAAAGGTAGATTTATAATACTTGACAATTTTATTTTATCGTCAGTTTTGCCAACTTTATTATTTATATTCGTATAAATCCCTAAAATATAAATACATATCCCCATTATTAATAAGGTAAATATAAATATTATTAATGTATAACCTAAGCAATATTTGGGGCTTATTTCTTTAACTTTATTGTAAATAGGTAAAGATAAGATAAATACAGTTGAGGAACCTAACCTCATTACGCATGCATAAATTGAATTTAATAAATTTAATTCTTTTCCGTTAAACCAAATTATTAAGTAAGAGATAATTGCTATGGATAATGATTCGTTACCCACCCCGTATAAGATTCTCCCTCCCAATAGAATCCAATAATTTTTATAAAATGCCCCTATTATTTGGATAATTTGACCAAGTAACCCGATTAAAACGAATATAAAAGATCCTAATTTGATACTAATGTATCTATCTAGTATTATACCGTTGGCCAAACAAACAACAATATTAGGTAGAGCGTATATCGAATATAAATAAGCAAATTGATAGGACTCTATCTGAAATGTCTTTTGTATTATTAATTGTAAGGAGCCAGGCATGTCGTACAGGATTTGAAAAAAGTAAGCCGACAGAGCTATCAAGAAACCAGCTATCAAGCGATTGTTAGATAAACTAAACAGATTTGATACTGGTGAATACTGCTCTACTTCTAAATTTGACACAGTCATTTTGATTAAATGTGTTAATCAATAAATAAAATATTCAATAAATATTCAAGGGTATAGTTCTTTAAAAGGTAGTTGGATTTAAACTAAGATTAATAACAATTAAGAATGATAATAAGATATAAATTAAACTAAACACTACAGATTAGGTTTGTATAATACAAAACTTAATTATGAAATACAAAAGCCCAAAGCAAAACATATTAATTGTTAACTACATTTATCGGAAATTTTAGTGAAACTATAAGCTTTAGGTTCAAAGTACAAATGAAATGAGAAGGATTACTACATACCAACTAAAATTTAGGCAAAATACTTGCTTTAACGTTTTGCAAAGCTATATTAAACGTTTGAATAAAGTAATATACATAAATTGAACACTTGGCACAAATATATAAGAATAAAACGTTTGAAAAAAATGCTATAATCATTGACAAAAGGCTATATTTTAATTAAATGTTTTTTAAAAGAATACTATATATAAATTAAATATTTGGCACGACAACGATACCAAATGAAAACTCTAAGAAATGTACTAAAGATAAGAAAGAAATAAAGGAAATACTGAATACTATTTAAATTTAAATCAAAACTGATATCACATCATATAAGTCAAAAATTAGGAGAGCATTTGCCAAAAATACTCTACGATAATAAAGCTTTTCAATGCAATTTTCTCAGAAACCACTACATAAACGACAAACAGTTAAACAGAAAATACGTTTTTTGTGGGAATAAAATATTTAATACAAATTATGATTGGCAAAAATACAAAATAGAAATAAAAACTGTTTACCTTCCTTCGATAGAAAATTCTAAATAAAATTACTACCAGGATATAGTAAATGGATTATTTCAGAGAAGAAAAATTAAAAAAAAAAATTACCACCATAGAAAATGAATTCGGTTTATATAGCAACGTTTGAGGAAAACTGTTGAGACTTGCAAAATATATGTTTGACACTAAATAGAAATTCCCATGAAGCAAAAAAATAAAACAAAAACAAATTGGAACCAAAAAAAGCCAATGAAGCAAAAAAATAAAACAAAAACAAATTGGAACCAAAGAAAGAAATAATTGCCAAGTAAAACTTCTAGCTACACTTAAAAATAATAATGAAAACAAAATTATAGAACAGATATTATTGAAGACTGTAAGATATAAGTTAATAACTACTCAATATAAGAATACATAACTTAAAAGAAGATAAGACAATTAATTGGAAAAATAAAGATGTTACTTATATAGGACAAGAAAATTACATGAAAATAAGACATAAGAAACGATTTAAGTAGAAAATAAATTAAATTAAATCACAAAAAATTCAATAAAAATACGACTGCTTTAAAACATAGCCATTTACTGTTTATTGATTTTCTATTTAAAGAAATAAAATGGACGAAAATAAAAATTGACAAAGTAATGATGATATTAATTTTTTTTTCGAACAACGGAATATTTAAAAAAGTTAAAATAAACTAGATAATTAAAGAATAACAAAAAAAAACTACAACAAAATGATATTACTAAGTGAGTATTATTGAACAAAAATTGTAGTTTAAAGAGAGAAGTATGCAAATGAAAAGCAAACAGCATACAATTTGAAGCACATTCCAGTTCTGTCTTATTGAATTTCATTACTGAACTATATCTGTGGGATTATGTAAACACGATGAATCGTGTCGGGATCGATAATTAAAGCTTGAGCAAATAGTAATGAAGAATAATTACCCAATGTGTATTTTAATGTGACAGTTTGGTGTTAGGAGTGTTTAATTGTTAGAGTTTAATAGCAAAGTCAAACATTGATTATTAATAGAACTGAGGTCGAAATTAATTAAAATACAAAATTTAAAATACGGGGTACGGAGTCCCTCGAAAGTTTTCTACACCAATTCGGTTTCAATTCACTCTTTTTCTGAATGCCATGGTTACCCAATGTCTGAGGTTTTTTTTGGTTATTCAAAAATGTTGTACAATATTTGTTTGTCCTCAGAATGCAAATAATTTCATTCCTCTATAGAGATAGTACTTCAGTCTCACTACCCTCGAACTTCACGGTATTAAAACTTTAAGTCCGTTTCGAGTTTCTCCTAAAAATGTTGAGATGACAAATTGCATGGTTTTATGTCACCACAGATGGTTTCACAGTAGATTGTAAATAGATATCCGCAAGCATTTTTAACAATTTTCATTTAAATAAGGATTTTCAAATAGAATTGAGAAAACAGTTCTATACCCGAAAAATAGTTTTTCTGACACTTCATACACACTCATGCATGCTATTATCCCTAGGCTATATTTCATTGGTTTTTTATCTATTTTTATTTCTTTGTCATAACCTCACACGGTACATTAAATTTGTATATTTCTGAAAAAATATACCTTTATTCACAAAGGTCTATATTATTCAATCCCGGCACGGACCAAAAATATATGCGTTTACCAATGATTTAATTGGTTAATTTTAAGTTGCTATCGAATTGTTACAACTAGATGATTATGTTTTACAGTAAATAAAATTAAAAAAATAAGAACTAATATAATTTAAATAATATTCAGAATAAACTCAACAAATACTGCATTGCAAGCAACCATCAAATATTTATTTGTTATTAGGACTCTTTATAAAGTAGTTCTAATTATTTCATTACTTTGCTGGATTAAAAAAATAATAACAGTTGTAAACCTCCAAAAAAATGTTTCTTTTTTTTAATTATCCATTTAAACTCGTACATGATATTATCCCTAGGCTATATTTCTTTGGTTTTATCTATTTTTACTTCTCTTCCATAACCTCACATAGTCTATTAAATTTGTATACTGCTAGGCTAAAAAAAATACCTTTACTTATAGAGGTGTATTTTATTTACCTTCTGCATGAAGAGAATATCTATATACATTACACATGAATATATACATAGTCAAAGGACAAGATATATACATAAATGCATGTATAAAATCAAAGTATATTTGACTATATTACATATTCGGAAAAGGGTGAGATTCAATTTGCATAATTATGATTTTTGATTCTAGGAATTTCTCCGTCCTGAAATAAATATGAACATTTTTGAATTAATTACCAGCATGTGAGAAGCTTTAAAAACCCCAGGTCAGGATAACTAAGACTCTCAAAATTATATTTTTTATTCGTTTTAAATATTTTGGTCAACTATAGAATATGTAATAATTCCTTTTTTTTTTGTAATTATAGCCTAAATTTGAATACATTAGCTTTAATGTCTTAGTTTGTTTTTAATATTAAACATAAACAAATCTTTTTCAATAACATCGCGTACGGGATTCGTGAATACTTTTCAATGCCACATCGAAGTCAATTCGCTTACGTGCTGAAACGTGGATATTTGAGCATCCCATTATTCTCCTTTGCAATGCATCTCCCATCCTTGGGAAATATGGAGGCAAAAAATTTATTAAGAATTAGAAATAAACGTGTGACGTGATAAAGTTTTAAGTAATTTATAGGTTTGTTGAAATTTTAAGGTGAAAACCCAATAAATTTTCTCTTCCTACTCGGTGTTCCTTTTTGGTGTCGTTTCAGGGTTTTATATCAATGCTTCAATATATAAAAATCGATCGAAAGACACATTTGTCCTCTATAAAGGAGTGGTTTGATTCTATGAAGATTTTTTATTTATTACATTGTTCCGACTCCAAAAAGAACTTCACCATAGCACAGTTTTCAATTTTAAAATCAAAGAAAAGCGTCAAACTTTATAAAAATTTGTTAAAATATATGTGTTTGTCTGTTATTTTTGAAACATGAATGATTGATATAAATAATATATATTATTCATATTGTTAAAAAGTAACTACCCTTACCTTTCTTTGAATTTTTAATTAATTTAAGAATGAGACAGGTAAGCACAGCATTCCACTATAATTTTATAAGAATTTCATATTGAAAAAAAAACAAATCAAGGCACGTTTAGGGTGTTTGAATTCACAACAATATGCAAACCCTCAAGTAGATTGCATCGGCTACATCATTTTTTCTTTGGGAAATTCTAGTTTGATATTTATTTGTTTTGGTTAAATTTTTAATTGTTATTCATTATCAGCAATACTTAAATTATAAACTGACAAGTAAAGATGTTTAAAAAATCATTTAAAATTAAGATATAATTCAATTGAGTTTATATTTGGTAAAAGTGTGCCCCACTATGAAATAAATAAGTGTACTAAGTTTGATATCAAAACAGCTAGTGTAGGAAAAGTTTTATTAGTATCACAGATGTTAAGAAGCATCGAGCGAGGTCAGTGCCAGGATGGATTACTGGGGGATGGATTAATGTTTGTGGATAAGTTATGCGAGTCTGAAATAGTTGGGATGAACTATTTGATTTAGCCAGGAGGAAAATCTCTGAGCTACCCCGTCCTTGTTTTTTTATGTATGTACTTTTTTTACCCGGTGCCCTATATAAATGTTAAGTTGGTAAAGTTGTTTATTTTTTTTAGTATTGGTCTTCTTTGGTAGAAGACAAATACTAAAAAAACCTTTGATGAAGTCTAAGATTACCAAATTCAGATCAGCTTATCATTTTGCTTTCTATCGAAGAGTCTAATCTTACTCAGACAATCTTTAGTGCCTTTTTATATTTTAATGTTAATATATATTTATATCTTAAGCCTCATGTTTTTACAAAGGAGCATCGAATACAAATTAAAAAAGAAAATAATAAAATTAAAAGTAATTCTATTTTAGAGTAGGTAACCTAAAAAGTAGGAAGAGATAAGGAACGCAAGAAAAGTAAAATAGTAATCAACTGTACAAAATAAAGTAATATTGAAATTAAATTAAAAATGTGTCTTTCTAATAACATTGTGCTGACAACATTAAATAGAAAATCTACATGTTTATGAAAATAAACTGCGTAGGCTTCCGCTGTTATTGTCATGAAGATTAAGGTCTTCCGGTGGTGACCGCGTCAATGTAGATGAAGAATCCGACGTTTCGCTTCAACTGTGGGAGGCATCTTCAGGGATGTAGGACATCATGGATAGAAACACAATGCTCTACAAAACTGAACTGAAGATGGAGACGATGCAGGCTCTATTCCGCGTCGTCTACGTTGACGCGTTCACCACCGGAAGACCTAAATCCACATGTTTATGGTTATCAATGTGAGTAAATAAAAATTCTATTCTGATGAAATGAGCGTTGGTTAGGAGAAAAATAAATTAAAAAATAATTAAATGTTTCCTTAATTACTATTCATTAAAAAAAAATGTTATTTTCAAATCACTTTCAGGGTCATGGAGGGGGCCAAGAGTGGGGGTAGATGTTCGAAAAAGGGGGCACACTAATCAAGAATATATATATATATATATATATATATATATATATATATATATATATATATATATATATATATATATAGTCTCACTCTCAGGTCCGACTCCCGCCATGACACCAATACCATTAGCGAATTATTCCATAGGGAATTTGCTAAGAGGCGAAGCACGATGGTCAATGATACCCTAAAACATTATGGCCCTTCTACAGAAAATTAAAGAAAGTAATGTAGTTAGAGTGAACAAGGTTAGGGACATTAAAATTGTTGTGTCTTTGTTTATATATTTTTTTACTACCACTTTAATCAAAAAGGATTAACTAATTAGCAAAAAAGGAAAAAAGACGAAAAGCTAGGGCAAAAAGCAAAGGGAGGAAGCCTTCAGCCCTAAGTTCATTTGAATTTTTAATTTTGTATTTAATACACTTTCTTATTTAAGACTTTTTTAGTTTAGTTTTTCTTCAAAGTGTATTGTTAATCTCTTTGGCAACATATTTAAATAATTTACTTTTGACTTTGACTATAATCCTCTGAAAGATAAAAAAATAAAGAGAAATTTGTGGTCGTCTTAAGTAAGCTACGTTGGGAAAATAGATTATTGATTATTAAGTTACTTTCAGACTTTGACTGTAATCCTTAAACATATTTTTAAAATTTTAACATTAAAAAATATAAAATATGTGTTGAATTCCGCTAAATCACATCTAGAAGTATAGATTGATGAGACATAGCTTTAGACTATCATCTCTGAAAACGTTCAAAAATAATTAGAAATTGTAGGAATTAGGCTGTTTTAGTGACTAATTGACATTTTCAGAATGGAACTTCATAACCTACAGGTTTGTTTAAAAGATAATTAAATACGTTGTTCAGATTACCTGAAACAATATGGCGTTGTTATAAACATTTTTCTCCTTACGGCAGGATACAATAAGAAACTTTAAGAACAGGCAACGTAACATCTTATTCTCGTAACCCAACATCTCGCCATTTACTACAAAAAACTGTGATGAAGTAGTTATTACAACTTACTTCATCATGTATTACTTCGTATCAATTGGTAGTGAGCGAGTTACCAGTGCACCGTGGGGTCATCACTAGCCGAGTCTAAGGCCGAGAGTTCAATCACAGAGGCTAGCTAAGGTCATTGTTTATAGTTTACCAGTAGAAACTATAAACAGGGCTATAGTCTCTGTATTGAACGAATACGACTATTTATTCTCTAATCCCGATCTGTTTATATTAAACATAAACAATCAGGGGTTAGATGACCGGCCAGAAGGCGGCGGCGTTTAGTGACCCCAAACAACAGTGAATAAATACTAGACACAGGGACACACACAGGTTACTCTAAGTTTGTGCCCCGAATGTGTTATACTCGCGATGCTGTTCAAATCTTGGTAAGTCACCACTCCTTTAACTCATAAGTTTCCTAAGATCATTTCAAAGTCTAAGTCACTCTCTCATAGTCTAAATAACACTTTAATACAAGTCATGTTTAAGTGCAATAGTTAGCCTACATATAAAATTAGTTATGAGTATTCATAGAGATTAGTAAATTAACAAGTTCATTAATTAATTTAATAATGAGTCAAATGTAGATATTTATTGTTTAACGCGTTGTTATTTGTTGCACCTAAGACAACACAATATTAATCTCTGTACAAGATTACTATCTCTCGCAAGCGAAGCGAGTCCCCCAAGCAATAAAGATGCGACAGAAGCGCGCAGCGTTACATGGTACAGGCGCCATCTTGTAAGAGTGTTTGTCTTGTCTTGGTGTTAATAGAGGCTTTCTATTGCTTTTAACTATGATTTTGTGATTTTTTCGTTCTTTCTTTTTCTTTTTCCGAATTATATTTTTCTTTAACACAACATAACATGTTTTTTCATATTATATGTTTTTTATAGTTTTCTTTTACATCCACTTTTATATTTCATTTTTCGCGCTTTCTAAATATTAACAGTTTGTATTCTTAGATCAATGACGATTTATATTTTAGTATTGATTTGCCTTTGTTTACATTATTTAATAAAGTAAAAGAAGAAGAAAGACATTTTCATTGATGCCTTATAATGTCAAGTTCATTAATTTTTCAATATTCTTTAATTAGCTGATCTTAGCAAACTTATTTATTTCGTATAATGTACCATTAGTTTTATATATTTCTCTCCTGCGCTATATATGTCTCACGATAATTACATATATCTAACACTTACATTTCCTTTTTATCTTTTCTCCTTTCTTTAACGTTCTTTATACTCTTCTTTCCAAAGTCTAACTCTCCATACTTTGTTTGTTTTTTGGTTATATTGTTAAGTTACTACGATATTATTAATTATGTCAGATTCGGAAAGTGACACCGCGTTTAGCCGCATCGACATTTATAGGATGCGATCTGACAATTTATCCAAATGTTTATTAGAAAACGGTGTCTCTGCCGCAAGCACGGTTCGCGAAATGCGAGCCCAGGCTAAGGCTTTATTGAATTCAAGGCAAAGGTCATCTTTGTCGGGCGATGAAAGGGGTGGTGATGTTTTGCCTGTTGTCATTAGTGCAACAGATAATACTGTTTCTAACGACGCGTCAAGACTTCGCATGCCTTATTTTGCCCCCAAGACTTTTTCCGGCCAAGGGGATGACCTCGATACTTTTACTTCTTCCATCCGTAGGGCTCAGGCGGCAAATTCGTGGGACGACTCGACTGTCATAAAACTTCTTCCGTTATATCTTTCCGGTTCTGCTTTGCGCTTCTTTGACGAATTGGAGGCGGCTGCCAGCGCGTCTGGCATACCTCTCACGTGGCCGCGAGTAAAGGCAGACCTTGAGAGACGGTTCAAGCCATCTTCGCGTTTTACATTGCAATTGGAGCTCAATAATTTGCTCCAAGCTCCAAATGAGCATGTGTTAGATTTTATTGATCGCGCAGTTGCGCTTTGCTCAAAGATTGATGCTACGATGCCGGAGTCGGATGTCGTAACGCACTGTTTGAAGGGCTTGGCCCCAAATATATTTGAAAGGGTCGCCCTGTACAATAATGATACAGTGGCAACGCTCCGCGATAATGTGGGCAAATATTTGGAGCAACGCTTGCTTCAGAAAACAAGGGCTGCCATTGTGGCTCAGTCCCAGCCTACAGTACAAGCTGTAGCCCCCACGGCCGCTGATGCTTCGGTAGTCAGCTTATCAAAGCGGATTGATGACTTAGTAAAGGCTGTGAATACTATTAGCCTTGGCTCGCATAGACATCAACAGCGCGAGAATTTCCGACAGCGCGAGAATTTCCGCCCAGAAAATCGTTCTTTCAGAAGGGACGATTTTTATTGCGCTTATTGTAGGTCGCGTTCTCATGTTGAGAGTCGTTGCCCTTATAAACCTCGATCCCCTCCACGCAACAGTAACTACGGTCCCTCCAACAAACCTAATGGTGGCCTTAGGCCAAATTCATCTCATCAAGGCTTCTTTAGGCCTCAAAACGGTCCTCAACGGCGCGACGATCGCCGCGGCCAAAATAGGTTTCAAAAAAACTAGCCCCCGGGCTTGCATTTTGTGTAAAGGAATGTGAGCCCGATCCTATTTTAACGCGATGCAAGGCTGCAGTTGATTTTATTCTTGTAAATTTGTCTCCTGTATTCTTATTCTTGTCGAATCTTCTCTTAAATTTCTTTCATGTCCTTTTCTTATGTTGTTTATATTTATTTGTAGTATTAGGTTACGTTTCGCATGTTACTTTAATTAGTTGTAGAAAATTCATTGAAAATATTGTTTTTAACCTTGGCGGGCATTTCAGTCTAACTCAGATATACAGCTTGCGTCAGCGTTTTCTCGCTGAGATCTCTGTAATGCCTTCTATTTTCAATAGCCCGCTCTTGACCTTTAAAACCTATTTAACCTCTATTTTAGCTCGTTTTTGTTCTAATGACCTTAAAGGCCATTGCCTAGACTTAGAAAAATATTTTACCTATCCCTTGACCACTTCTAAAGGGAATCTTTCTCTCCCGATATCCCTCGGTTCATGTAAATATTTGGCGCTATGCGATTCGGGAGCATCTTTAAATATTATTAGTCAAGAGGTTTTGTCGGGTTTAAATGACGTTGAAGTCATGCCCGTTTCCCCGGATTTTCTCGTTAAAGGGGCCAGCGAAAATTCGTTAAATATTGTAGGCAAGGTTAACCTCTCGTTTAATATTCAAGGACACAGTTTTATGTGTACTGCGTATGTAGCGAGTAAGCTATTAAAGCCCATTATTTTAGGGACGCCATTTTTAATTAAATACAACGTTCACTTAGATTTCGAGAAGAAATGGGTCACATTAAAATCTAAGCGTAGTGTCGTTAGGGTAAAAATGAATTCTCAGTGGGTTCATAGCCAGACTGAATCTGAATCCAGGGATTGTAGTCCTAGCGCGCCTCAACGTGTTTATTTATGTCAAGAGTTAACTTTAGGCCCGCGTCAGGAAAAACGGGTTTTCGTAAAATGCAATGATAGCCAGGGTCTGCCGGTTTCTTCAGATATTGAGTCTGATTTACATCTATTAGATAAGAAGGGCGTATATTGCCATTCTTTAAAACATGATGGTGATCGGTTGAGTCTAGTTTTATATAATACGAGATCGATGACTCAGCATATTCGGTCACACGCGTTCTTAGGGCCTTTGAGCCACTCACCGGCCGTCTCTTTGCCGCCACGAAAAAGAGAATGTTGTTTGACTCAAAATAAAGGGCCAAGTGGTCAGGTTTTAGATTCTGACGGCGTTCCGTTATCAATAAATAAAGATTTATCTGAGACTCAGCAGTTTCAACTCTCACAATTACTGAGCAAATATCGTCACGTTTTCTTGAGTGATAAGAGCAAGCTTCGACCCTCGAGACTCCCCCCCGTTAAATTTGAGGTCACTGATGAAAATATGCACATCACACCGCGGCCCTTACGCTTGTCCCAGAAAGACATGCAGGATCTGGACACGATAATCGAAAACTATTTACGCTCTGGCATTATCCAGGAAAGTTCGAGTCACGTTGCGAGTCCATGTTTTTTAGTGAAGAGAGAGGGCAAAGAGCCACGTTGCGTTCTCGATATGAGAGCCCTTAATATTCACATTAAGCCCTTCCAATTTCCCCTTGGACTCGTTTCGACCTTGGTTGACTGTGTTAGCAACCATAAATATTACGCGACCTTAGATATTTTGGGCGCATTCAATCAATTGCCCTTAGATCCTTCTTGTCGCAAGTTCACTGCTTTCAGGACCCACAAAGGGCTTTATGAGTTTTGTTCGATTCCTCAGGGCTTAAAATGTAGCTCTAACTTGTTCGCAAAGTCGATGAGTCGGGCTTTCAATGACTTACTTTATACTTCTTTTGTCTACTATATAGATGACTTGGCCGTTTTCGGTGACTCATACGAAGAGTTTTTGGTCAATTTAGAAAAGGTTTTGGCTCGTGTAAGCCAGTACGGTATTCAACTCAGGACTGACAAGTGCCAGTTCGGAGTTCAGAAAATAACTTTTCTTGGGTTCGATATTAGTCAGGAAGGCACGACGTTATGTGCTAAGAATACCCAAGCTCTCGCTAATTTTAGCCCCCCTCGTACTATCAAGGGCGTGCGCCGATTTTTGGGGATGTGTAATTTCTATAGAAAGTTTTTGCCTAATTTAGCCAGCCTTTCCAAACCCTTGATCGCGGTTACTACGCGCAAAATGTTTGAGTGGTCTGATGAATGTCAGGTTTCTTTTGAGTCTATCAAGAAGCAACTGACATCTCAGCCCGTTCTAGCCGTTTTTGACGAGTCAGCTGAAACATTTTTAATATGCGACGCTTCCAGGCAAGCTCTGGCCGCTGCTTTGCACCAGAAGTGCAAGGTCACGGGTCATTTGAGGCCAGTGGATTATTGCAGCCGCGTTTTGAAAGGCAATGAGTCATCACTTCCGGTAGGCCATTTAGAGCTTATGGCGATAGCGTTTGGTTGCCAGACGTTTCGGCATATGCTACTTTCTGTTAAGTTTACGGTTTTCACAGATCATAAGAGCTTAGAATATGATAAAACTTTGCGATATCACAACAGTAGGCTAAATAGAATAGCAGCAAGTTTACTAGATTTTGACTTTGTTATTAAATATAAAAAGCCTTCAGCAACGGTCACAGCAGATATGCTAAGTCGAGAGGAACATGGTGTTCAGTCGGTCCTTCGTTCAGGCAACCGCACTAACGAGGATGCGGAGGTTGACTTTCATAAGAGAGGTCAAATTGTTCGGGCGGCATCTGGTTTATTAATAGGGAATATTGGTGCCCTTCAGAGGCAGGACGATTATTTAGGTCAAATTTTCAAGGCTAAGTTGCATCCGGATACTGCGGATAAGGTTATTTTACGCAAAAGTAGGCTTTTTGAAATTGATTCTGAAAATGATATTTTAATGTATAGAAATTTCTCAGGGGGCGTAAGCAAGCCGTTAGTGGCTGTGCCTCGGTCTTTAGTTACTGAGTTGTTACGTGCTTATCATGATGATGTATCTAGTGGCCATGTTGGTATTACCCGCACATTAGCAACGCTTAAACTTAAGTACTACTGGGACAGCATGTATGCTGACGTCACAGAGTACATAAAGGCGTGTGAGGTCTGTCAGAAGGCTAAGCATGACAGGTCAGGTAGCCACACTAGATATGAAGGGCATAGGGTTCCCCCTAAGGGGCGCCCTTTCGATACGATTTTCCTTGATACGATCGGCCCTTTGAATATGTGTCGCGGTAAGCGTTATATTATAGTATGTTCTGATTTAGTTAGTAAGTTTCTCGTCACCAAAGCGGTACCCAAAGCTGACGCGTGTACTGTGGTAAAATTTCTTTTAGAGGATGTGTTTTATAAATTTGGCCCGGCTTCTCGCATACTCAGCGACGTTGGAACAGAGTATAAAAATCAGCTGACAAAGCAGTTAAGTTCATTTTATGACGTTCAATGGGACTACAGCGATGCCTATGCAAAATTTAGCAATGGAGCAGTCGAACGCGCTAACTCCATTATTTATCAGCATTTAATCCCTTATGTTGGTGATCGTAAGGACTGGGTTACTTATCTGCCTGTTGCGACTTATTGTTATAACTCCACAATATGCACTTCCACGGGTTTCTCCCCTTTGTTTTTATTGACGGGTTTCGAGGCTAGGAAACCGATTGATTTAAAGATTTTACCAAATAATGCTGATGTCGATTTAGTAGATAATCTAAGGGCGCTAAATAATATACGCGATGCTATGTCAGGCTGGAATAAAAGTCAGCTTAAGAATATGGCGGTCAAAAATAAGGATTATAGACCCCTCCATTTAGAAGTAGGAGATTTAGTTCTGGTTAAGCTTAGGCCAGGGGCTTCTTCTAAGTTGAGTTATCACTATCAGGGCCCTTTTAAAATAGTGGAAAAAGTTCGAGAAAATTCTTTTAAAATTGAGTCTGACGATCAGAGAACAGACATAGTTCATGTCAGCCGGTTAAAGAGATTTTATTCGCGGCATAGTTAACTTACATATATATGTGCCTTTATTATTAATGTATGTTATTTGATTTTCTTACTTTTCATCTAGTATAAATTACAAAGTTTAGGTCAATAAATTGTACATAAATTTCTTTTCTTTTTCATTTATTTTAGTGGCGCGAGTCATAAAAGAATGTAGGTTGTTTTGTTTTTCTTTCTCAGTGTCTTAGATGAGAAAGTATCATTTTTGCTTATTGGGCATTTCGTTCTTTTAATATAATTACAATGAGTTCGAGTTTGAATGTTTATTATTTTGCCGTGTTAGCTGTATATATTTATTTAGTTTCATTCTTTCTTATCGTTAAGTAGGTCGGTCTATTTTATTTTGGTTTATTTAATAAAATTTACTAAATATTTTGTGTTTTACTTGCGTCAATTTTCTACTCTCCTAGGGTTTTTCGATGATGTTTACTTTTTATTTCTTGCATTTAGTGGCCGTATGTCCTAGTTGTGACGGATTTCGTAACTTTTACGGCCTTGTTATAGAATTTAATTAAACAATTTCTTTCACTTTAATTTGTCCTAATTACGGCTTTTTCACTGCGTTAATTTATTTTACTATAATGCTTTACTTTCCTCTCTCTGTGGTTTGATGGGGAAGCATAGCCTTGCGCTTCTTGCATCGTCTCGTTTTTTTTTTTCTTCTCTCTCTGGTTTAGCGGTGGATGCTTTATGATTTTTTTTCCCCCCGAAATCTTAGCTTTCTGGGCCTGTTCTGTGTTCCTCACGGCCTTGTTTGCTTTGGTTTCAGGCTTTGGCTGGGTGTCTCTCTCTTTAGGCTCACCTGTGGACAGGCTTTATCTACAAAGGTTCTGACAGGCGGTTACTTTGAGCATTTGAACCATGTTTTGGTATATGAGGCTGCCATTCCGCTCGTCTTGCGCGAGGAGGCAGTCACTTTTAAGCAGGCGTCTCTCAACTTGACGCTGTCTAAGGAATGCAGTCAGGTCAATGCTTCACATTTTTGCGAACAGACACGGCTGGCACATACGGTTTATGAGGCCAATGCACAGGCCCTAGATTTTCTACATAAGGGTCTCCGAATGCCTTTGGCTCCTCGTAGTACTCGGCAAAAAAGGGCTTTGGATTTCTTAGGGCAAGGGTTGCGATTCTGTTGCGGGGTCGCAGTCCAGAAGGACATAAGTGCCCTTCAGCTCACGCAGAGTGAACTCGTGGGCCACGTAGACGCCTTACAGAGTGCTGTCGCCATGGACCATAGGGATTTGGTTCAGGTCACAGAGGAAGTTTCTGCTTTTGGACGCCGCATCGCGCAGAATTTTGACAGGGTTCATGACGCAGTTTTAGGCCTTGCCCACCGATTCAGCAGTTTAGGTGGTGCGGTGAGTGAGTTGGAACTCGACCTCCTCAATCACCATCGTTTGCAATTAGGGTCGTTGGTCCAATTAGGGTCTTTGTTGTTGTCCCTCAGGCAGCAACACATAAGGGCAGCCTGCACTAGCAGGAGGCTGTCGGAGCAATTTGTTACCCCTGAGCAGTTAAGAGAGCAGCTAGAGTTGCTCGAAAGTAAATTGCTTAGGGATGGTTACAGGTTAGCTATCCCTTTGGGCAAAATCCTAGACTACTATAGGGTGCCCATAGTAGAGTGTGGTTTTAGTGAGGCAGAAACTATGATAAAGATCAGAGTACCTATTAAGAAGGGCGAGTTCACATGGTCCCTTTATAGGTTTTACCCGGTGTACTTTGCACATGCAAACCTCACATGCAACATTGAGCATGAGCCCATGCTCGTAGCACAATCCTCCCTGGGGGACACGCGCATTGTTGCTGGTTACTCTTTGGAGGATTGTAACCCTCCTTTGACTGATTTATGTTACCTGCCTCGCCTTAGTGCGGACCTTTCGCCACATAAGGAGTGCATTGAAAAGGCGTTCCGTAATGCGCCCATAGAGGTGCTAAACCAGCACTGTGTGTTCAAGTGTCAAGATCTGCGCCAACAGTTGGTGGTACGGGCCCTCGGGGTAGGCAGGTACATTGTTACGCATTTGGAGGGGGAAGTCTCTATTTTTAATCATAAATCCGGGCACACGCACGAGTTAACTTTGCCGTCAATTTCGGGGTCTATCTTATTTTCTCTACCTTGTCATTCAGAGTTACGTCACGCGGGACGTGTAATTATACAAAGGGAATATTCTTGCAGCTCGAGAGATAGCCCTTTCTCGGCTCACATTGCTATTCCTGCCGCCTGGTCAAAAATCAGCTCCTTACAATTAGATCACGCTTCCCTTGATTCCCCCGTTTTCAAAAATTACTCACAGGTCTTTTTATCTAACTGGACTTTAACCCTGCCTCACTTCAAAGTTTCACATAGGGCCAGCCCTATCGAATCGCATCAGGTTATGCCCGCGTTTATCTGGTTCACAGAGTCGCTATCGATGACATGGGTTGAATTCGGTCTTTCTTTGTGGTTAGGCGTACTCACATGTGTGTACATTAAAGACACGTGGTTTAGGGCTAAGGGTCGACAAGACGTTCGCACGTCGGACCCGGAGGTCGAAATGTCTTTATTAGCCCCCACTAACGTCAATATCACAGTTCCGGCCCCTGCCCCGCGCAACATGGGAGGAATTTTAAGCCAGGACGACGATATAATTCAAACATAACCATTTCCTTTATCCTCTCCGTTCCCAATACCACTAAGGCTTAACAATGTTATTTTCGAATTGTAGACTAAAATATGGTACATTATATGTAATGAGTGGTGGCTGAACTTTTGTGGTTACTTGAGGTCTTATTTCAGGGCACAAAAGTAGAGTCAACTCTCTTTGTAACTTTATTTATATTTCTATGTTTGCTTGTCAAAAACGTTTGTACACACGTACATATATGTAGGTAATCAACTTTTTTTGTTGATATACTTATGTACTTTAATATCATTAGGTACTTTAATACGTCCTAGATTGTATTTTACTCATTAATGTTACTACACTTTCTATATATGTCATTCATTAGGTCGACTTCTTAAGTTGAATAGACTTAAATTTACCTTCTTGTATATAATATTCCAATGTTATAGCTCTAAGCTTTACTTTATTTTATGTTATTTATATTTTCATGTTCTGTTACTCTCCTAGATAAGGAAGACTTGGCAGTTGTAAATGTTAAATTTAGGTTATTGATAAAGAACAGTAAAAATATGGAAGATTTGACAATTGTAAATATTAGGTGTATATTTATTTCTCTTCGTTATGAGCGTCCTCATTAAATGTATTCATTAATTTATTATAGACAATAGACATATAAAAATCATTTGTTGTAGTTAAAACATGTAATATTAAGAAGAATATCAAGCATTGTAGACATGATAGTAATTAGTCATTTATTTAAACTTGTTTACTATTTCTTAATAGATTCATTGATAAAAATTGTAAATATAGAGTATAAGATATTTCTTCAATAATTCTAATGCAAATATACATGTTACACATTAGTTCACGTATATAATCGAATGTCTTGCAAATTGATGCATGATGCGTGTAGCATGATTGTCATCAGTATCTTTCTAATATTGTTTTTCTTTTAGATTTGTAAGCCATTCATTTTAATATTTCTCTCTTAATTCAATTTTATATCTTATTGTATTAGATGTGATGGCATTCTTAATATTGCTGTCAAAGGGTTTTTCCCTAAACTAATTTTATATGTCAGTGCTCATACATTCCATATAGTTACTCAGATTTTTGCATGTTGTTGGCACTAGTGCAGGTGCTAAAGATGACTTGGCTTTTTCCTCCTACGTTCACCTACATATCTCTTTTATCATTAATTCCAGTTTATTTCCTTTTCATTCCTAATGGTGACTATCGCTGGTACTCGCTTCCCATGCCCACCGTTTTCGAGCACGCAGGAAGGGCTCATATGACGAAAACTTCCTCGTAAACTCGAGTTTTCTGCGATAGGAGGGTGGCATGTGATGAAGTAGTTATTACAACTTACTTCATCATGTATTACTTCGTATCAATTGGTAGTTAGCGAGTTACCAGTGCACCGTGGGGTCATCACTAGCCGAGTCTAAGGCCGAGAGTTCAATCACAGAGGCTAGCTAAGGTCATTGTTTATAGTTTACCAGTAGAAACTATAAACAGGGCTATAGTCTCTGTATTGAACGAATACGACTATTTATTCTCTAATCCCGATCTGTTTATATTAAACATAAACAATCAGGGGTTAGATGACCGGCCAGAAGGCGGCGGCGTTTAGTGACCCCAAACAACAGTGAATAAATACTAGACACAGGGACACACACAGGTTACTCTAAGTTTGTGCCCCGAATGTGTTATACTCGCGATGCTGTTCAAATCTTGGTAAGTCACCACTCCTTTAACTCATAAGTTTCCTAAGATCATTTCAAAGTCTAAGTCACTCTCTCATAGTCTAAATAACACTTTAATACAAGTCATGTTTAAGTGCAATAGTTAGCCTACATATAAAATTAGTTATGAGTATTCATAGAGATTAGTAAATTAACAAGTTCATTAATTAATTTAATAATGAGTCAAATGTAGATATTTATTGTTTAACGCGTTGTTATTTGTTGCACCTAAGACAACACAATATTAATCTCTGTACAAGATTACTATCTCTCGCAAGCGAAGCGAGTCCCCCAAGCAATAAAGATGCGACAGAAGCGCGCAGCGTTACAAAACCTTCAAGGAGTTCAATTTGAATCGTCTCGGTTTATGGGCCATAAACCCAATCGTCTTTAATAAAAATTGGTTTATTATTTGATATTTCGCCTTTTTTTAAAAAAAAAAAATGGTGTATGGAGTACCTCAGAACTCTTCATACGTATGAAAATACACTAGTAGCTACAATAATAACAGACACACACACAGATAACTTTATGAAAACTGCTCAGGAGGTTTTAAAATATATGAAAAGGATAATTTTGGTGACATCCTGGTTTCGGATTTTTTTGCAAACTCAGTAATTTATCAATATGCCAAGGTATAAATGAGAAAAAAAGTAAAAAAATACGTATTCATGTCTTACAAAAAGTTAAATTAAAGCTGATAACGAGATGGCACATATGTTGGTATATTATGTATGACTGACTATATGCGTGCCAAATCTCTGTCATTTATTAAGTTTGAAATATTTGCTTAGTCATTATTGCGGGTTGATAAGGTCATAAAAATATTTCTGGATAACAGCTAGAACTAATGATTGATTTTTTACCAAGTTTCAATTCTCAAGTATAAATACACTGGGAGACAAGATGATAACGGACACACACACACACACACTGCCAACTTAGACCACTAAGGAGGTCTAACCTTGAATAGATAATTCATGTGAAAATTTGGTTTGTGTTTTTTTCAAAAGCAATGCTTTTCTTTTGATACTACCGAGTTTTGCTATACAGGAATAGTTGACACAATCATATTGAGTCACTATATTATTGTACCGCATACAATTATTTTGTGACAATACTTTTCCTACACATCTACGGTATAAATAAAGAAAAGTAAAAAGGTAATAACTTTGAACGAAAATAAATAAAGCAGAAATAAAATGTCTTGTTTATAATTGTGCTTTTTTAAATATCTTTTTTTTGTTTAACTTTATTGATTATTGTCTACAATAAATGTATTTGACATAGTGCTAATGCTGGTTAAAGTGACTTGGCAGTCTTGATAGGAGGAATCACCCAGTGGTGATACTCTTTGGCGTGGTTAGGTAAATGTTGAAATTTTACTTATAATATAAAAATTTGGCTTGAACTAAATTAGTGGAATAGAAATTAGTTGACTTTTGAATAGTTGAATTTTCTGAAATGTTTTGCGTTTTTGAATTTAAATTAATATTGGTTATAAAAGAAGGTCATTTTAGATATTTTAAATATCTAAAATGTAATTTTAAGTACAAATAAATAATAGATATTAGAAAAAACAAATCTCTCTGAAAGCGAATGCAATGTTGAAACAGTTGGATGGAAAAGAACAGCATTGGGATAATAATGTTAAAACATTTTATGAAAATGAAGGGGAGATACAAGAAAAACTTTAGAGCTCCAGGGTATACTCTGACCTGCATAACATTACATCTAGTGACCTTAGTTTTTAAATTAAACTGTATACTCTTCTATCACCGAGATACATTACTTAATTGCTAATTCTCAAGGACACACATACACTGACAACGTATGTGTCCTAACAAATTTAAGGAGGTCTTCAAAATACCTGGAACGGATAATTAATGTGAAAACTTGGTTTGTATTTCTTCAAACGCAATAATTTTCTTTTGATACTACCGAGTTTTGCAAAACAGGATAGTAATAAGAAATAGTTGACAAAATCATATTGAGTCACTATATTATTGTATCTCATACAATTACTTTGTAACAATACTTTTCCTACATATCTACGGTATAAATAAAGAAAAGTGAATGTTAATACATTTTAACGAAAATAAATAAAGCAGAAATAAAATGTCTTGTTTATAATTGTGCTTTTTTTAAATATCTAAAATGTAATTTTAAGTACAAATAAATAATAGTTATTAGAAAAACAAATCTCTCTGAAAGGGAATGCAATGTTGAAACAGTTGGATGGAAAAGAACATCATGGGGATAATAATGTTAAAAATTTTTATGAAAATGAAGGGGAGATACAAGAAAAACTTTAGAGCTCCAGGGTATACTCTGACCCGCATAACATTACATCCATTGACCTTAGTTTTTAAATTAAACTGAATACTCTTCTATCACCGAGATACATTACTTAATTGCTAATTCTCAAGGCATGATATAGTATAATGTGTTAGTAGACTGTGAAATAGATGTTTAATTTATTTTAACCAGTAGATTTACAGTTTAGAAGAATTGAGGAGCACTTTTGATTTACTCAGCGAACGAACAACAAAATTTCCAACTGCAATGGTTTATTGTTTGACAAATCCAATGCCATATTCAACTTTATATGACCATACCAGAGTTTATGTATTTGTAAATAAATCATTCTTAGATAATTGCGTCATTATGGCTATCTACTCCAGTTCAATATATTTTATTGATGTATCCAAAGGAAAAGAAGAAGTTCAAAGTTCAAACTCTAGTAAGAAGTCATCTTATTATAGACCTTAGTTGCTAATTTCCTGATATTATTAGAAAACTATTAGTATACAATGGCACTGCTAAAGCAAGGAAAACAGATTCAGACTTCTATTCGAACCCTATAAACAACAATCACTGCTGTTAAGATAATATAATGTAAAGCAAAACACATTGGACAAGCGGGCAGTTCTCAATGATGTTGAATAAAGGGGATGACGCATTAAGGAACTTTTCTGACTTCATGAAATTTGTAATGTGTTTCATGTTGAATTCTCTCTATTCTTTTAGTCTTCAATTGGGTCACATTTTAGTATGGCAAATCGGCTTAGTACGTCATCCCCTTTTTTCAAGATCCTTGGCAGTTCTTGAACCATTTGAACCAACCAAACTTTTTATAAACGTCTATGACAAAATTTTATATGAGCATAAATTTTGTCAAGCTTTCCAGATCCATGTTTTGTTAGACTACCTTTTCTTTGCCACCTTTCCTAGTAAAATTGTTCTTTACTGTAGTATTTCATTATTTTACAATAAAATACTTTTTCTTGTTTTTTGGAAACTCTTAAAATGATTCTTTACATACTTTTAACATTAAATTCTGCTATCCCACCCTTTCCATTTCCTATTCCTGAAGTTTACTGAATGGATACTATTCTAAATTAACCCCGAATCAAACCATTTTGATTCGTCTCATACAAAACTTAATTTTTAATAGATTGAGTAATTGTGACAGTACTTATTTGTGCTGCTATTTACGATAACTATTTATTTGCCAACATCATGAAGTCTAAAAACCAAAACAACATAGGATTGAAACTTACAGTTATTGACAGATGTTGATTGCAGTCCTAAAACAAAAGAAAAAATACATATTAAATTAATTTAATTATTATAATCATATGCACTATTTTATAACTGTGCTAAACCACTTGATATCGTGTGAGTAATTGTTGTTAAAGTTGTTAAAATTATTGTTAAAATAATTTAAAATAATTGTTGTATTGTTGTTAAAATTATGATAAATAAATAACCATTGTACAAATATATTTTTTTCTTGTAAGAATTAAAACTGGTGTATTCCAGAAAGCTTAAAAGCTTTGGATAATAAAGTCATTCTGAAGGCGAGCGAAGCAAGTCCGAAGTTGTGCGACCAAGCGTTGAGATACTCCGAACCCAATATTAAAAGTGTCTTAATTTATATCATAAGTTGGGGGTAATGGTTAGCACGTGACAGTCAGGGTTCGATCCCGGTCGAAGCCAATAGAACATTCATGCGAGGGATGGAAATCCTTTCACGTGCCGTCCTTAAAAAGGGACGTTAAACCGGTTGTTCCGAGCCTGTGCGATGTCAGGTACTTGTAAAAGATCTCTAACTCTAAATGAACCTGGGTTGAGGCAAAATTTAGGACCCTCAATAGTAGCTTATATTAAATATATATTGTATCTGCCTTATGATTTCGAGAGCAGAAAAGCCTAGTAGGGAACGTGTTGTTATTGGATGAAACTAGAGAACTTAGAGTAAAACATCGTGGCTCTTCTGTGGAATTGACAAAAAATTCCTGCACTAGGACTCATAAGGATATAGAACACTATCTTCTGTCTAAGGGATTCAGCAAAATGGGACCAACAACGCGGCTTACTTGCTAGGTGGTCTATCACCTCTTCCTAGTGACTCCTATTCTCCTATCACTACACTATACCTAAAGTTAAGACAGTAGGTTCTTTATATGTCTCTGTCACTTTGGAGTACTACATATGATTACTAATATGATGACTGACTTCAATAAGCCAAAATGAGTTATGAATCTGTTCTTAATAATTAAATCAAGAGGACACGACGATAAAGAAAACTATTGACGGGACAAGGTGATCCTGGTAAATGTTTAGCTGATTTTAATTGTTAATTAACACACTCGAGGAATTATCCGTTCAGGTGTTTTTAAGACCTCTTGAGTAGTTTTTTTTTCAAAGCTGTCTGACGTACGAGTGACATGTGACTGTTATTATCATAGCTCCCAGTGTGATTGTGCTAGAGGAATAAATTTTCTGAAAAAGTTGTTGAGAATTTCTTCACTGAAAAATTATGTAATAAGACGTCATTACAGACTCAATAAAAATTTCGAAAAACTATAAATTTCAAACAAGTGTTTGAATTAATCTAAAATTTAAATTAATCTATCTATCTAATTTAAATCTATTCATTTATAAGATAAGACCAACAAATGTATGGGTTCAATCTTCGTCAAATAACACGTATAATTAGTTTACTATATGTCCATGTTAAAGTGTCAGCAGATTACCGGAAGCACAAAAATTTGTGACTGTCATAATAGGTGGTCATAGGATAAATCATTACCACCCAAGAACTTGCCCCTCCAACATAGATTGACATGTTTATAATTTTAGTATAAATATATCAGTATATGTGGTTTATCTGTGTGGATGTACAAAATTTAAATATTTTGTTACAGTAAATAGACTCCCACTTTAATTGTATAATAACGTAATTCCAACACTAAAGATCAGAGATTTGTAGCCAGTTAATACAGAAATTTGATTTGGTATTAATTTAAACCAGGACATCACTATTAATTTAGCATGATACCATTTTTGACAAAATTTGATAACGTTTCCGTTGTATCCAGCTAACAAAAAGACGGGTCATGCTGTCATCTTAAGGTTAGGTCAACTTAGATGTGACTATCTAAGTTTAGGCAGAACGAGACTGGGGAGATTGGCGTAATTGAGGTTAACTGATTGAGGTTACTTGAGGTCTTACTGGACATGGTGAGACTTTGAGGCTCTAAGGACCAGTCATGTGTCCTTAACAAAATGCTGTTAGTATAAAATGAAATAGTAAAATCTGTAAAGTACGATATGGTAGGACAGAATCACTAAATCAACCCTGAACCCCTTAGGCCTTAGGCCTAAAAAACATCTAAACATAAAGGATTGGAAGTTAAGATAGTGCTCCAGCGAAAAATCTTTTTGCAATTTATTTAGAGGATATTTACCAATTAAGACAGTTTTGGTCCGTTTCAACAGCTTTAATTTCTCGCCGAAATAAAGCAAAGCACAAACAAAAGCGACGAATAAATATAAAGTATTTAAAATTTAAAAGTATAGGGCTTCAAAATTTAAAAGGATTAAAAAAGGGGATAATACCTTCTTATAACAGTAGAAATTACGGAGAGGTGCTTGAAAGAGAGGAGAAAAAGAGGAAGTAAAAAAGAGGCGGATAAGGAAAGATTTAACATAATTATTTAAAAAACCATTTACTAAAAAATTTATTGTCTAACTTTTATCTTATTTTAATACGGGCGTTCAACACTTAAATCTTTTTTCCTCTATAAAATTTTATTTAAACAATTTTGCTCCAAGCTTTAAAATTAAATTACATTTAGTTAAAAAGGAGAAAAGAAAAGAAAAAATAATAATATAAGATACATTACGGAATAGCTACTAAATTGCTTCAGCGCCCTTTTAACTCAATTTCGATAAATATATATTTTATAAATAGTCCCTTTATAACTTAAGAGTTTTGGTGATTTATTTAGATGCTAAATAGGAACCCACAAGAAAGACAACAGATGAGCCTTTACGTCCATAGCAGATAGAATAATTTGTAATATATTTAAATGAGATGTTAAATTAAAAAAAAAACATTTATAACTATTTCAGATTATAAGTTCTCTTCGTTATATTATATATATTATATTATATATATATATATATATATATATATATATATATTATATATATTATATATATATATATATATAGTATATATAATATAATAATATATATATATATGGTATAAACAGACATTAACATTTTTTGGACAGACATTCTCGCATAGCAATAGACAAAAGTAGGAGGAATAAAGGGGTACTTTGGAACCATTCCTCGTCTTAGTGGATTTGCTGCGCTCCTCCTCAGGATATGAAAAGCTCCAAATTTATTTGAAGCCATTTAATAAACTATACGTGTTATTCGATAATTAATTCTGGCGCGGTGGTCCGCATGTCTGGCGAATTTCCTTTGGATGCGTGATTCCGTGCTTAACAACAATTCTGGTAAGGACGATAATTTTTTATAGCTTTTTTCATTATATAAGTTTATATCTACTAAATAATTCTAGCGCGGTGGTCCGCACGTCAGGCGAATTTCATTTTGAATGCGTGTTTCCGTGCTTAACAACCCAGTTCTTGTTTAAGGTTCCGGTTTATGCTTTAGAACCTAAGCAGTTACTCAATGCCTGTATTTTTCTAATGAAATGCGCTTAATTATCCAGTTGATTATACAAAACTCTAGCTAACTAAGCTTAATTACTGTTTATCTTTAAAGGTTTTAGCGCATTTCCTTTATTTTGTAGTTGTAAACATATATTATGTAAAAAACTGATAAAAAAATATACCAGGATTTGAACCCAGGTACCCTAAGTTTGAGTGGTCGGAATTTGGATCACTGCCATTCAACTCCAAGGCCCAAAAAACATGGAGAACGACTCCCCACTTGATATGTGATGTTTAGGTGCTAAATTTTAGGTTTTTTTGGTATTGATTACCGTTTGTTCGACTTTTTGGTCACTTAGAGTGGTCGCATTGACTTCGGACCAATTTTATTCGATTCAGCGCTTAAAAATACATGTAAAACGACACCCTACTCAAATTTAATTTTTCGTGGACCAAAATTGTGGTTTACGGTTATTTATTGTGGTTTTTTCGACTTTTTGGTTTTGGACACTTAGAGTGGTCGCATTGACTTCGGACCAGTTTTATTCAATTTAGCGCTCAAAAATACATAGAAAACGATACCCTACTCAAAATTTAATTTTCATGGACCAAAATTTGGGTTTCTGGTAATTTTTTGTGTTTTTTTTTCGACTTTTTGGTCGATGAAAGTGGACCAGTTTCATTCGATTTAGTGTCCCAAAAACATAATTGTCTAAAAAAATATTAGCCATTTTCCGGCCAAAAAAATAACCCTGATTTTTTGAATAATTTTGCTGACCCAGCAAGCCAGCCTGAAACTTTTTCTGTTTTGTCGTTTATTTAGTCGGAGAGCATTAAAGGGCAGTATCAAAGAGCATATGCCTAAATATAGTAAATTTGGTGATAAATTAAGTAAAAAAAAAACTTTATTATGTGAGTAAGCGGGTAAAACTTAAAGAAAAGATAAACTGTAATAGCTCTCTTATTTCTTTACTTGAAAGTTACCTTTTGATTTTTTCAAGAAATTCCTCTGAAAAACAAAAAGTTTTTCCTTTCATTAAGCAAGAGTTTTCTTAAACCTTTACTAGAAGAAGAGACAAAAAATCCATAATTCATGAGTAAAAGTAACATAGAGCTAAATTGTCTCATAAACTAAATATATATAACAAAGGTTTTCGTAAACTTAAATCTTTTCCAAGAGAGAAAAATTTAACCTCGTAAGATTAAAACTAACAAATTTATATTCTGTTCATTATGTGCTAAACAAAAAGACAATTTTATATTATAAAAAAAAAAACTTAAAACAGTTTAGCTATTTTAACGCTAAATAGAAAAATCACATTTCTTCTTGTTTTATAAGGATAAAATAGGCTCAAAAATCCCTGCTTAAAAATGTATGAAGTAATAGGAGTAAGAAATTATGTTGTCCTTATGACATGGTTCGCACACAAAGATTAGCGGTTTCCAACTACCGGAGAAGATTGACTCCAAATTCTTCTCAGGAGGTGAACCCGGGGTTCAAATCCTGTCAAGGTACTCGATATTTTGACTCCTCTTTAACGTTGATTTTTTCAAAAATAATTTTGAAGAAAAGATAAATTTGAAACCCATTAGATAAACATTTTATGAGCAATTTCCAAATTGCTCGTAATATAATGGTTGCAAAATAANATTACAAGGGAAAACGCGTATTTAACAATTTTATTTAAAAAATAAATCTGATTGGAAAAAATATTAACTGTCCTTATTTCAAAGCTGAAAATTATTGCAGAAAGGACTATTTATGATTGCAGAAAGACTATTAATGATATCATTAAACGCTTGCCGGAGAATGCCGTTACTGGAATATGAAAAGACTACCTGGTTTAGGTGGGTCGAATTTTAGCCTAAAAATAAAATGAACAAAAGCAATATTTAAAACTTTAGCAAAGATAAAGATGTTTGATCATTCGGAGATGGTAGTAGGTAGATAGTGTCAACGGGCCACCAATTGTTTTTTGACCCCCCCCCTTTAGAATTTTTTTTTTTTTTTTTTTTTTGTGGCCGTAAATTTTTTTATACAGTTTATTACGTAATAATGATGTTATATTTTAGATTTTTGGTGTGTATTACGTAAAATATGACGTAATATTTCAAAATTTTTGATTTATTACGTAATTATGACGTAATTATTACGCTAAAAATGTCAATTTTTTTTTTAATGAAGTAATTATTACGTAATTATGACGTAATTTTATACTGTGGCGCACTGCCACATTTTTCTGGCCACAATTTTTTTTTTTTTTTTTTTGACCCCCCCCCCTAGATTTTTTTTTTTTTTTTTTTTTGTGGCAGAAAATTTGTGGCTTAAAAGATTTGTAAGTAATTTGTGAATTGATTTAGATCTTAAATTTTGTGGCTAACGGCACATTTTTATGGAAAAGATGAATAATTGTGGCAGAAATTTGTTTTTATGACGTCATACTTTATTTTGTGGGCCGTTTTCAATGACGTCATAATAATTTTTGTTACGTAATAATTAAAAATTAATTTTTTAATTAAATTTTTAAAATTTTTTTCGGGAGGACGGGAGGACGACCATAATTTTTCAAAAATTTTTCAAAGATTTTTCAAAAAATTTTTTATCGAGATTTTTACATCAATCGATTCGGAATTCGATGGGGATCATTTCTGACATGAAAATAATTTTCGAAAAAATAAAAAGTTTCTCGAATTTCCTCGAATGGGTACTATTCGATAGAGATTTTTATGGTGAGTAAGAATATTTAAACCTAAAATCGTCAAACTTTATGGATAAAAGTTATTAAGGAAAAACTATTAAAAATAAATATGCAAAGATAGATTTGAACCCAAACCACTGAAATTTCGAAAAAATATTTTTCAAAAACAAAGTTTTTATAAAGTAGAGAATTTTTCACTGATTTTAACGGTATAAATTTCATATTATTAAACATTATGGAAGAAAAGTTATTAAGAGAAAACTAATTAAAAATAAATGGTCAAGAAGAATGATATGAACCCATATAGTGAAAACCCAACCCATTGAAATTTCGAAAATAATTTTTTAAAAACCAATTTGATCTCATAATAATTCTAATAGTTAATAATTAAATATTTTAATTAAAATATTCCCTTTGTGTTTTAAACTCTGACCTATGAAGTCCAAGCTCAATGCTCCGAGATCTGAGGTTCGAGTTCAGTGCTCCGAGCTCAAATCTCGAGTTCAGTGCTCCGAGCTCGAATCTCTGTGCTCGAATCTCTGTGTCCGAGCTCGAATCTCTGTGCTCGAATATCTGTGTCACCCGACATAAGATGATCCCGATCAAACTATGACATGTTTCCGGTATTAGATGATTCCAGAATAAATTATTAGTACACTAGACATAAGATGATTCATGACTCATAATATTAGAGAATCATCAAGGAATATTGGATACTTTTTCATATAATTGATGTCTCTTACGGATAAAAAGGTCCCATATTATTAAAATAATGTTCCCCATGAAATTAATTTATTATTATTTTAATACAAATAGTATAATTATTATTATTATTAAAATTATTATGATTATTATTAAAAATTATTATTATTATTATTTAAAATTATTATATATTATTAGTATTAAAAATTATTCATGCATTATTTAAATATCAGTCTTATTTTCATTCTTTATTTACATTGCCTCATCCGGTAATGCACAGCGCTGCTATTCTTCCGACCGTTCACATCCGGTCTCAAGTTGTAAACTGCTGCACCGTTACATCCATCCGAAACCGTTCAGTAAAGAACTTATCGAACAGCTTGTATAGTTCTAACTATACTAAGCTCGATTTCAGCATGTGCATCTCTGGTTACAGCGCTTCCGACCGTTCACATTCGGTCTCAAATGTACCGCTACAACTGTATCTATCTTTGTAAGAATAAATACAGCTAGTCATTATCGCCTGCAATTGGCTAGACTCAGATCCGCAAAATGATAAAAAATTATAACTCGACTGATAAAAATAAATGCATGATATTAATTTATTGAATAAAAGTAAAAATCAATTAAATTAGCATTATAAATTAAATATTGTAAGTGAAATTAATAAAATACATAATGATTTGTATGAAAAATTATTTAAATTAAATTAATTATGGAATTTTCATTGTTAAAAAACATGTTTATTTTATTAAAATAATAATTCTTAATAAATTATTCGTAAAATTAAAATTAATTAAAAGCAAATAAGAAATTATTTAAAATTAAAATGATTAATTAAATTGAAATCATATTATAAATTAAAATTCTTATTATAAATAGAAATTTGAATTTCATATTATAAAATTGTTAATTAAAAGTATTAATTAAAACTTGAAAAACATTAGTCAAATAATAAATCTAAATAAGCATTTTATTAAAAGATTAATTCTTAATAAATTATTAGTAAAATTAATTAAAAGCAAATAAGAAATTATTTAAAATTAAAATAATTAATTTAATTGAAATTATTAATAATCTTATTTTTATATTTAAAATTAAAATGATTAATTGAAATCATGTTATTATTAAAATACTTATTATAAATTTGAATTATAATTAAAAAATGATTAATTAAAACTTAATTAAAATTTTTATAATTAAATCAATTTATATGAAATCGTTAAACAATTAATATAAATTTAAAAATCTAAATAAAAAGTAACCTGTACTCATAAAATTCTTCATTAAAACTTTTTCTTTATAAAATGGTAATATATTTAAAATTCTTCATTAAAACTTCTTTATAAAATGGTAATATATTTAAAATTCTTCATTAAAACTTCTTTAACAAATGGTAATATATTTAAAATTCTTCATAAACTCTGCATAAAATAATAATAATAAATAGATTCAACATATTCTGCAAAAAGATGTCCTAAAAGAAAATTAAATTAAAAATATTTATAAAAAAGAATCTTACTTGCTTAATTTTATGAAAATTTCAAATAATGAAATTCTTAAAATATTAAAACAACATATTTTAAATAAATGAGACAAATTATAATATTAATTTTAAATAATAAATGATTTTTAATATTGAATCGAATAAATTACATTACAATATTAATTTAAAATAATAAATGAAATTACTATTATAATTAATATTAAATTTTTAAATATTGATTAAATTACTCAGGATAATTATTTTTATATCATAAAATCATGATTGAGTTGAAAACAATATAATTCAAATATGATTATTTGTAAATAATTAGATTGAATGAATAATTTATTGAAGTCTTTAATTTAATTTAATTAAATGACAAATTTTAAATTAAGTTTTATTACTATTTAAATAAAACGTGATATGTTTAAAGAACAAATTATTGTAAATTTTCAATAAATCCCACTATTTTGTAACCATTGAATATATTTAATGAAATTAAGTCATATTACAGAAATTAAATATATGGAAAGTAAAAATTTGTACGATATATTGAAAATTAAAATTAATTAATTATTTAATCAACTTTATTGAGATTTAAAAATGAAATTATGGTTTGATTTAGATTTATTGGTTGAAAGTAAAGATTTAGAGTGAATTATAGAGTTGACTATAATGAATATTTGATTAATATTTTGATTAAACCATTAACTGTTTATTTTAAAATTCTAGTATTGCTATAAATTACGAGCTGTTGAAATAAAATTGCAGAGTGTTGAAAAAAATTACAGTGTTGAAATAAATTGCTGTTGAAATAAAATTGCAGAGTGTTGAAATAAAATTGCACAGAGTGTTGAAATAAAATTGCAGAGTGTTGAAATAAAATTGCAGAGTGTTGAAATAAAATTGTAGAGTGTTGAAATAAAATTGCAGAGTGTTGAAATAAAATTGCACGATGTTGAAATAAAATTGTAGAGTGAAATAAAAGTGTAGAGTGTTGAAATAAAAGTGCAGAGTGTTGATTGCACGATGTGAAATAAAATTGTAGAGTGATGAAATAAAAGTGTAGAGTGTGTTGATGAAATAAATTGCAGATTGTTGAAATAAAATTATAGAAAGTATTTAATAAAAGACAAATATCATTAGATATTTATATTATTAGCAGTGTTAAGACTTAATTAAGAATTGAAGAACAAATTATTCTAAGTTTTCGGTTAAATAGGTATTAATTCGATTTAATGTCAAATTTTATTACTTTTTTAAGAAAGCATGTTAAATTCAATATCATCCGGGTAACATTAACCTCGGAGCACTGAACTCAGACCTCTGAACTTGAATCTCTAAGATCGAAGCTCTGAACTCTGAACTCTGAGCTCGGAGGTCAAATCATTGATTTTCTATCACTTTATGCTTAATATCAATATTTTCTTCACTAAAAACCTCTAACTTGAATGAATAAAATCATAATTTAGTTGAGTGTATTATCATTTACTCAGTCTCAGTCTCACTTGATCAGTCTTTTTCTTTTGGTACTTAAGTACCACGTGAGTGGTACTCTATTAGTTGAATTAATATGAATAATGTAGTAAGGGCATATACTAATCTTTATCAAAAATCATGAAAAATACTCAATAAGTAAGAAATTAATGGGTCAATGAATAAAGTATGGCTTACTGACAACAATATTGATTGGTTTAATGTTCTCTTATTCAATGATAAAACTCGTGTTTTCCTTGATAAAACCAGTATTTTCCTGATAAAACTCGTGTTTTCCTTGATAAAACCAGTATTTTCTCGATAAAACCCATATTTTCAATAATGATGAAACCATTGGTCTGTATTGTAATCTTTGAAGAAAAATATTGAATATTTATACTTTTCTGTTAAATAGTACCATAAAATATCCTATAAAATTTATTTAAATTCTTATATTTATAGTCTCAAAACTCTATAAATTTAATATAAAACAATGATTACTGATTCAAGAAGAAAGACTAGAGTTCCACGTGGGTGGGACTCTTACAAATAATAAGGATATTTTCTATACTATCACATTAATTTATCTGGTGAAACTGATATTTTTATTGAAAAACTAATATTTCCATAATAAAGTCTCACTTTGATTAGTAAACACGATAATATTGTAGAAAAAACTTAGAAAAATTTCATTAAAAAGTTAATTAAAAATCCAATTAATTAATTTTTATTAGTCACTCAAGGTAAAAATTTGATGATATTTAATGTTTTAAGTTTTTCTGATAAATTCTTGTAATTTCTGAGGGATTTCTTAACAAAATATATTAATTTTTAAATTTTTCAAGTTTTACCCTAACCTATCACACATCAGGTAAGTATACAATAAATTCTGACATATTTTATCCAATTAGATGGATTAATATGAATAATAGTATGGGGAATACCATCAAATGGTCTTATAATTTTCTCAATAAAACTATTATTTTCTAACATTGTCTTATTAATTTGCTCACTTGATTAGTCTTACTCTATTCCTTTCTCCTTTAAGTACTTCAGTGTCACAAGAGTGGTACTCTATCAAATTATATTATAATTTTGAAGAAATTTTATGAAATATTGAATATGAAATAAAATGATGGAAAAATATGACAAATAATGACAAGATATAGACTAATATAGTACAAATAAAGACCTGAAAATGAACCTAAAATGGTGGAAAATAAAGCAAAATATCAGCAAATAATGGAAATAAGACAAAAGTTGAAGAAAATGAAGATAATTAGAAAGAAATTTTATCTCAAAATATGATTAAATTTGGTCGAAATAGTGACAAATATTGACAAATAAGGCAAAATTTAAAGAAAATATTGAATATGTAAGGAAATGGATATTATATGTAAGAAATTTATATGTCAAAATATGTTGAAAAACTGGTCAAAATATAAAAAAATATAAAGAAAAGCGATAAAATTATTGCAAGACAATGTGAATTAATAAAATCATAGAAAGAATAATTAAGATTGCTATTATTACATCACTCGAAGACCTTTTGGAAACCTATTGTCAAAGATTGATTTACTAACAATGCAAAATAAAAATAAAAATTATCCCAGAAAACAGTAGAGCAAGCAGGGTTGCCAAGGAGCAAGCAGGGTTGCCAATGAGCAAGCAGGGTTGCAAAGGAAGAAACTGCAACTCTGTCAAGATTAAATTATATTAAATGACTATGTATAAATTGAATTTAATCAGTGAATCAAATAATATGATGTATGGAATGAATTAAGTATTATCATATTAATACTTAATGTTAGCGACAATATCATGTTAACAGCTGTTGATTGCGAATAATTTACATATTAACACTTGATGATAGAGAATAATTTACATATTAATACCAAATGTTAGCAAAATATCACATTAACACCTGTTGATATCGAGTAACTAACTAACTAAGACCTATTGTTAGGAAGATCATGTATATTGAGACCTAATGTTAGCGAGGAACATGTATATTTTGACTTGTTATAGCGGGAATTGTATGTTAAGACTTATTGTTAGCGAGAATATTATTGTAACACTAGTTGATAGCGAATAAAATGCATATAACACTTAGCGAGAAACATGCATATTATGACCTAATGTAAGCGATGAACATGTATAATTTGACTCGATGATAGCGAGAATTGTATATCAAGACCTTATGTTAACAAGAAACATTTAGGTCTTAAAGACATGTTTCTTGTTAACATAAGGTCTTGATATACAATTCTCGCTATCATCGAGTCAAATTATACATTTCATCGCTTACATTAGGTCATAATATGCATGTTTCTCGCTAAGTGTTATATGCATTTTATTCGCTATCAACTAGTGTTACATAATATTCTCGCTAACAATAAGTCTTAACATACAATTCCCGCTATAACAAGTCAAAATATACATGTTCCTCGCTAACATTAGGTCTCAATATACATGATCTTCCTAACAATAGTCTTAGTTATTAGTTACTCGATATCAACAGGTGTTAATGTGATTATTTGCTAACATTTGGTATTAATATGTAAATTATTCTCTATCATCAAGTGTTAATATGTAAATTATTCGCATCAACAGCTGTTAACATGATATTGTCGCTAACATTAAGTATTAATATGATAATACTTAATTCATTCCATACATCATATTATTTGATTCACTGATTAAATTCAATTTATACATAGTCATTTAATATAATTTAATCTTGACAGAGTTGCAGTTTCTTCCTTTGCAACCCTGCTTGCCATTGGCAACCCTGCTTGCTCCTTGGCAACCCTGCTCTACTGTTTTCTGGGATAATTTTTATTTTATTTTGCATTGTTAGTAAATCAATCTTTGACAATAGGTTTCCAAAAGGTCTTCGAGTGATGTAATAATAGCAATCTTAATTATTCTTTCTATGATTTTATTAATTCACATTGTCTTGCAATAATTTATCGCTTTCTTTATATTTTCTTTATATTTTGACCAGTTTTTCAACATATTTTGACATATAAATTTCTTACATATAATATCCATTTCCTTACATATTCAATATTTTCTTTAAATTTTGCCTTATTTGTCAATATTTGTCACTATTTCGACCAAATTTAATCATATTTTGAGATAAAATTTCTTTCTAATTATCTTCATTTTCTTCAACTTTTGTCTTATTTCCATTATTTGCTGATATTTTGCTTTATTTTCCCCATTTTAGGTTCATTTTCAGGTCTTTATTTGTACTATATTAGTCTATATCTTGTCATTATTTGTCATATTTTCCATCATTTTATTTCATATTCAATATTTCATAAAATTTCTTCAAAATTATAATATAAATTTGATAGAGTACCACTTTGTGACACTGAAGTACTTAAAAGGAGAAGGAATAGAGTAAGACTAATCCAAAAGTTGAGCAAATTAATAGACAATGTTAGAAAATAATAGCATTGTGAAAATTGATCATCCTTGATGGTATTTAGGTATACATATTACTTCCTTAAACCCTCTACATTTATATGTATACCTTTTCGATGTATTATGTTCGTACACTAAACTTAATTAATAATTCGTCTCTCCCTCAAGTATTTACCTACTTATTAAATATTTAATTTTTAGATCCCACCATAAAAATTACATCACCTACCCCACCTTTACTTAAGAATAGATTTTTTCGCTGATACCGTATGAGTTTATTTAACGATGGCCAACCCCTCTCCTCAACTCTTGCTTCATATTAGTTTTCAGTTATATCCCCCCCCTCCTCCCCCTCTACTTAAGACCTGGTTTTAGTCTAATTTTTCATCTTATACCCCTATCGTATGAGTTTACCTAACGAAGAGCCTCCCCTCTCCTCAACCCTTGCTGCGTGTTTATTTTTCAAAACATAATATCCGGTTCATCTACCTCAGTGGCCGTGATCGTTATAGTAGCGACTTGTATGCAGGAGGACTCGGGTTTGCAGCCAGTGCTAAGATTATATAAATGGTATTTCTAATTAACAGATTTCGCCAACTTTAATTAATTCTTAGCGGATAGTAGATACAATCTACCTGAGGTGGTTTCTGCAGAGTCCATACCCTGAAGGGTCGAAAGGCCTTAAAACGGACATTTATTTGATTTTATCCCTCTACTACTTATGACCAGATTTAATATGTCTTGCAGAGCCTACCCCACCCATAACGCAGGTCGGGTGGCTACTTTGTAACCATATTATCCCCACCATCTACTTCAGACCAGATTTCTGGTCTAAATTTTTTCACCTGATACCTCTATTATATGGGGTTAAACATATTTCTTACCCAAATTTCTTGCGCCATGTTTAGTTTTCAGTTATAATACCCCCACTCTTTTTCTAGAGCACACCCTCTAAAATACTTGCTAACTGTGAATAACTTCTTGATCAGCTTTCTAGCT
>JACMZG010001913.1:31714503-31735218 GCA_018340805.1 Microvelia longipes
TAGGTTTAAATCGGGGAGACGAATTTTGTTAAGTCAGTGACGAACTAATACATCAAAAGGGGGGGGGGGGGAGGGGTACTAGTAAGTGTAGAGGTGTTTAAGGAATAGCCCCCATGGTAACCTAACGATTACCGATCAAGGAATCAATTCACAATGCATCTAGGTAAGGGCGGGCCAGGGAGGAGTGGGGTGTCCAAGTCGCTGCATTACCTATCATTGTATATAATTTTTTTGTTAAAGACACTGGATGGGACATAATAACAACTTCTTACTTCTTTAAATGACTATTTTCGCCTGTCCCTAGGCATACCCATGTCTACAAACCTAAAGATCAAATGATATTATCAATTCATGGTAGACTTATATAACATCACAATTCAAGTGAAGATAAAACGCTAAAATAAATAAATACTTACAGAATAAAAAATTAAAAACAAATATTAAACTAATCTAACTTAGTACAAAAATCCTACTTCTACTATAATTTTCAAAACCCTAAAAAGAAATAAAAATTCTCAGAAAATCTGAATACATTTCTCAGTATGCCAGATTTTAATTAAAATAAAAGGTAACTTAGTGTTTGGTAATAATCTCAGTGCATAATTAAATAATATATAAATATAATTAAAAAACTATTTTCCGACCTGATTAATTAAAAAACAACAAATAAAACCATTAAACAAGAAAGCTAACTCCAAGGAAAGCATATCCTTACTTAATAATAATTATAATCTGGTAGAGTATACATTAGCTTAATAAATAATTTCTAGATGTGAAACTGGATCTTGTGAAGGGGCAAAGAGTTCACAGCATGCTAAAACGTTAATACATATATGTTATGCGGGTTTTTAGTATCATAACTATAATTAGGCGTAGCAATTCTTACGATATTAGGTTAACAGAAGACACAGTAACAATAAATATTTTTAAGACCAAATAGTTGAAACATTTAAGACTAAGGGTTATTATAACAAAAGCCACTTGGTTTATTTTACAATTTTGGAAGTATAGTTCCATATAACTTATTAATGTCTCTGGAATCTTTCTTGAAAATTATACTATTTGGTTCATTAGTAATATGTATTGCCTCTAAAATTAATCTTTGTCTGTGGTTTTTTTCGCTGTCAATAAATTTTGTATTCTCTAAATTCATGGTTTAGGTTGTTAAAATATAGCTTGCACTGTTGTTTTGTTTTTGGCTGTCATGTCACTACTGTGTTGGTCCTCCCTGTTGTTCCAAGTTTGTCTGGATTCACCTGCATATTGTGCTGGACTTTGTAGGCAAAACCCTATTCTTCTAGAAATGTATAAAATTATAGTCCTATTTTGTATATAGACTTATGTCAAAACGGATTTCTGTACAGTCATGTATAGATTGACATATATGTGTCGAGCTAAACATTATGTCATTGATTGGCATAATGCAAACAAATCACGTATTTTTTCTAATACATTTGAAAATTCTTAACTTCGCATGCCACTTGTATAAACCAGTAATGTGACGAACTAATAAATTACAACAACCATGTGGCCGCAAAGCTGTCCTCAGCGCTGACGATACATAGCTGCCGAAGCGCGAAGCACCGAGGCTGCGGAGGGGCTTAGAGTCCGATGGCTTCTTAGCCGCTTAATGATTTTTAAATTATATAAGTTTATAACTACAAAATTCTAGCAAAGTGGTTCTCATGGATAGCATCATATATTTATCAATATATGTCATCATTTAATTTTATGAATTGCATTAATTTATTTTTTGTATAAGTCATTATATATTTAATATATTTTTGTTATTATTTATCTTTATAAAGTTAATATAATTTATACTTGTTTAAGTAAATTTGTTTTCTCTGTAACAGGATATTTGGAGAATAAACAAATAAGGAAAAGTAAAAATTATTTATTGTAATAAATAATTCAACAGAATTGAATAAGTGATTATTGATAAAACAAATGTGTCCTAATTTACATAAAACTTATAAGCCAAGGGTTTATTAAATTTTTATCACAAACTTTTAATTTAAATACAAAATCAGAAGGGGGGATAAACATATTTATTGAGCGTTCTATTATAATAGAATTTTATATTCACAGAACATTTTATTTATGTGTTAAAAATAAATCGTAATTTTATGTTTTCAGTCTTCCTCAGTAGAAAAAGTATTGTTTCGTCTCTAAACAAATGATATTTCACCATAATAAATAGTTTTAGGAATTTTCAATACCTAAATAAAAAGGGTTTAACAGTTCACTCTGTTTTATTTATCTATATCTCATGTAACTTTCGCTATCTTCAATAGTGACACAAAAACAAATTTCAGGTCAGTTTTTGGCTTTAAAATTTTTATTGCATTTAATATTTATTTTTCATTCATACTACTATTTAAATTTGTGTAAACAATATTTATTTTAGGTGCTCGCTCAACATATGAAAGAGATAAAAACAAGAGATCTTGGCCGATCTGCGACCTCTGCGCTTCGCACAATTCCGCTACGCGGCGTGGCGCTAGGGGTCACTTTAAGGTCCTCGCGACTCTCTATGGCCTATGGCCAGCCAGAATAAGCGCAATGAATCTGATGTGGTGAACAAAAGTTCTATGGTATTTCGTTTATTCAGAAATTCGCTTGATATGAAGATTTCTTCAAACATCCTGAAATGGAAGTGCTACTGTAGAAAATGGAATCTCTAGGCGAAAGTCGACTGTACCGTTAGGTCTTAATCTGGCTCCTGATAGAACTCGACTGTATTATTTGCAAATACAAATAACTTTATTTTTTGCTATAAACAATAAAATAATACAAATAAAAAATAAATTAAGCAAAAAAGGTGTATTTAGTTTATTTAAACTTAGGAGCTATTTTTTAAAGAAAACAAATAATAATTACAACAAAAATTTATCCTTGAATGACGGTAAAAGAAAGATTTGAAAGTAAAAACTTTTTATAACTTTTTCTAGGTTTTATCATACATTTTGTCCTACTCTGGCTCGTATTGAAGCTCGACTGTACCATTTGATCTTAATCTGGCTTGTGTTGGATTTTGACTGTACTATTTGATCTTGATCTGACTCGTGTTGGATTTTGACTGTACCGTTTGATCTTAATCTAGCTCGTGTTGGGGCTTGACTGTACCATTTGATCTTAATCTGGCTCGTATTGGAGCTCGACTGTACCATTTAATCTTAATCTGGTTAGTGTTGGAGCTCGACTGAACCATTTGATCTTAATCCGGCTTGTGTTACAACTCGGCTGTACCATTTGATCTTAATCTGGCTTTTGGCGGAACTTGAAAATTCCCCACCCTGTGTTGATATATTTTGGATTTAGAAACCTCTAAGCGAAATCGTTTCTTCCCTATTTTTTTTTTTTAAATAAATAAATAACCTTTATTGTCATTTTTTTATTAAAAAATATATTTTTCAAAGGGTGTATATAAATATTTTCTTTTTTCTCATTGTGCGATTGTATAGTACCTATATCTGTATGGTTTCAGTGTTTATTTTAAGTTTAAAATCACTAAATGTAATTAAATCATATAAGTAAGTATTATATTTATTATTTTAATATGTACATGCAATAATAATGCATGGAAAACCTCAGCTTCGCTGATTTAAATATATACAATAAAAATATGTCTATTAATTTTAATATCGTATTGTAATAATTTAATTTATTTAAATAAACGATTTATTTATTTATTGAAATTATGTTTTACAAGCCATTAAACTTCAGGATATTGATATTTTTTTGGTCCTGGATTTTAAATAGGCACTTATTTATTGTATCTTAATCCTTTACCTCCCTAATCCTTCACATACTCCTAAGTAGTGATAAGCTGTTTCCTCCTCATCGTCATCACATATTGGACATAAGGGGTTCTCGGTTACCTTCATTAATGCTAGATGTCTATTGAGTCTACAGTGTCCTGACAGGATTCCCACCAGCTTGAGACTGAACCTTCCAAGACTAAGAAGCTATCTAGATTTCCTCCTGTTTAATGCTGGCAAGGTAATTTTTGATTGCCACCATCCATTATAGTTTTCTCATATGAGTTCAGCCTTTTTCCAAATTCAATTTTTGACGAGTGATTTGGCCTGCATCTCGACCAGTCTATTGCAGGTTCTGGTCCACAGAAGTGTGTAGAAGCTCCTTCTTTGGCTATTTTTAACATCTGTGAAAAGAATTAAGTCACTTTGATGTCTAAACATTTCATAAAAAAGTAAGCTAAAAGTACTCTAAATAGTTAAAATAAGAAAAAGTATCAAATTGATTATGAAATGGGTTGGTAAGCATGACATTAAAAAAGTATAAACAAGTGTCTCTTATTAATAATGTATAAAGCTCTTGAATCAAATTTTTGAGGCAAATAAGGGTAGAGAATATGGAAATGAGAAAAAAACATAGCTGTCTGTACACCCATGAGCAGGAGCTAATATTTAGCCCCACCCTGCTCGGGTATTTGTTACATAATACATGCTTCATCATTTATTACCATTATTTTCAAACATAGATAAAGCATAAGGTGTTTTAGGGGAGAAATTATTCTTTTTTCGATTTCCCTAAGGAGTTGAAACCCCTCAAGTGACCCTTATCTCGCAGAGGGAAAGGTCGTACCTTGCCACTCCTGTATACTTTTTATTTCTATCTGAGATAACAAACATGTGTAGCCAATAAAAGTTTTTATCTACTACGATGTAATGGAGCTATACAATAGACTGTAAATTTTTATCTTATGTAATACAGACACCGTTAGTGTGGTTACACTGTGATTTTATAATGCTGTAAAAATCAATTTTATCTTTTCTTTTTTATACGTTTCCTCTTATACGTATAATGCATTTAGGACGCAATACAGTTTTCATTACAATTAAAAAAATATATAATCATTTGTTTTTAATAAAATGTTACGTATCAATACATTTTACGTAATAAATTGTTCGCACTCAAGTTAAATTAAAAAAATATATTTACTTTAACAATAATGAATTAATTTTTCTTGTTCTATTCAATTACGTTTAGCCACTTTAAAATAAAGTTATCCAAATATGGTTATGAACAATAAACTTTAACTAGCAGCAGAATAACAAATACTCTTATTTAATTAAAATATTTATAGAATTGGACGTGTATTAATTTATAAAAAGAAAAAAAAATCCGAACACAAGTTTTCGTTAATGAACCATGAGACATGACATTCTATCTATCTATATATTTCACTGTATTGTCTAAATTTATTATAGCAGACATAACATTCAGTTTATGTTAAACAGAGTGTAATCCTCTATTCGTAATTTCCACTTCATATGGTGTCAACATTTGATTCTGATACTGAAACATTAAAAATGTCCACTTTTAGCACTAAGGTGAGCGTTAATGGAGTCCATCTTAATAAAAGAGAAAGAAAACTCTCCACAAAATATATGTCTTCATAGCAAAGCGCTTTCAACCTAACAAGAGGTCATCATCAGTACTAATCGTTGATACAGAAGAGGGTGATAGATGAGTCTTACAGATCAGATATCAAAGATAGACAAGATAGACATATATTTTTGTGGAGAGACTTCCTTCTCTTTTATTAATGTCCACTTAATGATGTGAAAATTAGATCTATAACCGACGTTTAATTTAAGGCTAGCGTGGCGACCTCTTGTTCACATTTAGTTTAAAATTAACTTTGCATACTTTAAAGAGTCATACTTTTAACTAATAATATTTGGTCGGTATTCGTCGTCTATAAACTTCTACAGAATACTTCTGATGGCAGCTAAGTTTAGATTTCATTAAATTAATTTAATCTATGTTATAAGATAATAACTCTCACCCAATATATTTGTAATCACACAAATACACACGCCCTCACACTGACAGAAAAAAATTACCCCCACCGGATAAAGGACTCAAGAGGTCTAATTAACATCTAAATCGGATAATTTTGTTTAAATTTTGTATCGAATTTTCAGCACAAACCCGTGGCTTTACCTATATATTGGTAAAGCGGAATTAAGACTGTAAAACGTTTTATTCTACTTCTAGCGTTCACTTATCCACGTACTGACCCTCTTCTCATAATGCTGTAGGTATAAATGCATTGAAATTAAACTTAGTGTTCTTTTAGGGAGATCTCACCAAAAAAGACAGAAATCAGATTGTTAAGATAACGTATTTGAAAGGAAGTTAATTCCGCAAATCTAAGCACACTCTCAATATATTATAATATAATATATATATATATATATATAATATATATATATATATATTGTTGGTGTGTGTGTAGTATGTATGTATGTATTTATGTGTGTATGTTTGTGTGTGTGGGTGTGTTTAGTAAAAATCAAAGAACTAAGAAATAAATAAATAAAGTTTATATTTCCACAGATGATTGGAAAAGAAAAAAACCAAGTTTGTTGGTAATGAGACAATCATGAACGAAGCGAGTCCGAAGTTGTGACAATGAGTTCCGTGGCACCCTCCACCATTTCTTTTAACTCGCTAAAGGGCGATGTCATTATAAATCGTAATAATATAGTAAAAGCAACTAAAACCCTATTATTTATAATCAGGATAATACAGGGAAGGGCGTCTATTCTGGGCATAATGCCCAACAAGGCCCAAAATGTTCTCATAACGGGGAATAACCACCTGACAACATTTTCACCAAATTATTTCCTCTTTCCTATTGTGTAGGAGGAATGCTTTTTATTTGCTTCTGCTGCTTTAATAGATTTAAGAGGAAAGGCACAAAATTAATTCGTTATTTAAATCCTTTACATGTGCTACGATTTGAATTGATTAACCTCAATAATGACGACTTCTATCTAAGTTGTTTTTTAAATATCAGCTAACTGAATTAAAGAAGGTTGTTAGGTAACACGGTACTTGGTCAGATTGAAAAATTTCGAAGATGGTGTATTCGACAGTACTTATTTATAAGCACTGTATTTACAAAAATATAAACAGTCAGACTGGCATTAGAATAAGGTTTGCTGCGAACACAGCGTACTTATCGATTTAAATAACTTTTTTTTTAAGTAATAGATCAATATTTAAATAAACATAAACGATAAACATTATTTTTCCATAAATATTGATTTTTTAAGTAAAACAGACGAAAATTACTTTTAATATGTATAAGTACAGAAAGCATAAATGTCATATTCCTGCTAGGAGTAAATATGGGGATTAATAATATCTAACCTGTCGAGTGCTCAACAGGATAGTAGTCTTAGAGAATTTTGATCAAACCTACTAAGAACTCCCTAGTTTTGGCAGGTATAGTTCCTTTAGCTCCGAATCACAGATCACGCACTTGGTAATTTCTTTCTCCATGAGAGGAGCTAACATTTTCTTTATAATGTTCAATACATATTTCATAAGTGAACTTCTTCTCATCGTGAACCATAAATTCAACCAAAAGGACTTACTATGCTTATAGTTAAAGACTACTAACAAGTCTAGATTTAGTTTATTTATTCTTATACTTATGCCTGATCAATATTTGTCTTTGACTTGTCCATCTAAGAAGAATTAGTTTCCGTCAATACTTGTTGTTGGATGAGAATAAACCTGGATTGGTTTTGACCAAACGCCATCTACAGCATGCAGGGCAATACTCGAGATATCAAAGGTTAAATCAGATATTAACTTCGTAAAACACTTTCGCAATCACAGTCACGAACTAGATACATATAAAATACAATGTAATTGAGATGCTGTCATCGAATGCTTCGTCGACTAAGGACCAAAAGTTGTCGTAGAAAAATGACAGGAGGCATTCAAATATCTAGTTACTAAAGAATTAATTACTTTTGATTCGGACATTATTTTATATTTAAATAAATCAGCGCTTGATATTGAAACGAAATCTAATACACCTACAACAGTAAAGACAGTGCGATGTGTTTCAACCTGTAATAATAAAAAAGTCAAAGCATAATAACGTCAGGTGACTCACTCACAGTTTAATCTTTAGGGTCCAGACCCTGAGTCAGCTCCACTTGTCTATAAACACTTTCTCCTACATCCTTCATTATTTTCAGGGTCTTTTCCTGCCTGTTGAGACTAGAATGTGTGCTCTATATAACTTTATCAGTTAAGAGCGTCAGTGTTACCCCGCCCTTTGACGCTAATATTATAAACCAAGAGCCAGGCCTAAAAAAATGACTCAATTAGTATTACTTCAAAACAAATTTTCCTGAAAATATACCTTAAATTGTTAAGGAAAAGCATAGTCTGCCTATCCAAACTAGAGCCCTTCGTATGAATGCGCTCACTCAAAATATTAGAAAATTGCACAAATTACAGTTTTTTTTTTGCAATAAGTTGTTCCCTGTCGGTTGTGTACAAAAAATGAAGACAGCATTATTAAAGCTGATCAAATACCTTATAAAACAAGTGTTTTTCGTCAAAATCGGATAACCATAACTAAAGTTATGACATTTGTTCAATAGCTAATTAAATTGCTCAAGAAGTCAATATGTTTCCAAATAAACTCGCTCTTTTTGCATAAATCAAACATTTTTTGGTGTTTTAAAACAGCCATAACTTTGGTTGTACACATCCGATTTTGGATGATTAAACAACACTCGTTTTATATAACATTTTATCGTCTTTAAAAAATCGTATCATAACGTTTTGCCTACAAGGCACAGGGAACTACTTATTTCAAGAAAAATGAAATTTGTTCGAATATACATTTTTTTTGCATGAGCAATCATATGAAGGGCTCCACTCTGGATAGGCAGACTATGTTTTTCCTTCATAATTTAAGGTATATTTTCAGAACAATTTGGTTTGAAGTAGTTCAAAATGAGTCACATTTTGTCAGGTCCGGGCCCAGGTCAAGGCAGAAACCAATCCGGGGACATTTATACACAACAGCAAGTATCAGCAGTCACTGATTTTTCAATTGCTTCTTCAACTTGCGGCATAGAATACATTTTAATGTTTCCATCTATAATTATATTTAATAAAGTGATATACCTTAGAATATGTCATATCAATCAGTCAAGTGCTATGAGACTGCAATTTAGTAAGACACCTAGGATATATTAGTACTAGAAAACTCTATAAGGTATTAGTATACGGCCAGCATGTCCGTAACGTTACGAAAATACTGTTTTTACTATCATGGAAACAAATTACATTGGAACAAGCTAAGGAACAAAATTCTTTAAAAGGGAAACACTACAACTTATTGGATCAACAGAAATTTGGTGAAATAAGAAAGTTTTTAAGTTAATAAAGTGAGTTGCAAGTAAAAAATCAGTTTACTTCAAAGAGAGAAAACCTAATTCTAACTTTTTTGTGACAACAAATATGAAGTATCGGGTCAAGCAGGAAAGCAAGTGAGATGTTTTAGTCGTAACGTGTATAGTGATAGTAACCAAGATGAGGCGATAAATAATCACCTGGCAAGTCGACTATGTCATTGGGCCTATTTAGTAAACTCTCTTACATAGAAGAAAGTGAACATAGAAGTAAAGTGGACTATCTTATAAGTCCAACAACGACATTTTGTGTCTCATCCACTGAAGAGCCATGACTTTGCAATAAGATACTGAAGATTTAGCTTGAAACAACACGTGTCCCACAGCGAGATTGAGCTTTACTGCTTATGAAACTGTAAGAAAGAAATATATATGTTATATATAAGCTACTTTGAGTGTCCTACATATTGCCTCTGTCCAGGTTAATTTAGGGCTAGGGATGTTTTACGATTATTTGACTCAATACAGACTTGGAACCAACTACTTACATATCTTTCGAAGGAAGGTACATGTAACTCCATCCCTCGCATTAAAATCCCAGAGCCCAAGATCAGGATCGAACCCGGGTTGTCAAGGAGGCAGACATACGTGATAACCTTTACATCTCCGAGACTCCTCGTCATAGTGAGAAGATCAAATAGTTAAGTTTAGAGAAATTAAAATTAAGACATACTGGTTAAATTTACTAAACCATCTTTAAGGCATCGATAGTTATAAAATATAATTTTTGTATAGAATAAAATAAAATAATAAACAGAAGCATTGTATCATTCTAAATGAACAGTTGACAAAAAAATGGTTTTGTTTTGTCTTTCTCGCTCCCAAACTGGGAAACAAGTTTTAAAATCTAATTTAAATCTATCTTGGTAAAAATACACAACCGGTATACTGGCTAAAGTAGAGCTCGGGGGGGGTATAATAAGAAATTATAGCCACAAAGAAACATTAATTTCCCTCCCTATTACGGTAACTTAACTCCGGCAAATTTCATAAAAAAAGTATCACTTACTTATAATTTTGAGAAATAGCTGCCAAATTATAAGAAAAAGATGAAATGAGTCCTGTAGTATTATTATTTTAACGGCGTTCGCACATTAATACATTTTAATGGTGTTTGTTCAGTATTTAATTTTAATGATGTTTCTATAGTATTTATTTTAATTGATGTTTCTAAGTATTTAATTTAATGATGTTTCTATAGTATTTAATTTTTAATGATGTTTCTTATAGTATTAATTTTAATGATTTTCTATAGTATGATGTTTCTATAGTATTTAATTTTTAATGATGTTCCATAGTATTTAATTTTTAATGATGTTTCTATAGTATTTTAATTTAATGATGTTTCTAAGATTTAATTTTAATGATGTTTCTATAGTATTAATTTTAATGATGTTTATAGTATTTAATTTTAATGATGTTTCTATAGTATTTAATTTTAATGATGTTTCTATAGTATTTAATTTTAATTATGTTTCTATTGTATTTAATTTTAATAGTGGTTACCAACAGTATTTAATATGAATGGTGTGCTTACATTATTTAATGTCAATCGTGTTACAGTATTTAATTTTAATAGTAATATTACAGTATGTAATTAAATGGTGTTGGTAGTAACATTTTTAAATAATTTAATGTGTAAAAGTAATATTTTAGTATGAAATATCAATAACGGAACCATTCTCAGTGTTTCTCGTGGCGGTGAACTGAAATGAAATAAGACCTACAAAGTTTCCTAAGCAGTAATATGACGAAGTGATAGAGGACAATAACCATATATGGCCGGAGGAACACCATGTCTTTTTCTTATTAATTTGAATTTTCTTTTTAATTTAGTAATATAATTATATTATTTAGTATTAATATTAGAACTGTATAGTAATAATCTTTTATCACTTATAGTATTAATTTTATATAAGTATAAAATATATTACAATTTTTAATTTAATAATTATTTTTCATCAAACTTAATTTATTACTAACGATTTGGTAATCTTTAGTAATTAAGACATAGATATTTTTAAGTTTAAACCCAATATTTGTTGGTCATTATTCGCAATTTATTTACATTAAGTTCGATTACAAAAAAATACCAAACTCACAAAAATTACAAAAAAGAAAAATGCGAACATCAGGCCTAGATATTGAATGAAAGAAAATACTCGAATAAACTAATAACAGAAGATAGAGACCGATATTGCCTTGTTTAGAGGAAACACTGGTGTATTGATTGTCATTAGGGGCGTTAGGGTGAAACACTAAAGGAATTCAGCTCTAGGGGCAACCACAACAATCTCCTTAGGACCTAGAAATTTTTGTGGTCACGAGGATTCATACTGGTTTGCTTGTAACTACAACGACTCTAATATTGGGAAGTAAATTTGGCTAAATTCCTGACGTCAATTTGAGTATGTGGTGTTACTTGGAAAACCATATAGTTTACTTGGTTACTTAGTGTTATTTATAGCCATTATGATTTTGCTAACAAGCCGACAAGAGCGGAAATAATATAATTAATCAAGAATTACAATCTTAACAATCTCTATAACTATGGTTATATTCTTGCTGGAGGTTAGGTTATTTTAACACCAAATATATTTTCAAAATGTTTGGAGATTTCTTAGAATTAAATAAAATTGGTCTATTGTTTGTTTCATACACTCCCTATGATCCGTCTTCTCAAGCCTACTATCCCAGACAGAATGGTTAAAAATGACTCCCGTGGAACCACAACGAGCTAAGCAGGCCTGCAAAGCGGACTGACACCGCTTCTTATGGTCGTCGCTATTCTAAAACGATTGGGACTGGTTTCAGTTCACTCGGACCATTCTAAGTGGTGCAATTTGCGAAAAACTGACATATGACGTCGCCTTTTACTAAAAAGTTGGTTTCTTTTATTCTACATTTTCAGGCACAGCATTTTATAGCTGATTTTTAAATTTTCGATGGTGGTCAAACCGAATATATGTGAGAAAAAATATTAGCGTAGCGGCTACGGGTCGAAGGCCCCTATCATAAGTCCATAACTACAAGATAACTCTGACACATATTTCTCCATGCAGGGCGTATTTCCTTTCTAATTATATGTTTAAAGAAATTTAGGTAAAACATTAAAAATATTATATAAAACTGAATTTTAAGTGTGCCCACAAAATGGTAATACATATTTAATCTAGCTCATAATATTAACTTGATATAATTTTATATAGTGAGAGCGTAACCTGGAATGCGATCAACTTGGGTTAGTGTTCATACAGAACACCAGGGTCAGTATAATCACTAACGCATTAACGACCTCGGCCACGAAGGTGGCTCCGTTGTCGTCGGTTTTATATTTATAAAAATTAAAATGTAAATTATGTGAAAGACAACATATATTAAAAAATATAAAAAAAAAATAAAAATAATTATGTTAAAAATATATTATTCAAATACTAAAGGTTTATTAACCAAATTTGGCGTGTAAATGTTCCCCGCAAAACGCCAAATAACTCAAATTAGCTACAAATTAATTTCCTAATGTTTGTTTATACTAAATATCTATATATTTTTATTGTTAAATTATTGTGCGAGAAAAGTATCTTTAATTTTTTATTTAATACTAACTTGCTCCTTTTCCGTTTCAAAAATTTAGGAGGCCATTAATGTTCAAAAATATAAAACGATTGATGGCAAAATTAATTTTAGTATATGAATTTGTCTTTAAATTTTTGTTTTTAGGATTTCCAAAAAATGCATATTGCGCAGCCGATGGAAAATTAAGTTTGATTTGTGTGCTATGTTTTAAATCTGGCTTAAACACACAGGGAATAATGTGTGACACTGATAGAACAACAGTGTCACACATGTTGTTCACAACATGTGTGACAACATGTGTTGTTCTAGACAGTGTGATAGAAACAACTCAGAACTTTATACTCAGAACCGCGATAAGTCAGATACTTTCCTGATGATGGATGAATAAAATAACTTTTAATCTAGATATTTAGGAAGATTACAATACTTCCCCTTTATATCTACTGTTGTAGGTGAGGGAATAAATAAATAATACATAACTTTTAGAACATATTACATAAAAATATTAAAAAAAACAATTGGAAATTGTTATATTATTTATACAATATGCACAAAATTATATAAAAACTATCTCAAAAGAGAATTGCTTTAAAATGTATATTTGAGAACAATTGACTACAACCTATGCTGATTTTTGATCAAAGCAATTACTTACTTAAATTATTTTATAGCGTCAATGTTAACTTAAAGATGAAATTAATTTTTCATTCATTCAGTAGGCGAGTAAAAGGAAAAGGAAAACAATATTAAATAATTAAATAAGTTCAACAAATATTTCGCTTGAAGCCGGATATATTTAATCATTTATTTTTCAGGCCCCTAGTTTGGACGGAACAGCCTTAGTTATAAGGCTCCAAGATGAGAATAAGAACATACATTTTGAAATAGAAGCATAAAACGAAGTGTAAATGACTAGGCAAGACTTTATGTTGTATTGTTTATTTTCATTTCAAATCCTTGTTTCTTCCCTTTAACCCTTCTATTTATTCGAATTCAAACAATACTTATATAACTCTTCACCTCTTGTTTTGAGTTCATCCTTAAGGAAAATTTTTCGGTGTAAAAAACTTGTTGGGATTTTCATCTCCAATGCAATCCTTTAAACAAAACTGAAAATCCTTTTCTCCAGACTTGAAAACCTTTATCTGGTTTTAACTTTAGGTTGCTATCCAACAACTAGAAAAGGGTCTTCTTGGAACACAGATAAGGGCTGGAAAACCTAAAGAAAACCCCAGGGTTTAGGTTAAATACAACCTAACACTTGAAGTAACTAAAACTTAAATAAAATGTCTGTATTTTAGAACTTTTTTATAAAGCTTAAGTTTTTCATTAATAGACTGTCAATGTTTAGAAGGAGGAAAATAAAAAATAATCTAATTAATTTAACAAGTAATGTCCATAAATTTTAGTCCATAAATTTAGTTTAACTTTAAATTAAGTTTAAATTAAGTTTTGATCACATTCTGCACACTATGTGACATTGCACTATGTGAAAAATTTCAGATGCATGGACATTATCCATGAAAATATGTGACAGTATGTTCCAAGAATTAGGATAGTCGTCCCTATTAGATGTAGGTCTTTACTCTCAGCAAGTTGACTCCTGTGAGTTTAAATTTACTCTCCAAGTTTTCATCAATTTAGAGGAGAAGCCTATGGTGAATTAAGTTCTAGACGCAACGCCTCAAAAATTCACCGTAGAATTAAAACAGGCCTTGAGAGGCCTTGACGCTTTGCGGTCCTTCGGTTCGCACAGAAGAAGTTTTCCTTGTTTTGGTTCTTGTTTATTTGTTTGCATTTTTATTATTATTTTATACACGCATACATAGTGTCATTTAATACAGACAGTATCATTTTTAGCGGAATACATTTGCTAAGATGCATCGAACATTTTCAGTAGGCAAATGGGTAATCGCTGACAAAATTATAGTTTGTCTTCTCTGTGTGCCCATATTCTGAGGATGAGGGAAGCGAGTCCAAAGTTTTGAGAATAAGCGTACGAATCCGATATTATCAAAAACGGTTCGGAGGTACCCCGTACCCCGTTTTCGTATATATTTATAAATAACCAATTTAAGGACAATTTATTGTTTATTGATTTCATAAATAAAATTACAATTTTTATTTCTCCTAATTTATAGAAACAAGAGGCCTTCTCATATATTTTTTTAATTTGCTTAAATGTATTGGGTTTGCAAAAATCCGAAATGAGAATTTCAACAGAATTATTGGTTTCAGGTCTTTTTAAGATCTCCGAGAATGGTTTTCACACCTGTATGTGTGTGATTGTGAGTGTGTGTAGGTTTGTGTGTGTTTGGGGTCATCTTAGCTTCTAGAGTTACAGGATAGTAACTTGGAACAAAAATCAATCTTTAGGAATAGCTGAGCAATCCTAAAAATAGTTTTTATGACGTCATTAACTGGCAATAATGACTTAGCAAAAATTTCGAAATTTCATAACACCCGGAAAGATATTTTGAGAGATTTGAGATTATGGACACATGTAGTCATATAACAGACCAATATGCTTGGCTATTTTAATCTCATTATGAGCATTTGTTTCATTTATAATAAATTAATTGTAAACGTTTTTTTTAATTGTGCAAAAATCGAAACATATTTCAATTGAGTTGAAATGAATATGCTTCAATACAGCTATTATATCAACGGTTTTTGTTGCCTAATAGAAGTTAAGAAGCATTGAGCGAGGTTAGTGCCAGGATAGGTGACCTCTGAGAATAAAACGAATGTTTTTAATTTTTTAAATAAAAACAGACATATTTGTTGATTATTATATTTTGAGAATGAGCGAGGCGATTCCGAAATAGGGGGATAAGCGTTGCGAACCCGATGTAATAAGGAAAAGTTCCGAGGTACCACGTACCTGATTTTTAATTTTGATTAAAATAATAGTTAAACCTTGTCAGAACCAGTAAAAACTGTAATAAATCTTTAGAAAATATAAAGTTGCTATAACTGATTTTATAAACTAGCTCAAGATGCTGTTGAGGACACTTCACCTGAATAATTGACTCAAGTGGCCACAGTTATCTCGGTTAAGTTTAATTTTAACTTCACATAGAAACACGCTGCATTAGAAACTCGTTTTAATATAAAATAAAGGAAATTAATTTCTAAACATAGATTGAAATAGTATCAAGAAGGTCAATAAGCCGGTCGAATTTCTTTTAGGTGGGCTGAATTCATGTTAATTTGTACCTTGTTCTTGATTTAGCGGATTGCGGTAAAAAGTCTCGTAAGTAAAACATTGAGATGTAAGTAATTTTTTCTTGATTTACAAAAGAAATCTAGCCTTTTAATTTTTTAAATTTATATTTAATTGTTTATATATATATATATATATATGAGTTCCAATGGACAGTCTTACAGTTAAGACGTGTTCTTAGAAAGTCCTTAGAAATGTTTAATTTCTTTGTGATCGGTTCTTAAACAGTGTGTGAAATTTTGCAATTTATCGCGTAGAAATGTGTATTCTTCGTGTCGAAGTTTTTATGGGTAGACATTTATTTGCTCGATGTTTTTCAAGTTGAACTTTAGGAAAATCTCTATATTAAAGTGTAGTGAAGGAATATTAAAATTTAGTGTAGATGCATAGTAAGCAGGTTTCTAAATATTTGATTTAATGACCCAAATATGAAATAAATCAAACTTGCACTGTAGCTATATTAAACAAATCTGTTTGTGAGTATCAATATTTATATTTTTATTTGAGAACATCCAATTGTTTATTCATTAAGATTGACATGACAGATTTTTTAATTTGCATGTATCTCAAACAACAAGTCCTTTCATATATGAAATAAAGGAGTGCAAGATTATTTCTTGGCAACTATTTTGTGGTCCAAGCTCACTTTCTATTGACAGCCTGCTAAAATTTTGTCAGTGACTTCTCAGGTAAGGGATGAGTATGTCAAGTACTCAACCCTTGCTAATGACTCATTTAGTAATGCAGCACCAGGCACTTCCTCAGTGAATGGGGCGCTGAACCAGTAGCGCAAACCTCTTTCTTTTGTAACCGGTATGAATTCCTGGAGTTGAAGGAACAGATAGTTGAGATGGGATGGGTTGGTTGGCTCAAAGTGTAAGGAGTGACACTCTTTCGAGCTGCCAATTACTTCCTTCGGAGGTTAGTGGAAAGTATAGCGTTATTCGGGTCAGCAGTTGGCAGGAGCAATTTGTAATCAGAGACGCCGTCATGTTTTCAGAATGATGAGATATTTACTTTGCCTCCACCTTTGCCAAGACTATTTACTTTGTTTCTCTGATAGATTCACCAGGTATAATCAAATCTGCAGGAGGGTTCTACAGTTAACAACACGTGTATTGTCAAGCCGCCTCCAGTACAAGACGGACTTTTGCCTAGCTTATTAAGGCAATTGGCTCCTGGAACCTAAGGAAAAAAAATTGAAATGTCAATAGATCAGAAGAACAAGGGAGCAAGTATATGATCCAGCTGGTAAATGCGAAGGGCTTAATGATGGCCTGTAAGAGACTGGAAGGATCAGGTTTAAAAAAGCATACTCCATTGAAAAAAGAGTAGCGGAGAAGACTCTTCTCCTATATAGGCAAAATTAAGACTTAAAGGAAACGAGGAAACTTTACTCAAGTCCCAAAAAGGTACTACAATAAAAGTCTAAAAAAAACTCTTAGCTCTCAGAGATAAAGAGTTAGAAAACCATTAAAAAATAAGTAGGGGTGAAAAATTTTGTTAAAACATCTGAGGAACCAGTTAGAAAAGTCAAAACGCAAGGCCATTAGCTGTTCCAGAACAGCATGGCCCGCATAGTTGAAGAGTCTAGAGGTAATGAAAGGTCCGCTGGCCAGACCCCGAGGGACATTACGCCGTAGTAATACCACTACATGCAAGTAAAGAGGATCTTGACCAGGAATTGAAGGGGATGTCACAGTTAGTTGAAAGAGAACAGAGGGTTCAAGTCTCTCGCTAGTCCCTCGCCATATCAAAGAATGTGAAGGCAATACGCGAGCAATGTTGTCAACCTCACCTTTGGTTAAGCGCTTTCTGTGAGATGAAAGAGTGTAGTTTAGAAAAACCCAACCTTACTAGATCATCGTTTGGCGGAGGGGGAAAGAAGAAGAAGCCGAAAGAAGAAAAGAAAGAGAGATGAGAACGACAGCCCAGCGAAGGACAACTCTTGGGACCATACTTTTTATAGAGATAAGTTTAGAGATATAGGTTAAAGGGGCAACTGAGTCTGCACTTAGGAAATTTAGATAAATTAGAACAAACGTTTGTAAAATATTTATTTAAAGATATATTGATACTTCATAGTTCAGACCATAAAATATCTAAGACAGAAATTAAAGTTGATTTATAGAAGACTCCTTAAGAGTCTGGTAAGAACTACTGTAACCAGTCTAGCACTTGGAAGTTTACCCGCTGCGGCCACAGAATTCATGTTGCCAAGGCTACTGAACTAGATGAGCAGAAACCTATTATCAAGGTCCAAGATAGTCAGTAACAGATAAAAGTATACTTTGGGAGGAATGGGGGCAGTGGTTTCCTTTTGCGAGTGCGTGAGGAACTGAACGAAATCCACACACCTACCAACTCCAGTTCCTTTGCCCTGCCCAACACCAGGGCCTTCTCCACCAGGCCCTAAACCTCCTGGTCACTTCCCCCTGATCCAACATTCCTAATTCTAAACTGCACATCTCTTCCCCAACAAAGACAAAGATGACTTGATTTAAACAAATCAGTCCCATTATGAATTTGCGAATTACTCCATGTAACATTTGATAAGACAAATTTAGATCAATGTAATGAAATAAAGAACAAATAGACAAACTTAGGAAACCAAAATTCTAACCGAGTAAACTAAATTATCTATGTATTTATGTCACAAATATGTTACGCCAAAAGAAAAGGTGAGCTTTTGCCTATAGAATGTTGGCTCTGTAGAGGATTACAGACGAGATAAAATCATTAAATTGCCAAGACCTAAATAGTCTTGGTTTATCGTGCTAAACTCCCAGCAGAGCGGAGAGCTATTGTTACTTAATAGGCGTTTTGATGCATCCTTAAGTTTTAAAGCTGAATTGAAAGAGGACTTATATATAAACAAAAATATTGTGAAATTTGATCAGTTTAAAAATAAGCAGACATAAAAGAGTAAATATTCCCTTCAATTATCTTCCTTGTGGTTGGGTCCGTGGTGGGAAATTTGTAAGATTGGGTAGTCGTGTTCCCAAAGAGGTGAAACAAATATTCCTAGAAAAAAGAGAGATTAACTTGAATGTCTAAACTTAGATAGTTAGGAATATAATTGGGTATTCGCTGCCTTCGTGTCTTCGGAATAGGGACTCAGTTCAGAGTCCGTCAAAGCAAAAAGTCTGTGGGTTCTTGTTCTCTTGAAGGGAATGTCTTACAATGATTGCCGAAAAAAGCAGGAAAATAAAAAACCTCCTGATGGGCCTGCGATGGAGACCAAAAGCACAGGGAGTGACCACTCATAATTAAAAGACTCAGTTTGTTCCCCTTTATCAGAGGAGATCACTCAGAATTAAGAATAAAGAATAAAAGCATACTTTTAAGGTATTTTTCTTTTCTTAAATTTTTATCTGCCTAATGATAGGAATACGAACAAATTAATTATTACAAACAGCAGTAAAGCAGCCACTCTGAGCTTACTAAAGATTCTTTTAGCGGTTAAAACCTAAATGTAGTTCTTATTCAAGAACCTTATGTTTATAAACCAATATCAAAATTGGCTTAATGAGTAGGTTGGGGTTATCTTATCAGGAATGTCTGGTGAGCACAATCAAAGAACATGCAGTATTAGCCTCTAGAAATCTAAAACCTCACCATCTCTTTCAGAATTGTGTTCTTAGAGATCTTCACAGCTGCGCTTACTTCAATGAGAATAAATAATATTAATTATAATTTAGTATTTAGGATCACCTATACCTTCCCAGGTGATAGGAACAACCTCCTCCATTCTTTGGGATTTGATAAGCTGCGTTAAACTTCTGGTGGAAGAGGAAATTACACTGTACTCATTGGCTGTGATTAATGCTAATGCGCACCACATTATTGGGGCAGCCGGCTTAAACAATGCAAGGGGAAGGCCTTGGTTGAATTTTCTGCCTTCTACTATCTGAGCATTTCTTAAAAACAGGCAGGTACTGAACCTACTTTTTGTTAATGCTAGAAGTCAGACATAATCGATATTACCTCTAACTTCAGCCTTCACTTCGCGGCGACAAAACTAAAAGAGGTGGAGAGTTTAATGATATTTGAGCATATGTACTGGACCACGGCATGATTAAGACTCCCATTTAGTACTGGATCCCATTAGTAAGACCTTTCAAAAAAGATCACCCAGGTCACTGATTGGGACATGTATACATCTTTTTACATGACAATCCCTTGTTAAGAATCCTTTAATCATAAACCATACAGATGATTTAAATAACGCCAGCATCAGAGCTTAACGATGCCATCTTAAATGTTACCATCAAGCTTGTTATTACGCCAATTCCACTAAAAAGAAATTAAGAGTTGGGATAAGGATTTAGCTAAACTTCAGCGTGAAGCCAACGAAAGTGGAGGAAGCATTTATAAAACACAAGATGAAAGACGATAATATAGCTTTCAAAGATGCTCGTCGTAATTTTAGGAAAGCACTAGATAACATCATAGAAATAGCTGGAGAATTTCACTGCTGACATAGAGTCACACCAAGCATCAGCCAAGGCTGTCAGAGTTCTCAGTCAAGAAGAATAAACATGCTGAACTTGGACCTTTTAATCAGGATGTGGTAATTATAGTACAAATACAAGACTCCTTCTAGAACTTGTTGACTCAAAGTCGCACTTTCTCAGAAAACAGCCTCAA
>JACMZG010001913.1:31738695-31771201 GCA_018340805.1 Microvelia longipes
TATTTTGTAGATTTAGGTTCTCACAATACTATTTTTATGGCATTATATTGTTTAATTCAGTTGTAACAAGTATTTTAATGAAACTGTTAGAGTGATATTTTCAATCTCGGTGTTTTATTTAATTTTTTATGAGTGTCTCTTTTTGTTTAATTAATTATAAATTACTTTTTGTCTTTTAATTATATTAAATACTAAACAAATATTTTAATTACAATTTTATTATAAAATCGTGTTATATTACATCGGTAAATACCAGTATAAAAAACGAACAAATCCAAGTCTGATGTGATAAGAGTCTAATTTTATATTTAAAATCATGGAATAATCATCGATGTATTTTTATATGAATTATTGACAGTTTTTATGGCACCGATGGTTGTTCTATTATTTTTTTTAACTCATTAATATAAAAATAAAGAAATAAACGAATAATTTTAATCGGCCCTCATGCTTATCTTATGATATAATTATTTTTTTATTATCCTTTCGTTTTCCCGCTATTGGTATTGCCAACCTGACAAGTGTCTCTTTGAATCGCAAATATTTTTTTCTATTTACCGACTGAATAAATGAGGAAAAGTGATAAAAATGTTAATTAAAAATGAATCTCATAGTTAAAAGCAAAACATCGATTAGGGCTTCTTAAAGTGCAGTTTCATTCTAGTCGAATGCTTCTGGAAAGAGCTTCAGATTATTTCATCAAGATATCAAGTCCCCTCCCTAACTTAACACTAACTTGTAACTTAGTTAAAGGACGTTGCTCTGAGCTTAAAATATATGAAAGCTGTATTGCAGTAACTTAGTTGTATTTCCCTCTACAACTATTTTTCTCATCATTGTTACAACAACGAAAGTTTGTAAAATAATTTCTTCTCCCATAACCGAAATCGATTAAAACTTGTGTGTATTTGTTTCACTTCGTTAAACGAATGAAAGACGCGGAGGGATAAATCTATAGACTTCAATTATTTGAACATCAAAGAGCCCCTGACGATTATATAGATTTAGAGGGCGTGAAGCTACCTTACTAATTATCAACACAAGAAAAATCTTAAAACACAAGATTAATATTTTTTCTTGTGTTTTAAATTTTTTTCTTTTGTTTTTCTAGTAAAAAAATTTATAAAACACAAGAAAAACTCAGAATTTTCCAAAATTACGTCGTCATTTTTTGCTTTCAATGATGTCGAAAAACATTATTTTTGTAGATAACACAACTAAATCTAAAGATTAATTTCTGTATCAAGTTTAAATTCTATATCATACATACACTAGTAGCTAACATGATAACAGACACTCACAAAAACCATATAGACAGAGGAATTTCTAAAACAAAATCAACTCAGAAGTTCATAAAACCTGAAACGCATAATTCGTGTTGAATTTCAATTTTGAAATATTTGTACAAAAATAACATTTTTCCAATATACGTACAATGTAAATAGAGAAAAGTAAAAAAGATAAATAAAATGAAAATTGTAATAAGTTTTATTCTTTAAAATTAATTCATTGTAAACATTTAAATACTCAAAATAAAGTTTATCTAAAAATGATAAATATTTAAATTCAAATTAATCGAACGTTTCAGAAATAATTAAAATTATTTCCATCCAGTGATTTTATTAATTTTACAAATTTTAAATATTAATTTAAGGGAATAAAATGTACTTATTAATTTAAATTTTGTTAAATGTTACTAAATATAATGAAAAGGTCATAGACAAACTTTATTTAAGCTTTTCTTCGAATTTCTAAAACATTCCCTATTTTACAAAATCCAGCATGAGAGAAAACTAACTAACCACTCAGCAACGCTACCACCACAGAAACAGAGCTATTGGAAACCACACACTGTTCACTACATACGTTAAGTTATTTGGGAAATTGAGAAATTGAAAATAAAATAATATTTTTGTTTGTTTATATTTAAAATTTCCTACGGGAAAAAGAGGAAAGCGATTTCGTACTATTTATTCATTAAGGAAAGAAATTATTTATTAAAAAATTATGTGGCATCATCAGACCATTTTTGTCAAATGTCCAGGTTTCAGAAGTTTTGGCGAATTTTCATCAGATCACGCTTATGGGATTGCTCTGATGACAGAATTAGAGGGAAATATAGAGGGAAAGAATACAATTTGCTTCCTGATTACAAACATTTTTATGTTACATTTTTATGTTAAATATAATATGTATATATATATATATATATAATATATATATATATATATATATATATATATATATATAATATATATATACTCTTTTTAAGCGAACCGAAGCCCGCGTTTATCTTCTTTTTTTAATATTTCTGACAGTTGATAATATCCTAGAAAAATATTTGTTTCCAGATAGCACAACTATAGTGTAATAAACGGCTAATATCAGTTGACAGCGTGGGAAAATAATGCGTGGGAGTTAATGAGGTTGGTCCTGGATGTTTAACAGCCCCCACCATTTCAAATCAGACCAACCTTATAGGTTCCTCAACACTATTTTTTCGCTATGTCAACTGATTTCAGCCATGTGTTAAACCATAGACTTAAAGATTTTTATTAACTAAGTATGAAAGCTCTACAATATTCTACACCAACTTGAATCTACGATGAAATCCTAAATCCGCTAATACACAAGACTGACTGCTTGGTAAAAACAACTCAGAAGGTTATATAAAAGCATTTGAAACGAAATATTTAGGTGAAATTTTGGTTTCAGTTTGTCAGAGAAAGTAATACTTTACTATATACATTTGGTTTAAAGTAGAAAGTAAAATTAATTAATCCCGTGTGTAACAGTCATTTTAGCTTATAAACCTTCTTCGTCTAAACTCCATTTCTAAGCTGCAGTTACTGCCTAAGAGTATCAAATAGACAAATCTGTAACAAAAGTTATAACTTTACTACCGAACATGAATTTGTCACCTGTCTGGCTTTATACAGATTTTACATACTAAATAACCTTCCACAGGTACCAGAGGCAGAGGAAGACAATTAGAAGATAACATTATTTGATTTACATAATACATAGAGATATATAAGTAGAGGGGGTATAGCCTATCTCAATACTTTTAGAGGCCAGAAACATTTTGTTGGGTTTAGCAGAGGCTTTGTGTAACCTTATTGAAACCTCCCACAATAATAGTGTAAGGTTATAATAAATCAATTTTTGTCTGCTTTTTACACCTTGTTTGTATGTTTTTTGTAATAAAACTTTCTATTATAAAAGTTGCTGTAATTTCGTGCTGTTAATTTGTAGTTAATTTGATTATATTATTAGTCAAAGGTGTTAAGGTTATTTGATGTTTTAATATTCAACCAATGAGGCTCCTCTTTGGATTTTCAATATCAATTCCTCTAAATTTTAACACGTTGAGCCGGTTCTATTTTACAAACGGTTTCAACATCAAATGTTAATAAGATAATTTTGAGAGATATATAAATGAGGCGGTGAACAGGTTAAAAACGGTAAATTAATTGGACTAATCATAAATTATTAAATAAACTACTAACCTCAAAGACCACATGGTAAATATTACCTCTACAAAAACATCTAGTGAAATATTTGGAAATATATGATGTTAACAACATATTTTCTTTAAAAATATAATTAAAAATAGAACTAAAAATTTGGGTGCAAGGTACCTTGGTGATTTTTAACATAACTCCGAACCTCAGATTTTCATGATTACTTAAAAAACCAAAGGTAGCAATATTCGGGTTTCGCTTTGCATGATCTTAAAATAAAAAGGCAATCTTTTAAAGATGTCAGATTATTTTTTTTGTTTGTTGAACTTTTGTTCCATGTTTTATTAATATGTTAGTACTGCGTATTAAATTTTCATTTTCTGTACTTAATTCACTTTATGATGCATTCGAGGCTGGAACGATATATATGGATATATTATGGCGATATATATATATAATTATATATATATTATATTATTATTTTGGATTCAATATATTTTCAATGAAAAATATTTGTAAATATATTGTATGTATTATTGGCCATTTATATAAAATTTCAAAGATCCGAAAATGGGAACCACTGCCACATACAACAGTCCTTAACACTATTAATTTTCTTTAGAGTACCGCACACAATCTTAAGTCGAAAGAGTTATGACTTCTGACACGCTTCGCTTGTCCTCAAAATTTATGACTAACCAAAGCTCAAGGTAATATTACTTTGGCCTTACAAACACAGACAGAAAGCACTTTAAAAATAGCTCAGAACGTCAAACAAAATGCCTGGAACGGTTAAATAAATAATTAAATATAAATAGATTATTCTACCAATGCTTACTATTATGTTTATAAAAAAACACTAGAATTAAAAAACAATTAATACATTGTCAACCAACAATATTATAAAAAAATATAACTGAGCGCTTTCAACTTTACGTCATCATCAGAGCCGTTTAAATACTGTAGTATGTCTGTAATCAGCTCTGATGATGACATAAAGTCGAAACCGGTTAGTTATATTGTTTTATATATTATTGTGGTTGGCAATATATTAATTGTTTTTAATTCTCGTGTTTTTTTATTAAATATCATGGTAAGTTTATACCACAAAATCTCCGTCAAAACAACTCATGATCTACCAATGCTTAATAATTTAATCCACTATTCTAATTAGAAAATAAATTCAAAAGTAATCATCATTTATAAAATGGAGGGAATAAAAGTCATTGGTTGAAGGAAACCGCTGTGGTGTTTTACTACCTCAATTTGTAATAATAGTTATAATAATCCTTATGAAGGTAGTTTCTGTTTGCAAATTCACTAAAAAGGACCTCAATGCCCTCAAATAGAGAAATAAGTCCAACTTAAATTTCTTTTGTTTGTCCAATAGATAGAAAAAGCACTTAGATAAACACAGGTAAAAGATAGGAAAAACTAACTTTGAGCACGCCCTTAAATTAAACGAGTTTGAAAAGTCCTGACCATCAAGTTTGCAGACGGACTGCAATGTTTTCTTTCTATTTTAATAATAGATATTACTTCTCTAATTCTTATAATAGGAGAAAAAGCATTGTGACAGCAAGGAATGTAACATCTTGTTATTTTATAAAAAAAAACTCAGCAGTTTAAGAGTCTTAATATCCCGAAAGCGTTTGTACGTATGCAAGCATAAATATAAAAAATGAAAGAAAAAAATAAAAATAAATGAATAGATGCAAGCATAGAGATATCATCAAATGGACCTCAAGTATAATTTTAAATTCATTTTATTTAAAAATTCAAATTATTTCATCAATTTTCTATTTTAAAACACCTTATAGTATAATATATTCGATTAAACTGCAGAATCCAATATATTGGAACGTTTAAAATTCAAAACAAAACACAAAGAATGTGTGCAAAGCAGACGACAATTCATTTGTTACAACCTTAACTTACACTTGGAAGAGGTTTGAAGAGGTATGAAAGAGCCCCTGGCAGTCCCAAAAGGAAATTTCAAACTTCTCAATGTATTGAGATGGGCAACGTCTAAATATCTCCCTTTACTAAAATATCTCTATGGATACAAGGTTCTATTTGCGAATATCCTTTGAGAATTATTCGCGAATGAAATAGGTGTCAAGGTGGAATTCAGATTTGTCATATTGAAACGACTAATTATTAGGTAATAATATACACTTGTACTAAAGTTCAACTCAATTGGACCATTTTACAATTTTTTTCTACATTTTTTTGAAAACGTACACTAGTCATTTAATAAAAACTGATCTAATGCTGATAATGAGATGAAACATAGCGCATATGTTAGTCTTATACATAGTCATATGCGTTTAAATGTATAAGTAAATGCAGGCGTTTCATTCTCAGCGGTCACCCATACAGCACTGACCACCACGCTCAATGCTCCTTAATTTTTATGATCCGACAAAAATTATGAAAATACTTGTCGTATTGAAACGAAACTTTTTGTAATTATTTATTAGATAATAATATACACTTGTACTAAATTTTAACTCAATTAGACCATTACCTAATTTTTAAAAAAAGGTACATAATTTATACAATAAAAATTAAACTAATGCTGATAATGAGATGGAACTTGACACGTATGTTAGTTTAATACATAGTCACATGCGTGCTAAATCTTAATCCGATCGCATCATTTATGATCATTCGTTTTAAGATTTTTAGAAATCTGAGGCATTATTGCGGGTTAATGACGTCATAAATAATATTTTCTGAATAGCACAACTACAGCGGTAGACTGATTATTTGTACAAAATTTCACTCTCTAGCATAAATACACTGGGCACTACGATTATAACAGACACACACACAGTTTGATATAGAAAGTAAAGAACAGCTAAAAAAACCTTTCTTAAAAAGAACGAATTAATGTACAAACTTATTTGATTGTACTTTGGTTTTCAAAAGCATGTAGTATCTATATGGGGCATGTTGATAGTAAAATGCCTTTTAGTAGGGTTACGACTAAAAGGAAAATTAAAACACACTCATGCAGACAGACAACTTTGAGAAAACGACTGGGGAGGCCTAAAAAACACCTGAAACACCCAGGGGAACCCCCCCCCCTGGAAACCCTGATGGGTTTCCATCCCATCCTTGTCGCCACATTGTTATGTTGTAAATAGGACAACATAAATAAATGAATAACCGTCAACACATTAATTATAATATAACGTATATTATTATAAAATTAACATTAAATAATATATATAATATATGAAGTGCACGGCTCGGCGGTAGGACACATACTGGTTCATAAAAATATGAATAAATTGATAACAAATATATCTTTGCAAAGATATAATAAATATATCTTCTACAAATTAACTTTAGATTAAAGTATGGAAAACAAAGTCTCGGTTAACTTTAGATGAGAGTATTGAAAAGAAAACAAACAAAAATGTCAATAATTAATTTTCGGATCAAACAGACAAAGAAAAGTGTTAAGGTTAACTTTTGAAGAAACCATGGAAGAGACAACAAACAAAATTTACAAGGTTAACTTTACATGAACATTTGGGAAAGCAAACAAACAAGAATGTCAAGGTTTACTTTAGATAAAAGAATTGAAAAGCAAGCAAACAAAAATGTGAATGTTAACTTTCGAAAAAAATACGGAAAATGAAAGAAACAAATTGTCATGGTTAACTTTAGATGAAAGTATGGCAAATTAAACAAACGAAAAAACATAATGGTTACCATCCAAGTTAATGAAATACTTACACTTACTTTTCTGTTATAAGAAGAAAGAATAACTTTTCTATATGTTTTAAAATGTTTCCTATCTAAAGAAATACAGAAAAACTATCAAACAGAACAACGCATGTCTAAAATTTAAACTGTGTTACGCTTGAGTGTTGTTGTGGCGAGAGGATCGATTATAGATCGATGTATCGAGTTTGGGAGTAGCGGTGAGTTCTCGGCCCTTTCATTAGACTCATAGTTGGTAGCAGGGAATATTCGTAGTCGTAAGTTCTCTTACTCCATGGTCGTAGTCTTTATATAAGTTCATTGGCCGTAGTCAAGAGAATTATTTAAAGAGGAAGAAACATATCAAGTCATTCCTAAATTCCTATGTAAAATAGTGTCGCCAATCTTCACCGCTACTCCCTCAGGCACTCGTAGAACTTCTAAATCCTTCCTATCGTCTGGTTTTATGACATGTCAAGTAAAGTTTTAGACCATTATTATTGTATAGTAGTTAATTGTGCGTGTTTAATGTTATTCTTACATTAAAAAAATAATAAATCCGAAGCAAATAAAAAAAGAATTATTGTGTGTTGACATTACGCTTGTTAGACCTTAAAAGTGAAAACAAAAACTTTATAAGTTTTTCCGATACTTTTAAACTCTATTTGGGACAAGTTGTCCCATGCCCGTTCATTTTCTATCGAAAAACACATTTTGCCTTTATTCTCCCCCTGAGGTCGTAGTCAGTCGACTACGACTGACACACAAATATTTTAATAGTTTAACACTGAAATATTCAGTGTTAATATTTTATTTTACGTATCATTTTACATTTTGAACTCTGTTCAGAACTATTATGAGTTTCTTCATTGAGCCCTATCAAACAAGTGTTGACAGAAGTATGGCAAATCCTTAGAATGTCTAGACAATCTAAGGACCAGAAGTCCTCAAAATGTTTTGATTATTTAAACCTTAGTAGAATTACTTCGGTTTCGCTGCGTTAGAATGGTTCTCCTAAGTCAAGGGTCTTATTACTTTAGAATCGTTTCGCTCGTCCTCAAAGTTTTATGACTATTCGATGCTTAAAGTGGTATTACTTGGTTACGCTCGACCTTAGAATTGATAGGTAACCAAACACCTTAGGTGTAACGTCTCGTGTTAATAAAAGCTCAGAGAAGTAATATGGTAGATAGGCATTTAAACAAATGTTACGGGTAATATTCGCATATCATGTTCACAATTGCATTGAATCCTGTAATCGTAATTGGTAGTCTAATTATATACTAATATAGTACTTTATGAGAATGCAATCTCTACATTTTATTAATGTATCAAACGATTTGATCATTTAAATTTTATGTGATAAACGCAAGGATCTTGAATAAAGGGCATGACGCATTAAAGAACTTTTCTGACCCTGGGAAGTTCTATGAGATTGAGAAAAAGGAGCAAACTTACCTTCTCATGGTTGTAATGAAAATAGGCGCTAAACGCAGGTTATGTAGCAAGGTTCTAGAGCTTGCCTCTCAACCTTTTTCTGTGCTTCGTGCGATTGTTACAATTGTGGTGCTTGATAAGTCATTTGAGCTTAAATAATTTTAAATTTGGATTATACTTTGTCACTTTAGTGAGTGATAATTTAAGCGTGTTTATAACCTTCAAAAGCAATAAACAATGGGAAACCATTGAGAGGTAAGTTTGCCTCTAAAATTTAAGACCTGCGCTGTTATAAGAATTGTAAGCATGCGCAGTTTGTACCAAGTATGTGCAGTTGGTTTTTGACGTGTGTTTTGTGTTGAATTCACTCTATGTTTTAGATTTCGAAGGGGTCAATTTTTGGAATGGCAAATCGACTTAGTGCGTCATCCCCTTTATTCAAGATCCTTGGGCAAACGGTATGAGTTTGACAGATGTAAACAAACTTTTTCATGTACCTATTTTAAGAGTCACTCCTAAAATATATATGTTCGCCAAAAACTTAACCACTAAAAATTGAATAGCTATAGGAAATTTTTTATTTTATTTTTTTTTTTTTATTTTACAATTATCTTTATTAAATTAATTAATTAACATTACAAAGTAAATTATTTAAAGATTAGCCTGTTCATGATAGCCCCTAGGCCTGAGCTGAACAGGCGTTGACTTAATCAAAATTCTATTATTATGTATGAGTATTCGGTCTCGCTGCGCTAGACCCCAGAACACAATGATTATCCAAATTGTGAGTTTTACGTTTTGACAATATGTCGAACGTGGGTAAGCAGTATAAAAATTAAAATGCATAGGCCATTAAAATGTTTAAATGAAAAGGTCAATATTTTCAAAATCTCGACCAATGCCAAAATAAAATCTTGTGGATTGCCTAACCTCCTATAGATAGCCCGAGTCCTAGTTCTCATAGGATTAAAAAAAAAATCATTTTTTTTTGACATTTTAGGTTATAGTCTGACATTGACGTCATGGAATGAATAAATAGTAAATTTTCAATGTTAACCGCCAATTCCTGCAATGACGTCACTCGTCTTTATAAATAAACAGGTTAAAACCTCCAAATGCTTTTGGTTTGTTTACATCGACTTGAATCACCTTATAAATTTCTTACATCTTGCTGTTATACAGATACATTTGTGTCAAATATCAATTCCATCAGTAAACTTTTCGTTTTTTATCAAATTTGAATGAGTCAGCAAAATAGATTATCATAAGCTGAATAATTTCATCTTCTGAATCTTATTTTTGTGCTAAGTATAAACTCTCTAGCATAATCACAGAGGTGGTTATGCGTGACACTGACACACATACAGACAGACAGAAATACAGCAAGAAGAAACCCTCTCATATCGTCATGAAAATATCTGAAATAGATAATTATGATTAAACCTCGGTTTTGAATTTTTGATGACTGACGCAATACTTTTCTCACCTGCGATAACCGGTGAGGAAAATTAAAAACCTTAAACGTAAACGGTTTAACGTTAACGATTGAAATTAGTACGGGAAAACAACAGCTTCAGGTTTAAATTTTGTAAGACTTATGGGAAAGTAAAGGTTAATGTCCGTGAAAAGAGGTAAACTCATAACCTAAGGTACAGTTTGTAAAAAATTCAAGCGCAAATTCATCAGAACTAAGATTAAGCTGAGCCCATAAGAACACAGCACAAGCACAAAGTGAACTGAGTAAAAGAGAACTCTTGAACAATAAATAACTCTAAGTTGTTAATTAAAACTTTTCCCCTCTGCATGACATGGCGTTTTTAATTAATGACTCACTTAATTAACTAACAATTAACTTACTAATAAGCTTAAGGAAACACTATAAAATTATAGTAATTATTCACAAAAGGGCTTACAATTTAGAGGAAGTTGAATCAAATTTTTAAGCTAACATGAAAGTAGTATTAGTGGATTTAGATTTAATTATAAATTATTTTTTGTTATTTGCCTTATTTTGTTATCGTTTGATATATATATATATGAGATTATTTTTAATGTTTAAGGTTATTTATTAAACGCAAAAAGATTGAGCTCCTTCACGTCTCTTGAAAACTCGGCTCGGAATAAACTTTTCCTAGTTTTCCTAAGGTTATAATGCATTTTAAAGTCAAGTTTTCATGCAGTCAAAAAGTTTGAAGAAAAGTTAGGTGTTTTAAAAGGCAGTAAAGATGCATAAATAATTACAAGTTGCGATACAGGAATCTTAAACTTTTCTCACCATAAAGGGAAAACTTCTTGTTGCTTGAAAACTTAAAAGGAAAGACTATATCACATACAGAAAATGAAGATGAAAAAGATCCCTTTAAATTGTATAATTTCACTTAAAATACAGAAATTTTAATGTTTTAAAACCAAACTTTTTTAAAGTAAATTTAAAAGTCAATTTTCATTGTATTATAAGATTGAAGCGCCTTACAATAGAAAATTAGGCTACATTTGCAAAACACATATGTATTATAATAGTAGAAACAACATAAGGAAGGCAGAAAAAACTAAGGTGACTGAATAGTCTATCCTTTATACTTTTCCTCATTTATACCGTAGGTATATTGGAAAATTATAGTATTTGCATGAAAATCCGAAACTGGGATGACACCGGAATTATCAGTTTCAGGTGTATTTATGTCTCCTGATTGGATTTCACTAAGTTTTCTGTCTGCATGTGTGTGTGTGTCTGTTATCATCGTAGCTCCCAATGTATTTATGCTAGAGAGTTGAGACTTAGTACAAAAATTATTTTGTTGGTATAGTTGTGAAATCCGGAAATTATGCCGTCATTTATCCGCAATAATGACTCAGCGAGCATTTCAAACATTCATAAATATTAAAAAAAAATGCGTTTAATTTGAGATTTAGCACGCAAGTAGCCATTTATAAGACTAACATATCTGCCAAGTGTCATCTCATTATCAGCATTAGTTCAATGTTCATCAAATGACTTGTCTAAGTTTTTTAAAAACTGTATAAAATCGGGAAATAATCCAATTGAGTTGAAATTAAGTTCAAGTGTCGCATTTTATGCAATAAAAAGTATACTAAGTTAAAGTTTTATTTTGATAAGCCTAGTATATTAACGGTTTATTTTGGATGCTTAAGTAATGTTACACAGGATTGTGTGAGGTCAGTACTTAGACGGAAGACCGCTAGGAATCGAACATGGATGTAAATCGAACCCGAAGTGGTTTAGTATGAACGTAGCGAATCCGACTGGGTGAGGAAAAGTTTATTCTTAACAATTAGTATTGGATGTACAAACATTAGCTTCGGATGACATCAAGAAACCACTTAAAGATTAGAAAGACCTATAGAATGATTCATATGATAATAATATATTAAGACTTACTTGATAACAAGTACTGCTTAAGAGAACCTAACTCAATCGGTTTGATGTTATATAGACACGACTTGACTTGGATGTCATTAACACATATTATGTTTACACGGATATTTCAAATATACCTGAAGTAGGTTTAAGAGTTAACCAATGAGTTATAATAAAACTTTTTGGATTTATTTCAACTGTAAGAAGTATCTCAAGAACAACAATACATAAAATACTAGTGGGAGTATAAAGCTATTAAACTACAACCCTAAAATTATTATTTAACATTTCAAGATATTTAAATTGAAAAAAAGAAGATTCATCATACATGTTATGTCGTCACGACGGTACATGCAGAAAAGAATAATCTTCTTTACTGAAAAGACAAAAAAACTCTTTGGATAACTCGATAAATCTTTGGCTTTATTTTTAGTTTGAATTTTACCGGAAAATGTTTATGGTTTTATATGCAGTTCTTACAATTAAATTTTAACACCTTTATTATTTTACACTTGAAGTTAATTAAAATTATTTTTCTATTTTTTTATTAATTTTGTACTTAATTTGTCATTTTAGCTTTGGGTTGGTAAATTAGTATTAAAAATACTTATTTAGGTAGGTTAATTTTTATGTGCTGGTGGCGAGAAGGATTCAGTGGTTGTCTTTTTGTAGGCCGGCCCGGCTTTATGGCCGTGGCCTGGCTAAGTTTTAAGATTGATTTTATTAATTTTATGCCTTAGATTAGGTTATAGTTGTTTTATGATCTGGAGGTCTAGGAATTTATTGGATATTTTGAATCTGTTTTTTTCATTAATATTTCTAAAACTCTGGATAGCCTACCCTTCATGGAATGTAGGTATCTCCTCATTTACCTTTCTGAGCTTAATTTCACTGTATTATGTATTTTCATTTCTTCAGTTTTTTAAGTGGCTTTTCGTTCTGTTGTTCTTAGGGTCCTAGTCTCGGATGATGATTAAGTATGGGACGCCTTAGGCATAGCAAGTAGGGATGGCTTACAATGTTATATTTTAAATATAGATGTAGTTTCGCTTTTATTATTTACCTCTGAATATAAAATGCATTACGATTCCTAACGACATAAATATTTAGTTTATTAATTACACGTATAGAAGTAGCTTTAAAATCCTAACCTGGCGTAAGCCAAATTATTATTAGCTGATTGAAGATTAAACTCATTATTTCTAAAACGTTATTCCTTTTAAATTAATATCTGTTTAAATTTATTGACTATTTGGCTTTTGATTATTTAAAAACTTTATTACTTTTAAATAAATATCTGTTTAAGTTTATTGATAATTTGGCTTTTGGGGTACTTTATCTAAGTTAACTTTAGTTTAGAACCTTTACCTTTTCATTGAATACTTGGGGTTGGTTCTCATTCCCTCACCTACTTGGTAGGTGAGGGAACCTGGATATTTTATTGAATTAATTTAAGTAAAAAAAAATCTTATCGAATACACCAATCATTCCCACATCCAGCGATCAGACTGAGTTGGGCTAGATTAATTGTTATACTACATTATTAAATTCAACATTTTTATATAATTTATATTTATTATCAATGCTTATATTAATGTCTTAAAATCTCCAGTTGTTTTTACATTTCCTCATTTATACCGGAGGTATATAGGAAAAGTATTGTGTTTGCAAAAAAAATCCGAAACAGGGATGACAGAGTGGTTTTTCAAAGTTTTTTGTCTGTATGTGTGTGTGTTTGTTATCATTGTAATTCATAAATACTGTATTTATGCTAGAGTGTTGAAACTTAGTTAAAAAATTAGTCAACTGCTGTTGTGCTATTCGGAAAATATTTTTATTATGTTATTAACCCGCAATATTGACTCAGGGAAAATTTCGAAAAATCATAAATCGCGGACACATGATGTGATCTGATAAAAATTTAGCACCAATGTAGCAATGTAAAATACAAACATATGTGCTAAGTTTCATCTCATTATCAGCATTTTTTTAATAGTTTATTGGAAAAAACTGTAATTACAAAATTATTACAAATTATAAATAATACATATTCAGCAAAAAATAATTCAAATTAGACAAAAAACTGTAACTATATTCTTCACCAAAAAAGCCATAGCTTGAGCTTGGCGAAGGAGTTGTATAGAAGTTATAAAATAGATTGAGAAATAAGAAATATAAAAGAAAATATCCTGTTAACAAAAAAAAGAAATTTAAAATAACCAGTTACTTGTAAGAAAAAAAAATATTATAAATATATTTAGAGAAATTACTTAGAGAAAAGAGAAAATTATTACTATTGCAGCTATTAGTATATAATATCTTATAAGTTTATTAAAAATTATAAAATCATTTCATAAATTAAAGATGATAAATTAAAAAAAATTTAAACTAGATTAAAATAATGATGATGATAATAATAAAATTAATTAAGAAGAGTCTTGATTTAAATATCTTTTTAGTTCAGTTTTGAATTTTTTTATATCTGTAACAACCCTTAATTCCTTAGGTAAGGAATTAATGAGATCTATACCCCTATAGATAAAAGATTTTTGCCCATAAGCAGTTTTAATTTTTGAAACTAAATATTTTAGTTGGTCCGTGGATCTAGTTTGAATGGATTTTTGTATGTTTAAATGTGGGCAATTCAATTTTTATAAAATGACTTATGTACGTTTTATTAAAAAATTGTAAAATAACAGAAATGCATTGATTTGATTTGATACTTAATTTCAATTGAATTGAAATTTTGTAGAAACGTATATCTTTACTTAAGAAAGAGAATCGAAACGTTTTTTTTTATTAATTAGGACCTATTCCTCCTCAAAAGCTTGAATATTTAAAATAGAGTTCCCTATAAAGTTTTTTGTCTTGAAATAAGTAAACAAAGTTCAGTTTAAATACGACAAGTATATCTATAATTATTGTGGGATCATAAAAATTAAGTAGAATTGAGCGTTGTCAGTGCTGCATGCGTGACTGCTGAGAATGAAACGGTTGCATTTACTATATAATAACGAGTGAAGCAAGGCCTAAGACTTGCTGCAGTATAAGTATGGGGAATTGTATATTCTGGGGACGAGCGAAGCGAGTCTTCAGAACATACAGAGTATCTCTCTGCTCATTCTACAGAGGACGAGCAGGAAGAATGAGCATAGCGAATCCGATTTGATGAGGAAAAGTTCCGAGGTATGATATGATGAGGGAAAAAGTTACGTAGTACTACTACGTACTAAAACTATTTTTGACAATACTCCCACTATTGACAGTACTAGTACTATATTTGACAGTACTAGTACTATATTTGACAGTACTACTACTATTTTTGACAGTACTACTACTAATATTTTTGACATTACTAGTACTATATTTGACAGTACTACTACTATTGACAGTGCTACTACTATTTTTGACAATACTACTACTATTTTTAACTTTCTTCTCGTAGGAAAGTAAATCTGGTGAAAGATTCAAACCCCTCATAACTTATGATTTTTTTATTAGAATAGCCTTTTTCCCGGTTAGGATCGTTTTTAACAAAATGTGTAGCGTAATTCGTACATACCTTTTGCTCGAGTTTGGGCGAGCCAATGCCCTTTTCTCCTTTCTAATTTAACCAGAAAAAGCGAAAACCTAACTAACCTCACTCAATAAAACTTATGTTAAACTAAACCTTCTTTAAACTGCACTTCCAATAACTGCAAATTCTGTGTATGAGTTAAATTTAATATTACAACACCACATTAAAATAAATAATTTAAGTTACATTTTAATGTATATAATTAATAAATTAAAAAAATATAAAATAACAAATAAATATCATAGCAAAATATATTTGTTTAAATAGGATAAAATTGTAATTATCAAATATTTAATTAGTTAAAAAATTAAATTTTTATTTAGAGTAATTTACGAAAATTACTTGAGCTTGGGGAAATTGTACGGGTATTAGAGGAGCACGGTTAGAGTAAGACTGGGAGCTACACCGCCCTCTCACCTACCCGCCCCCAACACCCTGCCACCCTCGAGAATAAGGCTAAAGGTTCACAACCAACAGCGAACACCATAGCGGTCAATTTTTAAAATAAATAAAATTATGTCCTATAGGTGAATAAAAACTATTTTTTTTATAATACGACGTTTAAAAAATAAAAGAAATTATTTCTTCCAACAAGAAAATTTGACTCACGCAATGTCACGTATATTTCTATTAACACAATGTCTAAAGGGAAGTCGTCGAAAAGTTGAAAAATATTTAATAATTTTAATAATAATATTTTGTTTGTGTATAATCATAATAAGAAGTATGGTCCCATCATAATAATAAGTAACTATAGTCTGGTGTAATAGAAAGTATGGTTCAAAGCAGTTTTAGCTGGTGTAATAGGAAATGTGGTCTAAGTCAGTCCAGTCAGGTGTGATACCCACCAAGTCACTACAGTCTGGTGTAGTAGGAAGCATGGTTCAAGGCAGTTTAGGTCGGATTTACAATAAATATGGTCCTTGTCAGTCCGGTCAGGTGTAGTAGGATGTATTACTCAAGTCAGTATGGTCTGGTGTAATGGAAGGACGGTCTAAGTAAGTGTAGTCTGGTGTAATAGGAAATAAGGTCCAAGTCAGTCCAGTCAGATATAATAGGATTTTTATCTAAGTCAGTATTGTCTGGGTTGGGAAGTATGGTCTAAGTATTGTCTGGTAAAATAGAAAACATTGGCCACATTCCTGGCTTAGCAAGCTCAAAATGTCCCACAAAGGCCCTACTTTGACTGAGGAGTCCCATTCCTATATTCAATCATATGATTCTGCTACACATATATACTACAGACAATTTGCCATCTTACTATGCGCTAGTTCGACTTGCAGTAGTAAATTTTTCCTTCAAAATACGCACGATTCTGACTGAACAGCACAAGAGCAATTTTGTATCAGGTAATTATGCTTAATTAACATGAAACATACAAATCTGCCGCTCCATGAGTCTACAAGTCTACAAAATCCATGAGTCATGTTCTGTCACTGTAGATATGAGTTGATATCCCGCCAGAATAAGCCCTAATTGTCCTAAAGTTTAATTTATTTTTTGATCAAATCTAAACTTTAAATTTTCTATAGAAAGGTGGGCAAGGAGGTAATTTTCTTTAGGCGTTCTTTTCAATTAATTATATAACATTGTTGGTGCGTTTTAGTTAAACTTTTCATTTTCTTTTTAACTTTTCAAAAAAACTAAATACGCGAAGCAAGGATCTTATACATACTTGATAAAGTTCAAATTTTTTTGCGAAGAAAAAAAAACGCTTTAAGTCCTACTTGAGGTTAGGAAGAAAACAAAGAATAATAAAAGTAAGAAGTCTTGAATAAATAAAGAAGAGTCTTAGAGCAACATTTGCAGATGCAGTGTTTTCGAGCGAATGACGATCCCCTCTATATTTACATTTAAGTAAGTAGAGGCATTTACTAAGTAAATTCTAGCTTTTGTTTTGTAAATGTTTCTAGCATTATGGTGTACTGTGGCTGATCCGTAGCCAGAGGGATGAAAAAATTGTAAACTAGGCACCTCCAATGAATTTATCTTTAACATTTTATTTAAAACCTGTGTACTGATCATTCCATAAATATTTAATTAATATTTTAGAATGAGCATAAATGGAGTCCATTGTAATAAAACGATAGAATAAAACAGTCACTCCATAGTTTAACATTAAACTGTGGAGAGACTTTTTATTCTTTCGTTCTATTGAACTAATGCTTTCCTTATTTTACATTAATTCTCTCGTTTACTGCAATTAATTACGGTTGTAGATAGCTTCACTCAGTTGCTCCGGAGTTGGACAGTCTTACAGTCAAGACGTGCTCTAGAAGCTCCTTTAGAAATGTTTAATTTCTTTGTGATCGGTTTCTTTAACAGTGGTGAAATTTTGCATTTTATCGCGTAAAATGTGTATCTTTCGTGTCTGAAGAGAGGCTCACTGCCCCTTGTGTGGGCATTATGAGGGGACAGCCTTTTTTTGCTTGCAGAGTGTGAGGCCTATACTACTCTTCGTACCCGCATATTTGGCGTAGGCCTCTTGTATGAAGAGGAGCTTTCTTCTCTTAGTTGGAGAGACAATATATCTACATTTTCAAGAGATTCTTGGTAGAGGCGGTGTAGGCTAAGGAATCGGGGCTAGCAAGAAGAACCCAACAACGTGGCCTATTTGCCTGGATTTGCCTCCCCACTCTATTACTACTACTACTTCTTGTTTTACTTATGATTTCAAGCGAGCGAATAGTCAAAACGATTCAACAATTTTTCAAGATTATATCGCCAGAATTGTGCCAACTAATTAATGTTTCAGACGGAACTATTTTTATAGCTTAAGTTGAGTACCATGTTTAAAAGTTACGAATAGACATACGCGATATATTGTAAAAATCATTCTGATAGCCGTTCTTTTGATAGTTGAATTTAGGTTATGTGTACGTTTAGAATGCAGAGAGGTTAGTTTGTGTACTTGTTTGTTTATTTTTTACGATCTTTGCAGTTAACCAATATTTATGTTTTAAGTACTGATAATTAAATACAACCATTTTTGTGTCTAAGAGCTCGTAATAGTTTGTCGAGCTCTTAGTTCGTAAAGGCTCCCTATAGGTTCTCAAAGATCTTTAAAAAAAAATCTCAAGACCAATGTTAGGGTGTAGTTACATACGATAAATTCTGCTTTAGGACAATGATTTTTGGTATGGAATTTGAAGATTTAAAATTTTCTAAATGTGATCATAAAAGACAAAGAGAGATTTTTTCATAAACTGTTTCATACCAGCCATTTGAATGGCTAAAGTGTAATTCTCTCGCTGATTGCTCTACCAGGATAGATAGAGCATTCGGTTGTTTGTCATTCCAAGTTGTCAGTTTTGGAGTACTTAGTACTTCCTTCGCTGGGCCTTTTATTTAAGATAAAATACTGTACCATAAGGTCGTTAGGGCATCAGTTATTAAACTGACCTTTGACACTACGGAGGTCTGGGGTTCGCATCCCTGGTTACGCTCTCAATTCATATAAGATCATTGTTCAAATAACTTATCGCCAACTTTAGATTACACTTTGAGCGTAACGGTTGCCACTAGAGATGGTTCTTCTTTTCTCTTTAGCATAAATACACTGGAAGCTACGATTATGACAGACACACGCAAATATATTCATACACACACATTCAGACAGACAACTTTGCTAAAACCACTTAGAAGGCCAACTAATGGCCTTTAAGGCATGGTGTCTTTAAAGGCATTAAAGACACCTGAAATGGATCATTCAGGTGATATCCCGATTTCGAATATTTTTTCAAAGAAAATACATTTCTCACATACCTACAGTATAAATGGTAACATTTAATATTAAATAGAAAGCATGTATCGAATTAGCATAAAAAAAAATCTTTAAAAGCAAAAATAAATTACAATAAATTTATCAATCCATTGTTATGAGATTTAGAAAATAATTTTCTATACTTCATTTATGTCTCTCGGTAGTTTATATTTATGAACACCTGACATTAGATTAAATACAAATACAAAGCTTTAACATATACATATGATATAATGCAAATTTTCTGGGTAATTTATAACTTTACTTGTATTTTTTAAGATTTTTTATATTTTTTAATGCAGAATAAATATTCATATTCAAATTCAGAAAATGATTTATTTATAAAATAAACAAAGTTACAATACAAATATGAAACTATATCAACATTGTCACTAGCTGTATAAATAACTGATTTTTAACCGTATTAATGATTGTTTTACTAAACGTATTAATAACTGTATTATTAGCCTTATTATTGATGTATGGTTTATTACCAGCAGTATGAAAAACTGTTAAATTTTCACTTTCCATCGTCTGATATCGTTATAATAGTCCAAGAGCCGAACCTTAAACATGTGACTCATTTTGAACTACAACCAAAATTTTATGGATTTGGATTCGCTTCGCTTGTCCTCAGATAGTAAATGCATCCGTTTCATTCTCAGCAGTCACCCATGCAGCACTGACCACTGTCAATGTTGCTTAATTTTTATGATCATGAATATACTTGTTGTATTAAAAATAAACTTTTTGATCTTATTTATTAGGCAATAATATACATTTTTATTTAATTAATTTAATTTCAACTCAATTAGACCACTTTCCATTTTTACAGTATTTTAAAAAACGTACACAAGTCATTCAATACAAATTGAACTAATACTGATGATGAGATGTTATTCTGTTATTCTTATACATTCGTGCCAAATCCGATCGCATAATGTTTCCGTGTTTTATGATTTTTCGAAATTTTTGCTGAGTCATTATTGCGGGTTATTGACGTTATAAAAAAAATATTTTCCGAATATCACATCTACAGCGGTAGATTGATTTTTCTACAAAATTTCAACTCTTTAGCATAAATAGTTGATGATGATAACAGACACACCTACACACATACAAACATGATGACAGACACACACACATACAGAGAGACAACTTTGAAAAAACTACTCAGGACGCCTTAAAAACGCTTGAAACGCTTTTTTTAAGATTTCGGTTTCATCCTGGTTTCGGATTTTTTGCAAACACAATACTTTTCCTATTACGGTATAAATGTGGAAAATTAAAAAATGCATACCCCATCTGCCCCCGAAATAAACACAAAATATTTCCAAACTAATAAATGAAATATGGATCTGGTTTACTCCAGACATATTTGTATGCATAATAAAAAACTTGAATAATAATAAAAATATTGTAAATATTTTATTAAGGTGAAAATGAATCAAATGTAGTAAACATATTTTCTTGAAAACATTTTAATGTTTATTTAAGAAAGGATTAAGCTTAAATATTAATTATGTACAATACAAATTTAATTTTTTTATTTCTATACAACATAAAGTTTTTACAAAATATTCTCTGCAATATATAGAAAAAATGAGAAAAAAACAAAAGAATCTTTGAAATTTTAAGAAAAAACAGAATGTAAATTGTGTAAAATGTTAATATTTTTTTTTTTTATTTTTTGTTTTAAAAAATGTAAATTTTGCCTAGATTAAAAAAAATAATAAGAAATTAATTTGTAAGATTTTTTTTTTCATTCATTACAAATTTATAAGTGAAAGGAATTGATTAATGTTTAAATGTAAATATTGAGGTGATATTTACTAGAGTTGATTTTCGGTCTAAATAAATTTGATGAAGAGGATTTTAAAGCTGAGGCGCTCAGTATGATGGAGGGGGGGGGGGTAAACCTACCAATGCATGGAGTTAGATGAGCCAAAACTCGTAAAAATATATAACCTTACACTCAAGAAATATAAAGTAGCTAAAGAAAAACTAAATTTACGACGAGCTCCTTACCGCAGTATGAAAAGGCACTCATACAATATTTTCATTTATGTAAAACCTTAAACCTATTCATACTCCGAGTAAGCTTTTTTAAGAAAATTTATATTAGTCGACGTTTATACGTCAATTATTACGTATAAATCTAAGAGTTTATTATTTGTTGGTTCACGACGATTATTTTTGGTTTTAAAATGTAATCCTTTAAATATTTTAACAATCTTATGTGTGAATTATAACAAACTTAATTTATTTGTATAGCTGACCATAGACAGAGCTATAATAGGTGATACATGTCAGGTGCACCAACATTAAACATTTAAAATATGGAGATAATTCAAAGAAATAAAAACCACTATTAGAACGTAATACAAGTCTCTGAAACGGATGATTATGATAAAACCTCGGTTTTAAACTTCACAAGCGACCACAATATTTTTCTAAAATACTTTCAGGTCATATACGTAACAATAAATCATAATATACAATAAGTCATATACGTAATAATAAGTCATATACGTAAACAATATAAAATTAAATTCTGAAATTATTGTCAGAAATAGAATGTGGAGTCTAAGGATTGTATTTAGGAGAAAAATAAATAAAGAGACGAATTTAGCAAATCATATTCACCAATAACATTTCCGATCTCGTGATATCAAATTAACATGTTGTAAAAATACACATTTCCAAAAACATGAATAAATAAACATGTACAGAATTACTCTTCAACTAAATAAAACATGAAATCTCTATTATATTCTTTATAGCATAACATAAAAACATCCTGTATTTATCATGAAAGAACTGAAAGTACAATATTAACATATTCTGCTAAAATAATAATGTTTAATAAAAAAGTAAATAATGCTATTAACCTAAATAGTATTATTTATTTTTTCTGAAATATCAGATGAAAGCTGTATTGTAGATCGCATCCTAAACATACACGAATAAAACATAACATTATTGTTTCTTTGTTATGTAGCTAATGTTCGTAGCTATAGCCATTTTTTTAGCTGTCTGTGATTTTTGTGACAGGTATGATGCTCTGTGTTAACATATGGTTCTATTTGATAGCTGTATTTTTCTATGACAACGATATGGTTTTATGTGTCAGCTGTGATGCTCTGTCAACGATATGGCTTTATGTGACAGCTTTGAGCATAGAGATATTATTAATAGAGGTGTCCTATAGGCCAAATTGTGAAACATCAAAGTCAAACAATCAAAATTACAAAAACTTATATAGGAGAATGTTAATAATACAAAACACGAACAATGTGCGAGAAGCTAAAATCACTTGATTTATTATAACCTTGACTCACTCTTGAAGGAGGTTTCAATGAGGTTACACAGAGAGACTGTAAATCATTTTATTTTCAAAATAAGTTTAAAATATACATATAGATACACATATAAACGCATATAAATATACATCCATGCACTTATACATACAAAAATATACACACATATACTTACTCACACGTACTACATATATATACACTCTACATCTATAGCAAAAGTATTTTATTTAAATTGACTTATAAACTATTATGAAAGGTGTTATCGTTTAGTCTGTATACTAACCTATGTATGTTTTGTTTCAATTCGACAAGTATATCCATGGTTTTTGTTGGATCATGAAAATAAAGGAGCATTGAGCGTGGTCAGTGCTGTATGAGTGACCGGATTTATTTACTATCTGAAGACGAGCAAAGTGAGTCCAAAAGCATGTTGCAGCATACATTTGGCGAGCTGTAGTTCTTTGGATGAGCGATGCGAGTCTGAAGCAAGGAGGATAAGCGTAGCGAATCCGATGTAATGAGACAAGGATCTGAGGTATCTCGTACCCGATTTTTTTTAGAATCAAACTAGTTATTTGTTTTCAGTCTGATTGATTTTGAACTAGTTTATGTGCGTAAGAATACCTCGCAAAATTATTTATTTATTTAGAGTGCCAAACATTGACTGTCTAAATAAGATTAATGTTATCAAATTGTATTTAATATTTTAGTTAGCCTTATAAGCATGATGTTCAAATTTCCATCAACCGAAGAAAACAGCTTTAGAATATGGCTTTGCCAGTATATTAACGGCGCGGCAGGAGGGGGAAGGGTTCGATAAGTAGATAAAAATATAGTAGAGACAGATAGGTAAAAGTTGGAAGCATTTTTGTGTAGAGCCTCTTGGCGTAACGTTCTTTTACTTTCACGAGACTTAAAATAAAGCTTACAACTACGGGTTTAAGAAAGCTGATTAGAAATCACATACTTTCCTTGGAAATGTTTTCTCTTTAAATTTTATTTTATAATTACTAACAATTAATCGAGAAGAACATAATTTTTTGTAAAAACTTGTAAAAACAAATATTTTATTTGTTTGGTCTGAATTTCTGTTCTCATCAATTTAGATAGAAAAGAGCCAGTTTGATCGCCTTGAGGAAAACCCTGAAATAATTCGTTGGAATAAAAAACGATAATTAGATTTTTCTTCCATACTTTTGGGTTTGGGATGTGCGTAGAGAAACTTTGTGAAATGAAAAACTGTGTTATAATCTAGTTTATTATTTTTCCAGTTGGAAGTAGAAAAGCGCCTCCCTCACGAGGAAAAAAGAAGCAGTTAACAGTGTTGACGATGTGTCCAGTGATTTCCGAATGAAAACAAACTTGATTTGTAGGGGTAGAAATGAAAAAGAAGACTAATACCAGACAATGAATTCTCGACTATCCTTCCTCAAACTTTTTTATTTTTAGCTCTGTTTGTTCTGACACCACTTTCATACTATTGCTTCGTCAAAAGCTTATACTAGACTAGCATGACTTTAAGTGAACTGCGATGCTAATATTTATTATTAATAAAAATCATCTAGACAGAAGGAAATTAAAGGCCTCGTGTTGACTTCAGTTTAGAACCGTCATTATATTTTCCATTTATTTTTTTCCTTTAAAATAATTCTTTACATGCCTCTCAACTTTCAGTTGAGACATGTCTCCCTTTTAGTGAGACACTTTAAGGTAATTTTCTCTTGAGTAAAGAGTTCTCTAGTCTATTAGCGTCCATGTAATTGTTCAGATCACTAGTTTCCAACCAAGGGTGCTCGGGCTCAAATAAATTTTAAAGGAGTCCTGGAATGTTTTATTTATCATTAAAATGTATTCCTTTTTTTCAATTCTTAAAATTTATTGTTAATATCTCAAGGGCGATACCCAAGATTTGTACGTATTTTTTGACAACGTTTTTATATTTCGTGAACTAGGTTAGGAATAAGGGTTTAGATTAATTAAAGTTAAAGCAGTCCTTCATTTCAGTTTATTGATTTAAGGCTAGTGTTACTGCAAGAGAACATCTTAGTAGTAATATTAGTAGTAATATGGGGGAGTGCTGGCAAATACCAAGCAAGTAAGCCTTGTTGTTGGGCCCTTTTTTAGAAGAGCCGTGAATTTCTATGCTTCCTCTCATGCTTTTTCAAGCAATCATACGATATTTTCACTGTCTCATATAGTCTTGTAAAAAATAGGAAGAACACGTGCCCTCACTGTTAAACCAAACCTTTATATACTTTAAACTTCAAGGCTGACTCACTATTATAATGAATGTACTATGAGGGTCCAACATTTTTTCCTATACCCTGTTTCCTATAAGGTAAGGGATCTTTAACCTGTACCTGACAACGCAAAGGCTCGAGACCATCTTCTTTACATCCTTTCTAAAGGACATGGTACACAGAATTTTCATCCCTCTCATAAAAATCCCAGAGACCCGTGCTGGGATTGAGCCCATGGCTAAAGAAACTCGGAAATTTACTGTCCACTCATACTGGGTATTGGCCACGTACCTTAACCAATACACCACAGGTGACACTTTACAAGAATACCTAACCACGTGAAAAAAAATGTGGGCCAAGAATAGTAATTTACGTAAAAAGAGATGTAAGACAGTTTAACAGCTCAAGTTTAATTTTCCTCTCCACCATGAAAGACTCACCACTAATAGTGGTGAGGCTTTCATGGATTATTTTTATAATACTTTTAATGATACCCAAGCAAATATTTCTAAAGAATACATTCTAAAATGTAAGCGTTGTGTGGATGATATTTTTGTTGTATGGATACATAGTTCCCAGAAGTTATATAATTTTATTTTATTTATCCATTTATTAATTAATTACTTTATGTATTTATATTTTGACTTTACTTGAGGTGTTTATATCTTTGAGTGTGGTAGTTATTAAAATGTAGGACAGACTGGGAGAAGTTTTTTCACGAGAATTTTTGAACTCGCCTACGGGGAGAGTAGCCGTTTTGCGTAACCTATCATTCAAGAAGGTTATAAGAAGGTTATTCTTATAGCGCTGGTTATCTATATTTTTAGAGAAAGGACGTAAAATCGACGCCCTAGAGAAGTTAGGAAATCAACATGAAATTGGTAATTGAACCTTAATGAAAGGGGCAACGGCTCTCCTTGTGTTCGTACGGTGGCTAAATTAAGGTCACCTAAGATTAAAATAAAGGCTTGTCTGACATTATTAAGCCACCTAAACGTAGAAGAAAGAAAATGGATAATAAGCATGATAAGAACGTAGAAGGCGTGCTTGGAGATAATGAGTTAATTACTCCATCAACAAGTGCGATTCAGTTTTGATTGTGTCTTTGACAATGATACTTAACTCAACCAATTTTGTTTAATATTATTTAAGGTTTGTGTCAATGTTTGTATTATGTTATCTTATTTTATACATCTTTATTCATTTATATTTTGTTATTTATTTGCTTATTTGATGTATTTATTTAAGTTCGATATGTATTGTTTATTTTATTTATTTATTGAATTTTTTTTTATTTATACATTTATTAATTAATTACTCTATATATTTGTATTTTGACTTTGATGTTTCTTTTTAGTTTATATGTTATACTTTGTATTTAACAAGTTTTTAGTTTTAGTTTGCTTGACTAAGTAATTTAATTTGTTTGTGCTTGTTTGTAGTCACTGAGGATGATTGACCTCTTAAGGTTGAAAGTGGATTTGTTATTAATAAATGTTACTATGTATGTTAATACACACGAAACGTACAATTTGGCAGTGCAACCCGGTGCATGAATAGCACAATACCTTACAGTGTGGACTGGCCAAGTCACAAAGTGAAATTATTTTGAATATCAATGAAATGTTTAACCTGATAAGATAAGATAGGATCACAATTTTTGGATTGTAATCACTAAATTTATATACATACATGTATGTATATATATGTATGTATGTAAGTATATATGTGTATATATATGTATATAATAAAACTAAATACTAAACATATTATTTAAATTTGTAATACCCTATTGTTTTTAAAAAAACTGTAATGTATATTAAGCAAATAAATGGATATTATTATTATTATTATTAATCACTAAATTTGGCATTTCTTACACTGGTGGTGTTTTAAGTGGGGATATTCTTTATAATTTGTTATGTTTCATCCATTTGGTTTCAAGTAGGCAGACTTATATCATTTATTAACATCCCGTCAAAACTTGAAACTCCGTTGTTTGGCAGGGAGAGAGTTCAAAGAGCGGTATTTATAGAAAATTATAACTTCACCAAAACTTCCCTTCCTCCTCAAATTTAAAGTTCATAAAAAGAAAGTATGAAGTAAACAAAGTATTTTTATTTGTTTGTAAAAACTTTATGAAATTGCCTCGAGGACTTTAAAAGAGAAAAATGTGTTTTATTGAACTTTGTTCTTTATTCCTTATGATTCCGTTCTATTTTTTGATAAAACTTTTTTTAAGTTACTGTAAATAAGTCATTGGCGTTTGACACATGGACTTGGTTAAATGATTTTAGTTCGTTGTTTTATTCACCAAGCAGATTGGACTGAAAGAAACAGTTGGGATTGAATGAAAGACAAATTAAAATTTAAAGTTAAGGTCGGTATGCAAACTTGATGTTGTATTTATCGATTACAGTTATGCTCTTATTTTTAAAATAAAAATTAATTTTTGTCTTTACTCGATAAATTATAAAATCTCATATTTCTTTTAAGTTATAGAGTGCCGATAACAGAGGTACTTGTCGGTGTGTAACTTTATGCTTGATGATTTACATTGTAGAGATATTATTACTAAAGGGGCCCTATACGTTTAATTTTTAAACATCGAAAAAGTAACCTGACCAACTTCGCTTATAATTGCAATTAAATAATCAGATATTATAAATCTGATTATTGCTAATCTCATGCAAGAGAGTTGAATCTTTTACTAAAATCAGTCTACCGCGTAGTTGTGATATATATATATATATATATATATATATATATATATATATATATAATTATGGGACTTGGTTTTAGAAAAGGAAACTTAAGTCTTACAGTGAAATTAGGTTTTGTTCCTAGTTAAGCTATTAAAACTTAATCTTTACTAGCTCTTCTAGAAGATTAGACACAAACTTTTAACTTATAGTTAAAAGGAGTAGAACACTACTTACTATCAAAAGGAGTTATTTATAAAGGAGAAGAACAAGTTCCCAGATGACGTATGACGTATCCTTTGCTCTCTACCTCTCCCTGTCCTTAAATCTATTCGGTTATCTAGACCCTTAAAGTATTTAGACATTAAAGTATAGTTATACGAAAACAATTATTTGTGACGAAACTATTTTATTTAAAATGATCAATTGAATGCCTTATGACTTTTCGCGAATGTATACATACATACTACATAAAATATATATATATATTATATATATATATATATATATATATATATATATATATATTATCTTGTATATGCCGCTGCGTAGCGAGGTCGTTACGGCGTTAGTCTTTACACTGACCTTCGACACCCACGGGGTCTGGGTTTGCATCCCAGGTTACGCTCTCAGTTTTATAGAAGATTATTGTTAATAAATTATCGCCAATTTTAGAATTCACTTTGAGCGTAACGGTTGCTACTATCACCCGAGGTGGTTCCCGCAGGGGTTATCACTGATGAGCCGCAAGGCTCTAAACGGTCTTTATTATTATATTATTATCTTATTATATACGTATACGTCTAGGTCAATGATCTCAACAATATATGACAGGTTCGGTAGTGTTTCAGTGTGTTGTTTTACTGTGGAAGAAAGGCTACTCCCTCTCGACTTGCCCTATCTAGCCTACTGTCCTAGACAGACAGGTCAAAAATGGCTCTTATGGATCCTCGGTGACCTTAGCAGGTCCGCAAAGTAATCGTACCTCGAAGTGGCCTCTGATGGTCGTGGGTATTCTATTGGGACTTGTTTAAGCTCAATCAGACAATTCTAACTGGAGTAATTGGTAAATATCTTAATTATGACGTCATTGCCATTGAGTAAAGAGATGGTTTCTTTTATTGTAAATTATTTTGGCATAAATTTAGGTGCCTGGTATGTTATAGCCGATTTTGTATTGAATTGAAACTGGATCTGACTGTTACAAAAAATTGTTCAATGAATTAAAAGTTATTGAGCATTAGACAAATACTACGTAATGCATTTACTGTTCAAATCTGCTTTGTTAAAAAAAAAATCCAAAAATAGTAAAACTCTAGTCTGTTGTTATCCTCTGTACTAGATGATTGGAGTGTGCAATTTAGATTAACTAGTTATTTGATCTAAATGCTTAACAAAATGCTACTAAAGAACTTTATATCGACCCGACGTAGCCGTAGCGAGCCTCACATGATCGCTCCGTGGGCCTGTGAAGCGAGTCGATGGAAAGAAAATTTGCCAGACACAAGGCAAAATGTCATGTGACAATAAATACCAAAAAAACAGCGAGGCAATGTAAGTTCGCTAAACACATGGCAACATGCCGTGTAACAAAAAATAATTATGAAACAACAAATAGAACAAAACAACAAGAGTGTGGTCGCAAAGCGGCCACAGGGAAGCCTCCGGGCCAGGAAGCGGTCCGAGGGGCCCGCGCCTTAGACTAACCTAGACGCGAAGCGCTGAGACCGCGTAGCGACTACAGGCCTTTTTGTATTGTTTTACTTTAAATTGTTTGTTCTTTTGATAATATTTGTTTCTTTATTTTTACTTCTCATTGCTGGAATGTTTTCTTTTTGTAGTAGCCTTGAATATGATATTTTTTGTTTAAAAGCTTTTTGGGATGCTTTCACGGGAGAGAAAGGGTTTTCACGGGGCTTTGTGTGAAACATCAAACGGGACGTTAGGGTCAGATAGTAAGACTCACCTTTGATCTCTAAATTTATTTTCATTCAATGTTGTAGTATGAAGATAAGTTTTATAAAATGAAAAATCTATATATTTTATATTTTCAAATATTTTTATTTTTTTATGTTCTCTTGGAAGTGAAGTAAAAACATTTTTCACCAATAATCCTTTTATAGATCCCAATTTTCAGTACTAATCAATCATGTTAAATTAATTTTTGATGAATAAAATATAATAATGGACTGAACTGAAAGGACTGCAGGTGACCCTGCATATGACCCTATGCACTAAATTTCAACTTAATTATATTATTTTTTGATATTTAAAAAAGGTTTTAAAAACATATACAATGATTCAAAAAATGATACTGATAATGAGATGATACTTAGCATATTTATTGGTCTTGGTACAATTTGCGTGCTAAATTTCAAATCAATCGAAACATTTAACGGTATTTTGTGTTTGAAATTTTGCTGTTATTATTATCACTTAGTGCAGTAATAATATTTTCCGGATGACACAAAAATGTCTTAAAACACATTACTTTTCCTACATACCTACGGTTTAGTGAGGAAAAGTACTAGACAGGAGTGATTTATACGATGCAAGTCCTAATATTGCTCTCGATTCTCCCTCTAGCAAACAATCGAGGAACTAGTGTGTAACGCATGTATAAACTATCCATAAGTAAGTATAAAAAGATACAAAATTCTTTTCCTTTCAATTATAATTACTATATTTTACACTTTTTAACAAACTATATTTTTATGTATTAATTAATTATATTTTAATGCATTAATCATTTATATTAATTATTCATAATGAAATGAAAATGTTAAGATTTTTTAAATGCTAATTTATTGTCAACATTGAAGGTACGTTTAAACATTTTTTTTTTTTTTAGTTTTAAACCCGCGTTTAAAACTAACCTATTTCAACTTACAAAATAGGACATAACATACAACATCGAACATAGCAAACATAGAACATAACATATGCTATTAAATTTAACAAAATGTGATGTTGACATAAAACTGTTACAATAAACTAGCTGGGATCACTTGAATAAAAAAATAGAGATATTATTAAAAATATTACTTTTGTCAATTCAATTCATAAAATATTTTAATTAAAACATTTTTTTTTAATTTTTTATATGACAACTAAATTAAAATTTGGTTAAAATCCGTTTAAATCAAATGCTTCACTTTTTATGCATAGTTCATTTTTAATAATAATTAACGTTTTTCATTAGTTTATTTATGTTAACTTAGTTTTTTATTTGCTTGGATGCTATTATTTTTCTTCATATTTTCTTTTCAATTTTTTAAAACATAATGTTCCATAAACTATAAGTTTTATTTTTTAAATAATAAATACATCTAACCTAAGAAATTAATTATTTAACTTACATGGATACCAACATCATCATTACATAAAAATAATCTTGTTTTATACATTTTTAATATTATTTTATTTGGTTCTAAAACCCGTTCTGTTTTATCAAAATATATACATTATTTGTTTAATTAAAATCCATTTAATACAGTGGAATTATTTCAGCAGAATATAATTATTCTTTTGTTTCAAATAATCTTATTTATTATGTTATTTTATTTACACACTCTTTAATTATATACGACTTTACGTAATTTTTTTACTAAAAATTTGATAACTTTTTCAACAAGTCAAGAATATGATGTTATAATTCAAGTTGTTAGAAATTTATAAGGTGATTCAATTGGATGTAAACAAAAACACGCATTCTGAGGTGATAACCTGACGTTTTTATGAATGACGTGTGACATCATTGCAGGAATCGGTTTAGGCGGTCAACATTAAAAATTTAATATGTATTCCTGCAATGACGTCATTCCGGACTATAACCTAACATGGTCAAAAAATTATTTCATTCATAAAAACCTCCCATATCAATCACCTTATAAATTCTATCAGCTTGGTTATAATTTATAATAATTTGCAATTTCATATTTTATACATTTTTTTACGAAAATACAATGTAGCTGGAAATAACATTGTAGATTTTCCTACAAAACTTTGACTGTGTATTGGGAGATACGCTGTCTGTGTAGATGTTGCAAACATTGAACGCATTTTCAGGTACGTTGCACATCATTGATGAAAACCAGAATATATAGTGAACTGAATTAACTTTAATTCAGTAGAGCATGGTGTTTTTATTTATGATGACCAACATTCCTGATGATGACTCAACGGATTCATTATCTAATTTGATGTCGTCACAACCGTAACACCCAATGCCGCCAACTTGATATACCAATCCAAAAGAAACTAAAAGTAGACCTACTTTAAAATCAATGCCCAATAAATTTCAAATATCTCTGAAATTTAAATTTTGGGCTTAACCAAACTAAAATTCGTTTTAAGGTTTATGGCAATAACTGCCAAAGCTTACCTAGTCTTTATATTACCCTGCTGTATGTATATTATATAAAATATATAACTAATTATTAAAATTAAATTTTAATATATTTTATACCGAAAATGCATATTAAAATTATTTAAATATCATTTATAAGCTAGTGATTTCTACTCAAAATTTGCTAAAAATTGTTACTTCAGAAATATACTAAAATAGTGAAATCGTTTTACCTTGTACCCTCTCCATTCATTGTTTCAAACTCATACGCAACATATATATATATATTATATAAATAATAATATATATATATTATATATATATATATAATATTATATATATATATGATGACCGCCTTAATCGTCTGCAGTACCAGATAATACAATGGAATCTTCAGTACCTTTAAATGTTAGAGACAAATAGAACATCAATACTTCTAATAAGTTAATATTTAACATATATATATTTATATACAATTTTTTAATTACTCACTCTTTTTACAAAAATAATTTACCACATTTTTTCATAAGTAAAAAAAATAAAATTAGATAAGTAGAAT
>JACMZG010001913.1:31774524-31787024 GCA_018340805.1 Microvelia longipes
ATATATGTTTATGAACTTTATTAACACGCAAAACCATCATCAATCCAAACGCGGAAAGTGTTGCGATCAATTTATGAGATTTAAGAGCATAGCTATGTATAAGGTATCTGTCAAGTTATTTTTTATATCAGGATTTAGTTAACCTTTATCGAATTGACTGTGTATGTGTTTTAAAAATCTAAAAGTAATCCAATCAAATTGAAAGAGTAAATGAGTACTCAGTTGAATTGCAATACACAAGTATATACATGATTTTGTGTAAGATCATAAACGTATACAGCATTCTTGGTCAGCGCTAGGTAGGGTGATCCGCTGTAAATAAAAGAGATGTTATTTACTATCTGAGGACGAGCGAAGCGAGTCCGAAGAAGGAAGAAGAGCGCACGATCAGATGTGGACGAGGAATGTTCCGAGGGTACACCGTTACCCGATTTTTCCCCTATGAGAGAAAATATTACATTTCAGCATTTTTTTTTAAAAGGGAAAGGATCTGATTTACAAACATTTGATTATTATGATTTAATTAAAAAGGGTCTTTTATAGAAAAAACTAAGACAAATCAACACATTAGAAAAAAATTTTAAAAAAAAGTATAATTTTAGCTTTTCCTCATTATTAAAAATTCTTTAAGCCGGGAGGAAACCTTAATTATCCGTTTCAGGCCTCCTGAGTGGTTTTTTTAAAGTTCTCTGTCTGTATGTGTTGTGTCTATATGTGTGTGTGTGTGTGTGTATTGTATTCATGTAGCATAGTGTATTTATCCCATCGGGATCGCTTCTTTGTCCTCTTAAGTACAATTCCCCAAATTGTTACTGCAGCATTGTGTCGGACTCGCTTTGCTCGTTCTTTAGATAGTAAAGTGCATCCGTTTCATTTCTTCAACGCCCACCCCATACAGCACTGATACCGTCATACTACTTAACTTTTATAATCCAAAAACAATAATGGATTACTTGCGTAATAAAACGAAACTGGGTACTAATTTATTGTATTAATAGCATATACTTATATGTACTAAATTTCAAATCTATTATTTCTGATTTTTTTATTTTTCTTTAAACGTACGCAAGCCGTTTGATAAAAATTGAATTAGGTTGATTTGATGAGATGAAACTTGGTTACACATTTTAGACCTTTAATACATGGTGTCATACGTGTACCAATCTTAATCCGATCGTATCTTTTTCGCGTTTTATGATTTTCTAAATCTTCACTGAGTTCATTTTTGCGTTTAAAGACGTGCATAAGTTTTTTCCGAATAGCACAGGTGGTAGACTGATTTTTGAACATAGTTTCAACTCTCTAACATAAATACACAAGGAGCTACGATGATAACAGATACACAAATCCATTCACAACACACACATACAAACAGACAACTTTGTGAGAACCAGTCAGAAGGCCTAAACACCGAATCGATAATTTTGGTAAATTCCGGTTTATAAATTTTTGGCAAACACAATACTTTTCGTTATATACCTACGTATAAGTGAGGAAAGTAAAAAAAGATAATTGGTATTGATAAGAAATAGCATTTCAGAATTTAATTCTTAAATTCTTAAATCGAGTCAAAAATTAAAATATTTTATCGCAGTTTTTTTATCATTTTGTGCAGTACGTCTGAAAAACTTGCATAATATGACTTTACTTATAAACTTTATTACATTACTAATATTTGCAAAAAAAACATATTAAAAGTGAAGAAAAACATTTACCTGATTGACTAAAGCCCAAGCTAATCTAACAGAATCTTTAATAAATTGTATCAGACCCTGACAGGCTTTCAATCCTGGGTAGTCGATACAGTTGCTTGCCCAGAGCTTGGACGCTTACTTCCTGAAACAATTGGAATTTTCATTTGTAATAAATCTTTAATATCTCTCTCTTTTGGCAGATCTGTAAATAACTGATTAAAGGACTTCATGACATAAGTAAGAGCTGTCAACTATAAATCTTACTGGAGATGGTTTCTTCGTTTAAAAAGTTTTTCTTCTAAGACAAATCTATCTACTAAATTAAATTGTAAGTGTACATTTTTTACAAAATGATTATTGGTCTGTTTGGAATTAAAATTCTGTAAAATAATGAAGATTTCAGTCCTTTAAAGTGTTCTGTTTTAATTACACTAACAACAGACGTATCACTAGGCAAAGCCAGACATCTTCAGTGTTAAAAATGAACAAAAACAAACAACCGTCTCCAAAAAGTTTACGTTTATCTCTCCAAACCAAATCACGAGAACATGACCAAAAACGTTCCCCACGAGTTTGAAAAGGTAAAATTTTATAATTTCCGTGTCTGTTGTTTGTTTTGATTTATTTTTAGTTTTTTTATCTTCATTGTCGGTAAAGCCCAACCCTTAAGATTTGCGTTTGGCCTGACTTTTCCAGGCAAAATGTCTGTTTTTAATGTAAATAAAACAGAAAATTTTAAAGGACTAAAGTCTTCACTATTTCACTCAGAAGTGCATTTATTATTTTACGCTTTGATCTAGAGATTGCTAATAGTTAAATATAAATTAAATTGATGGTGAATCAGTCTTTTAAATTTTATGGTAAAGATATCTAAGAATTAGGTATAAATAAAATGGATAGTAAAACGATCTTTTAAATGCATAGTATATAAATGGCTCTAATATGGAAAGGAGAGTTATAAAATTTGATAGTTTTCAAAATTTAAATAAAGGGTCCAACTAAATGTCGATATTTATGCCTTTTGACATATAGAGTTGAATGAAACCAGATTTAAAGTTAATCGGATCATCCTAAAATACTGAAAATGGTAAAAATACTACGATTTATTATTTCAAAACTTAAATATTTATCTAGGAGTCTAGACTAGTGTAGTGCATCAAAGTATTTGACATTCTGTATCAAAAGAGACCGAATTCGGCTCAGTCAGACTATCCTAAGTGACCAAGGTCTATGGGCTAATAATGTCATGAGTAATTAGGTTACTAAATTTTAATTTAGTAAATAAATAAATTAAAGGTTAATAAATAAATAAATTTAGGTTACATTTATTTATTTATTTATTTATTTATTTATTTAAACACTTCAACATAATGCGGCCCAGAAATTCAAAGTTACATTACACTAATTACATAGCTATATGCGGTGACATTAGATATAATTTAAAATGACATAAATGTGACCACGGATATGCCCCAGGGAGGTCGCCTGGCTGCGATGGCTCCAGTTACTGTAAAAGCACGGGGTATCACTCAGCTAATAAATCTTGTTATAGTTACCTCTATAGCGTGAGTCAAATCAAACGTATCGACTGTTCTCCTTAGAAATGACGATAATGCTTCGTTAAGATCAGCATGAGCTTGGCATTGAGGAGCTGGGGCAAGCAGTATCCTTCTTATCTGCTCACGCTTCGTCATTAGTTGGCTCCCAGCTGAACGAAACGCGAGCTGTTAACATATAATTTAAAAAATGCTAAGTGGATATAAATGATCACATAAAAGTAGAATTTTATGGATATTAAATTTTATTAGGTTTTATTGTTAGCACGTACCCCTGCCACCAATCCCGGTCGGGGTCTCTAGAATTTTCAAGCGTCCTTTTAAAAGGACGTTAAGCCGGTAGTTCTGAGCCTATGTGATGTCAGGTACTCGTCAAAGATTTCTCTTATGGTATCGAAAGCAAGAAAGCTTAGGGAAATAATTTGGCAGTGAGACACGTCTTGTATCTTGTTTGCAACCATACAAACTTAGAGTAGCAAAGCCACGAAAGGCTCTTCTGTAAATTGGACACAAAGAGCTGATGTTTGACGCAAAACGCTGCCAAACGTTCATATGGTATCTTCTATCTAAGTGTGTAAGCAAAAAGGGCCCTAGACGTGGCCTACTTGCAGGGTGATCTCCCTTTTCTTTAATTACTATTACTAAGCCAGAGTGATAGTAATTACTTCTGGTAACATAAATATGGTTAGCATGTTTCCCGCGTTTCGTTAACGGTTACTTCTAATCGAATGAATAATTTAAATTAAGAACATACACAGGTTTTCATGAACGTCGAGAGAGTGCGCCTTGAGTAAACTATTGTAGTTTAATGTTATTATATAGGGTTTAATTACATTTTTCCTATGCAGCTTGGATTTCTTGCGAGTCATTATTATATGTTCTAATATTTTAGCGAATTTTCGCGAAACGTATTTTTCCGTCATTAGAGACCTCAAAAACGGATTTGTGTCGTGGTCCGAGGTTCGACTTCCACCTCGACGCCTATCCCATTAGCAAATTTATTCCCAAAGAAAATTCGCTAAAGGTCTTCGCTTAAATTCGCTTCTTTGTTTCCCATAAGGGTTTAATTATGTTTTCTTGACACTTCAGGGAGTCTGGTACTTGACCCTCTTTCGTTTTTCTTTTTACATTTTTGCAATGTAATTACCTTTTTGATGATTTAAATTTTATCTTTTTATCTTACCCTTTTCATACTTTTATTTTCATGTATTTCTTTAAAATTTGTTTTGACAGAAGATTTGTTCTCTGGTATATGTTTACTACGCTACTTATTTAGAATGTAGACTCTCTCATAAATATTACATGCATATGACCTTTAATGTGGTTAAAATATATTTATTTAGGCAGAATTATGTCCCTGCAGTGTCAAAAATATTATTAACAAAAATGTCTTTTCCAAAAAAAAGAGGGGTGGGACTAGTTTTTCGTTCATTTCACTCTTTAACAAATATTTTAGGGTAATAAAGGGAAGTGGTGTAGGAAGTTGACCCGGTGGTGTGATGGTTAGCGTGTGTGTCTTCCACCCAGACGGTCGGGGTTCGATCCCGATCGGGGCCTCTAGGATTTTCATTCGAGAGAAGGAAATTAGAAAGGGACGTTAAGTCCCTTTCAAATCCTTCGAAAGGATTCGAGCCTGTGCGATGTTAGGCAATATTTAGAATCATCATTACTAGGGGTAATATATAAACTTCAAGGGAATTAATAAACGTTTCTGCCTTATGGTTTCGAGAGCCGAAAAGCTTGGTCTAGCAGTGGGGCACGTGTTGTTTCTATTAAAGCTATAGAAACTTATTGCAAAGCCAAGGCTCTTCTGTGGATTAGACGAAAAAATGCCTACACTAGGACTTAAAAGGTAAATTACTGTCATCTATCTAAACGAGTCAGCAAAAAAGTCACAATAATGTGGCCTACTTGGTCGGTGATCACCACTCGGTCTATCACCTCTCCCTAATTACTATCACTGATGCCTAGTTAATTAACCACTAAAAATAAAACACATATTTACATACGAAGACGAGCGAAGCGAGTCCAAAGTAGGAGGATGAGCGCAACGTATCCGATGAGTTGAGAAAAAGTTCCGATAAACTCTTTACACGATTTTGAAAATTTAAACGTCTCTGCTTTAGCGCAATTGTAATAATCTAAGTAGTACTATAATCTAAGTTATAGAAGTACATACTTATTCGCTGTAAATGCTCGTATAATCTAAGTACTACTATTATCTAAGTTATAGAAGTGCATAAGTATCCACTGTAAATACTCGTATAATCTAAGTACCACTATAATCTAAGTTATAGAAGTACTTTATTCTCTACTATGAGTACAACTTTAATCTCAGATAGCTAAATCTCACTTTCTTTCGTGAAAATCCTAAACTATTATTGCATCAACAACGCATATACTAATTTAACAAAAACACAAGCACAGCGATTTCAAGTTTCAAAATGGAAGTATAAAAACCAGTCATATCTTATTTAGATATCACATACAATTTTCGGGTTTATATTGCCTTTTTCAAATGTTTATAGGATTGGAGCCAGTTTTCAGCCTAGTTTCAATCCCCTGAGGTAAACAGGGGGTAAATACGTGCCGTAGACGTTAACTATACGCTGGGGACCAAGGTTATGTGGTTGAATATATAAACAAACTCCAGGGAAATGTAATGGGTCTTGGGCAACGGAAAAAAGGTTGAAATCTATAAAATTGTATATTTTAGTTGGAGATTCTATAGTAAATTTGAAGGTAAAAATAAGCAGGTTTATAAAATTTTATTTGCAGTTTTAACAGAAGTATGTAGTTGAATTGTAACAAAACAAAAAGAGTGATAGACGAGGGTGTTGGCGGAAGAGGATCGGTTTACCAAACTGCTTGCGTCAGAGGTGCTAGGTGTCTAGCGAATTTTCATTCTAACAATAATGAAATCATCTTCTTATCCGTTGAACGAATCTTGAACTTGAACATTTGAACGAATCTTTTTATCCGTTGAACGAAATGTCAAGAAAAATAATAATATGGAGACACAGCCAATATCAAAAGGGTGTAAAAAGTGGTAAAAAGGGGAGAAGGGCAGATATGCTAAAATGTACGAATATGCTTCGTTCATACACGGGGTTTGGCAGGGGGTTAACCCTGTGTTCAACCCCCTTGGTGGTTCAATAAAAACTGTTCACCTGGTATTTTTAACCTATATACTTTAGACTTTACCCTGATAAAAAACCCTTGATAAAGTTTGAGGGCTGAACTTCATGTTCAATCCTGTTCACAGGAAAACAGCCGGGGGTTGAACCCTTTGCTAAACCCCGCGTATGAGCGAAATAATAGAGCATTTATCCAGCATATCCATACAATTTTTGTCTTTCATTACAAAAATGAAGAGAAATATCTTTAAAATATATGACACTTAAAATAATATTAAATAACAACGTTATTTAATAACATTTTAATAATAATATTTTTTTTATAATAGGGTAAAATAATATTTTATTAAAAAGGAAGATACTTTTTAATAATGAACATTATCTTAGAAATAAAACTATTATTGATTTATTCAACAGTGTAAGAGAACTATAGCTTAGAAAGATTGCAAATATATGTTACTTACAACAATAACAGAGAACAATATTTTAGACTTGAGGTCGGCCGAGTTGTTGAGCTGGGGGAGGGTGTCTAGAGACGCCAGGGCCTCTGCTCTGCCCTGAGAGTATAAGTTAGAATAACACCTCACTAATCTCGGACCACTTAGTTCTCTGTAACAAGCAAATATCTAAATAATTAGGATGAGCGTGAATGGAGTTCATTATAAAAATGAAAATTACGAAGTCTCTCCACAAAACAAAACTTTATTGGCAAAACGCTTTCAACATACAAAGAGGCCATCATCAGTGCAGAACCTACAAACAAGTACAACATAATAAAAAACCAAAATAAAATAATGTGAAAAAACAAATTGTGATGCAAATTAAATAAGTAATCTAAATAGTGTAAATTTAAAGTGATTTTTGTTGAGATGTTAAACCCTTAGACTGTATGTCTATAATAAATAAATATAGTGTTATAATTATTATACAAATAAATCTCGAAATATGAATATATTCTTGTTCGGTAAGCCCCCCACTCCCAATAAATTTACCATAATCCCCTCATTCTTCTATGATCCCAACCATAAAAGCTCATTGCTTCCTTGATAATTCCCTAAAATTGAACTGTTTTTCAACCTGTGGAATGTTTTTAAAGCACAATGAATACATAATAAATGGTTGTAGCTAAATAGTTATGTAGTTATTATAAACAAATATAAATAGTTTGTAGCCTGGTTAAGCTGCTTTTTTGTGGGCGTTGAATAGTTAGACAAAAGCCCTTCGAGACATTTTGTTATTCTAAATTAATAGTGAAATATTAATTAATATTAATTGAAAAATCAAATTAAATAGTATTGTGTTCATTTATTTTAATAAAAAGAATCGTGGTAATAAAAAGCTTAGTAAGAAATGGATTTATAAGCGAGTAAGCAAACATTTTAAAGGAAATTCGTCCGGTATGCGTACGAATTATTTGATCCAAAGCAGGAAAATGCAATCACGTAGTTTTAACAATTATTTGTTGAACTTAGGAACTTATTTCAATAAATATTATTGTGCTAAAGTTTTACATAGACTTAGGAAATTTTCAAACTGAGAAAGCAGTTAGTTAATCTAACAAAGTGTTTTCCTTATTTTCCATTATATAAATATTTACAATACTAAGACTCTTAGGGGAAAACCCGGAAAAAGAAAACTTAAAATTTATTATCCCAGTAAATCAGAGTAATAAGTGCATTACACAAGCATACGTAAGGAATACGTAAGTCTCGCAAACAATCCTTTACGCAATAAGACAAGAAACGTAAGGAATACGTAATAGAGGCTTTTATTATTCTAAAGCATCGTGTTATTAATTATTTATAGAGAGCTCTGTAAGACTTTTCTACTGTTTGGCAACTTCGTTAGCGGAAAGTAAAAAGTAAGTCTGCAGCTTGGACTTTGTAGAAAAGAAATTTGTAAGTAGGTTGTAGCAATAGAAGTTTCTTGAAGAGCTTTAATATATTAATTCTTTTAAAATTTAAAATTTTTTTATAAGGTCGAGCTCATGAAGGGAAGTGGAGGTGGGGGTGAATTTTTTTTGACAGGGAGACTCACTAATTAAGTGAGTAAAAAATATATCATATATATATATAAATATATAATATATATATATATATATATATATATATAATATTAATATATATATATAATATTATATACTATATATTATATATATATATATGATGTATACATGTGTGTGTGTATGTATGTATTAACTAACAATTAAAATAAGGTTTATGTTCTATTAAAATATCAAAGCACTTAAAGTACAAATCAAAACTAGTTTTAGTCATTTAGACTTAAAGAATGAAAGAAAATACAAATTATTATTGACTAACTAACTAAATATGGCGGACATTTTAGTTTTTATTTTACTAATAATAACTTAATAAAACTTTGTGGTGAAAGTTTATATGTTGAACAAATAAAACAAATTTATTTTTTTAAGAAAAAGTTACCTTTAAGCTCTAAACAATTATAATAAAAATTATAAAATAATTAAAATTTTTTATGAAGTTAATTTAATTTAAAAAAAAATGTTTTTCCTTGGCTGGACTATAGAGCTTACATAATAGCACTATAGCTCTTAATTTTGGAGTAACCCTGCTAAGCTAGAGAGGTCCCCTTCCCCTGGCTACACCCATGATTAACGTTAGAACGTTTTAAATTGACATGGTAGTGTGCTATGAGACAACGTCTTATAGCACAACATTGATTTTACTTCGGTAATTCTGTTTTTCAAAAAAAAAGTCCGTAGGCGAAACTTTTTCCTAAAAACTACGTGAGGGAATCAAATGTGTAAAAGTTAAAACCAAGTCTCTAAACCTACAAAAAGCCTTTGTAAACCACCTAAAGAATGTTGTGGCTCTAAACTTTACACTGCTAATGCTACGTAAGCTAGCAGATTCTAACGTAAACTATAACTTAAATACTGAGTTAAATCAATATTTTTTTATAACAATTAAAAGAATAACCTTAATACTCGGGTTTATGTTTATTTTAATCAAATTAAAAGTATAACTTAAATACTTAGTTAAATTTTAATTTACACCAATTAAGTTAAGTATAACTAAAATGTTACTTATGAAAATTAAATGTATAACTTTAATACTTAATTAAAACTTTATTTATTGCAATGAAAGAATAACTTAAATACTTAGTTACATCCTGATTTATAATAATTAAAAGAAAACTTTATAAGAGGAATCTGGACTTCTTTACTTTGTCCATTTGTACCAATGGTACATGGTAAATATATTTTGGTTGAACTATAAAACCGAATCAATGCTAGGTGTTTTTGACACCTCCTGAGTGGTCTTATAAAGTTTTGTGTTTGTATGTGTTTGTGTGTGTCACATACAAATTCACAGTGTATGTGTTGCTCGCAATGTATTTATGCTTAATACTTGAAGCTTCGTACAAAAATCAATCTTTAAGTTTAATGAAGCTATCCAAAAAGTTTATTTATGACGTCAATAAACCTTATTCATGACTAAGCAACAATTTTAAAAAGGTATTAACATAAATAACGTGGAATTTAACACGCTCATGTTACTATACAAGACCGACATATTCTCCATGTTTCTTTTTATAATAAGCATTAGATATGCTTATTAAGAATTTATTACAACTTTTTTTAAGTTTTATCGTTTTAGTGAATTTCCTTTAGAAATTCGAAATGAGATCTGCGACACACATCCATTTTAAAGGTCCCTGATAATAAATAATTATTAAAAGTAAATAAATAAAATATATATTAACATATATATATATTTATAATTAATATATATATGTATATATATATATATATATTATATATATATATATAGTATATATGTATATATATATATATATATATATATATATATATATATATATATATATTATATATATATATATATAGTATAATATATATATATATATATATATCATATATATATAGTATATATAATATAATATATATATATATATACATTATATATATATATTTATTATTATAGTATATATAATATAATATATATATATATATAATATATATTTATTTATATATATATATATTTATATATATATATATAATAAAATATAATTTATATATATATTATATATATATATATTTATATATATAATATATATATATATATATATATATATATATATAATTTTATAAACCGCCGATAAACAACAAATTTTAAGTAGGGAGTCGTTCGCGATGTTTTAGGGCCTATGAGTTGAATAAGAGTGGCCCGAAGTCGATAAGTTCACTCAAAGCCAAGGGACCTGGGATCGAATCATGACAAGGAAGATATTTTTTTAACGTTTTTTTTACATTATATAAGAGTTTATATATTGCAAAATAATTCTGGCACAGTGGTCCACATAGTCCATGTCAGGAAAACTTCCTCTTGAATGAGAGTTTCCGTGTTTAACAATCCATTACTTGCTCAAGATTCTGGTTTATGCCTTATAACTTGAGCAGTTACTCATTTATCAAGCACTACTCATGACTAATTTTTCCTGTAATTTTTAAAAGAAATGCGCTAAACCTAGAATGAAACATTAAGCTTTAAGCAAAAAGAAAAGAAAAGGTCATTAAGCTTGTTCTAATAATTGTTTGCAAAGCATATTTTAAAGGCATAGTTTTTTAATATAGAATAGGATAATATTGTGCTTTTCCTTTAAAAATACAGAACAATTGAGACATGTTTAGTGCTAGATAATTGAGTAACTGCTTAAGTTATAAAGCATAAACCGGAACCTTAAGCAAGAAATGGATTGTAAAGCACAGAAACACGCATTTCTAAGGGAATTCGTCCAACATGCGGACCACCGCACCAAAATCTGTATTGACTTAAGTAGTAATTGTTTTGCTATAATGAAAATTTTATAAAAGATTTGGCTTAAAATGTTATATATTTTAATCAAATACATAAATTAAATCAAATAATGAATCCGTGTTTCGTGAATTTTTGCCTCATTAATAGCAAAACTAAATTCAAATATTATTTTTTAAACTAACTTTGAACTTTCTAGCATAAACTGTGATTAGGTAAATCAGGATGTTGTAAATACCTGAAACGACATTCACTTGATATTCTATAGTTTTAGATTTTAAGTGGTGACACAATACTTTTCCTAAATACCTTGTATTGATAGTAAAAAATCAATACTCTGTAGGAGTAATGAAAAGCTGTTTAAGTCCGGGTAATAAATAATGAAATTTAGCTCCATTTCAGGATCTACTGTTACCATTTCAAAGTCCACATGGGATAAAGGTAATTATTATAACTTATGAAATATCCGATTGCAAGTACACACAATGAATTCATTCATAACGACTTTCATAGAAGGAAACTGGATATCCATTAGTGGAAATTCTATTTTGTGTGAAAAACAATGAACTGACTTTTCTAATTCCAGTTAAATAATGTGTCTAAGGTATCTACATCATGCTAAGCAGATAAAAAATAAATGCTTTTCAATAGAGCATACTATTCAAAAGCGTCATATGATATTGTGGTTTTGCTTTCCTATCACCTATAATTGGGGCAGAAGGATTGTAATGATGAAAATTTGACACCCATATTTTTATTAAATTTCGTTGTGTCATGGCCGAAGACCCCTCACGTTGTTTCAGCCAGTCCAGAAGGAGACATTGTAAATTGTAGAATTTTTGGTTTAATTTGTTGTGTCAATATTATATTCCACTGCTTGTATTTAGTGATCATCATTTGGGGCGTATCGCGAACTTGCTCGGTTTACTATTTTCCCTCTGGGGAAAATGTCTACATATTTTTGCTTTCTTAAAAAGGTGAATTAGGCTATTGACTGCCTAAAGAAAGTATGTAATGCGATTTTATTGTTTTGAAAATTCATATGCAATTTTAATGGTTCGGACAGTAAGGTGAGGGCTTTACTGCACTTATAATGAATAACCTATAAAACTTTACCAAAATGACATATAAGACTGGCTGCGTAATATCATAGAACATACTTAGCTTGCTGCTCTTGATGAAGGGCTTCAAGTCTGGACTTAGCTTGCTCCAGCTGCAACCTCGTACTTTCAAGTTCACTCTGTAATGCAGTTACTTCGCGAATATGATCCGTATTGTCTGCCACTACTGGGGGAATAA
>JACMZG010001913.1:31792024-31871179 GCA_018340805.1 Microvelia longipes
CAATTTTCATCTCGGAATGAGGTTGTTTTAAGTACGTAAATATACAATTGGAGAGAGGCGAAGATAGATATAATATATATATATATATATATATATATATATATATATATATATATATATATATATATATATATATATATAATATATATTATATATATATATATATATAATACAGGTGTGTGGGTAATTTTTTAACAAGAAGCCAAACAAACAAAATCAATGGCTTACCCCCTTTACTTGCGTCGTTATATACTATAGTCGAAAATTCCCTAATGAAACCACAAGTTCCTGTTTTCGCTTTGTGTTAATGCTGCAAAGTTGAATCATAATACAAAAATCAATTTTAAAATCTATTTGTTTTAAAAACAATTTTTCGTCATTATCTATTATTACTGACCCTGAAAAAATTGTTTAGATTCATAGAACAAGGGATAAAAATTGTATCAATGTGAAATTAAGTACATATGTACTACAGTATAAGACCAAAACATGTGCTAAGTTTCTTCCTATTATTAGTATCAGTTCAATATTTATGGAATTACTATTATATTAAAAAAAAAAAAAATAAATAAAAATGACTTGAAATTTGGCCTAAGCGTATCTCTTTAAGTAATAAGTAAATATATAACAACTATTAATTTAGTTTCTAATAGATCATAAAAATTAAGCAGCATTGGTTAAGGTTAATGCCAGGATAGGTGATCCATAATATGTGTGAATAAAACAGATGTCATTCATAGGACGAGCAAAACGATATATTTAAAGCTCTGAAAAAACTAAGCAATTCAGATGTATATGACTCCTTATATGTTACACTTAGATTAAACCAGCCTTGTGTTACTGTATTGAAGGCTCAGTATTGCAACATTTGTAAGGCAATTATACTTTCGTATTATTACTTTGTTGTTGTGTTACTGATACAAACACAATAAAAACTTCATTTTGCTAAAACATATAAAAGAAAAGAGTCCAAAAGGTAAATTAATTAAGCAAAAAAGGTCTTAACTTAATCTTTGATTGATTGATCTTCAATTTTTAAAGAAAACAAATATATTTTTTTTCAAATTTACCATTCAGCCTTTTATGATAGTACAAAAAAATCGGGAACGGGGTACCTCGGAACTATTCCTTGTCACATCGGATTCGCTACGCTTATCCTTCCTGCTTCGGACTTGTTTTGCTGGTCCTCATAATAAAAAATATAGTAAATGTAAACGGTCCATAGTAAATATAGTTTCATTCTTAACATTCACTAATCCAGGCAATGAACATGCTCGATGGTGCTTAACTTCTATGACTCAATAAGAATTATGAAAGTAGTTTTCCTATTGAAACGAAACTTGGTGTACTCATTTATCGTGTAAAGGTATACTCTTTTACAGAATTTCAACTCAAATAAATTATTGAGTCAGGGTCAATTGTCAGGGAAAGTCAGTCACGGGTAGTTTTTATAAGGCATTCGACAAAAACTGAACTAATGCTGATAATGAGATAAAAACTTAGCAAATATGTCTTTACGCAAAGTAAGTAAAACAAAATATGTCTTTCACATACATGCATGCATCCCTGTTTCGATTTTTTATCAAACACGATACATTTCTTATATACCTACAGTATAAGTAAGGAAAAGTAAAAAAAAGAAAGATTTGGAAGTTATTAAGTTTCATGATTATTTATGGTAAAGTTGACAACGAAAAAAAGTTCTTAAATTCATAAAATTTTTTGATCGATTTGGAATTAGCACGCACTTATGTCAGTAATAAAAGCAAAATATGTGCAATGTTTCATCTCATTATCAGCAATAGCTCAAGTTCTATAGAATGCTTTGTAAACATTTAACTAAAACAAAATATTAAAAATTGAAAAATAATCTTATTGAATAAAAATTTGGTACTACAGTAGCTCTTTACATAATAAATATGAGTACCAATTATCATTTTTCATGCAGACCATTCCAATTTTTTCGAATGGAACCCACAAATTCCATATATTTTCTAAACTACGACCGCATTTTATCAGAATCGCCCCAAATTTCGTATACGCAATACTGAAACCTACACCTAATGCGTTTACATCATCAAATTTATTAAACATGAAAAGTAATTTGACAGTTGTTAATTTTGAATCTAAATTGGAAGGCGCTCAGTTTAATTTGGTGAAGAGAAAGAGACCGAAGCATTACTATCGAGAAAGACGAGCGAAGCGAGTCGTTAGTACCTCGCCACTTGTCTGAGGACTCGCTTTGCATTCACATTAAATTGTGGTATAAAATGCTGTAACGACTTATGCTAAACCTGCAGGAAACCATCCCCCTAAAAAATTAATATTTTGTCGCCTGATGTTTGTAAGATATAGTACAAGTTAAATAGCAAGCTAGTTTTCCAAATAGTTAAGAACATCCAAATATAATCGAAACATTGATATCCGTAAGTAAAAAACAGCGCTGAATCCGCTACCACTTGAAAAACTTTTTCTACTAAAACCGCTTGAAATTATAGACGAGGAAAATTTAAATATAACTCAGGGGTATTTAAACCCCTCGGGTCATCTTTTAAATAATTTTATATAAAAAAAAAACTTTTCAATTAGCGTTCCAAGCAACTTTATACTGCTAATGGAATTTAGATTTATTCGCTTCTACTTTTCCATGCGTAATAGTCATAGCTGAAATGTTGCTTTCCATTCTCTGTCTTGGGAGGAGAAAATTGAAAAACCTTCGATTTTCATTTCTCAGAATGAGGGCGAGGGAGGCTAGTAATCGTTTGTATTTATACCATTTGTTTTACTAGAATGTAAAACAAATTAGAAAAGCCTCTTAAATGGTTTTCACAAAGTTGTCTGACTATATGTGTGTGTGACTCTTATAATCCTAGTTCCCAGTATATATGTGCTAGAGAGTTGAAACATTGTACAGAAAGCATTCTTTAGGTGTTGTTGTGCTATCCAAAAAATTTGTTTTTTCTTTTTATCAAATGACTTGTATATTTTTTTTTTTTTTTAAATCGGAAAATAACCAATAGAGTTAAAATTTCGTACAAAATTATACCTTTTTTACCTATTACAAGTTTAGGTAATAAATAATTATACTGCATTTCGTTTCAAAACGACAAGAATATCTATGGCTTTTGATGAATCATAAAAGTTAAGCAGCATTGAGCATGGTCAATGCATGGATAGGGGATCGCTTCGAAAGTAACGGATGTATTTACTATCTGCGGACGAACAAAGCGAGTCCAAATCAGGGAGGATGTGCGTAGCGAATCCTATGTGACAAGGAAAACTCCGTTTCCGAGGTACCCCTATTTTTTGTACTATCATCTAAGGATAGTACAAAGTAAAGTATAAGGAGTCCGAAGTAAGCGTCGCTCGTCCGAGCGAAGCGAATCTAATGTGTGGAGGAAAAGTTCTGAGGTTCCCTTTATCTGATTTGTTATATTGGGAAGGCATTAAACCCTCCTTACCAGTCAAGTTCCTTGACTGCTCTGTATCACACATCAAACTTTGATTGTTATGTACAGGGTTTGAGTAGGGTCTGGACTTAGATAGACTTGGAACACAAGCTAGTTAGATTTCGTTGTTTTAGCCACAAGTATAATGATAAAAAAAATCATGTTTCAAGGCCTCTTATTTCATCTAGGTATTCACCCTGCAAAAACCGCCTCAGGTGACTTGATTTTCTTTACTTAAGGTATAGCTTAAAATTAATCATTTTTTAACCAAATTCTTTTCCCATTTAATTCTCTCACTGTTTTGTCGTACGACAAATAATATCAGATATTAAACATGGTAGTATAAATTTTATAGCTTACTATACTTTAGTTATCAAATTAGGGTAAAAATATACCTACATCTAATGGTGTAACACTTTAAATCAAATAAAAAAGTTTGCTTTCATCTGCCAAAATTATGATTGTCTACCACAAAAAATATAAATTAACAAATCCCATGATATAATGCTAAACTGTATTGCTAATATTCTTATGAGTAATTATAACTAATAAAAACAAATAGACTGCCATGTTCAAAACATAATATAAAATTATTACCCGCATTATTTCATTATTTATTACCTGTATTGTTTAATTAATGTCCTACGCTATATTACTTTTCTGAGCTAAGGTGATTCAACTCGATGCAAATAAACCAAACGAAGTCGGAAGTTATAACCAAACTTTTTATGAATGGGGAGTGACGTCATTGCAGGACTCCTGCAAAGAAGTCACCTCCGGACTAAACTCAAACATCCGAGGAAAACCCTCTAATGGAATCCTTATGAATGTTTAGCTGTTTGGCTTTAATTTATCTTAAATTATAAATAAATAAATCTTTTATTTTTATGTAAATACTTTTTTACAAAAATAAAATTTAAAAATACATAAATAAAACTGTATGATTCATATTGACCGTTTGTGTCACATAAGAGAAAGGCTCGTGCTCCACTCACAATGCGGTACTTAATATTTTATTAAATTTTGGTAAATCTGTAAATAATATGACGGTTCATCTCATAAATTTTAAATCAACAGAACCTATAATAAAGTACTAACGGATATATTAATAAACTGCGTAGGCTTCCGGGGTTATTGTCATGAAGATTTAGGTCTTCCGGCGGTGACCGCGTCAATGTAGATGGAGAATCCTACGTTTCGCTTCCACTGTGGGAGGCATCTTCAGGGATGTAGGACATCATGGATAGAAACACAATGCTCTATAAAACTGAACAGTTGAGTTTTGTGGAGCTCTTAATTGTGGCTTTTTAAATATATTTATTTCTTTTTTTTATTGCTCGGCACTTTATATTCTTTTTTGTTGATTAGAATCAAAGTATTATATAATTCTAGAAGCCTAAAGACTCGTATAAGACAATAAATCACAAAATTCTCACCGTTATCAAAGAAATCAGTCCAATATTGTTAGTCCAACTAATCCATTTAAAATCCTGTTATCTGACTTTAATTTCATTCACACGCGAAAATTAAACAATTTCCCTTAAAATAAACGTTTTAACTAACCTGGATTCCTGAGAATAATTCTTAAAAAATAATTCACAAGGTAATGTACTTAAAATGAACGATGATACAATATGTATAACTGTTTATCATTAAAAAACTACATATTTTAAATTAAAGTAGTTTATTAAGAAGCTGTATCAAACATTTTTTGCAAAATAACCTTTTACAGTATTAACTCTTTAATAGTCAAGAAGTTTGTTATATAAAGAGGAAAAATGTGGTTTGAAGTAGTACAAAATGAGTCAACAATTTATATACTTGGCTCTTGGACTTAAATTCTAACATCACGCATGGCAATATCTATGATGGCCAAGAGGCCCTAAAAAGGCATTTTATATATATATATATATATTATATATATATATATATTATATAATATATATATATATATAATATAATATATATATATATATATATTTGTGTGTGTGTGTATGTGATGCGAGATTCTTGTGTACTAGACGTATCTATGTGACACGATAACTTTCGTACTCTTTTTGTACATGTAAAAGTTTAAATGTTTTGAAGCTAAAACCTCACAACACTTATTTTTAAGTGTTTTTGAAACTAAACTTGCTGAATGAAACTTACCCCTATCTGGTGGTCCATCTGAGGAAGATGATGTGCTCATTTGTAAACATGTCCTCGTGCTTCTATTACTGCTCGATCTCACTGAAACAATAAATTTGTTGTTACGATTTTTTATTATTGTATGCACTAACAAGATACCGAAGGGCCGTAAGTTCTATCCTGACGTATTTAATCCTTTGTTAGTTATATACTGAGCTCCCTCTGATCAAACGAAACCACAATGCTGATCTCTTTGATTAATTGTCCGTTTTTATTAAAGCCATATATGGTTAGGTATTACATTAAACGTACTTTGTTTTTCTTTCAGGTTAAGGACTAAGCAAACTGACGAGGAAATCTACAATTTTGAGAGGGGGAGACAATTTGGGACGCACTTTAAAGTCAGATTTCAATAAAATAAAATCAATCAAGTTTGTTAGTAGAAAAATTCTGGCGCGAAGATCTGCAAACGGAACGAGATTTGCTGAACAATCCATTTCTTCCTTTAATTATTATACACAATATATTAGTCGTTAGGGACCTCTGAAAAAGATGATTGACACACTTCCCCCGTCTCTGACAATTGCCATGACACCGATCCCATTAACGATTTTATACAAAGGAATTATAAAAAGCTTAATATATATATATATATATATAATTATATAATATATATATATATATATATAATATATATATATATATATATATATTATATATATATATATAATATAATATATATATAGATATATATATATATAGGTACATATAATATATAATTATATATGTGTGTGGTGTTGTGTGTCATGTATGTAGTGTGTGTGTGTGTGCGTGCGTGTATAATCACAAATCTCGGAAATTTCAAAGGTTTGAATTTTAGTAATAATTCTTTTCTAAGGTTCACAACGAAAATGACAAAACGAGGATGCAAAATCACAAATGAAAATAAAACTAAAAGTACAAGAAGTTACAATAAATAAATCAATCTACAGAAATAAAAGAATAGTGCTACATAAAACTGAAAAAAAGTAAAAAACTTAAAAGACGAACTTAACTGATTTTCTGAGTTTTATTTTACCGAACCCTAAGATGTTGTTGACTAAAGTATTAATTACAGTTTATATGATAACTGTTGGTATATATATATATATATAATATAATATTATATTATATATATATATAATATATTATATACACACGTAACTGTATCTATAAATGTTATAAGTTTTTTTGCATAAGAAAAAATTATTATTATTATTATTATTATTGGTTAAACATAGATTAAAACTCCAACAAAACCAAGCCTCAGTGATTTATCTAGGTTAAGCTTTGACTTTAAAAAATGTTTAGCATTAAATAAAATTTTACTTAACTATACCCAGATTTGTAAAGTATTTAGTATGTATTTCTATTACTCTAAATAATCGGAGTAAACGTTTGTTTAACCCAGGGTTGAATCCTGGATTTTTTCAGCATTAAAAGATGCCAATCAGAAGTATCTTTGTTTAATAATTATATACTTACGTGTATAATAACTTATATAAAATTACATATATCGATAGATGTACAGATTAAGATCTAAAAAATAAAATCATAGTAAGCTATAAGAGCTACATTAACTTAATTATGTATTTTTTATGTAACTTTACATACTGTATAATGTAACTTTCCCCTTAAATAATTGATACTCCATAGTAAATAATTAATATTTACAGGGTATTAGGCTTTGCAGTTCTACTAATTAAACTAATTAACTCAATATGTCATTCAATTATTCGAATTATTGAGATAATAATCTCACTAATTATTATAGCAGCTATTATTGTGTTACTTAGTTATATCCAAATCCACAAGTTAAGTCAACAATAAGCATAAGTAATGTAAGTAAGCTAAACAGAATGTAATAATTATTTTTGATATTGCTGCTTAACTAATTTAGTCTTATCGTTGGCTTAAATCACCAGATCAGGTTTCTTACTCTACTCTATGGCCCGCAAATGCGAAATGTGACCCAACATGTTGTGACGCAGAGAATCAAGTGGACTCTCGCACTAAAATAATATGAATATCCTCGACCTGTAGACTTTACCGTATAAAAATAAAATATTTTTAATAAGTAAAAGACCTTCTTAAGTTTCTTTTAAATACTTGATCCGTTATGAATAGCTAATTAATAACGATTGAACATCCTAATAACTTATTACCTGTGCCAGATCTTGAGATAAAGTTGTGTCTTGCTCTCTTGGTGACATACGGTGAGTTACCTGACATCATTATGGCTGAGTCAGAATCGCTGTGGTAGCCTGATATATCGCTTGAATCGTCTTCCTCCCCTACTTCCTTCATAATCTGAAGTACCTAGACAGACAAAACAAATTTATCAGTCAATAGAATGAGACATATAGGAACTGTGAAGGGGACGACAGTTTGTTGGTCTATTAACACTTGTTTTAAGTTCAAGTTGTCATTAATTTTCATTAAAAAGGTTCACTTTTAAGTTGATGCTTAGAGTAAATCATATTGTACCATACAATATGGCTCTTGGCCGCTCCGCGATCTCGGCGCAGGGGGCTGCATCGCGGCCTCCACACCTCCCTGTGGCCTTTTTTTCTATATGTTTGTCGTATTAATAGTTTATATAAGAGACATACTGCTACGATATAAGTGAATTTTCAAATGTACTAGTCAAAAACGTAATTTGTTTACATTATGTCAATCGATAACATTATGTTTTGTTTAACATATATATGTCAATTAATAAACCAGTTAAGGAATTTCTTGTTTCTTTTTTTTCCGATTAGGAAACTTCACAATGAAACTTCGTGAACCATACATAGTAGTATATGAGTAAAAATTTCAGCCTAATTTAAACACTATAAGAAGATATATGTGATTTATTGCATTGTCTGTAGGGTCATTTTTGTAGGATCATTTATTTATTCGTGAGATAATTATAATTTATACGTCAATCAATAAAACCAGAATTAGTGCTTATAATAAAATATAACTTTGTGGTTTTGTTATCCATATATACTAGTACATGAGTAAAAATTTGCAGTCCGATTTAAGCACTTCTTGAAGAGGTGTGTGTGATTTTTTTAAATGATTTTGTTCATTATTGTGTCCTGTTGTCATAGACAATAGAGTTCGGGAAATTAAATCATGGTTGATTTTTGCACCAAGTTTCATTTCGATCGGAGAAAGCGTACAAAATGATCGTGTCCCTTAAAAAAATCATAATACATATTTGTTATCTTATGGCACCTCTTATGTTTAAATTTATTTATCTTTATCATCTCTATTTATTTATCTCTCCCTCTCTCGCTAAATTTGTCTACACCTTAACAATAATCCCTTCCTTCCAAAAAAACCCCCACTTTCACACCTCTCCATCACTCTGACCTAATAAGCTCATTTTTAGGTCAGCCTAATAGGCTAATTTCTCATGTCAAACTGAGAACTAGCGTTCTGAGATACCAAAGGCCCAATTTTTATTTCTTTTCATTCTAGGTGAACTCGAATCAGCCTTGATAATTTGTTTATTTTAATCATTATAATTCCTTTGTAAAGTCTAAAGTTTAAATTATAAGTAAAATACAGCAGAATAATTTATCTTGACTTAGTGAATCAAAGGTTTAGTTATAGCTAAGACAAACCATTATTATAAAGCTAAAATAAAGGAAAACTAATTTTAAAATTATAAAGGTAAAGACCGTGGAGGGGGAAACTATAAAGGTTTCAGAGGAATAGTAAATAATGAGGAAAATAATGTCTTTTTCGATTATCCTCGGTTACAAACCTCAAAGATTTATTAGAAATATTTTAATGATACAGTTTGATACAATTATAATTATTTAATGATACATGGTAAGTTTTAATGATAGGATGATTAAGGTGATACATTTAATGATTAAGGTCTTCCGGTGGTGACCGCGTCAATGTAGATGAAGAATCCGACGTTTCGCTTCCACTGTGGGAGGCATCTTCAGGGATGTAAGACATCATGGATAGAAACACAATGCTCTACAAAACTGAACTGTTCAGTTCAGTTTTGACTGTGAAATATGACAAATGGATGTCATATTTCACAATTTTTACTGTTTGATATATTCAAATTTTTCATCCCATATTTAAAAAAACTATGAGAGACTATATGCGCCTAATCATTAGGGAAAATTTATTTCCAAAGCGCTAATGAAAATGCAAACAAATATGTCTAAAAGAAACAGTCAAAACCTAAATATTAGTCCGTATAATAAAATGTCCGCAATAGTATACTCTAATCGTTTAAAAACAATGTTATCACAACAACAGATCTACAAGACTAATGTTGGTAGAATTGTCATCGAAATCTGTTTTAGGTTGTCACAAAACTGCTTTAAGTTTGAATCGACCACAAAGTTTTGTGTCGACCCAGTTGCGATTTTATATTTTTGATATTTTATTCTTTTTAATGACTGAATTCAGAGACTGTCTAGTTTCTTTTATGTCCTAAAAGCTAATCGATAATAAACGATTTAATTTCTTAGTTAGATATCTTAGTTAAAATTAAAAGATATAGTTACAAAAAATTAATGAAAAATTACACCCAATCACAGTAATCAAAATCAAAACAGACAAAACATTTTTTGTCGAGTTTGGGCTAAATAGCAGATAGATTACCTTTGGGAGAGGAAAATGTATTTGAACAAAGAACAGTTAGCTATAGGATATGAGTGATAACAAACCCACTTGCAAAGGCTGGAATTAGTTTAAAATTAAAACTGTACATCTTGTACGTGATGCTTCAGTTGTGAAACTTGGACATTTGTCAGTTTGAAAAACAAAGTGAAAAACAGACGTTACCTAAATTTCACTTTTATATCCTTTGCAGAAGGGAAAACTTTTATTAGTGGATGTAAACCGCTTAAACGAATTTCCCTGGTAAAAAGAGCTTATTAGTATGGGATAGATAAAGCAGGTTGCATAATGTAAATGGTCTTTATGGCCTACGATAAAAGTAGTAATATTTTTTTAATCAAAATCCCAAACAGAATCGATCTCCTCTCTCCTCCAACTACCATATAAGCGTTAATTTACAATTAACAATTTCCTAGTGCAGTGTACAATCTACTTAATTTAAAAAATCAAATTAATTTCTTGTAATTGTTTTTTTATTGCGTTTTTGTAATTTTTAAAAAATAAAATAATTGTTAAAAAAAATAAATTTGACGAATATTTTAAAGGTGCGTTATTAATGTGAGTAGAACTATTTTTTTTTGGGCAGTAATTCGAATATTGTGAAATAAAAAGGTATTTTGTTGTGAAATCATCCTCTTTTATTAATTTTTGATTAGTTAATTTACTTATAATCAATATAGACATATAGACCAATGTTTATATAACGTAAAATAATGTTATCCAATATTTATTATTGCCCCCCTCCTTACGTCTCGTACTTTGTCATTCAAATAACCGCGGGGCATTACTCGAGCTCTCAACTAATAAAGTTATTCACTGACATAACTTTATTAGTTGAGTGATCGAGTGTTGCCCCACCTGCTGATGATGGCGTTATGCCGAAACCGGTCCAGTCAGATTCATATCCAACAGCAAGTATCGACGGTAGCTGATTCTTCATTTGCTTCTTCAACATGTTTAGATCTACGTCCTCTTTCCAACTATAACTATCAGCTAGGTAATACCTAGATTACAGCCGCTCGCTGAAAACTTCCTCCCCCCCCCCCCTCATCACTTCCGTAAAGAATAAAATCATAAGCGTTATTTTCTTGATTAAAATTTGCTATATTATCCTATATTGATTATTTTCTGAAAGATTTATTTCTTTGACTTTAAAAAAAGAAGGAAATGACGTTTAATTCTAATGTCGCAGCTTGTTTTCATATTTTATGAAACATTGCTATACTTTCTCCTTTTTATTAATGCCTTAGTAGTTAAGAAAAAGAAAACGTTTATAACAAAAAATGACAGTTTGAAAAAAGAAGTCCTTTAAAAAGTCAAAAAGTTTTAACCGCAACAAAAGTTGTAGAGAAATATTTTGACCGTTACATCCTCACTGTGAGCAGATTTGGGATACCACAGGGTTCGCTCCAACCTCCATTATTCTTCACTCGCTTCATCTTTTTCTTTTTACGTTTCTTTCTCTAAGTTATTATGAGGGACAAAAGATTTTTTTAAACAAGTTTCTCAACAGATGTACTTTAACAGTTATTATTGTATATTTTGTATTATGTTCGTAGTACTACAGCCATACAATTGACGTGAAATATTTTATTGCACCTGTTAAAATAGATTTTTTTTTTGGGAGAACAATGATTTTTTAATGTATTTAGATATAGTAAGTTTTTCATGCGTAAATGACAAGTGTATTCAAAAAGAATTAGAGTATTTACTCTCATAGATTAGTTTTCTCTGTATGTCTGTCTTGATTCTTTAGGTTGTGTACAACTATACTTTTATGACTATTTTCTACTTCGTGTTTAATTATTTTACAATGAAGTGATGTATAGAAAGAGTCCTTATTTTATATCTTTTAAGAATTATATCTAATTATGTAAAATAATTTAGTATTATGAATATAATAATGATATATTATTAATTGTTATTAACTGTTATTATGATATGTTATTTATTATAATTTCTGTTTATGTTAGATAACAAATGGTAAGGAGGAGCATCGAGTGAGAACAGTACCTTTATTGGTGACCACTAGAAATAAAACGGACACTTTTACAGCCTGAGGACAAATGGAGTACGCTCAAAGACCAACTGTAATATTTATTGGGTGATTCCCATATTCTGAGGACGAGCGAAGCGAGTCCAAAGAATTAAAATTATTTTAGCAAATGCGATAAAATTTTTAAAAAAATTCGAGGTCAGTGGTGGACAGGGTGGGACAGTAAGGCTCGAGGGGGACTAACTTCAAAGATTATATATATATATATATATATATATTATATATATATATATATATATATATATATATATATATATATATCCCTTTTGGCTCAGAAAGCCAGAGTTTTACGGGTTTAGCCAAGAGTTTTACTGGCCCTTGGCAGCCCGAATGCCCCAAGGGCCAGTCCGCCACCGGTCGATTTTTTAGGATGATTTGTAAATTTTTTTACAACTAAAAAGTGGCAGACAAATTATCTGAAAATTATACTTAAGGACTCTCTTAATCAGCTAACTCATACACATACTTAACCATCATAATATTAAGTATTTGTCTTAAGTATACTTATTTTTGGGTACTTAAGAAGTATAATTACACGGTAACCATTCATCCTTTTAATGGCACCTTATAAACACATTTCGCTAAACACACACGTTGCTTCCTAACACCACTAATGATTTTATAACAGCGTTAATGCTAAAAAGTGAAAAGGCCTGATTTCGCATGATTAACAGACGATCATGTGAGGTTATAAAACAGTTGAAGAAAAGGTTAGTAATCTTGTTTATAAAATGAAACCCGGGTTTCCTCTTCTAAACCGCTTTAAGTTGTAAAGATTAAGATTAAAAAAGTTTTTAAGTGCTGTGTGATTATTTTGTTATCTCATCCTTTTTTTACATTTTATCGTGTTAAAGAAAAAGTTTTTTTTATAGTTTCAGTCACTTGAGTATTAGATTTAATTGATAGTCTAGAGTGCTTTAAAACCTAATGGGGCGGCGTGCGGTTCGTTTCGAAACTTTTCAAATTTGTCATAAAAATTTAGATGTGTCTGTGTTTGAATTTTCATCTATACTGGGAACAAACACAAAAGCACAACGCACATACAGACAGACAAATTAGTAAAAATCACTCCAGGTCTTATAACGCCTAAAACGGATAAATTATGTGAAATCCCGGTTTTAATTTATAATAAAAATACAATACTATTTCTATGTACCTACGGTAAAAAAAGGTTTAATATTGTAAGCAATAGTTTAGGTTGGGTTATGTAAGAAAAATGCAAAAATTCACACTCAATATACACTAAAAAACATTGAAATAAACCTGCGAACTTCACCGGATATATTGCATTCACCGGATCTCATTTATCTCTAAAAGTGCAGCTCATGCTACGCATAGTATTGACTACCGTACGACACTGAATTCAGGAGTATTATGACTGAGAAAATCTGTAGAAAATATTTGGAGTGCAGAGTACAAATATTAGTTTAGAGTATGGCAAGAAATAGTGGTTTGGTTGCAGAGAAAAAATAGTGTAGCAAGAAATAGTGGTCAGAGTAAAAATAGGGTCTAGAGTGTAGCAAGAAATAGTGGTTTGGTTGCAGAGTAAAAATAGTGGTCTAGAGTGTAAGCAAGAAATAGTGGTTTGGTTGCAAGTATAAATAGGGTCTAGAGAGTAGCAAGAAATAGTGGTTTGGAGTGCAGTGTATAAACATAAGTCCCTCTGGCGCAATTGATATCTGATTAGGGTTAAAGCCGGTATTAATAATATAAACATTGCGGAGTCTTTTTGTACTGATGATAAGTGACAGGAAGTGTGGTATAAATTTAGTGATGCAGAGTGTGGTATGAAATATGATCTTTAGTGTGGTGAATAGAAATTCTTAATTCTCAATGTCATAATAAAAGTAAAGATTGAAGGGTTTTGCATAAGTGTTGTTTTCTCAAGATATTGTTTTCATAATTTCTAATGAACTTTACTACTAAAGAAAAATCATTGATTTTCCTTGCATACATGTCTTTACGGGTTTACAAATCTACAAGTAAGATCAGTAGCGTCTACCTACATAACTTGTCTCAAACAACAGAAGAATATCATTTTGACAAAAACAAAGAACGGAGACTAGACAAAGCATCGTTTGTAACCCATTACCTTATCTGTATCGTTTCGGTTTTTATAAAGTTTTCATACAGTTTTGAAAAGTTTATAGATAAAACTTTACAATAGACGATACACTACAATAACGTCTCATTAGTGCAGATGTAAATGAACACGTCGCTTTGTTGTCATTTCTAAATCTCTTGTTATTTTATAGCAATATATTATCGTATCTAGGTATATTGTTCACCTCTTCACGGAAATGTTAATTTTTCTCCCTTTCTTTCCTTTAAATACATTCACTTGATTATTTTAGCGCATTTTCTTTGAAAAAAGTCGTTGATAAGCTGGCTCGTTAGGCGGAAGTTGGACTCGCGAGAGTGACCAAAAGCCGTTTCACGGAAAAATACGATAACCAAACTAACAAACACCAATCTTTGGGGAGTGCGCGAACCCTATTGAAAACCAGGTTTTTTTACGTCTTTAACCCGGTTTACTGAGTCAGATTTTGTTTATAAATTGTGGGTCATAAGTACTGACCCACAATAATAAAGTAAATAAATAATTACTTCGTACAAATAAACAAAGGTATTTACTTGTCCGAAGTCAAAGACCCCCTTAAGTGACTAAAAACACAGAAAATCTATGGGAAAAAAATATTAAATATATTCCTCAAGTTGAGTGTCGTTTTCGTTTACTCGAATAAAACTGGTCCGGAGCCTTTATAAATCCTTAATTTTTTTAAAGCCAGTGTTGCCAAATATGAATTTTAGTAAATAAAAAAATACAAAAATTTTATTCCTCACAAACAAATTGATTACATGTGTCATCATAATCTTTTTATTAATTAAGGAAATCAAATATTTTTTATATCTTATGTATTAAAATACAAAACTACCAGTAATAGTCGTTATATTTATATTATACAAGATAACAACAACATATATTTGCCGCAGAGGTCCGCAAGACGGGAGAAATTTAATTGAAATCCGAGCTTCCATTATGAACCATTAATTTCTTATAAATTAAATTGAGCACCAGTGAAGTCGTTCATCATTGGTGTGACTCAGAAAAGAGTCTCTTCATAAAAATATTTATTATTGCCAAAGCGCTTTCAACCTAGAATTAGGCAATCATCAGTGCCATAGAGTAAAGATGTAGATGTAGCCGTGTGTTTTACGCCGCTCACCGAGCTTTTATCATGTAGGAATAAAAAGGTAGTTATTTGTAGTTTTATTAATTTAATGGTTTCATGTTTTATTAATGCTATCTTTACTCTATGCCATTGCGGTGACGGCCTCGTGCAACGTTGAAAGCGCTTTGCTCATAAAACATATTTTCGTGGACCGACTCTTTTCTTTCACCCTTGAATAATAATAATAATAAAATACGTATATTTATAGAATACAAAAAAAAACATGCAAATTAATATAAATTAGTATTATATTTATTTACAATAATTTTATTATTAGAGCAAAATCAAAAATCATAGTTTTATATAATCTTTAGGATAAATATGCGCATTTTCTTTTAAAATCTAGAAACAATTTATAGGCTGTGATGCCATTACTCAAGCAGCATCACTATTATGCACAAAGCATAGCATAGAAACTTAAGCAAGAAATGGACAGTTAAGCACAGAAGATGCATTTTCAAGAAAATTCGCCTGTCATGCGGACCTACTTGCCCGCGTTTTCAAGTATTAACCTTTGAAAATGAATTCAAGGCAAACTAAAATAAAAGGATTGGAGACGTTTTTACTTTTTCCCCGGAAGACAGAAACATTGGAATTAATCATTAAAAAGTTGTTATCGCAGTGGAATTGTGTTGCTTTTAAATGTGTTGTTCTTTAAATAACTGTTTTTTACACACCTCGATAGTAAATATAAAAAGAATAGTTTGTCCAAAACTTCTTGTGTACTCAGGAATCGAGTTCATTACATCCTCTTTAGCCTAACAATGACGGATACCAAATATCCTGCAAGGGAACATCGTGTAAGACAAGAGAGTATCAGAATTTAATTAGATATCCTTAACGCTCAACTGTCCAACACACAAATCTTATTTCGTAAATAATTGTATCCAATAATTTTTACCAACCCAAAAGTATAATTTTATCCCTTTCAATAAATTTTACCCATCCAATAATATAATTGTATTCATTCCAATAAATTTTATCCATCCAATAATATAATTGAATTCATTCCAATAATTTTCCCCATCCGATAATATAATTGAATTCATTCCAATAAATTTTACCCATACAATAATACAATTGTATTCATTCCAATAAATTTTACCCATACAATAATACAATTGTATTCATTCCAATAAATTTTACCCATACAATAATACAATTGTATTCATTCCAATAAATTTTACCCATACAATATACAATTGTATTCATTCAATAAATTTTACCCATACAATAATACAATTGTATTCATTCCAATAAATTTTACCCATACAATAATACAATTGTATTCATTCAATAAATTTACCCATACAATAATACATTGTATCATTCCAAAAATTTTACCCATACAATAATACAATATTCATTCCAATAATTTACCCATACAATACTAATTGTATTCATTCCAATAAATTTTTAACCTATCCAATAATATAATTGTATTCATTCCAATAAATTTTACCCATCCAATAATATAATTGTATTCATTCCAATAATTTTTACCTATCCAATAATATAATTGTATTCATTCCAATAATTATCCAATATATACATTCCCAATAATTGTTACCAATAATACAATTGTATTCATTCCAATAATTGTTACCCATCCAATAATACAATTGTATTCATTCCAATAATTTTTCCCATCCAATAATATAATTTTATTCATTCCAATAATTGTTACCCATCCAATAATATAATTTTATCTCTATTGGTTGGGAAGCCATGTTCCATGAATAGCAGCTTGTTTTTTTTGTTTCTTAAAATAATTGAAATTAAACCAATTGAATTCTTTGTGTTAATTGTAAAAGGTAATGAGAATACTTAATAAGAATACTGTTGATAGTTCTTAGAACATTTGTAAGAACAAAAGGAAAAAAGTCGTCTAAGATTCAACTTTTCAAGTCCTTGTTTGGACTTGAGTAGTAAAACAGAAATTCAAGTTGGCACTCGAGAAAAATAAAAACAATCGACGTTACTTTTACTTAGAAATAATAAAGAATACTTTATAAATGTGATCTGCTTTTCGCTTTTTAGTATTATAGCCGTATTTTCTGTTTAATTTATTTAATAAGGGTCAAGTTTCAAAGTATTAAATATCTTTCTTTGTAGAAGTGTAATTTTAATTCTAATGAAAAAAGGTCAAATCTAAAAACAAATTTAAATTTAAAGCATAAAGTCTGGTACAGGGTAGCAATAGGAACTTTTCCGTATCGCACGGAAAAATTCTGGGTAGCACAAAAAAAGTATACATGTAATTTTATCACAATGAATCAATACTGATATAAAATACGCAGCCTCGGCGCTTCGCGCCTCGTCCTCTTCGCGGCCACATTGTTGTTGTTTTGTATTATGTATGGTTTCATTATCGTGTCTTGTTACATGGCATTTTGCCACGTATTTAGCAAATTTTCACAGCCTCGTTGAGGTTTTCTCTCAAGTTTGATTTTATTAATCCTCTAAATACTATAGTTAACAAGCAATATAAAAAAATAATAAGTATATTTAAATACATAACTAATACGTTTTTTATAGAGGTATAAAGAATACAAGAAAAAAATCCACACGTTGCAACTGTTGGAGTAACCTTGTATAAAGGGTAAGAAAAGATCATAGTTTCATCTTTCAGCAGTTTTAGTTATCGTCCACCATACAAAAGGGTATAAACTCTTACACACATTTATGATTGTTTATATAATTTAAAGAAAAATGTCAAGTTTTTTTCGTAAACAAATTGTTTATTTGAGTATAATCTTTAGGTTGAAAAAAATATATTCATAATTTTTTTAAAATAAAAATGCCGTTTTCGTCACTTAGGATTGTCCGATTGAGCTGAAACCGGTCGCAATCGTTTTAGAATGACTTTGACCAAAAAAGACTACTTCGAGGTTTTTCCTCTTTACAGGCCTGCTTAGCTCGGCGTGGATCAGTGGAAGCCATTTTTGCCCAGTCTCTCTGGGACAGTAGGCTTACCAGGATGGAGCAAGAGGTAGAGGCCCCTCTTTTATACTATATCCCTACCCTCTAACACTACTAAACCCAAGATATATCGTACTAGTCTTTGACTATATATATAAACTTTTTTCGGACATATTTTTTTGTTATCAGGAAGCCAATAGGAACCGATTCCGCTCACTCCCACCCAACTTCCGTCATCCGAACAACCTCATAAGCGTCATTTTCATAATGAAAATTCGCTAAAATTCTGGCGCGGATGTCTGCAAACCAGGTAAATTTTCATTGAAATTCGCTCTTTCTTTCTTATTAACAATTTTTCATTCCTTAGCTTTTCTAGCATAAACACACACACACAGGTACAGAGAACGTTTATCATGGTAAAATGCAAATTTTATGTTTGTACCAAGTACTCAATGTACGTAATAATAGAATAGAGTTATATAACTTCGGGTAAAGAACACTGTTGCCTTCCTTTCCTTGGCCAAATTACTTGAACTAAAATTGTTATTTGTAAACGTTAAATAGAAAAAATATAATTAATATCCAATCTGATCAGTACACAATATACACACACATCCACACTCATTACCAAACACAAACTAAACAAAAATTAACAAATCCCATTGCAGTTCATTTTTTCGCAATATTCGAATACATCCTTTTCTTTAGATTATGCACTTTTTAATAAAACTCTTTATGTATTACTTCTAAAGTTACAATTGGCCTATATTTAAAGTAAAATCATAAAAGATCTCGGTCATTCTTTGGCTTTATCAGAGAATAATTGTATTTGTTATTCTCTTACAGATATCGTCACAATCAATACGCATTCCAAACAAATGTTTTTCTACTCCTTTATCATCTGTTGGATCCTATTCTACTCAGTTTTCCATTATTGAACTATTTCATTTTTTCTTTTGATATCAATAGAAGAACTATAAAAGAAAATTATCTCTTTTATAATTTTTATTCGAGAAAGTTTAAGCAATATAGATGTATTGTAATTTTTTTAGATATTTATATACATTATTTATTTATTTATCTTCGTAGAAAAGAATAAAGTATAAATAAAGTTTTTGAAAAGACTATAGTTTTTAATAACAATAGCTTAAAGTGTCCTAACTTTAAAACGCCCCAGACTTATACATTATTCTTCTTTTGCTTTATTTATAATTTATTCTTCTCTACGATGAAAAATAAACTAAATAACTAAAAATAAATACAAATAAAAATTAAATAACTCTTCCGGTGGTAAACGCGTCAAAGGGGATGACGATCCGATGTTCCGCTTCAACTGTACATGAAAAGCATCTTCAGGGATGTAGGACATCATGGTATTTACGATTGAGAGATAAAACATGGTACTAGCATAATAGTCCAAGAGCCAAGCCTAAAAATGTGACTCATTTTGTACTAATTCAAACCATTTCTTTCTGAAATATACCTTAATATATCAAGGAAAATCAAAGACTACCTATCCAGAGTACTGCCCTTCTTATGAATACACAAAACAAGTACAGAACATTTTTTAAAGTTGATAAAATTTCCTATTATTTTTTCGTCAAAATCGGATAACTATAACTAAAGTTATGACATTTGTTAAATTACCAAAAACCTGCGGAAAAATACATTTTTTTTAAAGAAATTTGCATAAATTAACAGTTTTTTGTGTTTTAAAAGAGAATTTACTTTGGTTGTACTCATCCAATTTTGATTATTAAACACTCATATAATATTGTATCACCTTTAAAATAAGTTCCCTTCATGTTTTGCACACGACACATAGGGAACCACTTATTTCAAGAAAATTGAAATTATGCGATTTTCTAAAATTTTTAACATGCGCAATCATATGAAGGGCTCCACTCTGGATAGGAAGACTACTTTTTTAAAAAGTCACATTTTTAAAGGTACGGCTCTTGGGCTATACATCTTTTTTGGTCTTTTTTTAAACAAATATCTATTCTTTTATTTTTTATGACATTAATTATAATTGGCAATTATTGAGTTAGCTAAAATGTCAATACATTTTAACTAAATGTATTGACATGCGCGGATAAACAGATAAACAAAACTTTGATTTACAAGAAAATACATTACATACATCAACATTTTTGTTGATATAATTTGTCTAAGATATTAATTAAAAATAATCTTTTAGAGGTATATTACTAATTAAGTTTAAACTATATAAATAAGTAAGTTCCAATTTAGTTGGATTCTGGACTCCATGCGATAAATTTACAATTTACACGACCTTTTGAAGCATTATATTCAAATTTGGAGTAAAAAAGTTTATTTGAGCGCAACATGACTTTCTTTGGAGCCAAAAAAATCTAATGAGTTTCTAAACGAATGGATTATTGTAAGATAATTTTCAAGTCCCTCTTGTGCAAGCATAAAGTGTCAAATGCAATTTAAAAACAAGAGAACATAGTGAGAAAGAAATACCTTTATTTACAATATAAATATAAACACAAGCGATGTTACTCTTATAATAAGAACTGCAAGATACTCGACGTATTAATCAGTCAAATTGATATACAAATAAATTCAAATTAATAAATAAATTTTAAATAAGCCTGCAACAAGTAAGTCTACGAAAGCGAAAAACTGAGATGAATACAATTAAAAATATAAAAAGTAAGTAAGTGTGTTAATTCATACTCTAAAATAATCTAAAAAGATAAGTAAGTTAAAAGCATAAAAAATAAAGCTAAAGTAAATAATTAATACTAAAAGTGCAACAAACAATGATTGTTGTTTATTCATTTTGTTTGTAACACATCGAGAAAAAAATGTAGTTGGAAAAACTCCACTTTTCTTGTAACATTATTTTAATGTTTATAACATAATTTCCCCTTTAGTTGAACAAGGTATAAAAATAATTTCATTAGAATGGACCTTTGACCGTCACCTTCAGTTAATAATTATATTTTACATCAAATTTTTTATATTTTTTAACTATCTACTTCCTTTTAGCGAATTTTCATTATGAAAAATGACGCTTATGAGGTTGTTCGGATGACGGAAGTTGAGGGTGGGGAGTGAGCGGAATCGGTTCCTATTTGACTCCTGATAACAAAAAAAATATGTCCGAAAAAGTTATTATATGTATATATATATATATTATATATATGTATATATATATATATGTATGTAAGAGTTTACCCTTTCGTTGGCGAACGATAACTCTCGAAGGCGTTCTCAAATTGAAACGAAACTTTGCAAATCGCGAGATGTCGAGGAGTTACGAGCCTATTGTTTTATAAAAAACATTATGACGTCATCAACCCAAGTTATGACGTCTTGAAAAAAAATTTTTTTTGAAACTTGAAATGGCTTTAAAACAAGGTATTTCGTGTTAAAGTAGACGGCTAGCTGAGTCGATTAAGACCAATTTCAGCTCAATCGAATCATCACAAATGGCGCAAACTGTATACATATAATATATAATCTGTATATATGTATACGTCTAGGTCAAAGACTCGTACGATATCTGTTGGTTCAGTAGTGTTAGAGGGTGGTGATATGGTATAAAAGAGGGGCCTCTACCTCTTGCTCCATCCTGGTAAGCCTACTGTCCCAGAGAGACAGGACAAAAATGGCTTCCACTAAACCACGCCGAGCTAAGCAGGCCCGTAAAGCGGAAGAACCTCGAAGTAGTCTTTATATGGTCGAAGTTATTCTAAAACGATTGCGACCGGTTTCAGCTCAGTCAGGCAATCTTAAGTGACGGAAACGGCATTTTTATTTAAAAACTAAAATCATGAATATATTTTTGTTTATAATTGTCGCGGCCGCCGCTAGGTTTATTTTATCTATATTTGTTTTTTTTTTGTAATGTTTTTGTTTTGGACAACACTGTCAGGAAAGAATTATGTTTTGACGTATTTTATTCTAGTTTTTTGATTCGTTTCAAATTTATTAGTTTAGACGGTAAAATATTCTTTTACGGGTTCTAACCAGGGTTCAAATGGGTTTTTACGGGTATGTTACAGTTGTTCCTTCTTCGTATCGATACTTATACCAATAAAACTCTGTGAAAGTTAAAGCTGTCTGACTTTAAATTTGTGTAGCTAGAATGAATTCCGTGACGATTGTTGCGCGATTGCCGGCACAATAATGCTCTTAATTTAATATTAATAATACTCTATAATAATAGAGTATGAATAAAATCTCAATTAGCAAAATCAAATTGTGAGAAAGCCTCTCAGGCCCGCGAAGCGGGCCTGTGTGGAAAGCTGTGAAAATTCGCTAGATACATGGCAAAATGCATGTAACAAGAACAACACATAATACAAACCAACAACAATGTGGCCGCGAAGCGGCCACAGGGAGGACCCCGGGCCGCGAAGCGGCCCGGTGGGCCGACGCCGTGGAGCGGACGAGGCGCGAAGCGCCGAGGCCGCGTAGCGGCTACGGGCCGAAGGCCCGTATTTAATTCTCTTTTACTTATTTTTGAAAACATAATTTTGTAAATCATTAATTCATTATCTCAAAAACTTAAAAAGTTAAAATGTTGCGTAAATTACGGAGAAAGTCCCTTTGTTGTTTTCAGTCTTTATATCACTTCTTTAATATAAATTAAGTAACACGATAATATTAATTTCAAAAAGAGTCATTTTTATGTGAAAAACAATTTCTAGATTAAACAAATTTTCTCAGAAATAATGAGAAGAGAAAGTTAAATTCGATTCATTATTTGACATAATTTAATTAAATCTGATCTTTAAATTTTGTCATTCTTAGAAATATTTGTGTTCCCGAAATGAAACAACAGACCTTTGGCCTCTTGTTTTATTAATGTGGGATAATAATGCTAAGTCATTAATGTAGAATAATGTCAATATGCAATACAATACAATAGAATAGTTAAGTGTCATACGAATCCTAAGAAGAATTCCAAAGTCCTCCTGTATTTTAAACGCCTTTAGGATCAAACTATGAACATACATACACTTACAGTCTCACACGCACGCACAAACACAAATATATATATATATATAATATTAAATTATAAATATATATATATATAATATAATATATATATTATATATATATATATATATATATATATATATATATATATAATATAATATATATATATATATATATATATATATATATATATATATATATATATATAACCTCAACAACATAAATGTGTTTTTTTGATCAGTAAATCCCCTATTTTCCGCCTCTTCTCTCAATGACCCTCTAAGTTTTATTTGGAAATTGATAAATAAACATTACTATTAAAATAAATTTATAAAATTGCCAACTTTCATGGGTCATGAATAAAATAATGAACTCGATTTATGTAACAATTTAAACTTGATATGGGAATATTATGTATGGAAGGCTTAGTTGTAAAACAATTAAAACATCGTTTATGGGCTGCACTTCAACATATAGAGGATCCTTAATGAGTTAATAGCCGAGGCCGTGTCTGAGAGTGGGTCTGTAATCTAAACCAGGAGGAAAAGGAGCCAGGGCCTTCATTTCTTTAGCGAATTTTCATGAGTGTACGACGTCCCACTCTAGACCTAAAGATTGATTTTTGTATAATGTTTCAACTCTCAAGCATAATAACACTGTGAGATACTCTAACCCATCACTCAGAAGATATTAAAAACACCTAAAACGGATAATTCCGGGGAAATACTCATTTGATACTCATTTTGTATTTTAAAACCTATGTTGTGTTGTAAAAAAATAATAAACCTTTTTTATTTATTTATTTAAATCCCGGTTTTTAATTTTAAGGTGCAAACGCAACATTTTTTATATACCTGCTGCACAGAAAAGGAAAAAAGCTTCATTTTTTCAACTCAATTATTTGAAACTAAAATATTTTTAAACATACAGTCATATTAATAAAAGATAAATCTCTGCCTCTTGTATGAATCGTAGGAAAACAATTGTTGCCTCAAATATTTTATTTCTTTTTTGCAAATTAGTTTAGTTAACATATTTCAACCTTAATAGTCTATTAATGACTATTAAGGTTGAAATATTTTACCTTTTCAGACTGTTTAGAGTAAATTTTTGTTATTTATTAAAAAAATGTACAAGCATGTAAAAATGTACGCAGTCATTTAGTTTATATCTGAGAGTATAAAAAGCCTGAGGGTTAATAGAATTAAATATAAGAGGCCCTTAAACCGTTGGCCGCTATGCGGCCTCAGCGCTAAAAGCCGCTTCGCCAAATTATTGATCTATATTAGGTGGAAATTGATACTCATTGTAAGTGGCATACTGCTTCAAATTTAGCAAATTTCCATACGTTTTAGTTAAAACCCGAGATTTGTTAACGTAAAATTGCATATGTCAAACAATAAACACAACACTAATACATGTTTTTTATCGTCATTTCGTTTACCTTAATTATTTATTTATGTATTTTATATTTCAGCCTAATCCAACAATTTTTCGATTTCTAGTGAATTTATTAAATTTTTGCAGAGTCGTTATTGTGGGTTAATGACGTCACTAATATTTTATAAAATATAGGATTTTGTACTTTCAATAAATGATTAGGAGATCCGGTTAGTGTAATGATTAATATATGTCCCTGCCACCCAGACAATCTTGGTTCGATCTTAATTTAATGCTCCAATTGTAATCTAAAATTTGAGCAGTAATACCATACTTATTAACCTAGGATGCGAACCAGACCTCATCAGTGTCAAACATTAACTTAAATACAGACACTTTAAAGTGTCTGTCTATATAGCTAGAAAATAATAATGCTAAATAATAATTATATTAATTTTAAATCTTATCTGTATGACTTTCATCGCAGAGTTTGAAGAAAAACCTGAGAAAAATGAAGGAATAATTTTCGGGCAAGATCAGGTTAAATATTTTCATAAAATCATCACCTGAAGACGGTGCTTATCCAAGCGTAGTGAAATGTCGGTCACATTTATTGCTATAGGCTAGTAGCTCTCACACTTTTCAGGATATGAACCTCATTCTTTTATGAATGGAACAATAGTTTGATATATTTTTACTTTTCCTTGACACCATAGGTTCATAGGAAAAGTATTGCACTTAATATCTAAAAACCTGGAATTTGCCTAAATCATTAGTTTTAGATGTTTTAATACCTTTCGAATGGTTATTACCAAGTTGTCTCTTTGGATAGGTGTGTGTATGTATGTGAGTGTGAGTTCATGTGTAAGTTTGAGAGTGTCTGTTATGATCGTAGTTCCTAGTGAGAGTTAAAATTTGATACAAAATCAATTTTTATGGTCAGTTGTAATATCCAAAAAATTAATTCATCTATGCATGATGAATGATCTATGGGGTCATTAACCCTTAATAATGACTCAGCATAATTTTCAGCAATTATTTTAAGACACAGAATAATGATCGGATAGATGTTAAATTCAGCACCAATGTAGCACCACAATATCACCAGGTCTTATATAGGAGGATGAACATAGTAAATCCGATCTGATGAGAAGAAGTTCCGAGGTACCCTTTGCTCGAATTTTATTATTAGTATCGTTCCTCAACAGATTTTTGCATTGACTGTCCATACTTTTAAAACCAGAGTTACAAATAATTGGTCATTGCTTCCATTGTGATCGTTTCATGTAAACAGAGATAAGTGTCAATTTTTAAAAATTCTTAAAACGCGGAAAAATGTTTTGATCCATATGGGCTTAAGCACACATTTACTCATGTATAAGACTAGCATTTGAGCTAAGTTTCATCTTATTATCAGCAATAATTCAATTGTTATCAAATGGCTAGTATACGATATAAAATTCCAAAATCCATTTTTTTTTTATTTTTTATAATTAAAAAATCCAAAATATTTATGTTTTTAATCAACCAATATCATTTATTGGCACTTTATATTATATCATTTATTGGCACTTTACATAACATCAGTTACTGGTGCTTTAAAATAATACCTGTTTTTGGCTGTTTATAATATAATATTAGTTATTGCCATTTTATGTAGTAAATATTGTTACATCCTTTTCACTTTAAGCTGCCTAGATTAATCATCTTTGTCGGCAAATGTTGTTAAACGACGCTTTAGGTAAAAAATATTAAACATACAAACTGAATAAATAAAATTAGAAAGTAAAATCGCCGTGTAAAATGCAAATGAATCATAGTTTCTTACAAATTTTTTAACAAAAAAAATTCTCATAAAAATCGAAAAGAATAGATACGAAATACTGTTTAAAGAAGACGGGCGAAAATGAAGGAAAAACGATGAATACGTAATCTGTTATGGATTTGGAACGAAGGTGCCGAGTGAAAGCTATTAATTCGGTATTAATGAAATATTATTGAAATCTTGATAAAGGTGATCGCTTCTGAGAGGTTTGATAGCGGCTCCATTGTTTGAGTTTTGGAACCGAAGTGTTTTTTCAACGTATTTCGAAAGGAAGATGCTACGCAGCAAGATGGCCACCGGAATCCTAACTTTGTGGTGAGAATCCTAACGTTCGAGCAAAAACACGCAGCGAGCATGTGGTCGCTACGCTTCGTCTATTGAGCTGCACCAGATTATGTTTATAAAATTAAACTGTTTTACAATTTTTTTGGGAAGTAATTTATTGTAAATGCTTGCGATGAAAGATAATGCAACCTAAACGAATTACGAGGTTTAGATAAAAAAATTAGGTTCGGTGTACCTCGGAACTTCCTAATTACATTGGATATAATTAATAAAACACAATATTTAAAAAAAGAAAAAACTTATTTATTATACTTTGTCTATCACAATATTATTACAATTTATTCAGACGCGTTTCGGGACGTTTCCCATCTTCAGTGTATAAATAAACTGAATAATCTATGAAAATAAATAATCTTCAGTTTATTTATACACTGAAGATGGGAAACGTCCCGAAACGCGTCTGAATAAATTGTAATAATATTGTGATAGACAAAGTATAATAAATAAGTTTTTTCTTTTTTAAATATTGTGTTTTATTAATTATATAAAATGTGCAATTATCACAAAATCTCGGTCGAAACAACAAATTTTGTAATTACATTGGATTTTCTTCACTTATTCACCTAGCTTCGAACTCGCTTAGCTCGTCCTTCGACTTATTATAAATAAGTCGTTAATATTTATACTGCAACATGTCTTCGGACTCGCTTCGATTGCCCACAAATAATACATTCGTTTCATTCCCAGTGGTCATTTACCTAGGCACTGACCTCGATGCTGCTTAGCTTTTATGATACAACAAAAACCATAGATATACTTGTCGTATTATAACGAAACTTAGTATACTTATTTATTACGTCATGGGATACACTTGTAAAAATGTCAACTCAAGGATTGTTGAAAATAATGCTGAGAATGAGATGAAACTTACCTGATCTGTTAGTCTTATACATGCCTACATGCATGCCAAATTTCAATCAGATCGCATCATTTTTATAAAATGATCAAAAAAGTTCTTTATGATTTTACGAAATGTTTGCTGAGTCATTATTGTGGGTTAATAACGTCATAAAAAATATCTTCCGACTAGCACAACTATTATTAGTATTATTATTTATTATTAGGGTTGGAGTCGAGGATAGACCCTATTTGCACTGCGACTGGAAGTCTATTGTACAATCACCTCAATTGGTCCAGGTCAGAATAATCCTTTTCCCCGGAATAGGTCTAGGATCTTTTTGACCAGTGATTTATTGGTAGAGTCAAATTAGTAGTGAGAGTGCTGCTACCAAAGTTGGAGAATCTTTGAAAGGCCAGTCTCAGAAGTATGTGAGAGGCAGTTTCATTTTCCGATTCACAAAGCCAACACACTGGGTTATCTTTAAAGATACCAATAGTATGGAGGTGTTTTCAGAGTTTCAGAGGTGACAGTGACCAGTTAGTAGTCCGGTTACTGTTCTAAGGTTCCATCTGCTTAAACTGAGGAGGTCCTCAGTTACTTTGAGACTTGGTTCTTTTATTATAAGTTTACTGTGCCTTATGTCAAAGGATATGTTCCAGTGGTGCAGGTGATTGGTTAAGAGCCAAACTTTAATTACACCATTGGCTATAGTTTTGGGTATAGCTACTGTGGGTTCAGGGCCCACAGGAGTGGTCTCAGACCCCTTTTTTGCAAGGATGTTTGCTTGCTCATTACCTTACCAATCCGATTGCTACATCATTATTGATTAACAAAGTCATAAGGTTTTGTAAGCACTCCCAGACAAGCTCAGAGTTGACTTTGTATGAACCAAGAGCTTTAATGGCAGATTTACTGTTACTAAAAATAATTATAGAAGTATGATAAGTAGCAATGATTTCTGCCTGAATCAATGTTGTACATTCCTAAAGAAAAAAAGGTTTTGAAATTAGTGTGAGCCTCATATATGCCACTCCTAGAGCCCAGTACTTGTAATAGCCTAACTACAGCGATAGTTGTGCAAATATTTTTGTAACAAATTTCAACTCTCTAGCATAAATGCACTGGAGCTACGGTGATAACAGACACATACACAAAATGTGTCAAATCAAATCATTCTATGTGGACAGATAAACGTAAAAAAGGTTAAATAAAGTTACAATTAATTCTATACAGAGAGAATAGTAGCTGTTTGATTTATCTTAAAGTGATTAGAAAAACTGCTAAGGATAGATCTGATCTGTTGCCAAATCATAGGCAACAGCAATTATTTCGGTTTAATGTATTTAACAGGGATGTAGTAGCAGAGAGCTATAATTGGGTCTTTATTGCACTTGAAAGGAGTTGGCAAAGCCAATAAAGTTTGTGTTTTCACTCTTCATGCCAACATAATTTTATGTTGGCAATTTTTACATTTTCTCGATTATACTGTAATTATATTTGAAGGAAGGGAGGACTTACTCCTCTAGATATATATATATATATATATATATATATATATATATATATTATATATATATATATATATATATACCCTTTTTTTCTTGAATAGAAATTATTGTTGGTGCCAATAAAATTAACTCATCAAATGTCCGGAACCCAGCTTTTATAAAATATGTGAGCTTGCATTAACCCACAATAATGACCCAGTAAACATTTCAAAAAACCACGGACTTTAAAAAGTTATCGGGATGACTTTGCAGACACATGTACATGGTATGTATGGTTAACGAAAATTCGAAGTGACGTGTTATTATCAGTATGAGTTCTGGTTTTATCAATTACATATAAAACATAATGTAATAACTTTTTTTATTATTACTTTAGAAAATTTGCTTATATTGTGGCTGTATGCCACTTATATGAACTAGTAATATGACGACAAAAATGAGAACAAAAATGTTGCCGCGGTCTCCCGGGTAACGGCCAAAAGGCCAAATGCTTCTTGTTTTTTACTGTCATACTAGTAAAAAACAATACTCATTTGTAGGTGGACAAAACATAGCTTTAGACTTCCTCTCGTCCATTTGACCCCGAATAGGGATCAGCGTGACATCCAATAATAGAATGTATGATCCATCAGCCTTGATGAAGTTTATTGATGCTTAGCGGTTACAAATAATACATTGTGATGAAATAAAAGGTTACACGTGATACCCTCCGGCCGAGTTGAGTTATTAGACAACAAAGTCGACTTTTAAATGTTGATATTAACCCTACAGACCGTCTAACTCATTTCACTTATGAATAATATTATATAGCTATTACAACTTACGGCTTATTGGAGTATTATTAAAAATTATTAGAAAGATGAAATAATAGAACGTAAAAAAAATCAAGACTCTATTATATTAAAACCTTACACATCATTTTACATTGATGAAAGTCAGTTTATATGAAAATCCTAAAGTAAAGAGTAAGAGCACGGTGTACTTGGAACTACAAAAAAAATTAAGGTCTTCCGGTAGTGACCTTGTCGATGTAGATGAAGAATCTGACGTTTGGCTTCCACAGTGGGAGGACTATTTAGGGAAGTGAGACCATGGGTAAAGACACAATGCTCTACAAAACTTTACCGAGTTTTTTAAAGCATAGTGTTTTTATCCAATATGTCTTACATCCCTGAAGATACGTCCCTCCCACAGTGAAAGCAAAACGTCGGATTCTTTATCTACGTCGACGCGGTCACCAACGGAAGACCTAAATCTACATGAAAATAACTTCTGAAGCCGACGCAGTTTATTAGAAAAAACCCCGTGAGGTGGTTCGTCTCTAATAGTCCCTGGTAGGATGTTTAGAAAATGTTTTATGGCAGGAACTCGTTGACCTCTCCATAAGGTAGCCTACAAGTTACCTTTGTTCATCTCTCTATTATTGAAGGAAATTTTTTGTCCGGTAAAAGTATTTCCAATCCTACCATTTTTTAAATCAAATATGGCGCCGGACACCGAAAGCAATACTAGGAATATTATAGTTCTCTAATTACTCAAATTAAATTTAACCTAGTTATACGATACACTCGATTTTCGTGAATATTAAAAACTCAATACTACACCTTGCGATTGTAGAAGATCAGTAATAACTTCTAAGTAGTAATAATTGGGAAAATATAGGACATTAGAATATTATTTCTTTAAAAAAATAATTCTCAATATCAATTCATTATTATTATATTTAATTCTAAATTTCACCCGAACCCAACTTGTTACAAATTTAGACTAGTACAACAATAACATAATACTATGTAGTATTTTATTGTATTGTTGTATTAGCATATCAATACTAGTATAACATAATTCTTTGTAGTGTGTTATTGTATTGTTGTATTAGTATAACAATACCGGTATAACATAATACTTTGTAATATGTTATTGTATTGTTGTATTAGTATAACAATAACATAATATTATGTAGTATTTTATTGTATTGTTGTATTAGCATAACAATACCTGTATAACATAATTCTTTGTAGTGAGTTATTGTATTGTTGTATTAGTATAACAATACCGGTATAACATAATACTTTGTAGTATGTTATTGTATTGTTGTATTAGTATAACAATACCAGTGTAACATAATACTTTGTAGTATGTTATTACATTGTTGTATTAGTACAACAATACCAGTATAACTTTGGACTAGAATAACAACAACAGCATGCTATACTATTATTGAGACCAGTCATATACATCATAATAATTTCTTAATTTAAAAATTTAATTCAATTTATCTCGTAACAATATATATATAATGTCAAAATTAAATTATTTAATTTTAGAAATCACGAAAATCCAAATGAGAATCATGTTAAGATATAACATCACGCAATCGTGAGGTACGAAATCCAAGTCTGATTTATTTTGATCGATTTAATTTCTCAATTTCCAATTGAAAATCGTATTTCTTGTTCTTATCTCAGGGCATGGAAGAGCGAGACGTGAAGAATGAGATAATGATGAGTAGAAAGAGCCGTCTCAATCGGCTTGTCTTTAAGATCAAGAAAATATCCACTGGTTGGTCGGTTGGACTTATGTGAAGCCAAAAAAATCTATCAACCACAGTTGATAAAATGGGGAAGGAAAGTGGACAAGTACTGTTAAAAGTGTGGCTGGCAGCATAGTAAGAGAGAAGAATTTAATCAATATCACCACAGATCCACCGCTTTGAAGTCCCGAAGTTCCCAACAATTTTGTAAGAGAGGAATTAGGGAGGACCTCATCATGTTAAGTCCTGAGAGGAAAGTTTCCAAAACCTCTATTAAATTAAATGACAAACATGAAATCCACAATATGACGTAATTTGTCCCACCAGTAAACTTGAGGTGAACTTAAAGAGAAGCTGAATGAGTCAACTTTAGAGAGTTTGTTCTGCTCATTAAAACTAGAAGGTTTTTACTGCTATAGCTTTATTACTATTGAGCATGAGTGTCTTTCTTTGGGTGATGATGGCGTGATGGCCTTTTGCCAAAATCTGTGCCAGAAATATTCATATCAAACAGCAAGTATCAATGTTTTCTTGTTTTTCAATTGTAGCTAATAGTTTATGTCAAAGATTTTCATATATAATATTATTATAACATAAATTATTATTACCAATATGAGACTACGTTAAATTTTATAAATATTCACATCTACTTCTAATGAAATTTAAATTCGAAAGTCATACTGGTTTGGGTCCAAATAGATATTAATTACTAGGGACCCTACCCTATTGGTTAATTATTTTTACATTGAAAAAAGTAACCTTCGACTATTAATATAACCAAGTAAACAGTACTAAATTACTTTACTGAATTAGTAGTATCAGTAGAAAGTTTTAAATACAAGTGCGAAAATTATTATAACCTCTACAACAAATAGGAGGAGGTTTAAATGAGGTTATACTGACCCCTTAAGAACCAATCGAAGAATCAGCTACCGTCGATACATGCTGTTGGACGGTAGCTGATTCTTTGATTGCTTCTTCAACTTGCGGTAAATATAACCTTTTTAACCCTTAAAAACCCCAAAAGATGTTTCGAGCCTCTTAATTCAATGAGTGGCTTTAATTAGGCATAATTACGTTTGCCCTAACGTAATACATCTCTATGACTGGGTACGAGGTACTTCGGAACTTTTCCTTACAATATCAAATTCACTCATTTTAACCCTTCGTATTTGCTTCGTCTAATCTTTGGAGACTCATTATGAGATTCTCATTATCAGATTATGAGAACGAGCGAATTTTAGAGGAAATGTAACTAAATGGCCAATCTTTTGCGTAAAAGAAAAATAAAAAAGTCAATACCAAAATTTCTTTAAGAAAGTGACATTTATTTATTTATTTGTGTTCTCTTACATATTTACTAAATCGTTTGATATTCTACATTAGTAAAATGTAACGTCTTTTCAAGCTAATAAAGTTAATACGGTGATTTCGATTAGATGGTTTTTACGAAGAAAACATTTTTTGTATATATGCTTGGTTATAGACCGGCAGTGACGTCATTGCAGGAATAAATTGAGCATTGTCAAAGTAAGCAGCCTATAACGAGAAAAATGACGTCACAAACACATTCATAAAAAAGTCAGGTTATAACTTCTGACTGCATTTGGTTTGTTTACATTGAATCATCTTTATAGTTGTCTATCATATTAACGCCTTGTAATATTAATTACGCTATGTAGTCACCTCAACTTGGGCAATTAATTATGGCATTTGGCAATTGGTAGACGTGAGTTCCCGCCTCGAATTATAAGGAACCAATCAAAGTCCAGAGATCTTTAGCAATCCTTACTTATAACTCTACTATATATGCCATATAAGTAAAATGCGACTAAGCTAGATTGCAGAAGGAGACGAATTCTACTTGAAATGGAATAGTGAAGCCTCAGTAAGTAACCCACATAAATGAAGCATTAGTTACTAACTTACGGTAATGGAGCACTGATAGCACACCCTATGATGCTGCAGTTAGTAAAACAGATCCCATCCTGACCGAGATTTGAATTCATGTCAGAAACAAGGACTCCTTTTTACTTAAGAAAATTAAAATTAATTTAATTTGTATCAAGTTTGGCCACAAACACATCTGTGGCTAACACTGTTTTAGAGATATTCAAGATAAAACCAGGTTTTTTAAATAAACTTTTGATTAGTCATTAAGAAGCTTAATTCTATACTTGACAGCTTATCTTTTATAAGAAAGTAAGTTTAAAAACTTAACAAAAAGTTCGTGGTAAGCTGAAAAGCTCTAACCCCACCTTAAAATAATTAAGCATTCCACAAACTTGTTTTTTTTTCTGTTTACAACATTTCAAAATTTTACACGATTCTTTTTTGCGTAAACAAATATTACCATCTTTATTACGTACTATAAAAACGACAGTAAAAAAAATGAAAGTAAAAGAATATTTAAATAATTGAAAGTGAAGATATACCTATGACGCGAACCAGACGACGCAGGTACTCTCAAGTTCAAAATCAGATACTTAGTGAAAGTCAATCGATATTCCTATAGAAGTGCGCCGAACATTTGACCCAGATATTTTTTATAAGGAATAAAAATTCATGATATATTTTATTCGGACAGGTTATTTATTACAACTTCACTAGTGGTATACCTTACCTTTTAATATTTCGCTTATAAAATATGTTATCTTTCTTTAAAATATCAACTTTTTTTCTTTTCCCTTTTTAATCCTTTCTCTTTTCATTCATGATTTCACTTTTTATAAGAAATTTAGAGTGGGGATAAAATTTAATCGAGTTTATGAAATTAAAATTGACCTAGACATAAGCCTGACCTGACCAGACTGGAAGGCGTCTTGAAAACATTTAAAGTACAAATAATTTAATATTTATCTTATATTTTGTATCAGTTGTACACCTTTAATATAAGTTTTGTAATGATATCCAGCTTAAACCATATCTTCCCTCTCTTCAGGTTCATCTGAATTATAGAGGAATAAAAAACTGCTGCAGCGCCCGGGAGCTTTGATAATCCTTTATCAAACAAGTCGTAGCAATATAAGGACATTAGGTTCTAGTAAAGTCCAACGCGTCACATTGAAAAATTTCGAGGCTATTAAAGAAATTTATCACATAAAATTAAACATTCAGTAACTTCTAAAACACATCATTATTGTAAATGTCCAACTCACAGACTCCCTTTGATTCCATTTCCATAAGGAAATATAAAGACACCTTCGTTTCACCCGAACCGACCCATAGTAGTTGGGTTATATAACCCATAACCCCCATATAAGGGTTATTGGTTAATTACCAAGTAACCACCATATGATCATCACTAAACACCATGTAACCATTATTTAACCACTATCTAATTTCCACTAAATATGGTTTAACCAGCATCTATTACAACTAATAACCACTTCATTACTAATAACCAACATCTAATCAACTCAGACCACCATCTTATCACCACTAACTACTAGATAGTAGTTAGAGGTGATTAATCATCCCTGACGAGCATAGCATAACTACTAAACAACATCTAACCAACATACAATCACTACTAACCATTACTTTATCACCATTAACCACAAACTAAGCAACATCTAATCACCACTAACCATTATTCAATCAACACAAAACAGCATACATTCACCACTAACCACCATCTTATCACCTTCTAATCACCTTCTAATCACCATTAAACACTATCTAACCACCACTATCCACCATCTAACCAACATTTAATCACACCTAACCATCACCTAATTACCCCAAACCAACATTTGACCACCATCTAAGAAACTACTTACGCAGATGACGCAGTTTTCAAATAACTATAATTCTAAATCTAAATAACTCTATTGCATCAAACAATCTAAATTAAAATATTATGTTTCACTTTATCTTCACTATCACATGTACAATAAAAAGAAAGTTGCGAACTTATTATTTTTCTTCTCGCAGAGAAGTTGTTCATAATTTAATAATAAACGTGAAGCTATAAAAGGAAACAACACAAATTGTATTTCTCTAAAATCACTTTTAAATTAAAGTTTATACACTACAAGAAAAAAGTTAAAGGTAGTTTATGCTACAAACTTATTTTTATATGTTTTTGATAACTTCTTTTTTTCAAAGGTCAGGATGATGACCCTTCTAAATAAAGTTCAATTTTAGTAACGATTGTAGTAAGTTCTGAAAGTCACGGAGTGGTGTTCTTTTCAGTAAAAAAAAATATGATTGGAAGAAACTGGTTGGTTTAGGAATGATTTGTAACATTGACCTGAGCAGGTGGATCAATTTTAGGTTGTTTAACCTGATAAATGAAATCGAAAGGGAAAGGAAGGTATTTTAGTGAACAAACTGGAAATCATCTAATCATTAAATACGAGATTAACAATAGGGAAGGGTCTAAAGTAGGAAATCAGTCATTATTGTTTGGGTCCGTCTTCATAAAGTTTAACTTACCGATTTAATTTAACATGAGTGACCGCTGGGAATTGTTTTATAGTCAGAAGTGTTGAGGTACAGAGGTTCCGAAGAGGTACCCCATAGTCACATTATACATTTGTATTGTTCACTAAACTTTGGAACATGTTATGAAAAAATTGGTTTGATGTAGATTCCTAATATTGTGTCACATTTATAATCGTTTAGTTATGGATTTCACAACTATAAAAAAAACGGGTACGGGGTTACCTTAAAACGTTCCCTTACCACATGGGCTTCACTACGCCCACTCTAGCTGTTTCGTAGCCGCAAATCAGCAATATCTTGTGATATATATATAATATATATATATATATATAATATATATATATATATATTATATATATATTATTGTGTGTGTGTGTGTGTGTGTGTGTGTGTGTGTGTGTGTGTGTGTGTGTGTGTGTGTGTGTGTGTGTGTGTGTGTGTGTGTGTGTTTATTATTGCAGGTTGTTAATGACATCATAAAATGTCCGGATAGCAAGACGAAACCTAAAGATTGATTTTTGTATTCAGTTTCAACTCTCTAGCATAAATACATTGGAGGATGTGATGATAACACACACACTTACCGACAGACATCTAGGTGAAAAAAAAGTTAAAGTAGAGTATTCTCAGGTATAAGAATACCTCGAAGTAATAATTCGAGTATTTACTGGCGTTGTTAGGCTATTTTTTGCTGTACTGGTGAAATAAAAATAGTATCTATTTGCTATATTAGCAAACATGTTTAAAACATATTTATATAAGGCATAAGATATTTATTAACACGTCATATTAATTGTTTGGTATCCTGCTTTGTTTTGTACTAACACTAGTACAGTATAACATCTCAATATATTGATACACAAGAGAAATCACGAGGAGGCTCTCAAAAACTCTTTATAACCTCATTGTTACCTATTATTTTAAGAGAGTGTTTATAGGTTATTATAAACCAATCGATGTCGTTTTACTCACACTGTTACTCGCATATTGGTAAATAAATACTTTTTACTCACAAGGGAGAAATTACTTTCTACTCTTAAGGGAGTGAAAAGTAACTTTTTCTCCCTTGAGAGTAAAATGCGCCTCTTTACTCTTTAAAAACTAGTACCTAAATTCTAATTAAGTAAAGAATATATTTTTTTTTGTATTTATAATGGAAACAAATCAAACAAACATTACCGACTTAATTTCGTATTACATTCTGAAGAAAAACCTTTTTGTTAGCTTTCGCTTTTGTTTTTGTCGAGTAACGATATCTACTATGTAAGGTAAGTCTACTCACGAAGTTTCAGGCGATATTAGATTCGTGGATTATCTGTCAGATCCAGTAAGGTATTACAGGTAGGTTATAATCGGTTATAATTTAGTCTTTATAACCTTGCACGAAATTCAATTCCTTTTTTTTCTCCAAGAGAAAAGAGTAAAAGATAGTTTTAATCTTATCACTTTCTTTAGGGTGATCTTGGAGGAAATAATAAACTTTCAAAATTTTGCGTCGCACTTTCATTTTTTACACTTAGTTACGACAATGTAATCAAATTAATAATTTCGTAATGTGACGATTGAAGTTACCAAGATTATCGCCATAATCTAAAGCCATGCTGATGTCTTAACATGGCTTTGCCGCAACCCTGATGTTCTTCTGATAGAGTTTGTTTTATTAGCATTTTGTTTAAGTTTGGTATGCATCGGCGCACTATTAGTTTCGCGGACATAAGGAGTTACTAGATCGACCAAGTGGTTCTCAACACAGAATCATTTATAATAGGGATGGCGTTATAAATAAACTTCATTGTCCACCTAAACGTATTTTAGGAACAAGAAATAAAAGTAACATTACCTTCCCTAACAAGGTAATGGATATCCTAAAGTAATATACAAAATCGGGTACGGGGTACCTCGGAACTTTTCCTCATTCTCTTAGTGATCCCAACATCATAGGCTATAACCTCATTTTTCTTTGAATATTTTGCTCTATGAGGCGATACACAGGTTATATAACAAGAACAAAAGGAGTTTAGCATACATTAAATCTTTAGGGGAAACAAAACATTTAAATGGTCGACTTTTTTATTATTTATAATAATATTTATAACACGAAGTAGTTATGAGTATATTATTTTCCACTATATCTTTATAACCAGTAAAACGAAACTATTAGTCGGATGGTAAGTTTGCTTCTATATTTAAAACTTTGAGAGTTGATGTAACTATTGCAAGCATGCGCAGTTCGTCCCAAGCACGTGTAGTTGTTTTTGATTTATGTTTTTAGATGGATTGTCTATTTTTATCCTCAACGGGGTCACATTGTTACAAAGTGTTACAAGTAAACTTTGTACTTTACATAGCGCGTCATCGCCTTCATTAAAGTTTGAAGATACTTGACTTTAAGAGTCTGAACTGAAATAGTTGTTAGTACGTTACTACGCTGTGGATTACTCATAACATCAAACAAAAAATTCCGTCTTTTCCACAAGAATATCTATATTTAAATAGCAGAGCCGGCTTTCGGCTTTCGCCATCAACTGCAAGCAGCAGACTCCAAGCAGTCTGCTCCAAGCCCTTAACGGAGATTTTGGACAACATATAAAGACTCACCTTTCCGGCACAGTTGATGGCAAAAGCCAAAAGCCGGCTCTGCTATTTAAATATAGATATTCTTGTGGAAAAGAGGAATTTGTTGTTTGATTAAATAGTTGTAATTTTATTAAACTATTGTACAAAACACTTTCTCTGAATTTGTTAGCTAAAACGAAGATAAGCGCGTGCGCAAAGTGATGTAATTGGAGCGTGATATTTGACTTAACGAAGTAAAGTCTTATATTTTGAAATGGAAAACTTAATAAGTGTAAAATAAAGAAAAATTTCCGTAGGCGTTTTTCCTAATATATTTCCATTTAAAATCAGGTACACAACGCATTTATACAACGTACGTGACATGTCTCATTTTATAGTTTTTATTGTACAAAATAAAATAAAATTTATATTCCTTCAAAACGGATATATTAAAAAATATTAAAACTTTCTTAAGGTGAACTAAGACTAAGAGTGACGTGGTTTCCGTTTAAGCGAATTTTTAAAGAACAAAATGAGCTTATGAGTTTGGGCTCTTAAAAGGAGGTAAGGATTGGAGGTTTAATAATTTTGGAGGGGAGTCACTGTAATTAAGAAATTTTCAGGGAGTGGGAGAAACTCAAAAGTACAAGGTCATCTAATTACTTTAGGGGGAAAATTGAGGATTTTTTCAAAGTTATTAGAAAAAATCGCTTATGAAGTAGGTCGAAGTGCCATGTTTCGAAATATAACAGTGACATAAAGAAATGCAATTAAAGAATGTGGAATAATAACACGGAAACCACAATATGAACGTCATTCTAATGCTTAATAAGATTATAAACGTAAAACGAATGTACATTGCGCCATTGACTTGTGGTTTGCTCGATGCCAATTAACTTATTTATGTATTATTACGGAACTACAAACAAATTGCATATTTTACTAAGTTGTGACCCGCATAACTTATCATTTTTACTTTGCATCATTTTTACCACAGGTATAAAGAAAAATTATTGTGTTTGTACTGAAAATCGAGGGGAACTGAAATCCGTTTTAGTATTTTTTAAGGCCTCCTGGATAGTTTTTACCAAGTTGTCTGTGTGTACGTGTGTGTGAGATTGTATGTGTGAGTGTTATCAGCGTAACTATCAGAAGTGGTGCAACCAGGATCTTGTTTCAGAGAGGGCTGAAACGCCAACACGCAAACAAATAATCCATTGCGGGTTTAGTATAATTGGGTATGTATTTTGAACCGTGTTTCTGAGAAACCAATAAAATTTTTCCACACACAGAAAGCAGGTAAAAGCACAAACTGGTGAATGCAAGTTTATATTTTACGTATATAACATAGTTATGAAGGTTATTATCATAAAGAAACAAATCCAATCCAATCAAACAATAAAGCGAGCTGATGAATATTTTCCGTTTAAAAATGGGGGGTTTGCAAGTAGCGTGTAAAAATGAACAAAAAAAACATTTTTTGATCGTCTTCGGAAACTTCAGCTCCTTTAGCCCCCCCCCCTCCCTGGGTGCCCTTTTGGCTCATACTGTATGTTTACGCTAGACCGTTAAAACATGATACAATAATCAATCTTTAAACCTTGTTCCATTGGTTTGAAATTTAGCACGCATATATATATTATATATATATATATATATATATATATATATATATATATATATATATATATATATATATATATATATATATAATTGCGAAAATTAAGTCATGTTTCTCTCATTATCAGCATTATTTAATGTTTACTGAATAACATACGGTTTGTAAACAGTGTTAAAAATTAATTGATTCTCCATGAAGTTGAAATTTGGTATAAGAATATTTATTTATGTAATAAATAAGTATATTAAGCATCATTTTAAAACAACGGTGAAAAAAACGGGTTTGTTGGATTAATAATATTAAGCAGCATCGAGCACTGGGTATAAGACAGATATATTTACTTTCTGAGGATGAGCGAAGCAAGTTTAATATAATATTTGTGATTTCAATGTGATATTTGTGATTTGTGATTTCCATCCTGTTCTTAGGATGGACAGAACAGCAAATTCGATACGGTTAGAAAAGGTTCCAAGGTATCCCGTACCCGATTTTTATCAAATTGATAAAAAAGCACTTCGACCATATACGTTTGATGATCGGCAGTCATAGGCTAATTAGTGCGTCCTTGTTTACATTTTCATAAAATCACCATTATACCATTATTGTGATGTCTTAGATAATCCAGGTTCGGTCATTCAATATAATTCAAAAGCGTCGTCTTGACTTCTAGAAAAAATTAAATATCTCACCTCTTCTGAGTTATTTTATATTTCTTATTATTATTCCCTTAAAGAAAGAATTCTTATAAAGAAAACATAAAAACAAAACTACATTACATAAAAATAAGCTCAATTGCCTTTGATAATCCACTAATGATCTTGTTTAACAATTTTAGTCCTCGAGTTGTATATTTGCTTCTAAGGTGCATAGTTTTGTCACGGTCGAGTTCGTTACCCTTCTAGTACGGTATAGCAATTACACGGTACTGCGACATCTACAACACGTATGCGCTACATCATCATACCCGCTAAATAACGCGCAACATTATGTGGCTTTAGCTACTCTATTACACTTAAGATTATAAAGATAAATATCCCGTTAAGGTTAAAGTAATAAAGTAAGGACTAATTACGAAGTTTCTAATAATTAAAATGACAACTTTAATTTGATCGATCACTGTTAATACTTCCTTTAAAAAATCGTTACTTCTTGCCTCAAAACTTCTTTAATTGAGACAATAACAATTATAATTAATTAAATGTAATTATTAATTAATGTAGGCTAGCCGAGAGGTATATGATACCGCGCTTTATACCACTTGCTGTATACCATTCAATATGTTAAAAATAATAATATAAATTATTTGCCAAGAAGTACATAGAAATTTACAAAAATTATTATCACATCCATATATTTTGAAATTGTTCAATATTCTTAGAATTAAAAAGCAGGGTACGGGGTACCTCGGAACTTTTCCTCATCACATCGGATTCACTACGCTCATCCTCCCTACTTCGGATTCGCTTCGCTCGTCCTCAGAATGTAAACTCGTTAAACTTATGCTGCAACACCCCTTCGGACAGAAAACAGATAGTAAATAAATCCGTTTGATTCCCAGTGGTTATCCATCCAGGCTCTGATCACGCTGGATGCTGCTTAGCTTTTATGGTCCAACAATAATCATGAATATTGTTAGTAATAACACTTAATACAGTTTTTCACAGAATGAAATTTAATGTGTCAAAATCTTATAATGACAATTTAATATGTCTAAATTAAATAAAATAAATATACAAGTATTAACCCTCAAATCCTAACACACTCCCACCTGAGTTGCTGAGGGCAACTCACTGATAACCAAATCGGACTGGAGGCTTACTAATCCTGCCAGATTTGGTGAGAGTGTCTTTGGATTTTCCGATTTGGAGTTACCCGTTTGAAGTTGGTGAAAAGTTTTAATTTCTTCCTTTTCATCAACCTCAAGCGGATAAACTCTCTGAAGGGATCTGGTGATCTTACGGTAGCCATGGCTGTGGCCCAGCTGTATGGACACCACCGAAACCTCTCCATCAGGTCCTGGAAGCAGCTCAATGACTCGCCCCAAAGGCCAGCTAACCCTCTTAATATTATCTTGGCCAACTAAAACTACATCTCCTACATTGACCCTAGCTCTAGTATTTTTTCCTTTTTGTCTATGTATTAACTGCCCCACACATTCGTCCCTAAAACGGTTCCTTAAATCTGAAATAAATTTTTGTTTATAGTTAAGCCGAGAATTCAATTTTTTTGAATTAATTTTATTAATATCTGCAGCTATAAACAATCTATCTTTACGAAGTCTTAGATTTAAAGTAGCCTCACTCTCACTTACGTTTAGCAAACTAACTAGATTTGACGCGATTGATTTAGTTTTATTTATTTTTGGTACCTTACCCATCAATGTCCAACCAAATTTAGTTTCTACGGCAACCAATCCGTTTTCAAAGTCCTTAACTAAACCTGTAAACAACCTACCTACTATATCTGACCCAATTAATAAACCGACTGGCCCTGCTGACTGATTAATATCATTTAACTGGATACCAGATTGTGTTAATTCTTTCACCCAAGGCCCAGGTCTAACTGGTCTAATTTCTTCACAGATAACAGACTGGCCCATTACCTCAAAATCGCATTTAAATATATTCTCTAAATCAGATACACATAATATACTTGTATTAAAACGAGAAACATACACACCCACGCACATACAGATACATACAGACAGACAGCCTTGCTAAATCCATTTAGGAGACCTTTAAGTCATCTGAAACAGATAATACTGGTGACGTCCCGGTTTTGAATTTTTTGTGAACACAATACTCTTCCTATATACCTACGGTCTAAACAAGAAAAATTAAAAAAAAAAATAAACACTTTTTTCGTATTAAAATAGTTTAATTCGTTGTAGCATTTCGCAAGCGAAGTAAGTGTCCTTCAAGTTAAATAAAGGATTTATCAACCTAGCTAACGAAGCGAGCTACTTTTAATTTAAATCTAAGTCAACGTAAGCCAGGCTCTTTTCTGTATTTTATTATTAACACTAGCAATCTAGCGAGCTAAGAAATTCTCATTACTAATTAATAATATTACAGCAATCTAGCGAGCGAAGCGATTCTGAATCTATAGATAATTTTTAATTTTAGCAATCTAGCAGGTGAAGCAAGTCCATTTAACCTACCTACTTATATAGTCAAACAATTTTACGAGCTAATTTAGCCTCTTTGCGTATGTTATTTTTATCACAATATAGCAAATTGTTATTACTTTTTATGAATATAAAGTAATCTAGGGAGCGAAGCGAGCCACTTGGCATTCTTGTTTATAGCTATGTAGCGTGGGAAGCAAGCCCTTTATAATGTACCTTATTTTTATTTGTTTAGCAATCTAGCGAGCGAAGAGAGTCATTTTACGTTTTATTAAAACAAAGCAATCTTGCTATCGTAATATGAGAGTTGTGGATAGTCTAGTGGTACATAACTTATTCCGATCCCGGTTTGAGCCTCAATGATTTTTATGAGAGGGCTAAATACTTTAAAGATCTGTCTTGCGAAAGGAACGTTGTAGGCTAATGCCTAATACTCTTAATCCTTAATGCATTTAGGGTCTAGCAAAATTGTAGCACATATAATTGGTATTAATATGTTTACCATAACCATAATATGTGCTTTATAGTTTCAAAAGCAGATAAGCTTAGTCTTTAGTAGGGCACGTGTTGTTTTTAGTAAAAATTATACGAATTTATTGTGAACTCTGGAATCTTTTGTGGATTAGTCTCATTAGGTAAAGATCTCTATTATTTTACGGAGTTAGCCAAAAGGGTCTATACCTACCGCCAGATTATCTATAACATCTTCCTAATTTCCTTAAGTATCGTTACTGATTAATTATTATTAATTGATTATCATGGTTTCGGATTTTAAAAATAGACGAAGAAAAGTTGAAATGCAAATTCTACATCAATGGAGTAAGGTATGGCCAAAAAAAATTAAAGTCATAAGTGTCTCTAAAACTTAAATAATTTTCTGGAGAACCAGTTTAAAATATACTTTCATTTAAATGCATCAAACATTTCTTAGTCTCCGAAGTACAGTTATAACAAATTATCTATTTTAATAACTCGAAAAACTTATAAAGTTAAATTTAGATAAGTTTTAAGACCGTAACCTTTATTAAACATAAAGGAATTGAGTTGGGCCATAAAGTCTGGGCTTTTTATTAACATTGCCACATGTTGAGTCTTCGATATCAATAGAAAGTAGAAAGTCTTTATAACTCAAATGTAAAAAATAAATAACATCAGCTTAAATATGTATTGACAAAACACAGTAAGTAATTCAGAAAACAGAAGAGAAAAGATTTGACAAATTAGTAAAAATTAGTCTTTTAAAGTGTGAAAGAATTTCAATCCAAAAATTTTTTAATTGTAACAAATAATTTTTTGTTTTGACTTATTACAATTACAGAAATGTTTGTTATGTAAAATAAAGGATTTATTTATTTATTTTATACTAAAACTTCATCGTGTAATCTTAGGTGGTATATTAGTTAAGGTGTGAACATGCCATCTAAAAGGTTCGTGTTCAGTTCATCCTGGTAGAAGCCTTTAGGATTTTTGTTCGATGGATCGAAATTCTTACGTGTGCCGTTTTTCAAAAACAACTTTATGCCAGAGTTTCTGAGCCTGTGATATGTCATGTACTCATAAAAGATCCCGATCCCCAAATGAACCAGGAGTTAGGTATAATTTCGGGCCCTAAACAGTACTTTAAATTCAGGGAGGTCAAAAGACTCTCTGAAGTTTTAAACCGTATTAGATACATTTTTGAAACTCAGGGGATCCCTGTTATGTATGTATAAGTGCCATTTTTTTCATTGACCATTTAGGCACTGCCCCCTAATAAGAATCCAACCACACCTAACTTTTAAACATCGAATCGGACTCTATATTTTTTTGTATACTTAGTTAATTATTAATTTCCAATATAATTAACTTTGGACTTCAATTTTTTTTGCCATGTTATACTATAAAACTATATTATATCACAAATAGTTTGCCCTCTAAGGAGGGGCAAAAGTTAAAAGAGGGCCAAAAAATATTTTTGGATTATTTTAGTTTTTTAGGCAAAATAATGTAATGTTTAGGTGATCACATTTAATACCCTGGAAATTTGCTCTGTGTCTAATTGTTTATCCTTACTCAATTTTTTTGTCAACTAAAAGCTGTTTTAATGTAATAATGTATAATAAATAAATGCACTGCACATTTAAAGTTATAAAATACAATAAAGTCCATATACCCTTTGTTCCAGAGTAATAATATGTAACATTATGAAGAATTTGAGATAAATGGCATGCATGTAAAAATAAGTAATTCATTTTTACCTGGTCACAGGCATGTGAATACGTCATGAGCAGGGGTGCCACGATATTCTCATTGTCATTTTTCAATTCTTTCTTTAACTGCGTAAACTGAAACAGAGCGTCCTTGTCACACTCGACTCTCCTTTGAAGAATGGCGAGAAGAACTTCCAGGGATCTACTGCCCATTGCTGGCTCCACGACGTTCAAAACTGTCTTGTTCTTAATTAGTCTTTCCTGGATATCGGACTGTTTCAGAGAGAGCTGCCGCTGGTGAGATATCTGAACAGGAGCTGGTCCCTTAGTAACATCTTTGTCTTTCTTACCTGACAGGCTTAATTCTTCTAATTTTGTCAAGGCCGTTTTGTAAGTATCTACTAAACGTTGAAATTCAACTTTAAGAGCGTCGTGTAAATTGGCTAAAGTTTCGTCACTGGTTCCTACTAAACCGTGCTGTCCTAACCCTTCTACTGCTTTGTCCAAAGCTCGTCTTCTTACGTGTATCCCTTTTTTCAATTTAGGATCTGATAGAACAATAACTTTTAACAATTTTCTGGCTGAACCGATCCAACGTTCAGCCGTTCCCGAACCACAAAATAACTTGACAACTTGCTTTAAAACACAATCCGGTTTTAAAATTTTTATTCCGCAATCCGAAGATAAGAAAACTTTGGCATAGAGGGCTTCAAGAATGGACACTGAGTGTGGCATGGCTTCTATGAATAAGTCAATTGGCAACTGACCAAGAATCGTTTTAAACGTCGAATGTGATAGTCTGTTGATAAAATTTGCAGCTTCTCTGTACTGAGAATTTTCGTACAAAAGAATAATTCTCTTTACTGCGAATCTCGGAGAAACGTCAGCTATTGTCATGGAACTCACCATTTCCGGAAACCCGTCCACCCAATTATTCTGTCCATTTTTCCACGCTATTTTTTGCAAGTGATGACGCGATCTTTCGGGTTTGAATCTTTCGACACCTCTAGGTGGTTCGGACGCGTAAGACGTCCATGTCGATGACGGATCGGCTAAAGGTGGCGGGGGTAACGTTAACGTCGCGCACGAACGCGCGTAACCGTCGTAATATCTGCTCATTGTGTGATCAGATGAGCATACCGGTATCGCGTAAACAAACAGAAACTTTTTATCACGGGCTTGATTAACTTGAATGTGATGGTTGCGCGAGACTGACTGACTTAGCTGCTGGGAAGTCTAACCATCCCCCACCAATCTATTATTTCCAGGACACTTGAGACCTTTCTTCCGATTCCACACCCAATGCTTTCATCTCGGCACCTGTCTCATTTCTCCCAATACTTAGTTCACTCACCTCACTTACTTGTTAACCTTTTACTTAAAAGGTTTCTCATTTACCCCTCGTATCGACTTATAGCTTTCAATGATTTCCCGGCACAACTAATACTTTGCCAAGTGGGTCAGATTATCTGCAAATCATTATGTCAGGGTTCATACTTCTAATGACCATCATTTAAACTAATGATTATTACAAGAAATGAATTTGTCGAATAAGATCATTTTTTCATGTAACTCCAAAGTAAAAGATGAATTAATACGATGAACCACATAAGCGCCTATTTCCCTAAGACAATATCTTAGAAAAGTTTCCTAAGGATTTGAGAAAAACGGTAACATATTTATAGAACTAAAATATGAGGCTGTTTTTATAATTTAAAATCAAAATTTACATTCACGTCATTTTTACTTTCTAATATTCCGTAGTTATAAAGGAAAAATATTGCGTGTTTATTAAAAATCCGAAACCGGGATGCCTCCTGAACCATTAGTTTTAGATGTTTTGGTGGCCTTTTAAATCGTTTTATCAAAGTTGTCTGTCTTTATTTTTGTGTGAGTGTGTGTTATCATCGTAGTTTTCAGTGTGTGTACACTAAATACTAGAATCTATTTGCAAAAATCAACTTTAAGGTATAGTTATCCGAAAAATAACTCTCCGATTACGTCGTAAACCGTCGTTATTAGCTTAGAATCTCAGGTTTGGGCCATGAAGTTGGGAAGGGTGGATTTTTTGGAAGGTGGTTCTCAGTGAATATATATATATATATATATATATATATATATATATATATATAATATATATATATATATATATATATATATATATATATATAATATTTATATATATATATATATATATAATATATATATATATATATATATATATATATATATATATATATACGAGAATGTAAGGTTTTTGGAAGGTGGTTCTCAGTGAATATATATATATATATATATATATATATATATATAGTAGCCGGAGGCCTCTTGTTTTAAATTCTGAAAACAAAGGACGTGTGTTCGAAGCGATAAAAGGTTTGAGATACCTCGTACCCGATTTATTAAGATAATGATTAAGTCAAACACGTATACAATGTCTCGTATTTTACCTTCAATTATAAAATTTGTTTTGGCTAATAAATGAAAGTTAAGAAAGTAAAGAATAAATAAATGTTCCCAATTAACTTTAAAATATTTTGAAATTATGCTTACCTTTCACCTTTAACCTTACAAATGGCCTATTCAGTGGTTTATACAAGCCATAAAGACTGTACAAGCTGTAAAAGCTGTACTAAATTAGTAAGGTTGGCAGCCCTTAATGATGACAATGCTGGCCACGCCCCCTCACTTTTTAAACAAACCCGTATATATTTAGAAGATCAAACACATCGTTAATTCATTTAAATTTGATTCTGTTGATCAGTATTTTATGGATTTTAAATGTTTTGTGTGATCATATATTTCATATTTAAGAATTTATATCTTTAATGTCATTTTCCATTTATTATACGTCAGTATATAAAAATCCTTATCTGTTTAAAATATATAAATTAGCCTTTATCTTCATGAGAGAGAACGAGCGTACTTTTCTCCCTATTTAAGAGGGAGGAAAGTGACACAAAACTTATTTCAGATTGTCTTGTCAATTATTTTACTCCAACTCTGCATTTACCCTTTTGCTCATTTGGTCGCGTCTTCAGCTCTTACAAAATATTTTTTAATCATTGTAATTAAAACTACATTAATTTAAAGTTATGCGTATTATAGGCTTTTGAAAACAAATTATTGAAAAACTATGCATTTTTAACAGAATAAAACTTCAATAAAGCACACAGCGAAAGAATAACTGTATTTTATGATACTATTTTTTCTTCCAAGAGGCAACATCTTAAACTTCACATGGGAGAAACGAGTCGTTGCTCCCAAGCAGTAATTAACTCCTTCAGCTTTGCCTCGTGAGTTAACTCAAATGATTCTTCGGGAGTCTCAAGATGTAATTCATATAGTTCCGTCGGCTTTGGCCCTAGGAACAAACTTAATTTCTCAAGAAGCAAACACTACCTTTTCTCTTGCTAAGTTCATAACTATAGTTCTACATGACTTAAAATATTCTCCCTATATGGATTCTAACCAGGGGTAAGATGTCACTTATCTTCCTCTACAAAAGGGAGGAATGTAAATTTTTTCTTCCTTCTAGAGGAAAATATATTTCATACTATCTTACGTATTTCATATCATGTTCAGAATTATACTTCTTAAATCCACAGGTGTTACATTAACCTACAAAACAGTTTTTATATGTAAAATATTGTTATTTACGCATAAAATATCGTTTTTATGCCATGTTTGTATAAAAAGGTTATTACATCATGCATGCAAAAACTATTTTTTACGCCATGTATGTCAAAACTGTCTTCTATGCCACAAAAAAACTGTTTTCATTACCATGTATCTAAAAATATATTAGATATAAAAAATGTTAGATTCAGCAAAAAAACTCTTTTTTAATTATCTTATTTTAATCGTATTTAATTAGACACTCCAAAACTTCCTGAAAACACCTAACATTTGATTTTAATGGTAATTATCAATATTTACAGAAGACAATATTGTGAAAAGGAGAAAGTAATTTTTCCAATAATTATCCTGTTATCATTACAGATGAAAAAAAGAAAAACAAATACGAGAAACAAAGTCTTTACAAAACCAAATTTTATTGTTGTACCAGCGCAATCTATACCATACGAGTTGCAATTACACCGGAGTTGAAATCTATTCAGATATTTTCCAATCAGTTATTACAAAAGCTTCGTAATGACTCTATTCTACAACAATTATTCGATCTATAATGGCTTGAATTTCCTTGTAAATTATATTTACTTTTCCTCACCCACTATCGCAGATATAAAGAGATCATTTTGTTCATCCTAAAAATTCGAACCATGGTTCAGCAAAAATTATCCAGTTTAGACATTTTCATGGTTTTCGTCCACTCAACTGTCTGTCTTTCGGTGTTTTTGTGTCTAACAAGCAGACTTAAGGTCTAGTTGTGCAACCTGGAAGGTGATATTTTCCACACTGCGACAAATATAAATTTTTGCTGTTATCAAAAATATTTTTTAAAGAAAATTTGACAATGCAATATTGCATTAATATAATTTTTATTCATTTATTATTTATTGCATTATTAGTTTATACATACATAACTATAGGTAAGTCATCAAGGTTTGCAAAATTTAGGCACTAAACAATTTTTGATTATTAACTTCAGAGCCTCAAAAAGGTAAACCTTGAAACAGGAGGTTCTTAGTTTCTTTTATTATACAATTTTTTCTAATTTGATTCACATATTATTTATTTATGTAGTTAAAATATAAAAAAAGTAATAAAAGAAAATATAAATAATAATAAAAATACTAATAATAATTATACTAATACGTGAAGTAATATATAAAAAATACATTACTAAAAAAATGGAAAGAAAATAATTTTTGCATACCTAAAAATGAAAGAAAATTTATGAAGTAGTTAGCCAGATCTTAATTTCAAATTTGAACTTATTGAAGACTTATTTTCGATCATCAATATTTCTTATGTGATCAGGTAAGAGATTAAACAAATTAAGTGCTACCATACTGGCATGTCTCTGTAGTAGGATATAAAAGTACTACCTGTATTATTTAATGGAATATGTTACTTTTATACAATCTTTAATTAACCTTAAGCTTCTACCCTTCAGCTTACAAAAAGGTTACAGCTGCTCAAAGCAGTTACAGCTTAAAGCTTACAGGTTACAAAATAATGCTGAAGTCAAACGTACGGAGGACGAAATAATACTATCTTAAGCTTAGCGTATTGACAACATTCTGAGGTTGAGCAAAGCAAGTCAGGTAGTCACGTCGCTTTAGATTTGGATAATCATGACAATCTCGAAAACGAGCGAAGCGAGTCCGAAGTCATAACACGCTTGACTTTGGAACAACTATTCTATGTAGAGGTCTAGTGCAGCGACACTGTAGTAATACAAAGTTAGGCTTTAGATAATCTTGATATTCTAAGAACAAGCAAAGGAGTTAGTTGTCTTAAAAAGGACCAGGGTTCCCAGTACTTGTTTTTTTTTACTTTTTCCTAAATGTACCGTGCGTTTGCACTAAAAGTGTGATTTCACCTGAACCATCCGTATCAGGTATTTTTAATACATTCTAATATTTTTACGTAGAGTTTTACCTTTTTTATGCGTGTGCATAAGTGTGTTTGTGTCTGTTAACATTGAAGCTCCTATTATGTTTATGCTAAAGAGTTGAAATATGGCACAAAACTCAACCTTTATGTCTAGTTTTGCCATCCAAAAATTTTATTTGTATGACATCATTTTATTACTTTTTTACTTATCAGTATTGCTTTATTTTTAGTATTATCATTAGATCAATATTTAAGAAATGACATGTATATTTGTTTTTTAAATAATTTCAAATAATTTTATGAAGCTGAATTTTAATAAATGCGAATCTCATTATTTAGTGATATAAGTATACTGAGTTTTATGTCAACATGGCTATCATATGTTTACCAAAGGTTTTTGTTAAATCATTGAATCATTGATGTTAAGCACCATAGATCGAGGTCAGTACATAGGTAGGTTATACCTGGGAATAAAAAGAATGTTTTTTTTTAATTTTTTGAGGGCGAATAAATCGAGTCCTATGACGAACTTTATTAGGTACGATCTGTAGTAAATTTGAATCTTTGAGCTTTGTTAAGCGAGTTTGAGCACGGCGAAGTTGGTAGGAAAAAAATTTAGGGGAACATCGTACTCAGTTTAAAAAAAAGTATTCCACACAACTTATATGGTCAAGTTAAAAATCAGTAAATCTATCTCTTAGCGCGCGGAAGAATCGTCTCGTAGGAAAACGGAATTTTCAAAGTTCTATTAATTAAAACAAATTCAAGGAAAAGCCCCTAATAAAAGAGTTACTAGGATGCTTATATAATCTTAGGCTCTGTTTAGTCATTAGGATTCTTTTATACTCAGACAATTTAAAACATTATTATAAAATTTTAAAATATTAAAAAGAATAGTATAAAATTTTTGTGAGAGATAACAATTTTCAAAAAATAATTTTATATTGTTAAAGAGACTTGTTGAGGTATTTTAATATTATGCTTCCATGATGTTTAGAATACAGGTTGACTCGTTAAAAAATTTAAAAAAAAATTAGGCGTAACTTGATAACTTTTATAGATGTTTTGACTGTGGCAATCGGAACATCAGATTATTCGGTAACTGAGAACGTGTCCTCACCAAATGAAACGGATTCGCTAAGCTCATCCTCGCTACTATGGATAAGATTCGCTCATCAGATTACAAAAATCGCAAAATTTACACTGCAACACGTCTTTGAACTCACTTCGCTTGTCCGTAGACAATAAATTCATTCTTTTATATCTAGCGGTCACCCATCTTGACATTGATTTTGCTAAATGCTGCTTAACATTTATGATCCAACTAAATCCGTTGATACACTTGCCTTATTGAAACGACTTTTTGTATACATTCTTAGTACGTAAAGGGATACAATTTTTTTTTAATTTTAAATTTTTTAGGTTTCTTAATTGAAAAGAATACGTATTTATATAATAAAATTTGTAATAATGCTAATAATGAGATAAAACTTGACACGTTAGGAAAAAAGTAAATCTATATTAGGGTGGTATATTTGGTAATCTTATTACCAAAAAAATAATTGGGTAATTGAACTTCCAGTGGTCAACATATAGGGAGTAGATATCGCGATTGCTCCACATAAAAGTAAGATAATTGGGGTGATGTATTTAAAATATGCCACCCTGTATACTGTTTGAGAACAAGCTAAGTGCTTTTGAAGACGGACTGCGATATCATTGGCGCTTTACACCTTCTGATAACGAGCGAAACCCATTCGAATTTTTGAAGATCAGTTGTGAATCCGATATGAAAAAGTTCAGAGGAATCATTTCATTTCCTAAAGTTGACACGTTAGGAAAAAAGTAAATATATATTAGGGTGGTATATTTGGTAATCTTACTGCCAAACAAATAATTGGGCGATTCATTTTCATTTTTACAAAAAAATAATAATAATTAAAATAACATAACATAACAAAATAAAGCAACTTCGATTTCTTCTTATTTTTCACATATCACGACAATAACTTAATACGTCTTACTGTACTCTTCTTTTTTTTTCTTGAATAGTTAGTTAGTCTATTTTATTTAAGATAAAAAATATTAATAATTATAATAGATTAAATAGTTAGTATTCTAATGTATAATACTATTTTTTTATTAATTAATATTTATTAAGTTTAAATAGAAAATATAAACAATTAATATAACAATAACAAGGCAACTTCGACTCAGTGCCGCGCACAAGCTTTTGCTCATGCGGCTATACATATACATGTTTTGTTTTTTTGTGTTTTTGTATTTAGCATGTTAAAATTTTTTTCTAAAAAATGTTTTATTTTGTATGCTTTAAAATTTTTTTATGTATGTATGTATAAATAAATAAAATCCTGTACTCGAGGTTTTATTTTTTTCGGAAAAACTCTATACTTAACGCAATGCTAAATACAATGGTAATGAAAATAAACTTGTCTCAAACCCATTATCTTTAAAATAATCAAAGAAATAGAATTACAAACTAAGTAGATATTAACATAATGTAAATTAATGCTAACTTCTAATTCTGTATAACCCAGGTTTATTTATTTATCAGAGCTTAAAATAATTTGTTTTGTTTAACTAATTTCACTCGGGTGTTCGTTCATAAGAACTAGAATTGTATTGTTTGCAGACATATTTATAAATTAATTATGTGCTAAGCATACTACTTTGATTAGTCTCATTTTAACTTCTATTCCCGTTCTAAAATAATAATACTAAATTTATAGGTTTTAAATATCAAATCATTAATTGCTTATACTAAAATTTTGTAGTATAGACTCACCATTATGCTTTATTAAAAAACACTCAAGAATTAAAAAGAAACAATTGATATATTGTCTAACAACTAAATATCAACTAAATTATATTATTTTCCAATAATTTTTTTAACGTATTCAAACCATTTTATAAAAATCAAACAAACGCTGACAATGAAATCATACCAAGCACATTATTGTGTTATACATGTGGCCACATACGTCCTGCATTTTACATTGATTAAAACATTTTTCAGACACACACGCACACACACACACACACACACACACACATATATATATATATATATATATATATATATATATATATATATATATATATATATATATATATATTATAAATGAAGGAAGAAAACATCATTAAAATTGTATAGTGTACCAATGAAATTCCTCTTTATACATGTACATTTGTGTTTTATTCCATCTGGATCTGTCCAGTAATATTTGATTTTAATGATTTTGATTTTAATATGAAATATTTGATGACTTAGCAAGATAGATTTTATGGTCTCAAATATATTAACTTCCGGGCATCGAAACTTATGACCTTATGACTCATTGTTGTACAAAGTTTTAAACTCTGTGATCAAAAACAACGAGTCTTATGCGTCACACACACTGTCTTGTCCATCAATGACAGCATTTTGAAACCTAAAAAATATTAAAAATGTGAAACCGATGTTTATGACGGTTGGGTTTGGTGTTTTAGTGTGAACACAATACGTACTATATACCGACACCGTAGTAGGTTAGAAAAAGTAAAAAGAAGAATATTAAAAACGCATTTAAAGCCCCTCCTACCTGGAACAACGATCTTCTGGATTTATTCCTAATTTTTACGACCACTAACCCCGTGATCTCTTGCCTTGTAGGATCTGTGACGGAATGTTTGAATGGCTTTTTAAGTATTTTATATTAAAACTTGTTTCAAAATATAAATCTTCAGTAATAAGAATTTATATGGATTTTACGAAAGTAATAAAAATAATAAATTTTTGATGAATAAAGCGAAATCAGCTCTATTAAAGAATTCTTGTGCTATTTTAACATGCAAATCAAAGAATGTTAAAACAAACAGTTCAGGTGGTAAAAAATTAGGTACTAGTCTGTTTTTGATGGTATACCACTTTTTAGCCAACTGGTTTACTTTTAACCAGATACCGTATAGACTTAATCATGTGGGATTGGATACAAATTGGATATAGCGGCTGATTTTGAGCACATATAAATGGTTTATAAAATTTGTTTATAACATTTAACATTATTTTTTTACTTTTTATATATTTCCTTCTGAAGTATTGGGTATAATAGATATTTTTTTAGGAATTACTGTAACCAGAGAGGTTTAAACCCAGCACAAAACTGTGTTGTCTCAACCCAAAAGGATTACATTTTGAATAATAAATATTAAAAAAATTTAATTTAGATATCCAGATAGAATCTTTAAAGATTCAACTTTAAATTTTAATTTAATCTAGTTTAAAAACTTCAACTTTACGTACTCAGACTTAAAAAGAAACCACGCTTCAATAAAAAAAAAACGTATTTTTTTATCTACGGTTAAAACAAAATATTGACATTACATGTCTGTAACATTCACCGAAAATACTAGAGCATTCTTTTTACTTCCAGCACTAATACCAAAAGTAAGAAGAATTATTTTTGTTTTCTGCACTAGAGCCGATTTTAGAAAGTGAGTAGAAAAAATGTAGAAAAAAAAGAACATTTTTTCTTCGCAAGGTTGTGCTATCATGGGTTATCACTGGAGATAAACCTGATACTGAGTTCGTACTGAAATATAAATTTAATGATTTCTATATACTGATGACGAGCAAAGCGAGTCCGAAATAGAGACGTTAGGCGTAGCTATTCAGTTATGTAAAGAAAAAGTTCTGAGGTACACCGTTATGAGGTAACACTCGAGCTCTCAACTAATAAAGTTATATTAGTGAATTACATCTAGTTTTAATGAGTACGATGAGATCTTCAGAGGGTTCGTCATGCCGATTGAGACTAAAAGTTTTATTGACATAAAATTATTAGTTAAGAGCTCAAGTGTTGCCCGTCCTTCTGATGGCGGCGTTATGCCGAAACCGGTCCAGGGATATTAATATCCAACAGCAAGTATCGACGGTAGCCGATTCTTCAATAGCTTTTTCAACTTGAGGTAAATACGTCTTTTTAAGTAAAAAGTTGCCACACAATGAGAAACTGGTTATGCTGTATTGTTTAGTAATGTACATCAGAGTTTTATTACTTTGTAACTGAAGATGATCACATATGTGAAAAATTTATAATATACAGTGCTCTTTATATCAAGAGCCTAACTTACTTAACTTTAGCACCACAGGGAAGTGCATTAGGATAATTATTACATGGTTTTCTTGTTTATTTCATAACACTCCTTAATAATTTCATCCCCAATAATGAGAAGTTACCACTATCGCTGTGTCTGATCTTTAATACTTGGTATGGTCGGGTCTCGTGAGAAAATCACTAACATTTTTCTCATGGGAAAACATGCCATAAAACTTGCACTTGTTTAGACACTTAATTGTTATGTTGAACAACGCTATTATTAATAGTAATGCTACATTGAATGGAGGCTTACATTTTGTAATCAAACAATCATAAAATTACGGTGGACAGTATTGCTTAAATTTTCGTTTTTTTCAGAATGTTTTGGAAAATAGAATATTGAAGCCCTCCATATTGAAGATAGAAAATTCATTCGTTATTTAATAATCTAATTTAAAGTCCATTAAATAAATTTAGAGTAATTTAAATAGTTATTCCTTAAAACCTTTGGAGAAAGTTTCTCAAAAAGGAAAAAGTTCTTAAGTCGCAAGCTTAGATTTTTTTAATTAAAAAAATCTTGTAGGACTGAAGTCTTCAATTTATTACGTATTATTTTAAATTTAATTCTAGACGTTTTAAAATTTTAAATTGTTCAGTCTAAGACCAGATCTAAGATCTTTGGGCATTGATGCTATACAATAAAAGGACTCTTCCGTCTTTTGGGTAAATGTTTTTTGAAATTTTTATATGGTAGTTAGCATTTTCTTGGAAGAATCTCTTAGAGAAGTATTTTTTTAAAAACGACATTCACAACATAAGAAAAATACCACACTTTTTCTTAGAATGATAAGAAAAATATGATTGGGGGTTGAGATATCACTGGATAGTAGTTACAGTTACAGCAAAGAGTCACTTAAAACTCTAGATAATTCGCTGATTAATTCATAGGCATAAAATTTTAAACATGCATTATCATGATTGCTGCAAGGCCTCTCTGCCTTTGTCGACGAGATGTTGGGAAAATAACTATAATGAGAAAATCAGAACCCTTGTTAAGGTTTCCGAGTGGTAAAGTTGATGATAAGTCTTTTTAAATAACGTAGAGATCCAGGATGGTTCCTATGTGCACAGCGTCGAGGTCAGAACAGGCCCGTAGATCTACTTAACCAGTGATTCATTGGTTGAGTCAAACTTTGTTAGAGTGCTGCAAAGTTAAAAAGGCTAAGTCCTCACATCTCAGAAGTATGTGAGAGGCGGTTTCAGTATATTATACATAAAACTGGGTAATCATTAAAGATATTGATGTTATGAAGGTGTTTGCGAAGGCAACAATGATCAGTTAATTGCGCACTTGCTGTTCGGACATCCTTTCTTTTTAGACTGAGGAGATCCTCAGTCAGCTGGGGATTATGTATTATTAATATGAGTTTTCTCTGCCTAATGCCCGAGGATTGCCCCAATGGTACAGATGACTTATTAAGAGACATTCATTGACTACACTCTTAGCTATGTTTTTAAATTTTGCTACTACGGGCTCATGGATCATAGGAGTAGTCTCAGACTCCAGTTTTGCAAAGATGTTTGATTGTTCATTGCCTTTAATTCCCTTATGGTTAGGCACCCATCTGATAGCTACATTCAATTGGGTAACAGGGTTAAAAGTTTTCGTAAGCAATCCTATACAAGCTTTGAATGAACTTCGTATGAAAAAAGAGCTTTAATAGCAGCTTAATTGACAGTAAAATATTAACAGTCCAAGTCCGATTAAGGTTTTGTAATATTTTCTATTAGGTTGGTGTTAATAACAAATATTTATTCTGCAAGGTACACTTTGGTATACTTTCCTAAAGAAAATAGGTTTTAAGAATAGTAATAACATTACGTGATTAGTATTATAGGTACATTTTTATATTTAAATTATTTACAATGGGTTCATTTATTGCTAAATGGGATATACTAAGATTTGCTTAGAGGCGATAGATTCGGTTGAAAAGGAGATTTCATTGGCCGGAGGAGATTCGCTTGGAAAGAAGACATTTGTTTTGAAGCAAAATATTTGCATAAATTGAATCAGCTGCTAATGTTGAAAAAACCGAATCAGCAGCATTCTTCTCCGGGTTTGCAGTGTCGAGGTCTAAAACAAATATAATGAAGTAAATTATTAATTATTTAAATAATATGATCTTCAGCAACGTGTTCATAGAAATAAAAATTATAATAGCATACTTGTTTACGTAACATGACCAGAGAATCAAAATAGACTAAGAAGTTGAAAACTTAACCAAAACCGAATAGGATTCCCATGGAACATTCGCCAATTGCTGGGTTTATCATATTCAATTAATGTTACTAATTTTGTATGGAGATTCGGTAAGGTGGTATTGTATACCTAGGTATTTACATAAGGTATCCTAGGTATTTACCTAGGTATCAACCTCGGAAATCATAAATATCTAGGTTTAATTGACGCCTTTCTGGCACTATTCTTTCTCTAATTGGTCAGTTTTACACTTTCTTTTACACCAAAAACTAGACGTTATGCGTTGAACTAACACAAGTGTGATCTGCCACATCCGCTTGCTGAAAAAACCCTTATATTGAGATTGTCAAAATATTACTAGACAAAAACGGTGTCCTTTTGCTACGTCGGCTTCTTTTTGAAATGGAAAAAACTTACTTAGTACAAATATCCGGATTGGAATTCTTAAACTCAAAATCCAAGTTACACCGATGACAAACAGCTAACTGTCCGTCTCTCACCAATCTGCACATATCTGCTGGATAACAGAAATCCGATCCGTAGCAGACCTCTGTTTTGCTGACCGGAGAACTTAAAACTACATTTACTAAACCTAACACTAAAACTAATTCTATCTTCATTTTCGTTTTGATGAAACGAAATTTTCACTTAAATGTTCACTTAAATTTTTAATTAATACTACTGAATATTTTTAAAGATTAACACATCTTAGGTTAAAATGAACATGCTAATTTTGAATGAGAAGTTCGATATACTAAAAATAAACAATAATAGGAAAATGCAGCTAGGTACAAGAAAGAAAATTTTGAGACTAAATTGTTTTGGATTATTGAAATGGGTACTATCAAACTGGAGTTGTGACGTCGCAACGTTGAGTAAATAATATTGGTAGTCAATGAACTGCTAGATAATGTAGATAAACATTAAATGATACATGTGTTTAAATGTAAGATAGGAATTGTGACGCATATACTTGTATTATGGACGGTCCAGACAGCACAAATTACTTTTAGAAATGTCTTAATATTTCGTTTGAATCTACCTCAGTTTCTGAGATATCACTTATAAGGTGTCTTAAACACTGCTTAGTCATGAAAATGTCCGCTTTTTAAAAATATCTATGACGTCTCACTGAGAACTTTTTGAAACACTTTGAAACCCAGTTCCATTCACATAAGTAAATTATTTCGAATTCATTTATTTCTAAAATACAAGAAGTAATATGTTTTAAAATAAGTTTTACTAACTCATACTGAGCCGTAGATTACTAATCAACTAAAAGTTGACGACAAAAACTTGAGTTTTATATTAATAAAATGAACTTGTAACTCAGTCTACCTAGGTTCGGACTTTGGTAAAAGTAGAAATTTTACAAGTGAATATTCCAAGTAATTTAAATTGATCAGGAAATGATGTTTCTTAATTAGAAAAATGCTACAAATCTACAAGTGTATCCTTGGTAACACTTGTACATTTGTCATTACAAGTTGTTCCTTACAATTTTTTAGTCACTACAAGACTTGAAATTTTGTGACACAGACCCAGATTTGCCTAAAGGTTAAAAAGACATTAAGTTTTTTCTTACTTCTGACATATATCAGGATTAGATTGCCTGAACGAGTAATCCATATTACACCGGTGATCGATGGCTAATCTCCCTTGTTTGACCAGTTTGCATGTTTTCGATGAGTAGCAGAACTTGTAACCAGTACAAGTTTCAGATTGTGGGTTATTTGGCTGTGGATAACTGTCAACGAGTGCCAGCAATGATGCAATAAACGCCAGCACTATCCATCCTTGGGTTGAGATCCTCATATTAGACAGATCTAAAATCACAAGGCATTTAACTTGTTATGCAACTGTTTGAACAAATAAATAAATATCAATATAACTTTCCTTTGTGACTCTGATGGAGACACAACAAAGTCCTAATACATGAACTTGCTTATTATAGCAGACTTCACATGGAGACTAATAACATTAACTTCCTTATTAACTCTGTCTCCACAAAAACACTTAAAAATCCTACTTATCATCAACATGATCTCCGTAAGACGACTAAAACTTTTAACTTCCTCATCAACATATTCTCTACAGGAAGACTTGAACATAAACATCCTCATCAACATGTTCTCTACAGGAAGACTTAAAACATAAACTTCCTCATCAACATGTTCTCTACAGAAAGACTTAAAACATAAACTATGTCATCAACATATTCTCTACAGGAAGACTTAAAACATAAACTTCCTCATCAACATATTCTCTACAGGAAGACTTAATACTACAACCTTCCTCATCAACATATTTCTACAGGAAGACTTAAAACTTCAACTACCTCATCAATGAATTCTCTACAGAAAGACTTAGAACTATAAGACCTTATCAATATGTTTTCAACAGAAAGAGAGAACTTAAACTTCCTCATCAAAAATTATACACAGGATAATTTAGAATTTAATAAATCATCTTATCAACACGATGTTTGCCTTTGGGCTTAAACAATCGTAAAGGTACCAACTTAAAATAAATAAACATACTTGTTAACTTTAAATAACATCTGTCTAAACATTGTCATCTCATTATTATTAACTTAATACTAAATAACTTACTGTGTAATTTGTTTTACTCAGGATATTATTGAATATCAAACATAACTATATAATTATACCCAGCAACATTCTTATTTATATTATTTCTATTTATAATATTGAGTTTATCATTAAAGGTTACTCGTGTCATTAGAAATTTAATCTGGTTTTTACCATTGGGAAATTGACTATTGGTGAGGAAATTAGCATTCAGTGGTGTAATAAAGGTGGGAGGATCCATATTGGTCTTACCACTTGACTTAGAGGATGAAAACATATATTTTTAAATCAATTAACCCAACATTTTTCGAGGGGTCGTTTGGATTTAAGATTAGGAATAAGATTAGACGTAACAGTTTAAAATCAATTTAATTTAATTTTAAATTAATGTAATATTATTTTGTATTTTTTTAAACTAGTTATTTAGTTTAGTTAGCTAGTTAGTTTCTATTGTTATTTAGTTTTAAAACTAGTTCTTTGTTTTCAGTCCGATTGATTTTGAACTAGCTTATTTGCGTAAGAATACCTCGAAAAAGTATTTATTTATTTATTTAAATAATAATATACTTACTAATTAGATAATATAATAATAACCAAACATTGACTTACTAAATATGTTTAATGCCATCAAATCATATTTAATAGTTTTCGGAAGCCTTATAAGCATGATTTTCAAGTTTCCCCCAACCTAAGAAAATAGCTTTAGAATATGGCTTCGCTAGTATATTACCGGCGGGAGGGGGAGGGGTCTGATAAGTTGATACAAATATAGTAGAGACCGAAGCATTGATGTATTATGGCTCTCGGCGTAACGTACTATACTTTTAGGTGGCTTAAAATAAAACTTACAACTGCGGGTTGTAAGTTATGTAAGAAAGCTAATTAGAAATCATACTTTCCTGAGAATTTTATTCACTTTAAATTTTATTTTATTGTTACTAATAGTTTATAATTATGTTGAACATAAGATGATTTTTCTGTCAAATACATACGTTTGTAAAAGAAATAATGTATAAGAATGGGCTTAATTAAATCCCATGGCAGGATACTCTGTTCCAAGTATTAGGTATAAGGTGGTGAAAACTAAGTAGGTTTTTGGTTAACCACAGCCTAACCTGTCCTACTAGACTCTGTTTACCTCGAGATAACAAAACCAATGTGACTTAACCAACCGTGAAATCAATTGTTATTCCCCCCCTACTGGTAAGGAAAGTCGATTTTCCCGCTGAGGAGGAGTAATGCTGAAAAACAATCATCTCTGGTTCAACCCAGCAAGTTACTATTGAGTTATTACGAAGTCATTTAATCAACTCATACTTCGTTTTTATAGTAATTAAGGAAATTTCCAAAAATAATCTCATGAGTTTGGTGTCATGAAGAGGGGGAGGAGGAAGGTGGAAGAAAATGGTCTGGGATCTATTATTTCGGAAAAGAAAAATTTAGTTCTGTAGCTAATTAATAGGAGCGCTAGTATGTAATTTGGTTGCTTCACTCTGCCAACTTTGAGGATGGTCTCCTGTCGTTATTATTTAGGAAATTACTTTTAGCACTTTACTGAATTTTCTTATTATTTTCTTTAGACAAATTTCTAGTAGATACTTGCGCTGTTATATAATGGTAATAATGGTCAAGATAATTTCATGATAATTACTTAAAAAAGTGGGAAGAATATTATGGTCAGGAGGGATAGTTCCAGAGCTGCCGCTAGCAGAACTAAGTTCACCTCTACCTTTTGTCCGAGGCTCTTGTATACCTTCCGACATTCTGTACCTATTAAGAATATTCTTTGGTAAAAAGCATAAGCTCTGTTCGACACGTGAACTGGAGTACACTACTCTATTCTATTCATCTTTACAATTTTTTTTTATTTTAGAGCAAAGAAGAGTAAACTCTGTATATGCATGCGCGAATAGAAAAAGTGTGTAGGTTATCTAATCTTTATAGCTAAACAAAATTAATGATAATTTAGTTGCATTGTTAGAAAATTTAGTTATATTGAGACAGTTAAAATTATTCAGGCAGAGCTGTGAAATTTCCAGTAAAAAACAAGTTTTCTTTATCTCTCTTTTTGTTCAAATAATGAAATTATTTATAAGAATTTGTGTAAACAAATTACAGGAACAATGGCTAGTTTTTAAATAGTTTAGTTCAAATGAAATATGTAGTTATATCTGCACTCAGTTAGGAATAGTGAATCCAATTTCTGGTAACATGATGCGTTGAAAACACTTCAAAAATGAGCTCTTTTATTTATTAAAGTTAGTACGTATTAATAAAAGAATACATTTTTTTCAAATTCCAAGCAACAATTCATAGTATGAACAAAAACAAGTAAGGTGAACAACAAGCACTTGTAAATTTATCACTGAATTTATTATGAGCACAAAACACAAAAATTGTATCACTTATATTTCTTTTTATTAGTTTAAAGTTGCATAAATAAAGTTATAAAATTGATGAATATGTTAATATAAATCTATAAAATATAAATTATTGTTATAGCATTTGATGAGAGTGATATCCCGCCTGATATATTTGGAGAAGTAAAAAATACAGCTTAGAGTAAAATTCTTCTTATATTCTTCTTGCCCGTGATTCGTTACGAAACACAGTTTAGGGCAGTTTGGAGTACGGCCTTAAACAGGACTGAACACAGTACTAACCCTAGGTTACTCCAGTAACCCTGGAGTAACGTGACGAACAGATCTATAGAAAAAAAACTTTGTTGGTGAATACGAACCTAGAAGTCATAAATTAGAGCACTATCTTCTGTGAGAGAAAGTTACCTAAAAGAGCCTAACGGCATGACCTGTTTGCTAAGTGATCTATCCCTTTTCCTTCATTACAAACAATTTATTATTAGGATTGAAAATGAGTGAATAATAATAATAAGTGAGTATATATGTAAACGCCTTTCTAAGATAGTGAAGAACCCCCCAAGCATTGATATAAACTTTACATATATTACTAAAACCCAAAATTTTTCTTTCTTTGGTGCCAAAAAATAAAAATGTAGGGTGTTTGTTAGAATATACTGCCAAGAAATTAAACAGCTGTGAATAATATACTCCAACTAACTTTATTCTTTGAGATAGAAATTTTTTCCAACCATTTCCGACATCTGGTTTGTTGTTTCCTTAATTTTCCTGGATTCTCAAGATTCTAACTGCTAAAATAGGACTCGTCGTTAAGTATTATATCAAGTACGTAAATAGTTTGACAGTGGTATATTTAACCGGTGGATTAAATTTATCGCAATGTCTAGCCTTTTATAAATCAATCGTATTCTATACAACTTGCAAATTTTGATTTAACATTTTAAAAATGCAACTTATGTGAATTCTGATCCTTAAAATCAAGTTTTTCCTTTGAAATGATTGCATTCTTGCTCAATAGAGACTTGGTTGCTTGACTGTTTTGTTCATTTCATCACGTCCATCCTACCTACATAAGATTCGCTATGCGCTCATCCTACCTACATAAGATTCGCTATGCACTCATCCTACCTACATCAATTCGCTATGCGCTCATCCTACCTACATCAGATTCGCTATGCGCTCATCCTACTTACATCAGATTCACTATGCGCTCATCCTACCTACATCAGATTCGCTATGCGCTCATTCTACCTACATCAGATTCGTTATGCGCTCATTCTCACTGCTCGGACTCGCTTCGCTTTTCTTAAAAAATGGATATTACCTAACGTATATTGCAATACGTTTTTGGACACGCTTCAATAGTCTAAACTCAGTAAAACTATTCGTTTGATAAATACTGGTTGCCTATCCATGCACCGACCTCGTTCAATGCAGCTTGCCATTAGTGATTAGTAGATATATATATATATAATATATATATATATATATATATATATATATATATATATATATATATTATATATATATATATATATATATATATATATATCTTTGATTGTTCTTGGATCAGAAAAGTTAAGCAGCATCGGGCAAGGTGAGTGCCTGGCTTAGTGACCGCTGGGTTTTTTAAACTAATGTAAGTACTATCTGAGAAGAAGTGAAGCGAGTCCAAAGACGTTTTTCTGTATAAATTTGGAGAATGTATATTCTAAGATCGAGGATAATAGGAATAATATAGAGAGGACGAGCGTAGCCAATCCGATGTGGTGAGGAAAAGTTTCGAAGTACCCCATACCCGATTTTTTAATATTCGGCGAACCCTGAAATGGTTTGTGAGCACACTCCTGGATTAACACCCGCCAGAATTCGCTTAACCCAATTAATCATAAATTTTGTAATTCATCAGTACATAAAAGATTACAAAATGAGGATCAATTTATTAAATTCTAAATTTATTATATTTTATTTTTATTAATAAAAAAAGTCCTGTTTTATTTATAATTTAAAATATATTGTACAATTAATTTTTAAATTAATTGTAGTATTAATATTAATAAATATTACTATACAGTTATAAATATAATATATGTGTGATAAAAATATCTTCTCTTAAGAGTTGGGATCGAACCTGTGACTTGTGACCCTTCTAATATTCGCCTAATTAGACATTAATATTGCTATTCTAAATAGCAATATCACTCGACATACCAATTCTTTTTATTGTTTATTGTAAATTTATTGTCTTGTTTTAATATTTATTATTTCCTTCCATTGTGTAAGTAGCTGTGACTTTATTTAACTCAGCAGCACTCTTCATCCTTCTTACAGTATTTCTCTCTGGAAATAAAATATTAATAATATCAATTAAACATAATTAGTTAATATTCGTCTATTCCATCGCGATGTATTACTAAAGGTATGGCACAATGGACCTACCTAAGAGGTCTAAGTGCCCTGGAATTTTCCACCTGAGCATTAAAAAAAAAAAATTACTAAAGGTGGCATAACCTATCTGAATACACTAAGAAGCTGAAACATCTTTTTGAGGCGCTTAAGGGCTCTGTGTAACCTTATTCAAACCTACTCTAAGATTGAGATAAGTTTATAATTAATCAATTGTCACATACATTGCTTTTTACATGCAGTTTGCGTTTTGATCTGTATTTTAAATTTTCTATTATATAAGTTACATTATATTAAATTGTATGTATTTCAATATATTAATAGTCGAAGGATTCAGGTTATTTTCAATGTTTCCAAATTAAACTAACAGGGCCTCTCTAGTAATAATATCTCTTATCTATTAGAAAATGGAGAGGATCCACTTGTTGATAACATTATTGATAAAAAAGGCTTTTAAGAACTGAGAAAGACGTGATAGTCGCTGGCTGATCGACACGTCAGTGCCACTTTGTAGTCAATTTTAAGCAAAGAACACGAGTAAATTCTGTTTACTTTTTTCTTCTATACCGTAGGGATATTGGAAAAGTATTGCTTTTGCACAATAAGTCCGAACCCGTGATTATTATGAACTTATTTTTCAATACCTGTAGAGTGATATTTACAAAGTATTCTGTCTGTATGTGTTTGAGTGTCTGTTATCACCGTGGCTCCCTGTGAGCTTCTAATATAGAGTTCATACTCGGTACAAAAATTAATCTACAGGTACTAGTTCTTCTATCCTAAAAATATTTTTTCTACGACGTCATTAATTATTATTTATTTTAAACAAGGTTGACTTTAGTTCTACAATTATTTGTAGAACAAATAGAATAAAACTAAAAATAAAATCTTTAGTTCTAAATAATCGTGGAACTAAAGTCAACCTTGTTTTAAATAATTATGGAGGTCTACAAAAAAGATGTTTCGCTAATTAACTTGTTAATTATTATTTATCATTATTACCTTAGGGAAAATTTAAAAAAAATGGTATAATTAATATTGCATGCTGGTATGTCTATATAAGAACATTAATTTGGCAAAAATTGCATCTTATTATCAGCATCATTTCAATTTTTAATCGAATAACATGTACATTTTTTTTTTTAAATAATGTTAAAAATCGAAAATGTATTTAATAATAGTATTCTGTTATTTATTTTAGGTATGGATAAGACTTATATTTACCAATATTTCACTTACTATATAGCAATATTGCTTATATACATATACATGTAGATGTCATTCATGTTTGTTATAATAAATAAACTATAAAGGTATATTTGTAGTCTGTTGTCTGAAGTAGTCAATCTTTTCTTCCTGCTAAACGAACTCCTCGCTTGTAGTCTTAGAGACATTAAACTGCTATTTTATTCCAATTTCAATGACAAACTTTAAAAGATTAATAAATTGTCCACGTATACTTCTCCATACTTACTTGCGGCATTCATGTGCCATAAAGGCACAAGTGTCGTCTGCTAGTCTTCCGTCTCTCTTAGCTTGACAGAATGACGGTTCTCTACACATGGCGTGACAGACTTTGGCTTCTTCTTGTTCCGGATCTGGCCTGGCTGACGTGCTGAACACCATAGCAATAACCACCACCAAAACCAACCATAATTTTATTGATGGCATTTCTAATAAAATAAAGTTAAACATATGAGTAATTAATGAAAAAAAAGAAAACCTCTACAATAGGAAACTTTACAGAAAAATGAAATAACTGAAGATGCTTTCATTCTATTAAAAGACTTAACGATTTCTTAAATAAATAAATAATAGTTATTTATGCCATAAGATTGAGAAGTGTGTCTTTATGTCACGTCAATTAGATTTACTAACGAGCGAAGCGAGTCGGGCAAAATTGCCAAGACATAAAGACATTCTCAGCCGGATGGCATACACTATTTTTTTTAGGTAGCACTCATTAAATAAAGCACTCTTAAAAAAAAAAATCAAAAAATAGCACTCACTATACTGCGCTATATACTTAATTGAAAAAAAAACAAACGTCCAATTAACTCCATATTATCGTCGTCATTAAATTCATCCATAGCTTCACACTTTTACTCAAAAATGTAAAAGCTTTACAAATAAACACACAAAAATTGTCAATTAGAACACCCTTTAAAAACGAAAAAAAAAAAAAATAGTCTACGAACAAACACAGAAACAAAATTATGAAGGTTTAACACAGATTGGTTTTTGAACACGCTACATTACAGTAATGGCGGCAATATATGAATTACTTTTACGTCCTAGGAGTTTTTTACATTCATTATTGTCCTCAGAGGTGAAAAGTACTAAATAACCTCCTATAACAATAATGATTGGCTTCTCATCCTAAAAACGGTCCAATAAAGTGCTCAATTACGTACTATCTTAAAAAAACTTTATTTTTTCCATTAAGAAAAATACGTAACAATAGAAAAAGGTCATACAGGTCTACAGATCAAGCAGTTTTTATAAAATAAAAATATTCTTCAAAGTTATAACATGGATTGTTAATAAGCAAATCTTTCGCACTAATGACTATTAGTGCGAAATTGTTAAGTTTCTGTGTGAAATTCTTAAGAGTCTGACTCAAATATCAAATAAAGAAATCCTAGAGTGGAGGTCCACAAACCGGAAATTTTTTATTTAGAGTATTGTTTTCTTGATCAACAATCCATTTTAGCAGATTTCCGAAGAAAAAAAGAACTATATTTATTACATAGTTCCAAAATCGGCATGCATAGCATTATTTGCACCCATTTGAATACTAAGCGTATTTTAAAAAAATTGCCATAAGTAGTAATGCTTCTGCTCAGATTATATAGAGGATATACCGGAAATTTAAGCAAGAAGTTTAAATGCTATGATTACTGGGTGTGTTGTTATACATAGAGAGACAAAATCTGTTTTGTTCTTACTCTCAATTTACTTACTTGTGTAATGGATATCCAATATTTTCAAAATGCAAAAATAAATACAAGACTATTCTATCGACACTAACTCTAAACAATATTAATTTCTCTATAAATATCCACGAATTGATACTGATATCAAACATTCACATGATAACCCTACAATATGATAAGGAAATGAACAGACACATGTTGAAGATTATTGTAAAACAATAATAAAAAAACAAATTTTTGTTGAATAACAATTAAATCCGTTGCAATGTCAGATTAGATATAATTCCTAAAAACTATTATTGCGATATTTTTTTCAGACAAATGATTCCTTTGATACTCAGGATTACACAGTCTGTTTATATTTAGGAGTAGAAAGTTGGAAATAGCAGCATACATTTGGGTTTAATCGCACCTCTTTGTTTTGGGGCCATGGAAGACGGGAGTTGGAGAGGCAGATTTTTTGGAAGAAGGGCCTCCAAATAATCTGTATGTATGCACGAGATTCTGGTTTTTAGACGTTTCTATGGGACACAATAACTGTCGAATACTTTTTTGGATCGAAATAAAGCTTGATATAAAAATCAACCTTCTTAATGTCCCGAACCCTATTGCCTATGAAATATGTGTGATGTCATTAACTCACAAAAATAACCCTACAAACATTTCAAAAATCAAAAATATTCAAATAGTGTTTAGATTAAGCTGCAATTTACACATTACATGTAAAATACATTCACACATGTATAACTACGTAAGTTGCTCAAACATACGAAGTTACATTACATTATTAATATTAGTTCTGGTTTTATTGATTGACATATATATGTCAAACAAAACATTATGTCCTTGATTGACATAACGTAAATAAATCACTCTCTTTGACTAATGCATTTGAAAACTCCTTAATACTGTGCCTGTATATGTTGCTTATATGACAAAATGATCAAGTACAACAACCATGTAGCTGCGAAGCGGCCAGATGGTGCCGAGGCCGTGGAGCGGCAAAGAGGCCAAATGCCTCTTGTTTTGTCATTAATTTATGGAAGTACGATTAATTTAATACAAAATTTAATAATATAATTTAAAGTTTGACAAGTTAAAAACTAACAAAATACATAGGAAAATGTCATGTGACAAAAAATACGAATCAAAGATTTATGCCCAAGGCATATTATTATATTATATTAACATATTATACTATAACAATATATTTTATGAGTATACCTTCTAAGCGGACCGACGTAATTGCCGCAGCATAGGACGGCCTAGGAGCAAAGCGCTGAAGCCATGTTGCGGCAACAGGTCTGAGGTTCGTATTTTGCAACTATTACTACGTACACACAGTTATTTGATAAAAACGGTAATATTTGAGAGAAATAAAATTAATTTATTTGAATTAATTGAATTCAGAAAGTATATAAAGATAGCAGAACAGAAAAATAATAAAAGTAGATTGAAGATAGTTAAAGTTGAGTAAAACCAATACAAACGAGTCATAAAATTACAGAAATTATAGAAACGAAAGGCCTATTAGAAGTAATAATGACAGTCTTTCAGCATTTATGTACAATTGAATTAAAGAAAAATTACAGGTTAAAAATAGGGAAATAAAAAAGCTTACAAACTAATACTATGGAGTCAGGTATGTGAGTATTATTAGATTATAAAAGTAAAATACATCGTTTATTTTATACATTAATTAATTTTCTTTCATGCTTATTATTACTATGACATTATTATTATGACAGTATATACGTTGGGATATAAGACATATTAATTAGACAATAAACTATGTCTGTATTTACTATTAAGGTATACTTTTATCTTTACCTGTATATTTTTTGTTATTAGACAAATTGTCTACACATAATAATTAATATATAAATAAATAATAAATTAATATATAACTTCTTCACTAAATAGTAAGTCTTTATGTATTGTTCAATCATTTATTGCAGAGTTTATATTATAATTCATTTATAAATTATTTATTATGTAGACTAATATTATTTTCTTAATTTTTACATTTCCCGTCTATTTTTATTATTAATTTATACATACTTTGTTATTTATATATATTTTGTTTTTAATCATTTTTAATAACTAGCAAATTTTAATTATCATAATTAAGGTTAATTAGGTTAAGAATATTAAAAAAAAAATAGTCGCTCTATATTGAATTGGGTTTTTAATTGAAATAATAAACTATATGCGAATAAAATAAGAAATTTATTTAAAAAATTAAAAGTACAGCAGATTCGTATAATAAATACAAAGAGACATAAATATAAATAAGTGTATTAGCAAATACATATGTACGGATCACATACCGTATGCTACATAATATTCATATGTATCTAGATGTGCATATCATTGATGTTGGGTTTCATGTCGTGTAGGTTAGTATAGTAAGACTTAACTCCTTAAAGAAATTCAGTCGAATTGAAGTAGTTAAAAGTGACTTCTCTGAGGCTTGCACTGAGTTAGCAGCAAACTTCTTTATTAGGTTTGCATACTTTAGGCCTAAAACAGAAAAAATATGCAATTTATAAAACTTATTATTTAAGGTCTTTCAAGTATAACTAGAACAGAACATAAGTGATAATATCATGACAGTTTCCCCAAATCTTTGCTTGTCTCCTGATATTGTCACTAAACCTGTGTTTGTCCTCGGATGGTTTCTCTAATCAGTGTTTGTCATATTAAATGTTTCCCTTAGATAAATATACCATGGAAAACATTCATTTGCTTTACGTTTAAATAATCTCAATTTAAAAAGAATCAGTTTTTTAACCTCCTCAAATAAAGTTGAGCAAAATACTTTATTGTCTTGAAAAATGAAAATAAAATCTGGCCCCCTTCACATAGGATTAGCTACCTCATCCACTATTTCGGACTTACTTTGTTCGTCCAAAGTATATAGGAATCACCAAATTTATATTGCAGTGCAACTTCGAACTCGCTTAGCTCGTCCTCGTACAGTAATAACCGTTTTATTCCCAGGGGACACCCATCCAAATATTAACCTCACTCGATGCTGGGTAACATTATTGATCTACTTAATACCATAGATATACTGACCGTATTGTAATGCAATTTAGTATATTAATTTATTACATACAGGGTTGCAGTTATACTACATTTCAACTCTATTAGATTTTTTTAATTTTTAGGATTTTTTTTTTAAAAATCGATAAAAATATAAAAATAATCCTTAAGAATTGAACTAAGGCTGATAATAAAATTAAACTAAGCAGATTTATTGGTATTGCAGGACTGCATGTGCTAAATTTTAAGTCGATCCGATCATTTTTCCAGGTTTTAGGAAATTTCTGAATTTTCGCTGAGTCAACACTAATGGGTAATGACATCATGGTCAACATTTACTGGATTGCATAACAAGAACTAAAGATTGAATTTTGTACTAAGATTTAGCTCTCTAGCATTAACACTCTGGGGCTACGATGATAAGTGAAAAACACACACACATACCCACTGACAACTTAGTAAAACTATTTAAGAGTTGTCAAAGACACCTGAAGAGGATTATTCAGGTTGAATACCGTTTTATCGATAACACAACACTTTTCCTATCAAACTACGGTATAAATGTGGAAAAGTAAAATTCAAACTAATCTAAAGGAAGAAGTACTTAAATTGTGGACAAAGCAATATAATGTTTCCAGATAGCTAGCATGTCTTTGAGATATATTTTGTGTTAAATTTATTTTTAAAGCTGGTTTAAAATGCTTTTAGTTAAAACAAGAACTATGTTCACTATAAACAATGAAATTTTCTAAAAGTATTGAAACTCTGGCCCGTAAAATTTAATAAGTTAGTAATGTAATACAGAATACCTAATTTACAAATCTTAATGTGATTTTAATGCCTGTTTACTAAATCTTTGCTAATCATCAATTCCTGATCTGGTCTAGGCTCGAACCCAGGAGGAGAGGATATCTGTTTCAGCACAAAATAATTATTATTTATTATTACTATTGAGAGTAGGTGTAAAACTAATGCATTGCGACTTTGTCTTTTGTACAAGTACCCTTGTGTTCACTTTCTACAAGAGATCTTTTCTTTAGATTGGTACTAGATTTTTGTCACTAAGTCCTTATGAGGGTTTTCATCTCTTTTTAAGGTAGCTTTCCCAAATAATATAAATCTCTTATATGCAAGGGCTTCACATTCAAATATGATGATCCAAATTCAAATAACTGGTTCCGGTCTTTTTGGGGTTTTTTCTGAATCTTGTTTGGCTAGAGCATCTGCTGTCTCATTTCTGTCTATTCCATCATGCTCAGAAACCCATCTAATTGATATAGTGTTTTAATAGCTAATTTCCTTAATCATTCCCATTCCAGTTTAGAGTTTACTTTATAAGACCCTAAAGCTTTAATAGCAGCTTGACTATTGGTGTAGATGTGCACGGATGCTTCATTGAGGTTTCTGTTAAGGTTCTCAAGATTACAAGTGTTAATTGAGAATACTTCTGCTTGGAAGACTGAGGCATACTTATCTAGGTATGGCAGTTTGTTTTCAGAGTTAAGTTTATACTCACCTCCGCCTGACCCGCAGTTCATTTTTGACTCATCTGTATTTTTTTATTTATTTATAAATTTTTATTTACAATCTTCAATATTTAAATATTATTATAGAAGTAATTATATAGGTGATAACAATAAATAAAAAACAAACCTTATTTAACACTATTAATCAATTTATAGTGTTAAGTAAGACTAAAGACCTAATAACAGGTCTCTAACATACGAGTAAGAGACGAGTCTGCTTCACAATATAATTATCGACAGATGTTGAAGTATCTTCATCATAATCAAATTTTAGTGAGAATGGTTTGTTGTAAGTGTATAGGGCTGTCATATAGACAGAGGGAATGTCTATTAATAATGGATTGCGAATAAATGTGATAATTTGAAATTTTTAATTTATAATAAAAAAATTATTGTGATGATGTTTAATTTGCCCTATCATAAATTAAATTCAAATAAGCCTAATGGAGTAGAATATCTGTTCTGTTTTGCCAAATACAAACGTCGTTAGACAATTATAAATTGTAACAGCGAGAAAAAAACTTACTCAGTGCAAAGATGAGGTAGAAAGTGACAAGTGTCGTCGGCGACTTCTCCGTTCTTCTTGGCCTCGCAGAATTCAGGTGTTCTGCACATTCCTCTGCATGTTCCGTCGTCTTGTTCTAAACTCTGCGAGTACATAACGTCATCCTGTGATTGTTCCGTCGATGCTGCTTTTGGTTTCACAGTTATTGACATTGCTTCAGATACGAAGATAATCAATAGAACCACCAGGAATTTCATGGACGTCATACTAAAAAAGAAGAAAATATATCAAAGACGATTGAGGGATATTTTGGATGGTTTTATGCAACCCATTTAGTTTGTAATGTTTTAAAGTATTTGTCTTTAAAATATGAGTCAGCTTAAGCTGATTCATGTTGCATGATTTAGAGAAAAATCGTCACAGTTTCAAAATCCAACTTTGAAGCTTTAAAAGCTATTAATGGTTTTTTATGAACTAAAAAACGCTGGCGCAGTGGTCCGAATGCTAGACGACTTTCCGTTGAAATGCGTGTTTCCGTGCTAAAAAATCCATATATTGCTGAATTATGCTTTATAACTTGAGCAGTCACTCAATTATCAAGCACTACTCGCAAATCATTTTTTCTGTATATTTTAAAGAATGCCCATAATTATCCTGTTGGTTATACAAAGAAATGCCTCCATAATTGGCAGAGCACACCATTATTTGCACTAGTTTAATGCTTAGTTAGTGTTTCCTTTAAAGTTTTTAGCGCATTACCTTTAAAAAATACAGAAAACTCCTCAAGTTATAAAGCATAAACTGGAACCACAAGCAAGAAATGGATTGTAAAGCACGGGAACTCACATTCCGAAGCAAATTTACTCGGCATGCTTTGCTCGGCGTGCTGGCCACCACGTCAAATTATTTTGTAGTTACAACTCAAATTATAATGACATGGAAAAAGTTTCTAAACTATACATGCCGTTAAAATAAAGTAGGTAGCAAGCTAAATCGATTGACATCGTTTTTAGATCAATCAGACCATACTAAGTGAGGAATGGTAAAACAGTACATCGCATTTGTACGTGTTTACGTTTTTTATGGCTTCGAAGACACCAAGGCCATGAAAAGGGCTTAATGCATGTCAAAATGCCTGATAACAACATATGATAAAGCGTACAATTATGCAAAACAACAACAATGTTGCCGCAATTCAACCACACTGTGGTCGATACGTGAAACGCTACAGCGGCTGCAGGACGAAGGCTCGTAATTCAAAATTGAAGATGACTGCTATTTCGATCATCTGTTTTGGATTTGGCTTAAAGCTTAATCATTATTTTCTATCACTTTGATTTTTTAACATATCATTAAAATCGGTTCAGCCGTTTTAACAGCATGTTGTTCGCAAGAAAATTGCTTATTTACCGACAAAGACGATTAATTATGTACCTTACCAGACTATAATTGTTATCTACATACATAGATTCAGTCTAACTAATTATTAGACTTAGTCTAACTAATGTCTAGATTGAGTCTTGATAATGACTCATTATCAATATAATCATCGATAAAATAATCTCATTTGGCTCATTTATCTTTTGAAATTTACTAAAACGAGGGTATCTTTGTTATAAAAATTTCTTCCCCTCCTATGATAGGAGGTAGGACGGAAACATTTGTACTAGAAAGAAAAATGTTTTTTCAGCATTAAAATACTTCGCCTGAGTAAAAAGTATAAAATAAGATTACAAAACTGTTTATTGAAATCAATTATAAAAGTTCCCATGGAAACATTCTGGATCACTGGGTCATCATCGAGCCGTCTGTTATTATTATTATAATTAATAATAGTATTAATATTCTATATATAATCACAATGGTTCATTTCATAAAACTAAAACATTTTATACGTCTATTATATTATGGTTTACTATTTATATGCATTGTGTAAGTGTATGCATTTATTCTTTTTCCTCGTCTATTACCACAGGTATATTGGAAAAGTATTGTGTTGGCCCTAAACATATAGGGCGAACATTTGTTTTGAAATTACATGGAACATTATGAAATGTCAAAAATACGTTCTTTTATTGCTTAAATCAGATTTTTTTGGTAAAGGGATAAGAATAAATGTTCTTGAGCTAGTTTGAAACTATGAATCTAGTGGTTTTCATGAAAGTGTCAAACCAGTAGCATCAGAAAGTAGGGCGAAAAGTAAATTACTTTTTCCTCATGATTTTACTTTCCACCCTAATTTTTTCTTTATTTTTACAAATAGGCCGTAAAGCAGTTATTTACTTCCTAAATAGAAGGTGGAAAGAAGTTTTTTTCTCCTTTGTAGGGAAAATAATATTTAATGCAACAATGAAATGTTTTAAGTTTGATGTCAAATATAAACTGTGGTATTACTTGGATGCCTATTTTTTATTAATTTTAATTTATTACTTTAATACTAGCGATACATTTTGTTGTAAAATTAAAAAGTTAAATGACAAGAGGCCATCGGCTTCTTAGCCGCTCCTTCACGCCTCGAGCGCTACGCGGCGTCAGCGCTGGGGGGCCGCTTCGCGGACAGATAGTCGTAATCTCTTCAAACACACAAACCCACACAGCGTCCCAAACTTCTGAAACAAAAGAACTCACTTACGTTCGATCTATCAATTAATCACTTTCCGAAAAAAACATCGTTGACAAAAACGTTCGTTTGGTTATTTATTTGGAATAAGTAAGAGGAATAAAAAAGGTAATATTAACCTTGCACAAAAGTACTAGCGCCCACCAAGTGGACATTTGAGGTACTTCGCCAGCCACAGTTTCGCTGTCACAGAGGGTAAAAAACGTATTTTACCTACTTTTTTGTGGATGTGAATTGCTTATATTACAGCCGCCCGAAAAAGAATGTTTTACTTACCTAAATCTTTTTAATTAAATTTTTAGAAAATGCGATGAACACAAAAGTCACATTAAGTTTAGTTCTTATTTTAAACTGATACTTTAAAATTATCAAAAGTTAATAATAAAAATTTAAGTGAAAAAGTTGCAATACTGCTCCAACGAGATCTAAACTTATTCTGAGACTAACTTAGACTTTCTCTCACTTCCCGCTTTTCTTTAAAAAAATGACAATTAAAAAAAAATATCAGACTTTTCTCATGGTATGTGCAATATTATAAATTATAAAAATTATAATAAAGAAATTAACAAATATACTAGACAAGGTTGGCAACTAACTTAATTTATCGTGTATTTTTTTATTTTAATTTTTGTTTTAACTTTGTTAGGACAAGTTAATTTTGTAGTTATTCTTAGAAAATCACAAACAAAAGAAAAAAATGCAGATCATTACGATAAGGATTAGTGATAATTATGATAATATTACTGAAAACAGTTTCCATTATTGAACGAATACTGCGTGTGATAGTTTTGAAAATGGATGCATTGTTTCTTTTAGTTTTTGACTTACTCAGGGAGAGAAAACTATGTATTTACTCTTTGGGTAGTCAAGTTGGTTCTTGAGGCAAAGTACAAAAAAAGTATATTATTGTTAGTATTTATATTCTGAGGTTTGTCAGGGTATACATCTAGGGATTGCCAGTTCCGTTGATCACGCGTTCCTCTAGTAGTGAGTTTAAAAGGAGGTAAGATTTTCACCTCAGGGAGTTACTTCAGAAAATCGGCAAGACTCGTAAATTTCCGGGGTGACAGGAAAACTCGAGTACACATTATTTGATTGTTAGTCATTTGTTATGTGGGAAATGACAATTTGTTTTAACTTTTTGTTTAATTACAAAATTGTCTTTTATAGTTTTTCGTTTTGATAATTTCTTTTAAATTTCTTTTAATTTTGATTATTAAATTAAATTAAGCATAAGTACATGCTTTTACTATTTATGTTAAATAAATTCATACAATACATTTTCAAATTAAAAAGGGCGCCGAGTTTTTAGACTCTCTAGTGTAATATTATTTCTTTTGCCACATTTAAATTTAATTAAAAATAAAACAGAAAGTATGCTACACTGGGCCGTTTTCTGATGCCCCAACACATCAAAGAGCTAATATGTGCCAGTTTCAAGTTAACATTTATAAAAAGCGCGAGAGAGTGTCATGTGTTTCTATTTTTTACCGATATTTTGGGGGACCCGCGCTAGTTGACAGTCAAAGGTAGAAGAAGAGGGAAATCGGCAATCTTGTTGTATAAGCTTATATTATCAGTAACACTTCATAGGGGACCAAACTGTCAAGGGTAGTTCCAACCGGGGAGGGGGTTCAGCTTCAGCGATTTATTCTGTAGCAGCACCGGCCCACCAAGGCAGCAGAGAAAATAGCTTGTCGGTTATAATCGGTAAAACTCGTATATATGAACATATATATATATATATTATATATATATATATATTATATATATATATATATATTATATATATATATTTAAATTAGAATTATATGTTTTATGACACCACAAACCACAGAGTCATTAATAACTTAGAAATTCATAAAAAGCCAAAAAAAAAATTTATCGACTTGAAATTTAGCCTTAATTTTTTGTTTGGTGATCAAACTCTCTAGCATGAAACACGCATGAGTTATGAGTGACACAGCACACAAAAACACTTTCAATAAAATATTATTTGCACTGTAGAGTCATGTTTAGCATTATTCATGATTACGATAGCATATTATTTGTAGGTATAAGAAAAACGTTTCACTCTAAATATAAGTAATACTACTCTAATTATACTATTTATACTACCTAACTTTACTAACTATACGTTAACTATAACTAACCTAATTATACTAACACTAAGAATACTAATAATACTCTAAGAAAAAGTCTTCACTCTAAAATTTTGGAATCGAGATTTCATCATAATTATGCGTTTATGGCATTTTTATGACGTTTTAGGTAGTTATGATGAATGTAATGTTATGCTTTTTTTTAATCAAGTTTGTTATTCAAGTTATGCTGCCTATGTTTAAGCAGTCTATTTAATATTTTTATAATCTATTGTTTTCTTGTTTTTTTTTTCGATTTAATTGTAAAATTTTGACAATTGAAAAACTTTGGTAATAA
>JACMZG010001913.1:31890434-31957298 GCA_018340805.1 Microvelia longipes
TTGGACTCAGGGTCTGCCTCATACCAACTAAAACTCACTCCGCGAAACCCTTAAACCTAGCCTGGAACCGTTATTCACATTACTTCAGGCTAGGTCTTATCTTGAGCCTTCCGGCTCCCTCCCATGTTACCCCCCTATGTCTCCTTTTGTCAGAGCTTTAAAGTGGGTCTAGACGTTGCAAAGAAATCTGCAACGCCTAGAAACCAACCTCAAAACCTAACAAAAAAATAAATAAAAAATAAATAATAATAATAATAATAATAATAATAATAATAATAATAATAATAATAAAAAAAATAAATAAAAAAAAAAATAAAATAAAATAAATAAAAAAAAATAAAAAAAATAAAATAAAAAATAAATAATAAAAAATAAAAAAAAAATTAAAAAAAATTAAAAAAAAAAATAATAAAAATAAAAAAATAAAAAAAAAAAAAATAATAATAATAATAAAAAATAAAAATAAAAAAAAAAATAAAAATAATAATAATAATAATAATAATATTAAAAAAAAAAATAAAAAAAAAAAATATATAAAAAAAAATAAATAAAAAATAAAAAAAATAAAAATAAAAAATTAAAGAAAAAAAAATGAAAATAATAAATAAATTATAACTACAGTATTGGTGTTCCTATAAAACATTGTCTAGATCATCTTTTTTAGCTCGCAGGATGGTCTCAGCAAAAGTATTGATCATTTCCCACGAGTCCTCGTTTTTCAGCATGACATTTACTATGGTGTCGGGTGTGATTGGCCCATATATCATGGTTAGATTTAGTCTCTCGTTAGTCCATTTAGTACAATCAAAAAAAGTATGTTCTACGTTGTCATGAGACCAGGGCAATAGAGACAATCAGAAGACTGATGCTTCCCGATTTTGTGTAAGTAGGACCTAAAATATCCGTGCCCACTAAGGAGCTGTGTTATGTAGAAACCTACTTCTCCATGCGTTCGGTCTACCCATGATTTGATATCTTTTATCAGCCGCCATGTCCAGCGGCCTCTTGTCTCCTCATCCATGAAAGTTGCCACCGCCCCATGGTTCTATCTCTTTCTTCTTTTCGTACTGCATCATGATGGCTTCTATTTTTCTTTCGTACACTCTCTTTCGCTCTATAGCTAGCGGTCAATGGGAATGACGCTTGCAATTACTAAAACAGCTGGTTCGGAGACCGTTCGGTATGCAGAAGCTACCCTCAAGACTGATTTCCTTTGGACTCGCGCTACGATTTTTTTGTAGCTTTTTTTGCTAAAACATCGGGCCCAGATTTGCCTCCGTACAGGATAATAGATTGACTTGATGACATTAGTAATCTTCTCTTGCTTGCTCTCGGGCCTCCGATGTTAGACATTAGCCTTCCAAAGTGCCCGCACTCGCAGTGAAGTTTTTTCTGCAGCTATTTTTAGATGATCTAGGAATTTCATCTTTACGGTCAATGGTAACTCCAAGTAACTTAACAGTTTGGCTTGCTGGTGACTACTTCGTTCCGACTTGGACTGGATCATTGTAGGAATTCTCTTCTTAGTTAAGAATATGGCTTCGGTTTTGTTCAGTGCTAAGGAAAGGCCATGGTTAGACATCCATCTTATAATGATCTCATAATTTGTTTTGAACTTTATTTGGGCCAGTTCTACGTCTCGGGCTATGATAATTGCTGCTATATCGTCTGCATATGCGATTAATTTGCATTCATCTGGCAAAGCAATTCTGAGAAGTTCATCATATACTATGTTCCAAAAGTCTGGGCCAAGGGATAGATCCCTGCGCTGCACCAGCTGTAATTTTTGTTTTTTTCTGTCCATCTTTGTGTCATAGAGGAGGCTTCTATCATTGAGATAATCGTTCAATATTCTTAACATGTATTTGGTAACTTGAAATGTTTCTTCGAGAGCCTTTATCATGTCGCGCCATCTAACTGAGTTAAAAGCGTTCTTTACGTCTAATGTTACTAGCAACACTACTCTTTTGCATCGGGAACTATGATTCTCTGCAGCTGAGACAGCCTCAGGGATCTGCCTTATTGCATCTATGGTAGAAAGACCTGATCTGAAACCAAACTGCTGCGGTGCAAGGTCTCCTGATGAAGTTATTGCGGACTTCATTCTTGCTTTTAAAAGTTTTTCGAGCACTTTCCCAGCTGTATCTAGCATGCATAAAAGGGCGGTACGATGAGGCTTGTTCAGGGGTCTCCCTTACTTTGTCTATTAAAACGAGACGACTACTTTCCATTCAGAATAGAATATACCTTCGTTGAGGGCAGGAGTTGTACATGTCCAGTAGAAGGGTGGGTTTATGTTTTAGTACTTCCTTTAAGGCTTCTGATGGTATCCCGTCTGGGCAGGCGCTTTTTTGTCCTTCATAGATAAAAACGCTTCCTAGTTCTCCGAGGGTAAAAGGGGGACATTCGTCGACATCTCTAATGGGATCTATATCCTTAGTTGGTGAGATGGGAACAGTGTATCGATAATTTTTTCCATTCGCGAACTATCCATTTCATTACTTGACTACATATCACCTAGTTTTTTCATTACAATCTTATAGCCTAGGCCCCAGGGGTCTGAGTCGATATCCTTTACCAGTTGTCTCCAACACTCAGATTTTTCTTTTCTTTATAGCTCGGCGAAGGCTTTCCGTGCATATTTATAAGACGCCAATTTATTTGTTCTTTCGATTTCGTTATTGGCTCTCTGGGCAACCCTTCTCAGCATGTGGCAATTTTTTCGGAGCTCTGCGATCTCGTCTGTCCACCAGTATACGGTTTCTTACCCTTATCTTGTCTGACGCGGGGCATGGAGGCGTCACAGGCTCTAGTAATTAATCCCATCGTTGATGAGACTATATGGTTCGCACTTCCTGCTTCATTTCTATTTCTGTTAATCGATTTTAGCCCCCAGTCAAGCATCATGGAAAAAATATCTCTTTCCATTTTTCTAATGTTCCATCTGGTGTTTGGTTCGGGTTCTTAACTTTTCCCTGGCGTTTGTCTTTAATATCGAACTGAATATATTGGTGATCGCTGGCTGTATAATCTTCAAGGACTCTCCAGTTGCATATCTTCTTTCGAAGCATTCTGAAACGAAGAGATATCTGGGATTGTTTCTGCGTAACCAGGCCGTCTAAAGGTGGTTACATTTCCTTCATTTAGTACTTGGAGGCCTGTTCTCGCTGCCATTTCTAGAAGTGAATCTTCCTCTGGAGTCGGTGTAGGTCATTCCCCATTCGAGTCCTTTTGCATTGAAGTCTCCTGCTACTATAAGATTTTGCTCTAATCTCTGCATTATTGGTACTCGAGATCGTCCAGCTTATCTCTAAAATCTTGTATGGGTTCGTTTGGGGTGAAGTAACAAGATATAAATGTTGTCCCAATACATTCAGTCCATACAAATCCTCTGCCTCTGCCGTTTTTTTGGTTTGTAATTTCCCTGGGTTAGTTATCCATATAGCAGCTGTTTCAGTGAGGTCTGAGAACCAATTAGTAAGATCCCTATTTCTATACTGTTCACTAATTAGGACAATGTCGATTTTCTTCTCTTGGACCATTTGGTGCAGTACATCGTCTGCAAGTCTACTTCTATGCATGTTTCCTTGTAAAACTCGAGCCATCATAGGCGCTGTTTGGCTTCCTTTAAGGCTTCTCTAAAAACTTTACAACGCCCGGTACCGGGTACATGATTAACTTCGGTATTATCTGGGTTTTTCTCACAACAGAGAACGCACTTTTCGGGTTCGGTACAGTCTTTGGCCTTGTGATTTTCTGAACCACACTTGTAGCATAGTTTACTTCTGTCAGGTCCTCTGCAGTTACGAGCCATGTGGCCATAGCCTAAACATCGAAAACATCTTTTCACCACGGCTCTTCTCCTTACTCTGCAAACAAGCCATCCAATTTTTATTTTTCCGGCGTCTACAATTTTTTCTGCTAGTTCTTCAGCCATATCTACAATCGCAATCCTTTGTCCTCTTTCATTTGGAGTCGTAAGTCCTACTTTAACATCCTTTATCCCAGGCAGATCCCTAGAAAGGGCCTGTTCGACTTCCTCTGGCTCTGTGAGAGAGTCTAGGCCCATAATTTCTATTGAACCTTTAGGCTGGAGATTCGACACTGTCGCATCTGATCCAAGGAACTGCTCTATGCTAGATTGGAAGGCTTCTTTATTTTTGCCGTATACTCGTACTAATCGTAATAACCTCGGCTCTTCCTCAGAAAGATCACAGATATTACTTTTAAAGTTGGCTGCATCTTTTTATTTTATAATTTTTTATGTATTATAATTTTAAACCTAATTATTAAATCCGTTTACATTATCTCACAAAAATGCAATATTTCTCTAAAAAAGACTGGAATGCTGTTCCCATGTCTGCAGTTTCGAGTCGGTCTGGAACCGGTTTTGGAACCCTTATGAACGAGTCTCTCCCATATATCTGGGTCAAGTTCTCGGTCAGAATAACTTGTAAGAAATGCTTATACTTAAAATATAACTTTCGCTAAGTTTCTTTTTCCATTGACTCTAAGTTTTAGTTATTTAACTTAGTCCTTATTTACTTTAAATTTCTTCCTCTGATGATGTTTGTTGTTGCATGTCCAAAGTAACAATTTTTTTAGAATTAAGGTGGTATCAAAGAAAATACTTTGGGTCCATCAGCTTTTCTTTATTTGTTTTACTTGTTTGTGTCCATCAGCTATTCTTCATTTGTTTTACTTGTTTGTGTCCATCAGCAATTCTTTATTTGTTTGTTTCCATCAGCTATTCTTTCTTTGTTTTATTTGTTTTTTTCCATCAGCAATGCTTTATTTGTTTTATTTGTTTGTGTCCTTCAGCTATTCTTTAATTGTTTTATTTGTTTGTTTCCATCAGCAATGCTTTATTTGTTTTATTTGTTCGTGTCCGTCAGCTATTCTTTATTTGTTTTATTTGTTTATTTCCATCAGCTATTCTTTAATTGTTTTATTTGTTTGTTTCCATCAGCTATTCTTTATTTGTTTTATTTGTTTGTGTCCATCAGCTATTCTTTATTGGTTTTATTTGTTTGTGTCCATCAGCTATTCTTTATTTGTTTGTGTTTACCTTATATTAGAGGTGCCTAAACCAAATGGCTGCACTAGACACATTCAATTAAAAAGAGCTCAAATGGCATAGATATTTGATTAAGCCGAAGGCCCTCAAATCAGTGAGTGTAAAGCGGCCAAGTTGCGAAGCGACCAGGCTGAATTTTAGCCATTTCTTTTAATGAGATTAAAAATTTTAATTATTGAGTTGTAGCTTATTTCTTAAGTGGTGATGATGGCCGCCTTTTGGTATATAAATCATATTTTATCATTTACAAATCTCATCAGGAAATTATGCTTATGTTTTATCATTATCAATATACAAGAGAGGGCACAGCCTATCTAAATACATAGAGAATCCTGAAACATATTGTTGGGGCTCTTAGGGGCTCTGTGTAACCTTATTCAAACCTCCTCCAAAAGTGAGTTAAGGTTATAATAGATCAACTTTTTTTCGCTCCTACTCATTGTTTGAGTTTTGATTTGTATTTTTAATGATCGACTGAATAAGTTGTAATTTTGCACTGATTATTTGATAACATTATAAGTGAAGGAGGTCATGTTACTTTTTCGATGTTTCAAAATTGAACATATAGGGGTCCTCTAGTGATAATATCTCTATGAAATTTGTTACTAATATTCAGTATCATATTTTTATTTTCTGATGACTCCATCTATCCTCTCCTCGCTTTTTCATCTTTTCCTTATATCATGACAATGTCCTACTGTCACGTAAAGCTGACTAGACGAGACAGACACGTCTCGGTCCTATATTAACAGATCTTTGGGTTCAATGGTCTCTGAAAAGTGACCGAATCCGCAGTGTACGGGTCCTTTCCATAAAGCGCATTGTCATATGGATCACATCCTATTGTACCTCGAACTAATTTCAACTTCAATGCTTTGTGTTTTGGTTTGGGATAAATAATCGAACTTGGGACCAGTGCTATATGTTGGAATAAGTTCAGAACAACCTATAGTAAAACTGTAGTACTTGTACTCTTCCCAAAATGCATCCATCCATACATGCATATATAATATATATATATATATATATATATATATATATATATATATATATATATATATATATATATATGATCACTGAGACCCACTTTCCAAAATATCCACCCTTCCCAACTTCATGGCCTTAACCTCATATGCTATTATTCCTTAAAAATTCTATAAAACGTATACATGTCATTACATAAATTTGAACGAATGCAGAAAATAAGATGAACCTTATAGAGGATAAAAACACATAGAGGATTAAAATTAGGTCCTTAATTTTAATTAAGGACCTCTGAAACGAATATTGGTCACTCTTCGAAGATAGACTCCCACAATGTCGTCCATTTCAATATCGATCTGTTTCCAAAGATTATTTGTTCAAATGAGATCCTTGATTTAGGGTTCCCCACACCATTCACCCTGCAGGGACCACATTAGGAGCCTCTGAATCTGCATGGTATTCATTTAAGTGTGGGACATCACATTTATAATGAATGATATTAATTAAATCTGAAGACAATGCCCGAGTTCTAAAATACCTCCAAATAAGATGAAATTTCAAATGCAATCTATTAACTACTCTCTCTTCCGCTAATGAAAATCCAAATCTAAATACAAATTATCCAATTTTTGTGACGGAAGCTTGAATTAAAAGTACGAAATTATTTAGTACTTCAAATAGATCAGTGTTAACCTGCAGTACCTTGCGGAACTAGTTATGAGGTATTTAATTACCAACTTAAAAATATGAATTCTTATAATTTTAATTCTTGATGATAAATACAAAAGTAACAAATGTAGCCTTAAATCGGGTAGGTAGGCTGTACCTATCAATACATCAAGGCATTTAAGGTCTTGATTAATTGTCAACGCATTCCTTAGTTTCATTACAGCATTAATTTTATAGACTTAATCTGATTCCAAGCTACCATGGAACAAACTATAGTAGGTAGATGGGTGACTGCTGGCATCAAATCTGAGCTTCTTTGTCTGAAGAACAAAGCAAGACAAAAGATGTACATAAAATATAAATTAAGCGTTTTTCTTATTCTGAGGACGATCGAAGTGGTGAGAAAGAGCGTAGAAAATCCAATAACGTCATGAAAAGATCCAATTTCTTTTACTAATTTCTTTATTTACAAAAGTAAATTACAATATCATATTAATATTACGTATATATAGGTAATATATAGTACCTTTACGTAATATATATAAGCTCACAAAGTTTCGCTTTGATACAAGTATATATATTGTTTTGGATGGATCATAAAATGTAAGTAGCATTGAGCGTGGTAAGTGCTGTATGGGTGACCGCGAATTTGGCGAATTGTATATTCTGAGGACGAGCGATGCGAGTCCGAAATAGGTAGGATGAGCGGAGTGAATCCGATGTGATAAGGAAGTGTTCCGAGGTACCCCGTACCTGATTTTTTATTTTTTATTTATATTTAAAAAAAAATAAAAACAAAAAATGTTTTTATGTGACACAATATAATTGTGTCCCCTATTCCTGTTTTGCAAAACTTGGAAGTATCAAATGATATAGTATTATTCACTTATTTTTGCGAGTTTTTGAAGAAAAAAATTAACTAATGAGGTTGGGGTTATAAAGGAAGAATGGGGTGGGGTGGTATTTTGGGAGGAGGACTTACTGATCAAGAATATATATATATATATTATAATATTATATATATATATATATATATATATATATATATAATATATATAATATAATATATGTGTGTGTGTGTGTGTGTGTTGTGTGTGTGTGTGTGTGAGTGATGTGTGTCTTACTTACAAAACGATTAACATGAGATAACAATCATTAGCCTACGGGGTCGCAGGCTAACACGAGAGTGGCCTCTTGTGTTAGTTTATTTTCTTAAATATTTAAACAAAATTATTTATTTCCCTAAATATTATATTTCATTTCAGAATTAATTTTTTAATTAATTTTTTCAATATTCAACCAAATTCCATTAGCAGGACAGAGAGTGGGGTTATAGTTGAACTTCATAGGAACATCAGTTTTATTTGAGAGAGATAATTTATAGTTTGGTAGCAGTTTACACAACGCCATGTAGATTTCAGTCTGAGCGAATTTCATTCCTGGAACACATTTATTAAAAAATTAAATAAATATAGTAATATATTTGGCCTGATTATAAGGTATTGTTAACCCTTTTGGAGATTTGAAACCCTACTCTTAATAGTTTGGCAACCGGAATGTTTCTGAATGTACTCCAGGCCATTTAGGGAAATGGTCTGAAGTATATTCCGCGGCTCTCAAAAAATGTAACACACAACACTACAGAAAATAAAACAGATACTAAAAGGACTTTACTTATAAATAGATTGTTATTGAACAGATAGTACATCTCAGGGTATTATTTGTGATAGCTAGTAGTCTAAGTATTTGGACCCTTTTTGCTAATTTCTTTAAATAGGTAATAGAGTTATATAACTCACGAGTCTTATCTGCAGACATTTTATATCAAATCTACAAACAGCCATGACTTCATTCTATGATTCTATTGCATTAAATTGATGCAGGAAAGATAAAATTGCATCGAAAGATCGGCATAATTACTATTCATGGATTTCGATTTTTTTAGAGTAATTTTAATGCAAAATTTAAGTAACAGGTGTTATATAGTATCGTTTTGTAGTTACCAATGCAAGTTCTCGGTCCAAGTCCAAAAGGAGCGTATGATCCAGTAACAATAGTATCATCCGCAAATCTCTCAGGTATGAAATTCTCTGGTTCTGGGAAGTATTTAGGATCCTTATGAACACATATTGGTGGTATGAACAACATAGTATTTTCTTGAATTTCTAGGCCTTCCAATTTGAAACTCTTTGTACAAATACGGGGGTAAACAATAACAACAGGGTATTTCCTAAGTGCTTCTGTAATCACATTTACCAAATTCATATGCATGTTAATGTGGTTAGCTTGTCAAAAGAAGGCCCACATGAAAATTTATTAGAGGGATAAATGGAATTTTTCGCGGATATTCTGCAAGGCGACCATGTATACTATTTAGCCTGTAGCATTTAACAATTTAATTATTGTAAAAAATGGCCAAAAATGTAAAAACACAACTTTTCATAAACTTCCGTCTAATTTAAAATAAGACATCTGCAATATAAATCTGCAATAGAGAAGACCTTGAGCGTAAATGACGGATCGCCTTAACACTCTTTCTTGATGTAACGACAATGTACTGTCGCGTTGCTGTACAGTAGCCTTGAACGCCTAGATTCGTAAGTGGGTATACCCAGCCAGAGGATAAATAATTGTCTAGTGCCAATGTGATCGCAGTGGGTCAAGGAAGACGCAAATCTGGTCTACAGGATGGCTACCAGGTGGGCCACATTTGAAAATTTGCTAAATCATTTTAACATGAACCCACAATCTCTACTGTCAATTTATATAATACTATAATAATTCACCTCATAAATTCTATTTCTATCATAGAGAATCAAATTGCTCCTAAGGTAGAATCATTTCAGTCATTAGCCTCATCTTTGGTATTTAAATCATATGGAATATACGTAACAAACGATGTCATTAAGCATTAAAAATATGCAATTTATTCTACAGAAAAATTGTCATGATGATGGACGACTCATTCTCATAACTTAGTATGGAATGATTACCTTTTAACACCATGTGGACATAGTGGAGTCCGTTAAAGTCTTCCAGTCCATACTCGTTATTAGTTCTTTGAATCATAGCCACTATCTCATCTCGGGCAGTCTGTTGTATCTCAGGATTCACTGCCAACTCGTAGAGTAAAAACGACAACGTATTCCCGGTCGTTTCCGTCCCAGCTAAATACATCAGCGCACACTGCCCCGTTATACAGAATCGATTAAACTCTGCAAGAATAGATTTTATTTCAACTATTTTGAAGAGCTGTATAAAGTGACTAAAGTAATAGGGTAGGACAATTGAAGTATTGAAGAGTGTATAATTTCACTTAAGAAAAATTCCAGAAATGCATAATTTTCTGAAACTAAAACCGTCTATGTCAATATAAAACCATATGGGGAATTCGAAAAATTATACTTCTTATATATCTTACATCTAAAATATCTTAATTAAAAATCTTGGTCGAGGTCCGCAAAACGAGCGAAATTCCTTTGGAATCGTGTTTCTTTGCTCAACATTTTATTTATTACTTCATTTTAATAAAGCATTTTATTTTTATTTTATTTATTTAAGTTTTTAATTTAAGTTTCATAACCTAAGTGGTAGCATTATTATATGTTACCCTATTTTTCTAGATATTTCCAATGAAATGTGCATATTTTTCCTATAGATTGTACAAAATTATGGTCATCACTCCAAAATTAGCATTTTAAAACAATATTCACACAAGCTCAGTTTATGTTATATTTTTAAAATGGTTTCCCTTTTTTACCATTAAAAATTCCGAAAAAATTAAGACACAAGTAGTAATATTAATGTTATGAAGCATTAGTACCAAATTGATTAAGCAATATCTGGATTATTTTGTAGTAATAAACCTTACAAAGTAAATACCCCAAAAACTTAATTGAAGGCGTTTCTTTTGCTAATAAGAATAACAAAACTTTTACACCACAAATACAAACTCACACACACACACACACACAATATATATATATATAATAATATATATATATATATATAATATATTATATATATAATTATACATATATTATATATATATATATATCTATTATATTTTTTGGTTTAGGCACCTAAACCAAATTGATCCCTCATCTCTTTTCCTATTCCCGTCGTTCAACATCCCAGAGGTGTCATTATTTATAAAAATCGGATAAGAGGAGTTCTTACAGTTGTCTAACAGGTCATTAGATTTTTAGAAAGGGGAAAACCGTTGCGAAGGTACTCACTTGCCTTTATTGTCCCATCTGGATTATATTCAACATTCTGATTGTCCTTAGCTTCTTCTTTCTGCATCAGCTCGACCATTCCCTGAACAAAGTCGATCCTATTTCCGATTCCTTTAAGTCTTAAATCGATAACGCCGTTTACAAAATAGGCAATCTTTTCATTTGCACGTGGGGTCAACATTGTCAAGCCCAGTAAATTGTACACACGCGGCATTAAATTTCCACAAAGAGCTTTAATTCCGAATTTAAAACTGACTAGATCTCTTTGAAGGCCGAAGAAAAAAGAGTCTTTGTTGTCGAAGGCATCAGGTTCAAGGCCGAATATAGTCGCCATTACGACTTCGACCGCCATTTTCATTGAAGCGTCGTGAACGTCAACTGGTCCTAATTTTCCTTCGTCAGCTAAATGTTGTGTGAATCTTTCTCCGATAGGTTGGACATAAGGCATCATTCCTTTAATTCTTGCCGGAGTAAAATACGGCGTCATTTTCTGTCTGAATTCTCGCCATTCTTCTCCACCAGCGAAAAAAAGTCCTTTTCCCATGGGGTCATAATCAGCGGAATACATTCCTCTTCCCAGAAGATTTTCATTTTCATTGATCGTAACTCTCTTTATCAACTCAGGATCAGCAAGCAACAGAGAAGGTCTTCCGAAAAAATGAAAACCGAACGCTTTAGCGTTTCCGACTTTAGCGTACATATTAATAAAAGTATTTCTAACTGGACCTATGAAAGCAGGCGCCATGGATCCGAGTATTGGTAAAGGCACGCTGTATGGTATTCCATATTTACGCCAGTAAAATGGTTTTGATTGAAGCCACAATGTGATAAGAAGAATTCCGATCGTGGTTAAGAAGAAATCTAACATGACTCTGAAACAAACGAATTTCCTCATTTTATTTTTGTAACTTTTATGAGGAACACTCACACTTCAAAATAATTCGGATTAATCTTAACCAGATTTTTGGTATATTCCTGCGTTTACAAACATACCAACTTGGCCCTGCAAAATAGCTTAGAAATGTGTTAAAATAATTTTTGATTTGCTAGAATGAGTTAAGTTGAAATTATAGTCAGATTTTTTTTCTAAAAATCTAGAAAATCGAAACCTGTATATAAAAAGGTGAGAAATAATCACCAAGAAATAAAATTCAATGCGGAGTCTGAACATTCAAAATAATTTTGGCATGGAGTTCTTTAAGCAAAACAAATTTTCTTTGAAATCTTGTTCTTTTCCTCGACTTTGTGCATATAATATTATACAGAACTCATTATGAATGGAAAAACTTTTAATTTGCCAGTAATATCAAATAAAATTCTTCTTCTTAAAAATTTCAGGTAAATAGCAACTCCAACATTCTTCGAAATAATGTTTTAAACTCATGTCAGAGCTGTAAATAAATAATGAGTACTTTAATATTTACGTAATTTGCATAAGTATGAGCATAGCCGTTAAGTTGCTGTTTATGCTTATTTTTTGCTGTCTTATGTCTGCAAAATATGATAGTAATAAGTATAATTCTCTAATGATAAATTGATAAATCAATAAAGATATTACAGACTCAAAGAGGTTATACTTACCAAAAGTTAAAGGAGAAATTAAAGGATCATCTGCCATCGATACTTGCTGTAGGATATGAATATCAATGGACCGGTTTAGGCTTAAAGCCATCATCAGCAGGAGGGGCAACACTCGAGCTCTCAACTAATCAAGTTATATCAGTGAATAACTTCTATTCTCAATGAGAACGACGAGCCCTCTGAAGATAAGGAAGGGTGTTGGTTTATATATGGAAGTGTGGCATCTTTCTGATTGAGACTTGAAAGTATTCACTGATTTAACTTAATTAGTCGAGAGCTTGACTGCTGCCGCGCCTGCTGACGGTGGCGTCTCATATATACTAATCAGCAAGTATCAAAGGATGCTGATTCTTCAATAATAAGAATTAATAAAAATGTATACCTGGAGTAAAACCTTTAAACCATCTCACAGGACCAATTTTCAAATATCTGAATTATAAAACGTTTAGCAAATTATCATATGATGATATCGAAGGTTGTTAGGATCACGGGCACGTGCAAGGTTGTTATTTATGACGTTTTTAATTTTTTAAACAGATTTATTTATCCAGCGTCCCAAAATAAATATATTAAAACCTTTTTCCCCGCAAAAAATTTTAACTTTGACTCAGCAAATCAGGTTAATGACGTCACAACAGCCTAGTTTTCAACAGGGTTCGTGTCCTCTCAAGGTTGATTTTTGTACCAAGTTTGATTTAAAAATATTAATTCGTTCGAAGAGATAGCGTGCGTACAAAAATCCGCATAATATGTATATAGGTATACATACTACACACACACACACACACACACACACACACACACACACACACAGACACACACACACACCATACATACATACTACACATACATATATATATATATATATATATATATAATATATATATATATATATATATATATATATATATCGTGGAAACCCTGGCGAATCTTTGAAGAAAATTCGCTTAAAAATTAATCATACAGTCAACAACTAATATACAGCGGACTTCTTTTGAAGGGCAAAACCGGCAAAGCTGTAACTGCGAAGCAGGTATAGGTCACAGGCCTAGGATAGGATTAATGCTTAAATAAGCTGCGTCTAACCTTTATAATCCAATTTCTTTTGGATACAGGCAGATAACCTCTCCTTGTACGTATTAGCAAAAGTAATGAACACTACAAATAAAAATACTAATATAAATCTAGGCACGCTTACTGTGTAAATGATTGACCCAATTTTAAATTATTATACTTTAGATAAAATTAATCCAATTATGTCGATTAAATCTTGTTGATTAACCTACATTAGTGATTTGCCAAATCGACTTTTTTAATCTATTTCTTTCGAGTTGATTTGGAGAGTCGATTTTTTTATGAGTCGATTGAAGTCGAGTCGATTAAAGTCAAGTCAAATTAAGTCGATTCGATTTGATTTAAATCGATTTTAGTCGACTCGACTTAAATGCCTCGCGCACTAGAATATATCGTCTACTTGAATCATTCAATTCAAACCGACTCGAGTCGATTCAAGTTATCTAGAGTTAATCGGCTCGAGTCAATTCAATTAACTAGTATCGATTTGAATCAAATCAAGTTGACTTGAGCCGACTCGAGTCAACTTGAATCGACTCAAGTCGGCTTGTATCGATTTATTTCGACATTCTTTTTACTTTCCTCATTTATACCGAGGTATATAGGAAAAGTATTGGGTTTGCAACAACAAACAACAACAAATCAAACGGGATGTCAACGAAAATTATTCTGTTTCAGGTGTTTAATGCCTTCTAAGTGGTTTTTACATACAACGGAACCAAGATACTATAAACTCTGATAAAAGGGATTATTTCGTTCAATTTTAAATTTCAGTAATCCTAAAGACATGTTGTTTACTGATCGTATTTGAGGTTCTTCAGTTACTTATAGTGGTCATATTGACTCTGGAGAAATTTCAAACAAAATCATAGCATCAAAAAACTTCGATGACGAAACTCTACTCAAAATTGACTTATCAAATCGAATCGGTCCCGTGACATTTCTACCACTCTAAATAACCAAAAATTTTTAAAAATTTGTAATTAACTGAACCCTAAATTAGGTGGAAAAATTATATTGGTATGTTGCTTTTATTATATTTTTTGTTTGGCTCCGAGTAATAAAACTGTTCGAGTCAATACCTAGACTCACGTTTAAGTCATGGTTTCCAGTTCAAGTCTTAGTACGATAGTATTTTATCGATACATTTACAAAGTATAAGTTAATGAGTAAAATTAATTTTGGCCTGGTGGTTCACAAGCCTGACTAATTTCTTTAATGAAGCTACAAACATCCCTAAAAAGAAGTTAAGCTAACTTAAAACAACTCCGCGCCCTAAGAAAGACTCCCTTAAATATTATTTTAACTAGACTTAAAATTAACAAAACTCGAACAAACTTTCCTAAAAAAAAAAATGTTAGATGGAAATAAAGTAATGCTATGCAACTCAAGGACGACCAAAAAAAAAAAAAATCTCCAAATTATACATTTTTAAATCATCATTATTTATTTTACATGTATTATATAAAAGATTAATAGAAAACTAAAAATTATATTATATATTATTTTTTATAATTTGGATTATTTTATAATGATTATTATTTTATTTATACTAGCAGAAGTAAATATTAGAAGAAGAAATAGTACGGAAAAAACAATAAGTGAGTAGGGGAACAAAAGGAGCAATTCTGGAAGCCAACACTCCACACTCCTCCAACCACAACCCACACCACCTCCTCCTCGCTCAAATCACCCATCTCCCCCCTCTCTTTTGTTTGCCATAGCTATAATAACAAGTACATTAATTGTGCTTTGATAGTGTAATAACAGTAACATTAAATAGCTTTGCATAGTGTGAATACAGTAAATTTAATACTTATGCTTGCCATAAAAAAAATTGGTCCCAATATAGGTAGAAGCAGGATGGGTTGTGATCTAGTAGGACCAGACCACCCTAGATTATCAAGTGTCTCTCGTGTCTCTCTTAGTAAAAACCTTCCACCACGTCAAGGTGGAGACACATCGGGAAGGTGTACAGTGCCCCGTCCTCGCACTGTACTATGACAGACCATCCTCTTTAAAAATATCGCTCTATATATTTTTTGTATTTTTTATTTTTTTTTATTTTTTTTTTAGTATTTTTAAAATTTTTTTTTTATATTTTTTGTATTTTTTTTATATTTTAATTTTTTTTTTTGCATTTTTTTATTTTTAAGTATTTTACACAAACACTACATCTTTAGCGCCATATAGGGTTTACGGGACGCTATGCACGCCAGTGACGGTTAAAAGATGGAATTTAATGCGGTTACGGTCGCTATTGCACGCCAGGGACCGCTTTGAGGGTTTACGGGTCGCTATGCCACGCCAGGGACCGCTCGAGGGTTTCGGGTCGACTATGGGTTTACTCACCAGTGAAGCCGGGACAATTATGGCACGCTATCGCCATAGAGTTCCTTGTATTTGCGTGCTGAAGACATGAGTGTAAGGCTATTTAACATATGATTAAACTCTAAGAATAACTCGAAATAAATCCACTCTGGTTTTTTTAAAACAACAAATATTTTATCTTCTTCATTCGAAACAAATCGACGAATATATTACTTGACGTCCGTGAAATTTAGGATTAACAATCTTACTTTTATTAAACCAATTTTTCGATCAGTTGTACATCTTCTTTACTACGTTTTACAAATAATTATCAATTTCATTTTTCGCGGATCTCAACAAACTCAAAATCGGACATGTGAATATTTACACTTCTTTTACCATGTTCTAATCTCAAAAGCTATACCTTTAACTAAACAAACTAATACCTTTTTACGTCACTTAGATGGTAAAATGGTCGACATCTTGCGCAATCTGATTTTATTGCTGGGCTTTCTTTATTTATACATACCCCACTCCTCGACCAGACAGTTTATTCATGTCAATTTATGCACAATGCTGTCAGGGGGTTGTACTGGATAATCTATCGGTGTAGCAATAGACAGTACGCGTAGTATTTGCCGGGAAATCTTTTTCAGATTCAATTCTAATCTGACATCTACCGGTCCCTTTTTGATAGTCTGATTGTTTCGAACAATCAATGATTACAACAGGACATTTATTCTTAAAATCTGTAAAGGATATGTACGGTAGACTCTGATGAAGTGTTGTAGTACGACGTTTGAAACGCCGCGTACATGTGGTATAATAAAGCAAATTTATTTTGGAGAATTTTAAATTTAAATCATCGTAGGGGAACACACGTGAATTGAGATAAAGCTTGACATTTGTCAAGTCGCAGTGATCGAAACAACTGGATGCCTTATCGACGACGTTATTTCTACCTTTTGAAAGGCTAAAATTAAAAATCGCGGTTTCTCGAGTTGAGTCGAAGTTTTTAATCGACCATACTTGTCGGTTTGACGTAGGTAATAGCGGATATTCGTGCATATCCCACGCCCGGAAATGGAGAGAAATTATTTTTTCTGTTTTTAAATAATTAATTAATTAGTTTCTGAACTTCGTTAACCGAACGTAAGGTTTTTTCCAACAAACGATAGCAGTTCATTTTACTTTCTCGCGAACTTCTGCCCGTGCATCCGTATCGACGTATGGAACATGCTGTACAAAACAATTTGAATCGTTTCTCGCTCTTACCAAAATTAGTCTTGCTTTACGTTTATCAAAAACTATTTCGGTAATCTTCCGCGAATCCGAGTAACGAGGATAAGGTAGACAGACGTTGTACGGGTGGATGATTCTTCTTGAACTTCATTGAAGGGTATTGTCCATCCATATTTGTTAGGGAATACGATATTGGTGCGTGAGATGCAATCTCCTTTCAGTGTCGAAGTCATTCGGGTTTCTGATTTATCAATCTCAACTCCACAAATTTCATACGGATCTCGTCGAATAAAACGGGAATGCGTTGTTGATGAGTCGGTGTGCTTCGCCGGTGCCGTATTTCCTCCTTCTTTTAAAAATGATAGTTCCAAATATATAAAACTTTCACTCGAAGCGTATAATGTCTTGGAGTTGTACCGGAATCGTATCTCTTCTCCGGCGTCTAGCTTTGTTTGCATGGATATAAGAGTGATTTCTAGACTCTCGATTGATTCGTCAAATTCGGGGTGTTCTCTTAAATTTAACATCTCAATCATTTTTGGATCGTCTATGTCTTTGTTACTTACTACATCATCAATAGTTCATCTTCATCATTCTTCATCCTCCTCTTCATCGTCTTCTTCTTCTTCTCCTCTATCCTTTTCCGATCCACATACTGCTCGCTAGACTTATTATAGTCTTCAATTGACTCATCATGTTTACCTGCATGGCGTCCTTGTAGAATCCCAACTCTGAACCATCCTCGCGTTCACCCCTACAGTGTGTTTATCTCGTTTGTGTCGAAGTAATTCTTTTATGTATTAAACTTTTTACAGCAGTTGGACAACTAATGTCAAGTTTTCAAATCTCTTCTTGTGAGGCTCGAATACGTATCTTGGAGAACATCTCTGCTCGGGTGTCTAGCTCAATACTAAAGTTGGAGCTCACTAGCTCTATATATATATTATATATATAAATACTAAACGAAAGCTAAAACACTGAAGCGGCTTCAAACTCCAGTTAGACCATATTAGCTGCAACACAACTCCAATAGGCTCGTATAGGCTCTGCGATGTTCATATTGGCTCCACATCGGCTTAAATGGCTCATATATGCTCCACGGCCAAATGGCTCTGGTCTAAATGGCTTCATATAGGCTCATAGCGGCTCTAAAGGCTCCACCGGCTCCATGGCTCTATAGGCTATAAGGCTCTAACTCGGGCTCTTAAATGGCTCGGCTACTCGGCTCCAAATGGCTTATGTAGGCTCCAACACAGCTCTAAAGGCTCATATAGGCTCCAAATCGGCTCCAAATTGGCTTCATATAGGCTCCACACCGGCTCTAAATGGCTTATAGGTCTAAATGGCTCCAAATGGCTCATATAGGCTCCCAACTCAGCTCAAATTGGCTTATATAGGTCTCTATATAGGCTCACACGGCTCTATATGGCTCGATATAACTCCAAATGGCTCATATAAGGCTCAAAATAGGCTCCAATGTCCAAAGCGGTCTAAAATGGCTCATATAGGCTCCAACAGATGAATATATAAGTTTATGATGTAAGGGGTATGGTCAGTTGTATTTCGCTTCGTGCAGTCAAGATGCTTCTACGCTATTATAGATATTCAAGGTTTGTAGATAATGAGGGGCAAGTCATCGTTAAAGAGCTTGCATGTTTGGACCTGGGAGAAATCGTCTTCGAGCTGGTTATTTTTACACCTGCAATTAATTCAAGATTCTAAATCAATGAAAACAAATTCTTGGCTTACGTTAAATTTTCACGGATAAACTGGGATGACGGGTATGTTGAGTACGAGCGATTGTATTTAGTATTTAAACTTTTATCTAATCGGTACACACACTTTGTCGTTAAAGGTAAGTACGTTTTATTAAAAAATACTTGCCAAATAATTGCGTCATTATAGATTTACTTGCGATAGAATGTGTCCAAAATTAGTTCATTGAGTTTATAGCTGGAGGCCTGCCTTCTTCATAAGCACAATAAAAATTTGCTTGCGCTCAGGCTCGAGTATGGAGTTTGTATAAATGGCTCGTAACGGACCTGCACTCGGTTTGACATAAATTTACTACGGTTTTCATGTGTAGCCACGTGAGTTTATTTGTGGGGATTTATTTTCGAGTTTATTCTAGAGTTTAATCATATGTTAAATAGCCACTCATGTTCAGCAGCTGCCGCAAATACGAGATGAACTCTAGTATGGCGAAGCGTGCCATAATTGGGTCCTGCCGTGGCATAGCGTCCGTAAACCAAAGAGGTCCTGGCATAGCGTGGCGGTCCCTGTGGCTAGCAACCCGTAAACCCTCAAGCGGTCCTGGCGTGGCATAGCGACCCGTAAACCGCATTTATTCCATCTTTTAAGGTCACTGGCGTGGCATAGCGTCCCGTAAACCTATATGGCGCTAAAGAGATGTAAGTGTTTGTGTAAATACGTTAAAAATATAAAAAAAAATGCAAAAAAAAAATTAAAATATAAAAAAAATACAAAAAAAATAAAAAAATTTTAAAAATACAAAAAAAAAAATAAAAAAATAAAAAAAAATAAATAAAAATACAAAAAATATATAGAGGCGATATTTTTAAAGAGGATGGTCGTCATAGTACAGTGCGAGGACGGGCACTGTACACCTTCCCGATGTGTCTCCTTGACGTGGTGGGAAGGCTTTTTTTAAGAGAGACACGAGAGACATTGATAATCTAGGTGGTCTGGTCCTACTAGATCACACCCATCCTGCTTCTACCTATATGTTGGGGACCAATTTTTTATGCAAGCATATTTAATGTTACTGTTATTACACTATGCAAAGATATTTAATGCATTACTATGCAAAGCAATTAATGTTACTGTTTTACTATGCAAAGCAAAAGAGAGAGGGGGGAGATGGTTGAAGAGGAGGAGAGGTGGTGGTGGTGGTGGGGAGGTGGTGGAGGAGGCTCCAGAACGCTCCTTTTCCCCCTACTTACTTGAAAAACATCAAGTAATCAACTACATTGTTAAAAAAGTTCTACTTTGTAGTCTGTGCTGTGCGCTTCTAGAGGAGCGATTCCTTTGCCTTTTCTAAAAGATTTTCGAAGAGGAGAAAGAGCACAAATATTACGGGAATCGTTCACAATAACGAGGTAATTGAAATTATTATTAGTACCATAAACATACTCTGCCGTAATCTTGTCATGGGCTTTTTAAAGCATATTAAAAAATTTAGTAAATGAACAGCAAGATAACGAAAAAACAAAACGATTGATAATAATGATGAATCAAAAGACACAGCTAAATAGAGAATAAGAAGGCAAATTTGTAAAAAGGTCATAAAATTAAACAAAATTACTAATAATAATAATAATAAAATCGGGCACCTCGGAACTTTTAACGTCCTTTTTTCGGATTTTTTTTGCAAACAATACTTTCTAATTCCTCGATAAATCAGGAAAAGTAAAATGAAAAATCATAAAATATTATATATTTAATATAATATATATAATATATATATATATATATATATATATATATATATATATATTTTTTATATATGTATGTGTATGTATGTATGTACAGGGTGGTCCAGCTAAGAAGACAAGACCTTTTCTCGTAACTATAACAGCTAGAAGATGCGGTTTCCGGCGTTGGATTCATGTATAGTGAGCAGACGAGAAAAATCCGTTTCGGGCGCCTTCGCGCCTGTCATAGAGATGTAATGCTAACTTTTTTATTTTATAGTTATTAATTTTATAGAAAATATACAAAATCATACATATACTCGAACTTTTTATTGATATTATATATATTATATATATATTATATATATATATATATATATATATATATATTATTATAATTTATTATATTTCAGTAAAGTTCGTATATGTATGTTTGTTGGATCAGCGTGGTCAGTGATGATGGGTGACCGATGAAAATGATACGGATTCATTTACTATCTGAAGACAAGCGAAGCGAGTCCAAAGGCATGTAGCAGTATAAATTTGGCGAACTGTATTTCTTGGAACGAGCGAAGCGAGTCCGATACAGAGAGGGAGGATAAGCGGAAAAGTTACCCCGTGACTCAAAGAGATTCCCCGTAACCGATTTTTTAAATATATTAAAATAATTTTAATCCTCAATCTGGTACAAATTGTATATTTAGGACCAGCAATACGTCAATAAGTAGGTTAGTATTGCAAGCATGTTAACAAATGCAACAAAATAACAATGCCATGTAACAAAAATATAAAACAAAATAATAACAACAACATTGTGACCGCGAAGAGGCTACGGGCTGAAGGCCCGTATTCTTCAAACTAGTTGATAGCATGATTATCGTTAAGGGTTTTGAAAGTTAGTCGAGTAAATACCATTTATCTCAGTAATTACTCTTTCGCCAGGGTTAGTTTCATAAATGACCTAAACAAACATATCATTTGTTAGAACGACTTATATAGTAATGACTATTACTTCTTATAATTTCAGATACGCAATACAGTGCAATGTTTCGTTATTAAGGTGCGTTACTGTTGTATCTTCGGACGCAACAACTTTCTAAACACATCTCATTTGATCTTCAATTTTTAAAAAACTATTACACCTACTAATTTTTGGATGAGTTTATATGATAGAGTTTTAGAATTTATATCTGAGCAGTGGATATAGATGCGAATTAAAATATCTTTACAAAACACCAGCAAATGGTGACCAGTCCTCTTTGGCTGTCTTTTTCAGGGATAAAATGGGTTTTTAAGCTTGGAAGCTTCTTGGAAACTCAATTGAATAGAACCGTCTGGAGTAATGCTACACTTTAAGTGGCAAAAAAGTGAACTGTATGGTGACATTCTCAATATTTTTTAATTGACAATTACAATTTCATATGAAAATTACTATCATAAAATGCCTAATACAAATTATGGGTAACTGTGCCTGAACATAAACATGAGAAAATATATATTTAATATATATCTATATATTATATATATATACCAATACCCTTTTCGATTTCAAGAAGTGCTTTTAGTATCTAATCATCGTGCACGTCCGTGTTCTTTTCTATGTGTTTATGTATATTTTGTCTTTATGAATAGACTTTTATATGTCTCCGTGCCTTTAGTCGTGTATATGTATATATATTATATATATCTATTTTATATATATATATATATATTATTATATATATATATATATATATATTATATATATTAATATATATATATTATATATATATATATATATATATATACTATATATATATTATATATTATCTATATATATTTAATATATAATATTTATAAAGTTGTATGTATGAATACGTTTTCTAAATGGCTCGTCCACATTATTCTATGTTAACTTTTTATGTTTTGCAGAACTTAAAGAGGCAGATTCAAATTATGTATAAAAATACTGAGATCTATTTCTTTTTGAGCGTAGCATTTTTCTACAGCAGAAATACTACTTTAAGCTTTGCATAAAAATGGCATTCTGAGGACGAGCGAAGCGAGTCCGTAGTTGTGAGAATGGTTATGTGCTCCGTATCGCGGTTCTATTAAGTCTTTTAGTTTATATAATCTCAGAAGCTAACTATAGCACGTTATATTGAAGTATAAAATCATCATGCTATACAATGTATAAACATTTTTGTTTTAAAGAATAGAAATATACATGAGAGCCGTATTAAACAAACAGTTTTTATTAATTTTATCTGAACGGCACTTAAAGATTAATTTATCATTTGAACGTCTTTTTTTAATATAGAAACATACAAAAGAGTCAAGAGCGTTATTATGTTTAGGAGTTACATATACACCGCAAAATTCACATAACGTTGCGATTAAATAGCTTGTGGTATTATAGTTTTTAGGTGTTTTAAGTAACATTTATCACGTGGTACGTTTATCATCACGATTGGCTTGCAGGGATATTCATTAGATGCGTTACATTTCATTACTTCAATCTAAGTCAGTTTGTGCAGTTTCTAGTAAAGTCCATCTCATTTTAGTGATAAAACAGGTAAAATATTGCGTTCAAGTTATGGTCGAATGCATCAATTTATGAAGATTGAATTCTTATATTCATGAAGAATAAAAACTTCTTATCATGAATGTTCAATGCTCCATGTCTTAAAGTTTGCATGCTTCTATTCATGAGATTCAATACTCTTGTTCATGAAATTGAATGCTTTTTTACAGGATTCAATATTTATTATGAAGATAAATGCTTTTATAATAAAGATTGAATGATTATATTCATGATGAAGATCTTGATTATTCTATTCATGGAAGATTGATGCTTCTATTCATGAAGATTCAATACTTCTTTCATGGAGATCATGATGAAGATTGAGATTATGAAGATGAATTCTATTCGATGATTGAATTATTTATTCAGGAGATTTAATGCTTCTATTAGTGAAGATTAAATGCTTCTAATGATGAAGGTTGAATGCTTCTAATAATGAAGAATGAATGCTTTTTATCATGAAGATTAAATGCTTCTATTAATGAAAAATGAATGCTTCTTATCATGAAGATAAAATCCATCTATTAATGAAGGTGTAATTCTTCTATTCAAGAAGATTGAATGATTATATTAATGAAGATTGAATGCTTCTTTTAATGAAGATTGAATGCATCGTTTAATGAATATTGAATGTTTCTATTATAAAGATGAATGCCCTATTAATGAAATTGAATGCTTTTTTTCATGCAGTTTGCATGCTTTTATTTACGAAGATTGAATGCTTCTATTCATAAGATCAAAAGCTTCTTGACATGAATGTCCAATGCTCCTTGTCATGAAGATTCCATGTTTTTTGTTATGAAGATTGAATGCTTCTTGTCATAAAGTTTAAATTGATTTGCCATAACACTTATTAGGCTTTCAATGTCTAGTAAACAGCGAGAATCTGTATAGCAAGTAAATACAGAAGTCATTCAGTGAAGGTCAGGATCATTAGCGAACCTCACGCAAAGAGGAATCAAGCGAACTATAATCGGTCAGTGTTCACTGCTAAGATGTCCTTGTCTTATATGTAGCACTACTACCCTTAGGCATACGTTACTAGCTTCCCCACTCTCACTATTTTATGTATATTATATATAATGCCCGTTTTTGGGCCTTTCGGCCTTCAGGGTATTCGCCTTCACCCTGCAGGAACAACCTCGGGTGGGTCACATCTACTATGCTCAAAGTAAAGCTGAAGTTGGCGAAATCTTTTTACAACAAATTCTATCCATAAAAAACTGAGAGCATAGCCCGGTCTGTGAACCTCAGACCGTGCCGAAGTCCAGTACATACGACTGCGGCTACGGAGATCTATTCTATGTATACTAGTTAATAATCACATTGGTTCTCTGTTTTTCTGTAGTGGTATTTATCAACATCTCTAAATTCTTCACAATGCGCAGTACGACAACCCAGGTAGCACACATACGTTATGTATTATGAGCTATTTTCCTCATCTTTCACTTTTAGAACTTCAATTTTATTGTTAATTTATACTTTTGCCTCAGTATAATCTGGCAAGAGAAACCTATAAATGTTAAAAACAAAATACTACATGAGGGAACTGTTCGATCATTAAACATTCGTCATTATTAGTGGTCGACATAAATCATAATGACGAATGTCGAATGATTGGAGCAGTTCAGATGTAGGTCGGCATAGTTTCGTTACATTCCTAGGTGTCCCTAACACAATTATACTGCGTCAACTAATAATCTTTTGCTGAATTCGGTTGTATCGAAAATATTATATTATTTTTTATACATATTTTCAAACATTTAAAACCTGCACTAAATGTTTCAAATAAAAAATCGGGTACAGAGCACCTAGGTTCTTTTCTTCAAATATTTGAACTCGCTTCGCTTGTCCTCAATATGACATGATTTTCCAAAGCTTAGGGTGGTATTAGTTCGGTCTTGCTGCGCTCAAGTTATAAAATAATGTTTATCTAAAGTGTAGGGTGTAATGAATTCAGACATGTATCACTCGTTCTCAGAATATCATGATTACCCGATGCTAAATGTGATATAATTCAAGCTCAGCTACGTTGACAGATATTAAATAACTTTTTCATTTAATTTTAAGTTTCGCTCCATGAAACTTATGTTATTTTCCAATAACTTCCAAACTAAAAGTTGAAAATCAATTTTTACACCTAATTCAATTGTTGTTTTGCTATCGACGATATGTCAAACGTCAAAAAGCAGTAAAAATATACATCTCCTCACATCACTAAGATATGTAGGGCATCATAGAAGAAAAATTTGTTAATTTATCTAATATTCCATTTACCCAATTATTTTTATTATTATTATATAACAATTAATTTAACAATTATTTAATAATTATTTTATATTATTATTATTATTATTATTTAATTAGATTATTATTATTTATCCAAAAAAACATGCACCTAAAAGTTCAGACTTAAAATAAACTACCAACACTATTTGATAAAGATTATCAAGAAGTGTTAATAAATTTAAAAAATAATTACAAAGTATGACAAATTGGGATTTCGCTACCAATTTAGAATATATACTAATTAGTGATATCTGTACCTTCTTTAGATTAACCGAAATTTAATTTACTAAAGGTTAAAACGACTTTTATATTTGTTTCAGAGCCATGTTGGATTTCTTCATTATCACGATCGCAATTCTTCTCATCACAGTTTGGATTCAATCGAAACCATTTTACTGGCGTAAATATGGAATACCATACAGCGTACCGTTACCAATACTTGGATCTATGGCGCCTGCTTTCTTCGGCCCATTTAGGAATACTTTTATCAATATGTACTCTAAAATCGGCGACAGCAAAGCGTTCGGTTTTCATTTTTTCAGAAGGCCATCTCTGTTGATTACTGATCCTGAATTGATAAAGAGAGTTACGATCAATGAAAATGAAAATGCTTTGGAAAGAGGATTTTTCACGGCCGATTACGATCCCATGGGAAAAGGACTTTTTTTCGCTGGTGGAGAAGAATGGAGAGAATTCAGACATAAAATGACGCCGTATTTTACTCCGGCAAGAATCAAAGGAATGATGCCTTATGTCCAACCTATCGGAGAAAGATTCACACAACATTTAGCTGACGAAGGAAAATTAGGACCAGTTGACGTTCACGACGCTTCAATGAAAATGGCTGTTGACGTCGTAATGGCGACTATATTCGGCCTTAAACCTGATGCCTTCGACAACAAAGACTCATTTTTCTTTGGCCTTCAGAAAGACCTTGTCAGTTTTATTTTTGGTTTTAAAACACTTATTGGAAATTTAATGCCATATGTGTATAATTTACTGGGTTTGACTATTTTATCTTCTCGTGCAAATGAACAAATTACGCATTTCGTTCATGACGTCATTGACCAAAGACTGAAAGGGATTGGAAATAGGATGGACTTTGTTCAGGGAATGGTCGAGTTGATGCAGAAAGAGGAAGCCAAGGATGATCAGAAAGTTGAGTATAATCCGGATGGAACCATGGTCGCTAGTAAGTTGCACACTATTTCTTTTTCAAGGATTTAGAGGATTTGAATTGAGAGGATATTATCAGGTTCTTCTTTCAGGCGGCGTGTCAGCAGTATGAACGAGTATTATAGCTTGATTGAGTTGCTATATTTTGAAATATAAAACAATTTAGTTGTTTGTTGAGATTATTTGTAACAGTTTAGCAGTTTTCATAACCGCAGAAGTTTAAAACGATAAATATACGGTCAGGTACTACACTCTGTACACCCTTGCCAACACTTCCCTCTAAAGTTGAGTCACTTTTCTGGCACGCCGCCAAGAAGAAGAAGCTGATAATTGCTTATCAATTTAAATAAGGCTCTTTATTATTGCCTACCTAGCAAAATCCACTTTTAAAAAAGTGAATTTTATTAAGATCTCATGACGTTTTTACAGCTCCTGTTTAATAAGTAAAAAAAGTAAAACAAAATACGTGTCGTAGATAAAACTAAAAAGTAAAGGGTGTCAAGGTATTGTATACACCACTCTCAAGTTCTACGGTGCGTACAACATAAGATTCATGAACTTGGGGATTTATTGACACAAGAATCTGTATGTAAAGAGTGCAGATTGGTGAATGTATATAAAATTAGCGTTCGCTAGCTTATTATTTTAGCTCCGTGTTTAGCATAGGAATGTCGAATTTAAGATTTTATCAGGTAGGCCAACACACAAGCATAAGACAAATCCAAAAAGTCCCCACAAATCTAAATCCGTTCAGTAGTGTAAGGCTATAAGTGCGTGAACATATAAAACTATCGTTCGCTAGCTCGGTTTTTCGCTCCGCTTTCAGTGTAGCAATGTCGAATTTGATAGGAGTAGGAATGTAAACAAGCATAAGACAAAACGAGAGAGTCCTCATACCTCAATATTTATTCAGCAGTTTAGGCTATAGGTGCGTCAACAAAAAGTGCAGAATGAATGAGAAGAAGAATGAGATGTCAAAAATGTCATTTTCAAACTTTTTTTCTCCACTTCTACTTGGCTGATTGAAATGATTTTTTTTTTATTTTTGATCTACAAGGCACGCAATCTAAAGATATTATAATATTATTTATGTACCTAGAGCTACTTTCACGTTACAGACCCTCAAAAACTCTACTTTGTTGCGTACAGTATAATATACACTGGCAGCTAAAGTATAGGTTTTTGACTTTTTTACTAACTATGCGGGATATTTTAACTTTTTTCTTGACACGGCAGGTGAACGCTGCTGCTTTCCTAAATATGGTAACTTCACAAAATGTTTTGCTATGAAAGTATTGTATATATTTTGTCAAATACTTATTTTGTTATTTAAATATTTCAATTTTTAGTATTAAATTTTAAATATTTCATTGCTTTGTTTAAATAAGTTATTAATTTAATTATTTCATGATTTAAATGTATACTAACATAAATGTACATTTACATCTATACTACATTATTGATTCCTTTCTAAATTAAAAAGTGACGTCGCCAATATACAGTTGTGGTACCAAGCTACCTTCTAGCGGAGAGTCACTTTGAGCCTATAGTTCTAGATAGGTAGTGAGTATGGGATAGAGCAGGAGGGAAGTAGTGCAGTTGAAAGAGAAGGGGTAGAGTTTAGTACACACACCCTAAGCTAGAGTCACAGGGACCCATAAGGGCCAAAAAGTGTCACCACCGCTTAAAAATAGATGGGCAGGGTACTAATTGCCCTATATAGAGTTTAAAATAATTGGAGAAGAATATATTTTTTTTTTAAGAAAATATTTTTTTTATTTTCTTATGATCCATAAATGACTTATTCAAACAAGGTAAGAATAACCTTAATAAATTTAATAAACCTGTAATAAATGTCTACAATTAGCCACTACACATTAATAAAGAACTACAATTACACTCGACATGTTTATAACCTGACGATAGGAAGGATGTAGTAGTGCTACGAGTGCCCGAGGGAGTAGTGGTGGGGGTTGGTGACACTATTTTACATTGAGAAGGCCTGATATGTTCCTTATACATGAGATAGGAACTTTATACAAGTTCCTTGGCTAGATTTAATTAAGCTAATGCACCTTCACTTGACTTCAGAACGAATTTGATTTCTGTAAATAGTAAAGCAAGTATATTGTATAACCTTTTGATTAATGTTTACACCACAATTACCTTTGGTGCATGTGTCTAAGTACTTTTGAGCTGTACTAAAACTTAGGCTGATTGCAGTTTAAATATTAGCATTTAGCAAAATTTTAAATCCATAGTATAATTAATAATATAGCGATTAAAAATTCTAAAAAACACTCTTGGATTAATAAATCACTAAATAATTAAGACATATAAACAACGATTCAATGCAAATGTTATTTTTTCAGAGTTCAATCGCTTCTGTATAACGGGGCAGTGTGCCCTGATGTACTTAGCTGGGACGGAAACGACCGGGAATACGTTGTCTTTTTTACTCTATGAGTTGGCAGTGAATCCTGAGATACAACAGACTGCTCGAGATGAGATAGTGGCTATGATTCAAAGAACTAATAACAAGTATGGACTAGAAGACTTTAACGGACTCCACTATGTACACATGGTGTTGAAAGGTAATGATTTATGTCTCAGAAAGTTGTATATTCCGTTAGAACAATGGTTCTAGTTCGGGAAGCCGAAGAAGGAATCATTGAGGCACCATTACCTTTAGTGAAAAACTAAAAAAAGGTGAATTAATTAAGATATTGAATATATCTTGAATTAGTTCCAATATTCCACATTAAACTCAGTTTACAAGAATAAAATTTGGAACAGTTAAGCTTTTAACATTATAGGTAACAATTTTTTTATTATAAGTAATCTCCTCATAAAAGTGTATGTAACTAATACAGGATTCTTTTGTCTGTGTTTAGTGCATGCTTTAGAAGAAGCTAACAATTTGGACTTTCCTTACTAAATATGCCTTTGAGATATTTCAGGTTCTCCTGCAGTGTTGCCACTCATTTCTACAACTAATTTTCTTCTCTTAATTGCCATGAAAGTCATTTTATCTTTGAAGCCAACATGAATTTTCACGTTAGTTCTGACTGATTACAGAAACGTTGAGGAAGTATCCAGTCCTTGTTATATACGGACGTAACTGCACAAGAAGTTTCAAACTAGATGGAATAGATATTCCAAAGAATACTTTGATGTTCATAGCACCAATATGTTTTCAAAACGATCCTAAATATTTCCCGGAACCAGAGAAATTCTTACCTGAAAGATTCGCAGATGACAATATTGTACCTGGAACATATGCTCCTTTTGGACTGGGCCCCAGAACTTGTATTGGTATGTGAAATTAATTCAATAAAAAACCTACCGCCTAATACATGGATATTTTTCAGATATTTTGCTTCTATTTCATAAAACATTTAAAGACATGCAATACATCATGGATAAAAAGACAATGCTCTACACATTTGAAACATTCACAAGAACACCAACTATTGTATGCTGAAAGTCTAAAGATAACTCCTACAAAGCAAGGAATCTACCTTGACGCCTTTATCATGGAGAGGCTTTAACCATAAATTTTAAAATGATAATAAAGTTTCAGCAAGAATTTTCATTACTAGCAAATGAAATTTTCATACACTTCCAAGAAGTGTGAATAATTGATGGGTGGTCTGAATCGTGAAAAGCATTGTGTTCAAATTCCAAAAATATTTAAGTCTTTTTTGGATAAGTCATGTCGGTATATGTTTATTTAGTTTTATACTTTGTGATTATAATGTGCTGTCACCAAAATATAATTACCAGGTCACTAAAATGGAGGAACTTGTACTTTAGTTAATTGCTCTCGAAGTTTTATTAAGTTAAGTCAAACATTTTGAATTTAAATGAGGAAGGGTACTTTGTCCCTCTCTGTATAATTGCTAGGCTAGTGGCATTTTAAATGTCATCTCAAAAATTTCCCCCTAATAAGAATAAAAAATGAAGTAAGGTGCATTACTTAGCTGCTACGCGGTTTTGGTACTTAGGGCAACCCAGGGCCGCTAGTGGCCTCATAGCATTGCTGCATTTTGTAGCTGCATCCTTTTGTACCAATTGTCCTTGAATGGCGTTTAACATTAAAGCGAATTTCCAAAGAAGAAGACAAATATACCAGCACCACATTTTAAGTCTAATTGTCTCATCCTCGATAGTAATTATAAATATGACGTCATTTATATATATACACACACACACACACACACACCACATATATATAATATATAATATATATATATATATATATATATATATATATATATATATATACATATATACACTCGAAATGTATTCTAGTGTGGTTTCTATCATGTAATTTAGACAGTCCAGCCACATCAAGGCCTCCTTTTTAAATCTTCCAGTTTTTATGATATACTTTCAAAATTCTTGAATTCTTGTTTCAGGAATGAAATTCGCTCAGACAGAAATCTACATGGCGCTGTGTAAACTGCTGCCAAAGTATAAATTATCTCCCTCGAATAAAACTGATGTTCCTATGAAGTTTAACTACAACCCCACTCTTTGTCCTGCTAATGGAATTTGGTTGAACATTGAAGAAATTAAATGAATAATTTAAAAAATACTTGTTTTTTGCGCTCTTTCCTTTCTTGTTGTTTCGTTATTGTTTGGGAAAATGTTCAAGGTTTATCACAAGGTTAAGCACCATTGTGACCACAAAAAGAAACCTTCCATTCCTTATGTTTTAATTTTTTTGCACGCATTAACCTGTAGGGTCATATTAGCGTTTTCCTAAAAACAAATTTCACAAATATACCCCTGAGTATTGTTTTCATGAGAGATAGTATTCATCCAATCATCTAGGAAGCACACCCTCTGTGCATGGCGGCACACATGATTATGAACTGGGCACAGTTTGCCCAGTTCATCGAGCCGTACCCAACTTTTTTACAAAAATCTACCGCTGTAGTTGTGCTATTCGGAAAATATTTTTATGACGTCATTAACCCACAATAATGACTCAGCAAAAATTTTGAAAAATCATTAAACGCGGAAAATTATGCGATCAAATTGAGATGTGGCACGGCACGCATGTGACTATATATAAGACTAACATATGTGCCAAGTTTTATCTCATTATCAGTATTAGTTCAATTTTTATTGAATGACTTGTGTACTTTTTTAAAAAATTGTAAAAAAATAGAAAATGGTCCAATTGAGTTGATGTTTGATAAAATAGTATACCATTACTTAATAAATAAGTACACTAAGTTACGTTTCAATACAAAAAATATATATTTATGATTTTAGTTGGATTATAAAAAGTAAGGAACTATGTTTTCAAAAAGATCCTAAATATTTCCCGGACCCAGAAAAATTCTTACCTAATAGATTCGCAGATGATAATATTGTACCTGGAACATATGCTCTTTTTGGACTAGGTCCCAGGACTTGTATTGGTATGTGTATTTAATTCAATAAAAACTAACCGCCTGATACGTGGATATTTATCAGATCTTTTGCTTCTATTTCAGAAAAGACAATGCTCTACACTTTTGAAAACTTCAGAAGAACACTAACTATTTTATGTTAAAAGTCTAAAGATAACTCCTACAAAGCAAGGAATCTACCTTGACGCCTTTATCATGGAGAGGCATTAACCATAAATTTTAAAATGATGATACAGTTTCAGCGAAAAAATTCCATTACTAGCCTTGCAAGTTTGAATAATTGGAAAATATGTGAATAAACATGGTGTTCAAATTCCTATAGAAATGATAAATTTAATTGGAAATATTTAAAACATTTTTGGATAACTTATCTCGGTATCTGTTTCTTTGGTTTTATATTTTGTGATTATAATGTCCTAATACCAAAAGAGAATTAACAGGCCTCTAAAATGGAGGAACTTATACTTCAGTTAATTACTCTCGAAGTTTCATCAAGTTAAGTCAAACATTTTGAATTTAAATTACTTTATCACTCTATTTATACTTCTCTAGACCTTTTAAAATCTTCCTGTTTTTATGATTATCTTACAAAATTCTTGTTTCAGGAGTGAAATTCGCTCAAACAGAAATCTACATGGCACTGTGTAAACTGCTGCCAAAATATAAATTATCTCTCTTGAATAAAACTGATGTTCCTATGAAGTTCAACTATAAACCCTCTCTATGTCCTGCTAATGGAATTTGGTTGAACATTGAAAAAATTAAATAAAAAATACTTGTTTTCACGCTCTTTTCTTTCTTTTAGTTTCTATATTGTTTGGGAAAATGTTCAGTGATAATATCCTTCATGTGTTTAAGGTTTATTGTCACATGATTCAGCACTATAGTGACCACAATAACAAACCTTCCTATCCTTATGTTTTGAATTGCCAGTAGTACTAAAAGGGGGAAAAAACAAGAAACAAAAAGGAAACAACAATTGTTTTAAACAAGAACCAAAACATCTTCACGTTAGGATTTTATTATCCTTTCTTAGACCAAGTAAAAAACAAACTCAGAAAAATTGCAGACATAATTTTAAATTTATCTCATGTATTTCTGGCTTAATGTAATTGTTTTAGTGAATTTTCAGTTCAAAAATAATTACACATAATTTTATATGTCAAAAATAAGAAATATATGAAAAATTAATGTTTAAAAGTAATAACTTTCTAATGGAGAGATATTTTAAGAAATTAAACACTGCGGATTACAAAAACAGTAACATTTAGCTAGAAATATAAATGATAAATTTAAATTTAATAGGTAAGTAATGTTGACGGATTTGGCAATATAGTTTGTTTACCAAAGTTTAAAGACTTCTCATTTAAATTTTTAAATGAAAGTAAAACTTATAATTGAGAGGTCTCTATATGCAAGAAACGTTTTATAAAGGGAAATAAGTTTTAATTGCCACAAATACGGCAAATCACTAAAAAATTCTGGCGCGGTGGTCCGCATGTCGGGCGAATTTCCTTTGGATGCGTGTTTCCGTGCTTTTTACATTATATAAGTTTACAACTACTAAATAAATAATTCCGGCGCGGTGGTCCGCTGTCGGGCGAATTTCATTTAGAATGCGTGTTTCCGTGCTAAACAACCCATTTCTTGCTTATGCAAGAACCATGCCCATTGCGTGGTTTCGGTTCATGCTTTAGAACCTAAGCAGTTACTCAATTGTCAAGCACTGCTCGTAACTCATTTTGTCTGTATTTTCCAAAGGAAATGCGCATAACTATCCAGTTAGTTGCACAAAACTATGCCTCTAAAATTAGAAGTACGCACTATTATTTGCACTAGTTTAAAGATTAGTTACTTATCTTTAAGCTTAGTCAGTTATCTTTAAAGGTTTTAGCGCATTTCCTTTGGAAAATACAGACAAAATGAGTTACGAGCAGTGCTTGACAATTGAGTAACTGCTTAGGTTCTAAAGCATGAACCGAAACCACGCAATGGGCATGGTTCTTGCATAAGCAAGAAATGGGTTGTTTAGCACGGAAACACGCATCCAAAGGAAATTCGCCCAACATGCGGACCACCGCGCCAGAATTATTTTCTAGTTGTAAACTTATATTAGGTAAAAAAACTATAAATAATTATTGTCCCTACTAGGATTTGAACCCAGTACTCTGGGTTTGAGTGGTCGTATTGACCGGACCACTGCCATTCAACTCAGAGGCCCTAAAAACATTGAAAACGACACCCAACTCGAAATTTAATTTTTAACGACCGTAATTTTGGTTTTCTATAATTTTTGTGTTTTTCGACTTTTTTGGTAACTTAAAGTGGTCGTATCGACTTCGGACGGTTTCATTCGATTCAGCGCCCAAAATTACATAGAAAACGACACCCTACTCGAAATTTATTTTTTATCGACCTAAATTTTGGTTTTGGGTAATTTACAATGGGTTTTCGACTTTTTGGTCACTTAGAGTGGTCGTATCGACTTCGGACCGGTTTCATTCGATTTAGCATCTCAAAAAACATAAATGATGACCTTTTTCGCGGCAAAAAATATTAACACTGAATTTTGCCGAATTTTTGAAAATTTCGCTGACTCAGCAAACCGGGTTAATGACGTCACAAAAACCTGGTTTTCAATAGGGTTCGTGTCCTCCCGAAGGTTGATTTTTGTACCAAGTATGGTTAAAAATATTAATCCGTTCGAAAGATAGAGTGTTTACAAGAAAGTGTCTAGAAATACATAGTATATATATATATATATATATATATAATATATATATATATATATATATATATATATATATATATATATATATATACATATATATATATATATATATATATATATATATATATATATATATATATATATATATATAATATCTCGCGAAACTTATTTTTTCGTCATTAGGGACCTCTGAAACGGATTTGTGTCGTGGTCCGAGGTTCAAATTCCGCCATGACGCCTATCCCATTAGGCGAATTTCCAAAGGAAATTCGCTAAAAACTCATCCACTCCCCCCCCCCTCCTACTATATGGAAGGCCTCCCTTCCAAAAAATCTACCTTCCCCCACTCCCCCCTTCTCAGGCATATACATACATATGTATATATATATATATATATATATATATATATATATATATATATATATATATATATATATACATATATATTCCTTACCTGGGATACCGCCCCTTCTAAAAAACTTAACCCCCCTCCTTCATGATCCCAATTACATAAGCTTATTTTTTTCTTTGAAAATTCGCTAAAAGGAGTGAAACCCGTAATACAAGTTTAAAAATATGTATGAAAATATTTATCCTAAACCTGGGTCATAACTATATTTTTTTTACTTTCTTTGTGTATTTTTTACCATGCACAGTTGCGGGCTAGACTTGAGAAATGAAAACTACAGAAATGATTATGAGAGAAGTACCAATCTAATTAAAAAACCCCCCTATGAGGGAAGCGATTCTATTGGTCCTCAAACTAAATCTAAGATGGGTGACCAATGAAATTGTTTTCCCCCGCCGGGTTTACTAATCTTTTACGGCCATGATAATCACTTCTCTTAATATCAGTTATATTATTCTTATCTTTAATTAACCTGTAGTAGGTAAATAAATAATGCATTTATCAAATAGTTTCAAATAAAATTATTATTTCAATTTTTAACGTTATAGTGATTGGTGATGAAATAAAATAAGAACTTGTATAAGATTAATTAGTGTGTTTAATTTTTATAAACTTTTATTTTATCAATTTAATATTTTTGTTTATTTCTTTTATACTAATACGTGAATGAGACATTCATGTTTTTAATAAGCACTTATTTATTTGTTTTCATATGTGAATAAGGTATTGATGTTTTTAATTAACACCTATTTGTTTGTTTTCATATGTGAATGTGAATAGGATATTGATGTTTCATATAAATATTTATTTGTTTTTTATACGCGAATAAGGTATTGGTGTTTTTAATAAACACTTATTTGTTTGTTTTCATGCGTAAAAAAGGTAATGGTGTTTCTAATAAACGCTTATTTGTTTGTTTTCATGCGTAAAAAAGGTATTTGTGTTTCTAATAAACACTTATTTGTTTGTTTTCGTACGAAAATTAGGTAATGGTGTTTCTAATAAACACTTATTTGTTTATTTGTTTGTTTTCATACGTAAATAAGGTATTGGTGTTTCTAATAAACACTTATTTGTTTGTTTTCATGCGTAAATAAGGTATTGATTATTTAATAAACTCTTATATGTTTTATACGCGAATAGGATAAGGTATTAAGTGATGATTTTAATAAGCAACATAGATTATTTTTGTTGCTCATTAAAAAATAAGCATGCATTCTCTGCAATGCAGATAACTTGCGGTGGAGATTTTTGTGCGTAATGGGAATTGAGCGTTCTATAAATGCTTAATACATGTTAGTTTTATTTCGCGTAGGAGCATCCTCTTAATTTCTACTAAGACTGTGAGTAGTTTCGTCCTGGGAGTCTAACCAAGAATCTTTAATATAGGGGATGACGCGCTAAATCTATGTGCCATGTAACAAAGTGACTCCGTTGAGGATAAAAAAAAACTAGAGAGGCACCTGTCTCAAAAGTAATTTCAAAATAAAGTATAATTAAAACTTTTATCAATAATAATTAAAAATAACAAAGGTAGGTCAGTTATATCTTTTATTTTCTCTCAAGTATTTGATGAAGACTAAGATATAATATAACTACTGTAATAATCCTGTGAATATATATATATATATATATATATATATATTATATATATATATATATATATATATATATATATATATATATATATATATATATATATATATATATATGAGAATTGAATTGATAAACAAGTGTTATACTCGTTACATAATCCGTGTTTCACGTCTTTTGGTATAAACTTGCTTGGAAAAATAACTTCGCTCTTATTTCTCAATTTTAAACGTCCATGGGGTCAGTAAAGTTAAGAAAACTTGGGTAGATTGTCGGGGATAGAAAGTTTGGTCCAACTTCCTATCTTTGGGACTCATCAAAAGTAAAACGGTCTGTTAACTGCATACATTTAAACTCTGCTTGCTTTACCGCTTAGGTAAAGCACCGTTACCGTTACCGTTAGGATCTTTTAACGGCCTTTCAGTGAGGTGCCTAAGCGGCTCTTTACGCCGACTACGCGATGTGCTTAGAGGTGTATTATTATTTTTTATTCTCTAATGCTTTATCTGCAAATATTCTAGTCTTGCCCACAGCCCTTAGGTAATACATGACCTGCACATGACTAGCATATAAAGCCCGAAGTGATATTTACCTACTAGTAGAATTAGAATAACAAAATATTCTAAAAACAAGAGTGATGACCGATGACTATGACTCCAAAAGTTGTGCTATTTGTTTATTCAATAGATGAACTAAGTGAGTCAGAAAATCTTAGGTACTATAGTATGACACACGGTTAAAATCAGGTGACAGCGTACGAAAATAGTGCTGAGGAACCAATGAGATTTGCCTGATATGAAATTTTAGGTGTGGTTTAACATCCAGGACTATCCTTATTGGCTCCCTCGCATTATTTTGACATTAACTGATTTTAACCGTGTGTCATACTATAAGGGAGTGAAAATGGGAGGTTGATCGTAGCTGCTTTTATTTATTTATTTATTTATTTTTTTTTTCAGCACCATGTTGGACTATTTATTATTCATTATTGCTTTTCTTCTTTTGACACTATGGTTGCAATCCAAACCCTTCATATGGATGAAAGCTGGAATTCCCTACACCGTACCTTTACCAATTTTCGGTTCAATGGCTCCGGCTTTGTTTACTAGATTAGGAATATTTTTTGGAAACATGTATAAAAAGATTGGTCCAAACGACAAATGTTATGGCTTTCATTTTTTCGGCGGTATGCCAGCACTTATTTTAAAAGATCCGGAGTTAATTAAAAAAGTTATGATCAATTATGCCGATCATTTCATGGATAGAGGGTTTCATTCCGAGGAAGCTTACGATCCTATGTCCAAAGGTCTGTTCTTCTCAAGAGGCGAACAGTGGCGAATGTACAGAAGTAAGATGACTCCCTATTTTACGCCAGCAAGACTAAAAGGGATGCTGCCACTGATTATACCAACGGCTGAAAAATACAGAGATTATATCATGAAAGAAGGTAAAATGGGGCCAGTAGATGTTCACCAGGCGTCTATGAAGTTAGCAGTTGATGCCGTCACCAAAACTATATTTGGGCTTCAACCCGACGCGTTTGACAATCCAAATTCCTTCTTCTTCGGACTTCAAAGAGAGTTTCTTAGTTTTAGATTCAATCTCAAAACGTTTTTCGGAATTTTATCACCTAGATTGTACAGATTATTTGGGTTTACAATATTCAGTGCTAAGGCAACCCGAACTATGAAGAAGTTCGTTGTTGATGTGGTAGAGCAAAGAATCAAAGGCGTTGGTATCAGACCGGACTTCTTGCAAGGAATGGTAGATCTTTATCAAAAAGAAGACAAAAATGATTATCAAATTAAGTACAATAAAGATGGATCGAGAGTTGCAAGTAAGTAAAGCAAGCGTCATTTGCTGATGATAATTCCTTAATATGATTTTGAAGTTTTAATTTCAAAGTAATTAGAAAAGTTTGGAAAAACTTCACAGGTGATAGAGTGAAGTGACAAATGTTTATTTATCCTTAACAATAAGTCCATTTATCTCGCATAAACATTAAGCATATTCGACTTTAGCTTTAGACTAATATATATTACAGTCTATCGACTACTTTAAAAATCTTGACAGGTCAGTTTAGGCACCACCGATTCAGGGATTTGAAATTGAAAAATTGCAGGGAATTTTTTCTAAAGAAAAAATCCTTGCAAGAAATGAGCGGGAAAAACTAATAAACAAATCAGGTTATTTTCCCTGTATTTTCTTGGCGATGATATTTTTACATTTTTTTGTAGTTTTATTTTATGATTAATTTTAAAGTAGTTTTCAATGCGATGTAAACACAAGAAGAGCCACAAACAAAGTGAATGATAAGAAAAGAAGATTATTTCTCTACAGCGGTTATGGGGGTAGGGATTTTTTCTCTTTTCAAGTGAAGGGTTGGCAGTGGCTTCTTTGATTGGTCTATCCCCAATATGCTTATGACCTTGGGGGGATAGAATTAAACTAAACGATAGACTGTACAGACATAATAATATATTAAGTTTTGAGGCAAACTTAACTTCCTAATATTTTACTTAAAATAATAAAGGTTTGTCAATTACATGTCATTTATGTGTAGTGTTTAAGGTACGCGGCCAATACACAGAATGAATGGACATTAGTCATGGGTTCAATCCCAGCTCGGGCCTCAAGGATTTTTATGAGAGGGATAAAAATTCTGCGTACCACGTCCTCCAGAAGGGACGTAAAGCCGGTGGTCTCAAGCCTGTGCGTTGTCAGGCACTTGTTAAAGATCCCTTACCTTAAATGAAACTGGGTATAGGCAAAATTTAGGACCCTCATTGTAGATTCATTATAGTACTATACTGTTTCAGCCTTGTAGTTTAAAGTGTGTGGAGGTTTGGTTTAACAGTGAGAGCACGTGTTGTTCCTAATGTTCACTATACTATAAGAGTCAGGGAAAATATGTATGATTGCTTGAAAAAGCATAAGAGGAACCTTAGAAATTCACGGCTCTTCTGTCTAGATTAGATGAAATATACCTACACTTAAAATTAAAAGGAGTAGAACACTATCTTAGGGAGCTGGCAAAAAGGGCCCAACAACGTGGCCTACTTGCCTGGTAGTTACTACCACCCCACCCATATTACTATCACAACTATCACTACTCCAGATTAACAGATTACTCTATTCTAACCAACATGAAATTCTAAGCAACTCAAGGGGCGTATGCGCCCCTGACAATTTGTGTTCTGCTAGTAATATGCTCATTGTAGACATAGTTCTGAGTGATAAATTTATTTAAGCGCATCATAAATAATGACACTTTTTACGCTTTGTCAAGGATTCGATATGATCGGAGTTTCCGGACAATGTTTCATGATGTACGCTGCTGGAACCGAAACAACTGGAAATACTATGACGTTCCTTCTCTACGAATTAGCTAAGCATCAAGTAATTCAGCAAATAGCTAGGGATGAAATAAACGAAATGATTCAGCGAACTAACGATCAGTATGGGTTAGATGATCTGTATGGATTGCATTACGTAAATATGGTTCTAAAAGGTAGATGTGTGTTCCTCAATTCCAGCTATAATGTTGACAAAGCAGAAAAATATTACCTTTAGTTTATACAAACACTTTTAGCGGTGAAATATAGAAATGACCAAACCTATTTGGTGATTATTAAATATACACCTTGCGCCTTTGCAAAGCAACACAACACAATATCTAAAGTTCATCGGTGTAAATGACCATACCAGGAAATATAGAAGCATATTTAATCATCACCAAACCTATGTGGTCATTTTTAGATTTCACAGGATCATTTTGATTTTAAATGCTTATTTTGGGATTAAACAGTCGAGGATCATGGCAACTAAAAAAACACCGGTGTCTTTTTCCAAAAATTCCAGAGGGATTCCACCTCATGTATAAGCTTTACATGTTATCATTATGTTTACTGTTACCACTTCTTATTCCACCTCTTATAATTCACGTGTTCGTTATTATACACTAGGTCGCTGCAGTATCATTGCAGATCAACAGTGGCAATTGCAGCGCAGTAGTGGCAAATCAAATGTTTGAAAACACAACATGTTCGAAATCAGTTCTAGTTTTTTTTCTGCTGAAGCGTTTTGTTGCTAAACAATTCAAAAATAAATGGACCAAATATATGTATATTTAGCGCATTTATTCAATAACCTATGGTCGATAAATTGTGTAGTTTAAAATTCATTACGCGGTTTTTTACTTTCAGAAACGCTAAGGAAGTACCCAATTGTAGTCATATACACACGCAAATGTACTAAAACATTGCAATTAGAAGAATTGACAATTCCAGCCGGTACGATGATCATGATAGCTAACATGGGCATTCACCATGATCCCACATATTACCCGGAGCCTGACAAATTCATTCCCGAGAGATTTGCTGATGACAATTTTGCAACTGGAACCTACACACCTTTTGGGCTTGGAGCTAGAACTTGTATCGGTAACTTTAAATTCATGATTTTACTTGTCTTTACTTTTCCTCATTTATATCGTCAATATGTAGAAAAAGTATTGTGTTTGTATTAAAAAACCGAAACTATATATATGTAACTATTCCAACTAACAATAACTTTTCCACCATCTAAACTATATAATTTTATGAGGAAGTGGTCAGATAGGTAAAGAAAACACAAAATTTGACCACTTCCTCATAAAATTATATAGTTTAAATAGTTTGGTCAATAATTTTATATTAATTTTCCACCATCCATCATCCCCCACTTAGTGTGTATTTAAGACCCTCTGAGTTGTTTAATACCAAATTGTGTGCCTACAAGAGTGTGTTGAAATTATCGGAGCTTCAATGCTAACAAACATACACACAGAATCTTGGGTTATCACCGTTTCATTATCCTACAACTGAGAATGCTCTTACAATATATCCTCTAGACTAGAGGTTTCTCTACATATTGCTTTTCCCTATGCACTGGTGTCGTCTTTTGTAAACTATGGAACTAATTTTCTTAATATTTACTTTTCAGGGAAGAAATTCGCTCAAACTGAAATAGTTCTTGGTTTGTGTAAACTTCTGCCGAGATGTAAGCTGACGTTATCAGATAAAAATAAAGACCCAGTTGAGTTATCACACAACCCTACATTGAGTCCAGCAAATGGACTTTGGCTCAATATAGAAGAAATATAAGAATTTCATCAACAATAAGTTATCTTTTTTTGAATTCGAAACAAATCTTTATAATTGTTTAAAGAAAACGGAACCTTCTACACCTAAAAACAAATTATAACCCGTATAAGGTTATATTGGAGAAAGTTGAAACTAAGATAACTAAGCATGTGTCTACTTTGGGACTCTCACACATTAAGCACCCAGTTATTACCAATTTAGGATCATGTTTAATTTTATTTCTGATCTCATTTTAACTAATTTATTTCTTTTAACATTTTTAAACAATTTTTGTATTTTCGTTTCAAAGGTGCATTTTGATTATTTGCTTTTGTTTGCCTTAATAAATGAGGAATTATTGTAATGTTATTTTCTTATTAACTTTTCTTTCCTAAAAATATTTATGGGTGTTAAAATAGTGTTTCTCTTTTTAAAATAGAAAAATTTGATAGATAAAATGTTTATATTACAACTCTTAAATGTTCTTATACAATAGTTAACATTTCTTAAAAATTAAATTTTAAAATTTAAACTATTTTATGGCGAACAAGGTGAAATAATGGACATTTGATGGTAAAAAATGGGACCAGCTGACCATATAAAATGAGCAGTAAATTAAGTGTTTTAAAATTCTCATATTCATGGTCTTTTATGTTTTATACATTAGGTTTGGTAATAGGGCTCTAGAATCTGGGAGTCACCAATCTAATTTGATTGACCAATCCTGGGATGGGCTCAATGGAACCGTACAAGACGTCTAAGCGGCTTGGAAAATATGTCGATAGGAAAAAAACTAAATTGATGGATAAACTCAGGCATCGTACCTCGCAAAACTTTCTACCTAATGATGCATCAGATGAAAATCCAAACAAATAAAAGTGGTTTTTTATTGGTTGAAGGAAATACATTTTGCTCCTAACATTTTTTTAGAAGGAAGAAAGTAGTGGAAAATTTTGCCAAACCCTGAAGCGTTCATGGCTCAAAAGCTCAACCACTCCCATCATTCGATTATTAAGATCTTTTAAAAAGCATTTATTAGTAAATATAACTGTTTGTAATCTCTTTGGAATAATTGTAAGTTTTTCGTTGTAAGGAACTCACTCACTGTAGGTATTTTCAAAATATGGAACGAAGTTTGTTTTACATCAAATTGTTTAAGAACAATGCATTTATCGAAAGTAAGGGGGCTGTAAGGGATGAACTTGTTTGTAAACTATGCCTCGGAGCAACAACAAAGTATAATATAACTTTGAAAGCTCGAGTAAAAGAGAAAGTGATTGTAATGATGAATATGGGTAGGAAACGAAATGGAAAGGGACCTGCGAGAGGAATTTATACCGGGAATCTGCCAACTGCACTGGGCGCGGCTCTTTGCGCTTGTTTTCTTTTAATAAATTATCATCTTGCTTACTTATATTTGAAAAGTTAGAGGCTAGGCTTTGCTAGCATCATAGTTAAGCCCGTATTCACCAACAAAAAGAATTAGTTTAAACTACGGTTTAGTAAAATCCGTTTAAACCTGAATTAATTTTCACCAACATTTACAAAATGATGCACACGCGATGTTCTTTTAGGGATCATTTATCTAACCTCATCAAATTTTTACGCTTAATTAGGCATTTATTGATGTTAATTAAACATTCAAATTATATACCATTTGATGCTACCAAGTTTTGCAAAACATGAAGAGGTGACACAATATAATTGTGTGTAAGGCACCTAGGAAATATAAAAAGTAAAATGCAATGCAACATCTGGGAACTGTTTTATCATTCGACATTCGTCATAATCGACAGAGTGAACCTAAACTTACTCCGCCCTTCAAAAAACTTTACTTTAAAAAAATATAAAGTAAAGTTTTTACCAGAGAAGACAAAAATTCACATCGGATTCGCAATGCTCATCTTCCCTACTTCAGACTCGCTTCGCTCGTCCTCAGATAGTAAATACATTCAAAGAATCAGCTACCGTCGATACTTGCTGTTGGATATGAATATCCCTGGGCCCCGACTGCTGATGATGGCGTTATGCCGAAACCGATCCAGGGATATTCATATCCAACAGCAAGTATTGACGGTAGCTGATTCTTTGATTACTTCTTCAACTTGCGGTAAATACAACCTTTTTAAGTAAATACATTCCTTTCGTCCTCATAGGCCACCCATCCAGGCACTGGCCTTGCTGATGCTGCTTAATGTTTTTGATCCAACAAATATCATATATACTTGTCACATTGAAACAACACTTAGTGTACTTATTTATTACGTAATGGTATAAACCTTGTACTGAATTACAACTCAATTAAACTAATTTCTCATTTTTTATAATTTTTAAAAAAACGTACACAAGTCATTTAATAGAATTTGATAACTAATGCTGATAATGATATTAAACTTAGCACATATGTTAGTCTTATAAATGGCAATATACGTGCCAAACCTCAATCAAATCGCATAATTTTTCCGCGTTTTATGAATTTTCTTTATTTTTGCTTAGTCATTATTGTGAGTTAATGACGTCATAAAAAAATTCCGATTAGCACAACTACAGTGGTAGACTATTTTACAAATTTTACATTTTACAAACACACACATGCAGACAGACAACTTTGTGAAACCCACTTTTGAGGCCTTTAACATACCCAAAACGGATAATTCCAATGACATCCGGTTTGGATTTTTTGCAAACACATTAATATAATAATAATATATTATATTATTGTGTTTGCGAAAAACTCCAATACTTTTCCTAAATATATACCTACGATATAAATGAGGAAAAGTAAAAAAAAAAAAAAAACTCAAACATAGCATAGGGCAGATATAGCAGTGTTGCTTTGACAACATTCCTTTATTTCTCTATTTTTACCTTTCCTCATTTATACCGTAAGTATATAGAAAAAGTATTGCGTTTGCAAAAAAAATCCGAAACCGGGAAGTCACTAGAATTATCCGTTACAAGTGTTTTTGTAGCCTCCAAAGTTGTTTTCACTAAGTTGCCTGTCTGTAAGTTGTGTGTGGGTGTTTAAATATTTTTTATCATGACATCATTAAACCGTAATATTTAAATTATAAGCGCTAGTGGATTCTATACCATAGGAATGTAAATAAAAGTGTATCCACAAATAAATTTCAACTAATGTAATGATGACAAAACCGGCTTTCAACCTAATACAGGTCATCCTCAGTTCCGGTGAGAAGAAGCTCATTTTTTCTCTTGAATCTTGTTACAAGATTTGAGACTAGATGCAGACTCAAATCTTGTAACAAGACTCAAGAGGAAAAATTAGCTTCTTCTCACCGGCACTGAGGATGACCTCTATTAGGTTGAAAGCCGGTTTTGTCATCATTTCATAGGTTGAAATTTATTTGTGGATACACTTTTATTTACATCCTTAACCCGTAATAATGACTCAGCAAAAATGTCAAAAATCCTAAAACGCGAAAAAACTTTGCGATCGGATTGACGCATCTAGTCATATGTATATATGACTCATATGTGCCAAGTTTCATCTTATGATTTGCATTACTTTAATTTTTATCAGATGACTTGTGTACGTTTTTAAAAAAAATGAAAAATTCGGAAAATAATCCAATTGAGTTGAAAAAAAAATTCTATTCTATTTGGTAAAAAGTATACTTTGCGTAAAAAATAAGTTCACTTGGTTTTTTTTCAATACGAGAGGCATATCTATGATTTTTGTTGAATCATAAAAGTTAAGTTGCATCGAGCGACGTCAGTGCCTAAATAAATGACAGCTGGGAATGAAACGGGTGAATTTACTATCTGAGGACGAGTCAAACGAGTTCGAAGACTTGTAGTATAAATTTAACGACTTGTATATTCTAAAGACGAGCGAAGCGAGTCAGGAGTAGGGAGGATAAGCGTAGCGACGACTTTTCCATGTGATAAGGAAATGTTCTGAGGTACCCCGTACCCGATGTTTTGCAATGCATATTACTAACTCATTTATTTATTGTGTGCTATATGATATCTCCCACTAGTATGAAAGTAGTTAACAAAGCGCCAGTATAATGGAGAGAATGTTTAGCACGTTAGAGGTTAAATGTTAAACTGATGAAAGTTGTTTCCTTCTATTCTGCTTTTTTTAAAATAATTGAATATATATGTAAATAATCTGATGAAGAATAATTTACAGAGTGGTATTGCATGTAGAGGTTCAATTTCTTAATTTTTGTTTAGTGGATGCTTTAGGACAATAGACTATTTTAGTTGATTTCCAAAGAAAAGTGAGCTTATTTGGTTTAAGTCATGAAAGGGGAGATGGAGAAGGTACTTTTTTGAAAATGGGGTGTATATATAATATACATATGTATGTATGTATGTATATATATATTGTCTATTGAATGCTATGTGTTCAAATAACAACCTTTGATTCCTATGTATTAACAACAGTAGGTGAGAATAAGTTTATTCCTATCTATTTGTCGTGTAATCACTTGTATTTTAGTTATTAGAGACGAGATATTATGGCCTCATACAAATCATAACATACATTGCCGTATTGCTTATTTAGCCGAGTCATCAAAAATGCAGGCGCAACTAATTTTTATTTCATGATTAAAACTATGATTGCCTCACGACCAAATTATTTGTTATAGTTGTTTTTATGAGTTGTTTAAAGTTGACTAAAAAGACTAGTTGTTACTGTAGCAATGGTTGCCCGCTTGTGGGGCATGGCGAGAAAAAAGTCGATCTTATTTTGTCCACTGTTTCATTTGGTGACGAGTTAACACCGAGCCTTATCAATTTATATTACTTTATCTTCGTGTTTTGAGTAAAGTTAACTAAAATTTGGTTTATTAATATTTGTATTTTAAGTTTTTGAGTATTTAAATTGATTTAGAAATATAGTATTATTTTGTGATAACAAATAGCAATATAACAACGAAGACAATTGTTATGTCCTTATTGATTCGCTTATTTCCTATAGCTATTGCATAATTTATTTTAGAAGTATGTATAAAACGTATTTATCATATTTCTAATGTGAGTTCCTTTTATACATAGCACAATTAGCAATTAAGCAATTTTGCATTTCTTTATTGCTGGTGATATATACCATTTCATATACATTATAAAATACAGTTTTGTTTAAATATAAACTCTTAATCACAACTTGTCTTTTAGCGAACTTACTTTGAAAACCAATTGCTAATGGGATGGCTCGGGGGGTATTGTATTTTTTCGGTATGGTATTGGTATTTTTCTAAAATACAAAAATAATAACATATTATATTAATTGGTTTTAACAATTTGATTACTTTCTAATGAAATTGTTAAAAACCAATTCCTAATGTGTGGGGTGTAGGGTTAGTAGTGTTGTATTCATCTGTGCACATGCACATGCATTATAAGACTTCAATCAACTATCAAACTTTATATCTCCCTTAGTTAAGGACCTCGAAATATCAATAATAAAGCCTAACTTTTAAAGACCTCGGGACGATTGCTTCAGCAGGCGCCTGCCTTTAAAATATTAGAACTTAAAATTGATATTTGCCTTAAACTATGGAGAAATTTGTTTAATGTCAAATGAAATCCTATTGATGAAAAAACATAAAAATAATATCGAGTTATACCAGATATTATTGGTTTTTTATTCATCAAATTTTAGACTTAAGATTCAGCAAAGTTTATAGAAAGTACCTGAAAATGACCAAAATCCCCACCCTAAAACTGGGGCCAACACCATGCGTTCTGCACATATATAAAATCCACAAATCATCTTCCTACCTAACCCTACCCGGGAACCAATGGTATATTACCATCGCCCAATGGCTCAATTTACGGCTGTCATGTCGATGAAGTGTGGATATATAAGGAGATAGGTGAGTCATAACCCTGAGTCCCTAACCTACCCGCCGCGCCTAACCATGGAAAATATATCGGCTTAAACAACGGGTCATGAATCAAGTACCTCCTAAAAAAAGTGTGCGGGTGCCTGGTCAGAAGGTTTTTATTATGCTAATAAAATATATTCGATTTTATTAGAAAAATAACAAAACATGAAGTTAGTAACTTTTTATCAGTTACTACAGTGAAATTAGACCTTTGACTTAAAACCGGAAACATTCTGAACAAGCCAATGGGTTAGTTTGTTTCATAAATAATGTATAGTGTTTAAAAGAAATTCAAATAGCCAAAATAAAAAGTGTTCATATTTAATTTTTTCATATAACTAGTTTAACAATACAATATGAAAGTTATAAATATGTATAAAGATAACTAAAACAGTTAAAAGATACAAAATTTTTACAGATATCAGCGCTAGCGACGACCACTGCCGACAACAGCCTAATTCAAAGACTGTCGTACCAAAACAAACAACAATGTTACCAATAATATCATAAGAGACGTATGCCTCGGTCGGGGCTATAGGCAGTTACAATCACTACGTCACTCCCCACAGCCCCCACAAAAGCGTGACTACAGTATTTATGCTAACATTGTGTCTGAGTCAGCCCACAATCCCAAACCAGGCAAATCCCCGACAGTGACCACCTATAGATAATATCCATACTACAGTGTAATGTGTTTTATAATAAATAACGAACCAATACGGCGTCCTCTTGAAGATCTTGTAGGCCTAGGCAGGGTCCGATAAAACCAAGACTGAAAGGGTTAGTGTCAATTGGTTAGATCGGAACCCTGATTACTTATCTTTAAAACTGAAACGGCGATCCCACGGAGGAAGGTATCCAGTGAAGGTTGACACAGATAAAGCAAAGCAGGATCAAAATCCGATCCTACAACAAAATAATCTCAATGAAATTTTATACTAAATAACTAAGATTCATAAAGGGAAGGACAAGAGGTAAAAACTTACTTCACTACTGTCTTTAAACCTAAAGATATAAATAAGTGTTTATTGATACTTTAGATAGTACATAATGACTATTCCAAATATATTAAGAACCATTTCAGGCTAAGCAAAGCAAAATTTCTCTCCAACTTTTAATTTTATAAACTTTAAAATAATTAAAGGATATAAATATATGTAGTTTCCTTAATGTGGTCTTGGTCTACCATATCATACAATAGTGCATAGAAAAACAAAATACAAGGCAGAGTGTTGTACCTTGGGGAGTCTACAGAATATATGTGGGGTCTAAAAAGCCCTTAGCTAGAGTAATATATAAACTAAGTAGGGAAAACAAATAAGATTTTTGTCAGACATGGTATGTAGTTCACATTTTGTCCACTAGGGAGTTGGCTCAAAGTTTCCCGGCTCTCCACGTAGTCTCGACACTTTTCGTGGCAGAATTCTACATTGTATCGACACTTAATAACCTCTACACTTTTAACTGAACCATGTGTCAATGTTTTGTCTTGTTCTGTATCGAAACTTGAATGTCAAGACTAAAAGTGGAAAGTGTCGATACAACATAGAATCCTGTCAGGGTGAAAATATTAAAAGTAAATATTTCCAGCCCTTATGGGGTGGGTCTAAACCATGATATGTGTCGATGTAACATAGAGTTTGTACAGGACGTCAAAAATATGTCACGAGACATCCCTGTCCTGATTCTTTGTAAGATTGACACCTACAGTCTTAGAATAATACTATATATAGAAGGAGCACATGACCGTAAACACTATGTAATTCTACGGATAACACGAAAGCCTGTTGACTGGTGGACCTAAGTAATGCTGCCAACCTGACAACAAAACATTATTTTAAATATGTGTCATAAATATCTATTAATGAAGATAGATGGTAAAGAACAAATATAATAACTTTAATCACATGCTCATTATTTAATAAAAACCGGTCTTAGATGGCAAAAGGGTGGCGGAATACAAGAAGCCACATTTAGTTGACGAGGACTACTTTAATATAATTTTAATAAATACGTTAAACTACAATTTAAATGCTTTAAATTTGTAATACACCGATATTTATATTAGTATTTATGAATAATCAATCATTAATTAATAATAGAACATAATAATTCAGCAAGCGGAAGTATTGCCAACTATTTTTTAGAAAATTATATATTGTTAGGGTGGCAGCATTACTTCTGTGCACCAGTGAACCAACTTTTGTGTTATCAGAAGTGCTCCTTCTATATATAGTATTATTCTATGCCTACAGTCTATCGACTACTTTAAAAATTTTGACAGGTCAGTTTAGGCCCCACCGTTTCTAAAGAAAAAAATCCCGGAAAAACCTGAAATTGAGTTAAGTAACCAAATCAGGATATTAAAGAAAATCAAAGAGAATTTAAAAACGAAACGAACGAAATGTGAATGGAAAAAAGGCAAAACAAAACGAACCTAAAAGGATAATTATTAAAAAAGCTTAACAAGAGAAACAGCGAAATCGTAACAACGGTGGTTAATGCGATTGACGTAAAAAATTTTAAATTGAAAAATATGATTTAAAGAAAATTAAAGAATACATTGAAGATAATGAACAGCCGAGCAATTATGAAAGTAAAAATTAAATTAAATTAAGAAAAAAAGAAAAGGAAGTTTGATCTAAATAGTTGGCCCTTTATTTCATTTAAATTAACTTTATTAATATATTAAATAATAGATCATGTTTCTAATTCTTAACCTTCCATTTATTCTTTGATTGAGATTATGAATTAATACTGTAAACAATTTTTATTTTTCCGTTCTAATATTTTTGACTAATTTCGAAAAATGGAAATATTAATCATATTGGTAAAATTACTAATGTGGCTTAAAGTTATGAAATGAATTTTTATTAATGTTAATTTTTCATCTTTAAATAATTTTATTTTCTTGTAATAAAAAATTTCTTCCCAAATGACGCAGAAATTTTTTCAGATAAAAAGAAACATTTACGATTTACTCATTTACGATTATAAAATTCGACGCGATAAAATATATCGTAAATTTAACTTTTTATTATTTAACCTTAACGATAATGATGGTTGAAAATTTCACCCCATGAAATTGTTTTTACCAATAAATAGAAAAACCTTACATTTGACAACCCTAGGTTTTTCGGTATTTATTTATCAAACCTGTAGAGATAACGGGTTTCATCTAACAGGTTATTTTAGTGAATTCCAAAATATATATGTATAACATACACTGGGGTGAAATTTCACCCTTGATACCAATTAATGTGATTTAATTTGGATGATAAGCTTTTAAGGTTAAATATTATTTAAATAAGATACCCTAATATACCCATATTAAAGAGTTAACGATTAAATATTTTAAATTGTGATGATTAAATATCAAATTGGAAATTTAACATTATTATTCTATTTTGATCATCAACACTTTATCAATTTAAGCTCGTACTAACCGGTAGCTTTTAATGTTTTAGTGACATATTACTTAAATTTTTTTAAATCTGGTCAATGTAAAAAAAAACTTTAGTTAGTGTCTGTGGTTCTTTGTTTGTCTACCGAATGTTTTTATTAAATACTATAAAATCTATACAATACGGTGATGGATTCTAGTTGATTAGGACATAAACCTTATTTTTGATTAAACCACGTAATTTATAATGAAATATGAAATTAAATTAAATAATAGATCCATGTTCTATTTCTTAACCTTCATTTATTCTTTGATTGAGATTATGAATTTTTTTTTTTTTTTTTTTTTTTTTTTTTTTTGTGTTTTTTTTTTTTTTTTAAAAATAAAAAAATTTTTTTTTTTTTTTTTTTTTTTTTTTTTTTTTTTTTTTTTTTATATACTGTACATTTTATTTTTCGTTCTAATATTTTTGACTAATTCGAAAAATGGAAATATAATCAATATTGGGTAAAATTACTAATGTGCTTAAAGGTTATGAATGTAATTTTTATTAATGTTAATTTTCATCTAAATAATATTTTATTTTCTTGCTACTAAAAAAATTTCTTCCCAAATGACCAGAAAATTCAGATAAAAAGGAACACATGATGATATAATTAAGGCATTAGATTACCGTTATTAATATTTTCATTGGAAGCATTGTTTGTGTGCAGTGAAAAAGACAAGAAACAAACATTTCATGTTGATAAATTAATTTTTGGAATATTGATTTTTTAATTATTGAGTATCTTTTTTGTTAATATTAATACAGTTTTACTTTTGAATTTAAAAATTTGTAATCTTATTCTTATTTGGAGAAAATCTTAAATTTAAAAAGGAAATTAAGAATTCAAAGAAATCTAAATAACTTAAAAATGTCAACGTAAATATATATTTGATATACGGTCATTTCAAAATTAGTTCGTGTTTTATTCTCTAATTAATAATTTATGATGGTAAATTAATTTGTTTATTTATGAATTATTGATTTATTAACTTTAATTTCCAGGTTTTTATCCATTGATTTTCCGACTGAACATTACATAATCACCGTAGGAAATTTATCATCTTACAATTTTCTATGTTTAGACTTAAATTTTTTCATGGATTAGTTGTATAAACCATCTCTCAAAACACTTTCATCACTATACCAACGTTCAATTATTTTTCCCAGCATTTACACATAATGAACTGTAAATTCTTGGAGTTAATGTTAACATAACTATCTAATAGCATTCAACATGTCAGAAATGAATTAAAATTGATTGTGTTATACTATCATGTAATTTCGTTACTTTGTGTATTAACTCAATTTATATTTAACTGTGTATTATTGTGTATAGTTTATAGATGTCCAATTATCGCAAGCTGGAACTTTGACAATTCCATCGGAGTGGAATGTAAAGACACACCAATGATAGCCAACAACTATACAGTGTGACAGGAAAATAGAACTGGCTGCCAAGGTAGAATGGAGCAGTAGAAGAGAGACGATAGGCACAGAGTTAGAAACGGCTTCCTTAATTACTTTTCGAACTGAAACAAAGATTAGAGATTTACTAACTTTGATTGGACAACTGATTCATCGCATGAAAGCAGCAACCAGATCTATTTGAACAAGACGCTTTACAAAATTGCTGCACACATCACCAGCAGAAAACTGACATCAGACAATGAAGGCTCGGGCACGAATCTAATCAGTGTATGAAAGTTAATTTTATAATTGAATTTGTTTTGAAAAATAATTTACCTTAATATCTGAGTGATCTTATATGTTATGTTTCCTCTTGAAACGTATAAACGCTTACGTTTTAAAAATTTATCTCTAGTAAATGTGTTCGGCATATAAATTTTTCGTAAATATAAATAGTTGGTGAGGGCAATATCAAGGTATAGAAATATCTAATGATTACCACCAATAAGATATATTAAATTACTAAATTTTAAAAAACATTAACTATGTAATATGTAATGTTATGTTTTTACTCGTAATTATCAATCTAAAATGTCTCAAAGATTAATCAATGTTGTCATTCAGATGTCACGAGAAATGGTATCTTAAAAAATTCAAGATAATATCACCATCCGTTAAATTTTACCACCCAGATTTAAGAAGTCTCGAGAGATAATACTCTGATTATCATCATACCGATAATATTTAAGTAAATGAACTAAATTTGTAGTTACTCCGTTTAGGTTTCACTTATCACCCTTCGGAATGTAGCATTCAACTAATAACCAATATGAAGCCTAGCGAGTAACCATATGTAAATTGTTCAAGATAATTGGATTTTCATAACAAAAAGAAATTCGCCCTAATTACCCACCGAGTATTTGCCAGATTTGGCCCAAAGGAAATACTGACCCGGTCCATAATTCTCAATTAAACAATAAGAACTTAAAATGAAGCTTTAAACGAGAATGAAATTTCAACAATTAATAAATAAGAATAAACATTGTTACCAAAAAACTAGACTTGACTCATTCAACTTTCAAAGTCCAATCCAATCTAAGCACCAATGTCTATATCTCAAGACATGAGAAACCACAGATTCCCAACAAGATTTTAATATCATTATAATACTCCAAATCAGCAACAATAAACTGATTAATAATTTGGAAATAAAATTTCGATTTGAAGTAACTTTTTTATATATCATTTAAATTATTATTTGACAGGAAAGCAGGTTATTAATTTATTATTAATCATTTTAAAGAATTAATTGTATTTATTTAATTTATTCATTACTTAAAGGAAATATTGCGTTATCTAAAACATATTTTGGTCAAGCGCAATAAAGATAATATTTTCAAATCTGAGAAAAGACACTCATTCCACGAAATAAAATGGTGATCGTTAAACATTAAATTTGTAAAATATATGATTCCCACGAATTAGGTAATTTATAATTGTAGTTTAGTCAAATTTAATTTTCAAATTTTTTACTTCTTATTTCCGATTCCTTAATGCGGTTGGGGTAGAGCACAATGCAAAAAAAGTCAAAGAAAAGGTGAGAAAGCAAGAGATGCGAAAAAGCAGGTAAAAGATCGAGAAACGAGAAAATAGTAAAAAAAATAAGAAAGAAATACAATATTAGAATAAGGAAAGGAATCAGAATTGGAAGATAATAAATCCATTTAAATTGAAGAATAAATTTAGAAAAATAAGTGAATTTAAAAAATAATTTAAAAAAAAAATAAATAATTAACAAGAAACTTTAACCATCAGCATAATTAGTGAAGAAATAATTAGTTAACTGACAACAAGCTAATTAAAGAAAAATTAGGAAGTTAAAGAAAGGAAATAATACTATTTAACAAATAGATTACTTAGAGAAGAAGGATGTAAAATTATTAAATCCTTTTTCGAACAGATACAAAACTTCAGAATTAACAGTGTTTATCGGAAAATTCCACAGAAAGAAAAAATCTAATGAAATTGATTACGGAGAATTTAAAAAATCAATAATAGAAGAGTATGGAAACTTTAGAGTAAAAACCAAAGAGGGTTTTAAAAAATCAGCCAAATCACATTTAAAATTGACAGTTAAATAGAAATTTTTGGTGAACGAAATATCATAATTAACTTAATTTTACTCTAATTTTTAAGTTGAAATAATTTTTGCAAATTAGCTTTCAATTTTTACTATGATTAAAAAAAATTATAACAAGGCGAGTCCCCTGGAGAAAAACCGCAATCAATCAAAAGCGAACAAACTCATAACACGTTGTAAAAATTGAGTATTAATAAAGTGGCTGCAAAATTCAGTTTTTTAATTGTTTTTTTTCCTCAGCCTTAGTTACAGTGCATTTTGAAGAAAAGAAAATAAAAGCTCTCCAGGGTGCGGCAGAAGCCTTTCGATGCCAGAATGATTCAATTAGTATTTCTTGTTTGTTGAAGGATCCCTCATTTCAAGTAGAATATGCTCAACGTATGACTTGAGATCATGTGATTTTTGTAAGTTTATGTTTTTTGTATAGTAATGTTTGAAGTATTTGATAGATTGTTTTGACTGAATTATTTTTGAGAAATGTGTTACCAATTTAATATGACAAAATGTTGTTCAATAAATTTTATTATCTTTTTATTATTTTTATATTTATTTTATATATATTTTGATTATAAAGAGTGATTTAAACTATTGATAGGTTTAAGAAACTGATAGTTTTCTTTTAAAGATTGACAAAAAAAGTATCGCCCACAGTAATATGAAATTTTCTAGAATAGTTTAAACCATAAATAGATATGGGATAAAACGACTTAGTGAAATTGGCCCTATAAGTTAGGAATAAGCCTTTACATTTAACTGGCGATATATCAGTCGTATATTTTCGACCATAGAAGGGTTTAACCTACTATAAATAGAATATTGAACATTTTGTGACTTGATAAATGCAAGTGGAATTTTTTTAAGACCCTCCAAACGGAATTTAAACAAAGAAATTTTGGGGGCTCAGTTCAGGATAAGGTTTTTACACCGATGAAAAAGCGAGAAAACTTTTCATGTAAGGAAGAATTAAACCGTTTAACTAACATTTTCTGGGAAAGAGGATGTGTTAAAATTAACTGTAGTACATATGTATGACACATCTACTAATTTTTTGGTTACATCAGTGTTAAAAAGAGAAGATAAATTTGTTTTATCTGTGTTTCTCAGTAATATATAGAAGCAATTTTTAGGGGCAATTTTTTGACTTGCACTACTTTTTATAATATTGTTATGTTACATTTCATTTATTTATTATTAATAACATTTTATTTTAATCTGTGTTTTCTTTAAAGTATAACAATAACGCAATTTTTAATTTCTTTCGACTTGTCTTATGATTAAGTATTCAGTACCCCAACTAAAATTTCATATCCACAAAAAATTTCCAACTTTTAACTTTTATTTAATAATTCAATGAACGCAATTTTTAATTTAAAATTTCGACTTGTCTTAATGATTAGAGTATTCAGTAACCCCCCGCCACCTAAATTTTCATATCACAAAAATTCCAACTTTTAAACTTTTATTAAATATCAATTTTTTATGTCTTACAAGTTTCAGAATGAATTTAAGTTATCTATGCAGGTAATGTTTTAAATTCCTTGTAACATTTTAACAAATAAACTTTTACATTAAGGATATAATTTATTACATTTAGAGTTTTTCTTGATTTTAAATTTGTTACTCCCATGCAATCAGTAATTTTTCTTCAATAAGACATTTTCATACAAATCTGTTTTTAGTCATCAATTAAATTATAATATCAATTTCAAATATTAATGGAATTCGACAGTCATTATACATAAAGATTTACAAATTCTTCAAGCATGAGTTGAATAAAAAAATAGGCGAACTCTTTCAACTAATTTATGAAGTTCCTAAACCGGTCAATAATAGAACCACAACAAGAAACAATAAAAGTTCAGAAGGAGAATTGGAAAGAAATATATCTGTTGATAAAGTTAAAACAAACCTAAGTTAACATGGATTCATTCATGAATTATATTGGGCTAATTGATTTATTTAAAAAGAAATTTGGTTTAAATACTCTATTTTAACGAAATAAATATTTTTAAATTTTAATTATCTCATATAAGTATGCAATACGATTGCAATGGTATAAATATATCGATCCACTGTAATAAACAATTTTCTACCGTGGTTCGAATACATCCAATTTGACTTTATAAAGGATAAAAATGTAATAATATAAGAATTTTTAATTTAATGTTGTTTATATATTGATAATGGGGCAAGTGTTGTGTTTAAAATTGGACATTTTTGATTTCAATAACAATTGATAAGTAAATTTTTAGATTGAGTTTCAATTGTACTTAGTTTTTGCTTATATGGAGTTGCTTATGTAGAGCGGTTACTGCGTTTGTAATTTTATTTGGTATTATATATTTCTTAATTATTATGTATATTTTAATTTATTAATTATAATATATATTAGTAATTTCTTATTATTTATTGTGTTATAATACTAAATTTTAATTAATGTTCATAAGAAAAAAGTTTTAGTGATTGAAATACGTATTTCTCGCTGACTTAAAATTAAGTAAGTAAATACTTGAATGGAATGGTTTAACCTTAAGTGAAAAATTAATTGTTTTTTTAACCGTGATTACAATACGAAAATGTCAGGATTAATGAAATAATTTTCATTTTAAAAAAAAATTTAAAAAATATTTTTATAAATATATTTTTTAGCGAATTAATATACTTCCCACATAACAATTTACCGAAAGTTTGAAAAAATTTTTAGTTAGTTAATTAGTAATTTCTAGACATAGGAACAGAAAAATCGCAATTTATACACTTTAATAGTGTTAACATACACATTCAAATTGTTTTTTAAATAACATTTTTGTTTCTGTTCGAAGACTTTCTAAAATATTTTTTTTAAAAATTATCTATCAAATAAATTTTTTACGGAATGGCAAGAAGTATCTCAACTGTAAAGTCAAAAAGAGAATATAATTATAATTCGACTAAATGAATTTTTTGACATAAAATTGATGACCTTAGGTTCTTTTTTAAATTTTAATAAAACTTGGTTAGAAGCAAAAAATGATTGTTATAACAGGCCTCGTTATGCAAATAATGACCTTATTGTTATAATTACCTATTGATTCAAGACATCAGTAAGTATTTATTTTTTATTTAATTTTGTTTTTGTTTAGAACTTTAAATAAAAGAAGAAAAAAATTTTTTTTATACGAAAACAGACATATTATTACTTTTTTATATGATATTTACAATTCAAGGAAATAATGATTGATTGAAATTAAATTTCATATTTATTTGCCAATATCAAATAACTGGTTTTAGTTAAAAATGACAGTAAAATATTGATTTAATAATTAGTTTGAATATATGTTTGAATTTTGATATATTTTATTAAATTGATACATCTTTCGATGATTGCGTAACTCCTTTACTAAATACAACTGAAGATTTCAAATGAAGTATAAAAAATTAGGCAAACAACACATGAATAAATTTAAAACGAGTATAATCATTAATTCATTCAAAAATGAATACAAATATCACAAACGTTTTAAAATACGCAAATAATTCAAAAGAATATTTAAATTGAAGGTGAAAATTTATAAAATTTTATTAAAAATGCCTTAATTTTAAGATTTTCTACAAAGGGGGTAAGATTTTGGTCACAAGTAAATAATATATAAAATGCACAGTAAAACCTCTGTAAATACCGACCTCAAATTAAATCGAAGTCTTTAAAATACTGTCTTTAAAGACTGTAAAAGGTACCAAAATTTTTCCTCATTTCAAAGTCCGGTTATATTCAAATTTTCGGATATATCGAACTAATTTTTTAATAATTTATCAATATATTAAAATTTTTCATTATAGAATTTGTTTTCGAAAGATTGTTGGTAATACAAATTTTAATGTAATAACTGTTTGTTAATTTTTAGAAAAAAATCCGATTTAATGTCTTAGATTTTTATAACTCTATAAGTAAGGTTTGAAAAAACCTTTTTCTAACTTCGATTTAAATCAAAATGTAACGCAAAAAATTTATCAGTGGAACAAAAAATTGAAATTCAATAAATAACCTTGTTGACATGGATTAAAAACAGAAAAAAAATAGCAAAAACTTTAACAAAAATAATCCTAACAAAAACGAAAAGAATTTCTACCTATGTATAATGTTGAAGAGGATTTATGAATTGTTTGATGAATGCCAGAACAAATTTGATTTCCATTAACAAACCTATTTTTAAATTTGTACAAGCTAAAATATTTGCGGAGGATTTAGGCTACATTGAGTTTCAATGTTCTTCAGGTTGGATTGATCGTTTCAATAAAGACATGAATTTCAGAAGAAATTATAGTTGAAGAAGGTGCTGCGTAATACGAAGCATCAACAAATTGAAAGACCACATAATTTCAAAAACTTTTTTACAATACAATCACAGATATTTTTTATATGTATGAAACAGTATCTTTTTTCGTATGCATACTTGATACAAGACTCACATTTAAATTATGCATGGTCTTGGTGAATAAAAATCGAAAAATAAACTTCGGAAAATTTATTAAGTAACCAAGTATTAAAGAAACATTTAAATCTTATCTAATATTCATGGAATGAATCTTTGTAGCGTTTCAAGAATTTTAATGACGAATATTTATCAATAGAAGAATTTTGTTTTGTTAAATAAATGAATTGGTGTGAATGAAAAAATGAAAGACAAACGATATTCTAGAGGCCATATTTGTCAAAATGTAAGGATTTCTCTATTAATGTTCAAAATTAAGAGCAAAAAAGAGGTTTCAAAGTCGATGATAAATGTTTTATGAAACTGGTTGGAATCAAATCAACCTCGAATAATTCAAAATTTGACATTTAAGCTTAATTGAGCTTTTTATTAAATTCAGTATAACAGATTTTTTTTAAAACTCTTAATTAACAAAATTTAAATATCCAACATATATTCAATAAAAAATTTCATTTATTTATTTTCTTTTAAAAAAATAAAAATACAGTTTCTCAAAATACATTTTAAAATAATATATTGAAAATTCAAATTCAGGAATTATAGCTAAATTTTATTTGGACAATTTTTTTTATTAAAATTTAATGACATTTTTTCGCAAACAGGAAAGTGTTTAACTTTTTTGTTAAATACAATTTTAATCATTTCAAAAGCGTAAATAAATCATACGGAGGGTGGAATAATTCGTGGTAAAATATTTAAAATAAATCTATAAGTTTTTTTGCAAAACTTTGTATTGGTAACAGTCAGTTTTAGTGCTTGTAATCATAGTTATCAAATTAAAAATCTCAAATTTATTCAATAACACCGCAATATAAATGTGAGGATCATTTTCATAAATTTTAAATATTTTGAATTTCTAAACACGAATCTGGAAACAGACACGTCGATTGAAAGAACATTGAGCACTTTAGGTTAGGAAAATATTGCCAAGTAATTTACTCTTAAAATTATATAGCAATCGATCTGGCTCGAGTTACGTACTTGTAAAAATCTGTAAATTTGTTGTTAGTGATTGTAGAATTTGTTATATAAATAAAACTTTTAAATAATATCGAGTTTACTTAATAGATTTATGTATAAATATACAATTATATTTATTATGTTCATCCTTGAATACAATCATAACGGACAAGTCTTTTGTATAATTTTTGTGTATTTTTAAATTAGAAATTACATCCTGAAGAGACCAAATTGAAGGTCTTCGAAAGACGGTAAAGATCAAAAAAATTCTTAATGAGGTTAGTAAGAAAAGAATTAATTGCATAGGCAATTTTTTTTTAAGGTTTCCAACTTTCGCTTTTAGATAATTTAAATTAAAGTTGAATTTAAAATAATTTAAAATTTTAAAAGTTGTAAAAAGGTTTAATTTAAATATTTAAATTAAATTTAAAAATATTTGCAATATAAAATTTTAGGGTTAAAAAAACCTTAGACGCCCACTTGTTTAAATTACTAAAAATTTATCTATTTTTAAAATTCAAATGTTTTTAAATTTTTAAAAATTAATTAAATTTTTATATTTTTTTAGATTATTGAAGATATATTTTTTAATTCAATGGTTTTAAATTTTGGAAGTGTCTAAAAAAGAAATTAAGAATTAAGGAGGAACAAATTATGTTAAATAATATCGAAAATTTAATGGGGCGATATTACATTATAAAAGACAATTTCCATTATGTTTTAGCCTTTTATTGACATATTAATAATATTAATTAGAATTTTTGGTTATAATTTATTTATTAATTTAATTTATTATTTTTTAAACTTAATTTTTTAAATTTAAAACATTTAAAAATAGATAAATTTAGTAAAATTTTAAACAAGTGGGCGTCTTAGGTTGTTTTTAACCAATTTTTAGGATAAAAAATAAAAAAAATAATAGATTATTAAATTTAAAAATATAAAACATTAATTTGAAATGAATAAAATTAACGTAATTAATTTAAATTATAAAATAAATTTTCAGAAAAAAATTTTGAATTTTTCTAAAAATTTTCAATTAGGTTTCTTGAAAAAAACAAATGTATATTTTATTTTTACTTTTTTAATAAATATTTTCATGGATAACTGAAACTCTTGAATTCAGGTAAGCGTCTTAAACTCACCTAACAACAGAGTAATAATTATTCAGTGTTTCTGTTAATTTTCTTGTATTGTTTTTTCGGTTGTTATTATGATTAGTGACATAATATAATTAATTAATTTAAATCGAAACAATGTTAAAAATAAACTTCCGCATTTGGTTTTTTTTTCAAAATGTTTACAAAACACTAACACATATTACATAAATTAATATATGCTATATTACTTCATTAATTTACCCCCATTTTTTAAAAGCGTGTGATTTATTTACAATGAACTTTTAATAATTTTTTATTAATTTCATTTCAATACAGAGAACTCTATTAAAAAGACGCATAAGAAGGACCATCCGATTTTTGTTCCCCTGTGTTGAAAATAAATAACAAAAAGGAAATCGAAAATAAATAAAACGAAGAATAAAAACAATTGGGTCTACAATATAATCGGTATTTATATAGATAAATTTCATGTTTGAACAGAAGGCTTTTAAAAATTTATTGAATTTTGGCTTGGCGAACCGAAAGCCCTATGGAAGGCCTACTTTGATCGGATCCACCCACAGAAAATCAGTAGGAACAAGAGTAACAGGAGATTTTCGGGGTGATTAAGTGAACCTATCTGGCCCAGATAATTGTGTATGCAAATAATATGTTATAGATTTGTAAGAATTATTAGTTTCTTTGAATAAAGACGAGGTACCACTTTGCCTCGTTGAATCGGGAAAGTGGGGATTCGACACTAGGCGAAAGTGTCAAAATTCTTGCGGTTATTCAAGGGTGTCATCCCGACCATGAAACAGCAATCAGTACTAGCATGGTGGAATCCCCGACTTGGTTTTGGCGAACGAACGGAATCAAGGATAAAGTAAAATGGATGGTTTTAGGCCCGTTAATCCGCAGACACAGAAGGGATGCCTAGTACGCCGAACACCAAAAATACCTGAAACCCATACACCTATAATGCGGAGTTTCTCTTAAGCAAAAATACAGGTGAACACGAAAAATTTTCAAAATTACAACAAGAACTGGACGCGAAAAAATTCCTCTTTAGAGTGTTTGCTTTTAAACGAATTTCTGTACATATTTTATTTTATAAGTTGAATAATGATTATTAAATTAGAATGTTATTTTATTAAAAAATAAAATATAAATGAATATACCCAAAACTAAAGTTACATCAAGGTATTACAAAGAAATGCATTTGTTTTGGATAGTTTTTATAGTAAGCTACTGCATAACAAGTAAACTCCAAGAGAAAGAAATACCGACAAACACATTCATAAATAGAATTCAATCTGAAAAATCGATGAATAAGAAGAGTAAAATTTTTTAGTTATAATATTAATATTAATAAAATACACTTATAAGTAGATCAGCAGTCAAATTTTGAACTCATGAAAATTTAGCGATTTTAAGAGAGTTAGTTCAGAATAAAATGAACCATACTATCAAACAGAAAAACATTATACATACAATTACACATAAAAAGTCAGATCAACTATCCAAATAATGAAAAATTAACTTGAAACAATTTTACAAAAAGGTCCGATCACATAAAATATCAATAATGAAGGTTTAATGATAATGAATAATATCGAAAAATTTTTAATTAGAACAAATTGGTTACTCAGCAAAATAAAGTTGTTCCCCCCCGAATGATACCGAAACACAATTGAAAAATTATTCAAGAAATATTTAGGGAGGAAAAATATTACATACTTTAGAACCTGGACATCTCAAATTCCGATTTAAATCCTATTGTAAACTTATGGGATTTTCCTTGAAAAACAACTAGCAGACAGACATCCAAATGAATGAAAATAAATTCTAAATAAAGTTTAAAAAAGTTGAATGGAAAATAAATTACAAACAGATTTCTAACTAAGCTTGTTGGAAGTTAAAACCAGGCAAAGGTGGCCAAGCTGTGATTGACATGATGGATAAACCCAAAGAAAATATTGATTTCTAATAAATGGTTTCATAATGCATGGATCTTTTAATAATTGTTTGAAGCATTTTTGTCTTATTTATATAATGATCGGTTATTTTGATGCGTATTGTATCTATCTTGCGGTGTAACATTAATAACCCACGGTATCTTATTAAGTTTATCACTGTATCGCACTTTTAATTTAAAGCCGATTAACCAATCCTTAAAATCATTCATAGCATAAGCTTTTGCATAGGGACCTGCGAATCCAAAGATTCGAATTTTGAAAAATTGGATTCGGTTCGATCGAAATTTTTTTTGGATTCGTTTGTTTTCCGAATCCAAAATAACTACCCTTTTAAGTTAATAATTTGAATTCATATTTTTAATATTATCGTGCTTTTTATTGATCAAAAATATCTTGTTGAATATAAATTAATCCTCCAAATTATTATTTAATGCATGATAATAAAAGCATTTTGTTTGTATTTAAACTAAATTTAAATTTATTATATCCGGCACTTTAATATTACACAACTTTTTTCGATCTCTAAGGAACTTTTTAAGATGTCACAATTCATTCCACTTCACTAATCAAGGAATGAGAAATATTACCATTGTAAAAAATGCGACAAAAAGTATGTAGTCAATGATGGTGGGAACTACTTCTCATCCTAAAATTCATCCAAAGCTTTATCACCTAAATGAAAATGATCTTAAAATTTTGATGCAAATTTACTCGCTTACTGAAAACTCTCTGGGTTCGTACTCTTTAGTACGATAATCATTAAATAATCAAAATACTAATTACTGTTACTTACTTAGGTTTGTTTTGTCTTCTTGATTTACTTTGGTGCATTGAACTGCACTACAAAGAATATAAATGTATCTTTTTTATGCCATCTATTCTTGGTACGTTTCTAATTTTGGCTACACTTACCCTGTTTTCGCGTTAATACAGTATGTATGTCAATGATGGGTGGAACTACTCTCATCTATGGAAGCACTATACGTATTTTCACGCCTGAAATTTATACAACTCTTCAAGCAGAAAAGCAAACCACTAATTAGGAATGATTTTTCCCAGTCAAAACAATCAATCTAGCTTTTGTCAATTTTTTTTAGCACTTTTAATCAAATGAATCCAAACATAAATTTGATAAAAGGCATTTAGATTTCATGTTATGGGATGTCGACCATTCGAAACAGTTGCGAATTCGATTTAAATATTATGCCGAACAGTTATATCAGAAGAATTATACACAGCACACACAACCCACATTATCCAGAAGACTCCTTTCATCTTAAATGAATGCCCGCCATTAACATTTTTGGAAAGACAATGAAAAGAAATTTCCCGAGACTCTCATTGACTGGCAAAAATTAATATCAATCCAAGGCAACCATTGTTCATACAGAACGAGTCGATTCTATTGAGCCCAATTCTTTGATGATAAAAGAAATCAAACTTTCAAATTAGTAATGCTGCTGGCTCTTATCTGGTGAAAAATAAATTCAAAGTTAATACTGAATAAAAAATTAATCTTTTTCGGTTTATTTATTAAAGAATAGATTCGGATTCGATTCGAGATTCGAAAATTTACTGAAAAGATTTGATTTGGTTTAAAAAAGTGGATTCGCAGGGCCCCTACTTTTGGCAGTTAACAAAACCTTATTGATTAATAAACATCAATAATAACTGCTATATCAAGATATAAATCCACATAGATATTCCTTGATCCTATAAATATTTTAAAATAAATTACGAAATCTTCGTTAACTTTCCATTTTTTATGTTGGAATAAAGATTTTAATTTTTTAAAATTTTCTTTATAGATAATCGGATATAAATAATAATAATATAATATCGGATAAATTTTAATGAAAAATTGTAGAATATACTATTTTGGAATAGTTTCAAGTTATAGGTTTTAGTGGATTATTTTAGTGACTTATGTTTTTTAAAAGTTGTTGTTTAAAAATTATAGATTGCTAGGCAGTTTTTGAAATTGAAGAAAAAAAAGTAGCAATTTTTTATTTTTATCAAATTAATGGAACTATTTGTCTAGTTTTTCGATGTTAAAAACCAAGAGTAATATTTTATTGTAAAATTGTTTTAAAGTAAGAAGTTGCTGAATTGTTAATTAATTTAATTAGACAATTTTATATTGTATTTTCTATTTTTGGCTATTGTATTTGGTTTTTTTTCTATTAATAAATGTTAGATTATGAAAGAAGATATTTTTATAATGGGTACGTAAGCCGCTATCTAACAAAAAATATTTCAATAATTAACTAATAGGTTAAGTTAATTTTCTCTTCAATAGAAAGTCTTCAGCAATTTCTTTTTGGCAATAATAGTTTTTAAGAATTTAAATAAAAATTCATAAAGCTTCAATCAAATGAAGAAAATAGATTCATATTCATTCCTAATCTATTAAGAGACAAATAAGTCCATTTTATTCATACATTTTCTTTAATGCCCTCATTCTCAAGTCTCGAATGATTAATAATGTAATGAATAAATGCTCTTCATTGATGTTCAAATAATAGCTCGAGTTAATATTTAACATAAGGAGTCTCATTGTTAATTTCAAATTGGTGATTTTTGTGTAAGATTAAATGAACATGAAATTATTTTTAGATATAAATGAAAATTCAATAATGATATTTTTTAAAAGAAGAATATAGCATCAAAATATTAAGTTCATAATCGTAATTTCATGATTTGTTTTATCAAAATATTTACTAAACTCCAAAATATTTTAATCTCAATCTCATATCAATCATAAAGAATATCCGCGTGTTTCCCCGCATTTTGGATAATACCCATCAAACTGGTTATAAGAACAATCATGGCAAATTATGACAAATTATTGTATAATTTAATTTCTCTTTTATAAATCAAATTTTTAGAACTTCAAAGAGAGCAAGCATGTTTATTTAATATAATAATAATAATATTATTAATTTATTAATAATAATAAAAATAATAATAATAATATTAAAATAAAAATAATAATAATAATATAATAATAATAATTAATAAATATATTAATAAAACTGAAAAATTACCTAACATGCTTTGAGTTTTTGATTTGCTTCATCTATTAATACTGGCTTAGTTAAAATAGATTTGATGCTAAAATTTCCGACTCTGAGTAGAAATGAAAATTTTTTCAATCCCTCTTATTTAAACATATTCACCATAAATGCTAAAATAAAATCATTAATTGCGAGCGAATCTTTAACTTTTTTTTGAAAAAATTCTAGATTATTCATATTCGAAAATATCCTTTAAAATACAAAATTTTCAAATGATTTTGATATCGCTGAATTTTGTAACAAAATAATTCAAAATATCTTTGTTTCCCAAATTGAAGCATACAACATAAACTTAAGAGCTTATAATTACAGAGCATTCCAAATAAATTTATCAGGCATTTTCATTCATCAGCACAGCCAAAAATTTCCCCGTAAGATTTCATTAAATTCATTATCTATGACAGATATCGCCAAATAGTAATCACCACGAAATAAACGTACTATTTTTGATGATGTAGAATACTTGGATGAAGAATAAGATTTTTTTTAAAGTTTTC
>JACMZG010001913.1:31958210-32286903 GCA_018340805.1 Microvelia longipes
AGGCCACCCATCCAGGCACTGGCCTTGCTGATGCTGCTTAATGTTTTTGATCCAACAAATATCATATATACTTGTCACATTGAAACAACACTTAGTGTACTTATTTATTACGTAATGGTATAAACTTGTACTGAATTACAACTCAATTAAACTAATTTCTCATTTTTTATAATTTTTAAAAAAACGTACACAAGTCATTTAATAGAATTTGATAACTAATGCTGATAATGATATTAAACTTAGCACATATGTTAGTCTTATAAATGGCAATATACGTGCCAAACCTCAATCAAATCGCATAATTTTTCCGCGTTTTATGAATTTTCTTTATTTTTGCTTAGTCATTATTGTGAGTTAATGACGTCATAAAAAAATTCCGATTAGCACAACTACAGTGGTAGACTATTTTACAAATTTTACATTTTACAAACACACACATGCAGACAGACAACTTTGTGAAACCCACTTTTGAGGCCTTTAACATACCCAAAACGGATAATTCCAATGACATCCGGTTTGGATTTTTTGCAAACACATTAATAATAATAATATATTATATTATTGTGTTTGCGAAAAACTCCAATACTTTTCCTAAATATATACTACGATATAAATGAGGAAAAGAAAAAAAAAAAAAACTCAAACATAGCATAGGGCAGATATAGCAGTGTTGCTTTGACAACATTCCTTTATTTCTCTATTTTTACCTTTCCTCATTTATACCGTAAGTATATAGAAAAGTATTGCGTTTGCAAAAAAAATCCGAAACCGGGAAGTCAGAATTATCGTTACAAGTGTTTTTGTAGCCTCCAAAGTTGTTTTCACTAAGTTGCCTGTCTGTAAGTTGTGTGTGGGTGTTTAAATTTTTTATCATGAACATCATTAAACCGTAATATTTAATTATAAGCGCTAGTGGATTCTATACCATAGGAATGTAAATAAAAGTGTATCCACAAATAAATTTCAACTAATGTAATGATGACAAACCGGCTTTCAACCTAATACAGGTCATCCTCAGTTCCGGTGAGAAGAAGCTCATTTTTCTCTTGAATTGTTACAAGATTTGAGACTAGATGCAGACTCAAATTTGTAACAAGACTCAAGAGGAAAAATTAGCTTCTTCTCACCGGCACTGAGGATGACCTCTATTAGGTTGAAAGCCGGTTTTGTCATCATTTCATAGGTTGAAATTTATTTGTGGATACACTTTTATTTACATCCTTAACCCGTAATAATGACTCAGCAAAAATTCAAAAATCCTAAAACGCGAAAAAACTTTGCGATCGGATTGACGCATCTAGTCATATGTATATATGACTCATATGTGCCAAGTTTCATCTTATGATTTGCATTACTTTAATTTTTATCAGATGACTTGTGTACGTTTTTAAAAAAAATGAAAAATTCGGAAAATAATCCAATTGAGTTGAAAAAAAAATTCTATTCTATTTGGTAAAAAGAGTATACTTTGCGTAAAAAATAAGTTCACTTGGTTTTTTTTCAATACGAGAGGCATATCTATGATTTTTGTTGAATCATAAAAGTTAAGTTGCATCGAGCGACGTCAGTGCCTAAATAAATGACAGCTGGGAATGAAACGGGTGAATTTACTATCTGAGGACGAGTCAAACGAGTTCGAAGACTTGTAGTATAAATTTAACGACTTGTATATTCTAAAGACGAGCGAAGCGAGTCAGGAGTAGGGAGGATAAGCGTAGCGACTTTTCCATGTGATAAGGAAATGTTCTGAGGTACCCCGTACCCGATGTTTTGCAATGCATATTACTAACTCATTTATTTATTGTGTGCTATATGATATCTCCCACTAGTATGAAAGTAGTTAACAAAGCGCCAGTATAATGGAGAGAATGTTTAGCACGTTAGAGGTTAAATGTTAAACTGATGAAAGTTGTTTCCTTCTATTCTGCTTTTTTTAAATAATTGAATATATATGTAAATAATCTGATGAAGAATAATTTACAGAGTGGTATTGCAATGTAGAGGTTCAATTTCTATAATTTTTGTTTAGTGGATGCTTTAGGACAATAGACTATTTTAGTTGATTTCCAAAGAAAAGTGAGCTTATTTGGTTTAAGTCATGAAAGGGGAGATGGAGAAGGTACTTTTTTGAAAATGGGGTGTATATATAATATACATATGTATGTATGTATGTATATTTATATATTGTCTATTGAATGCTATGTGTTCAAATAACAACCTTTGATTCCTATGTATTAACAACAGTAGGTGAGAATAAGTTTATTCCTATCTATTTTGTCGTGTAATCACTTGTATTTTAGTTATTAGAGACGAGATATTATGGCCTCATACAAATCATAACATACATTGCCGTATTGCTTATTTAGCCGAGTCATCAAAAATGCAGGCGCAACTAATTTTTATTTCATGATTAAAACTATGATTGCCTCACGACCAAATTATTTGTTATAGTTGTTTTTATGAGTTGTTTAAAGTTGACTAAAAAGACTAGTTGTTACTGTAGCAATGGTTGCCCGCTTGTGGGGCATGGCGAGAAAAAAGTCGATCTTATTTTGTCCACTGTTTCATTTGGTGACGAGTTAACACCGAGCCTTATCAATTTATATTACTTTATCTTCGTGTTTTGAGTAAAGTTAACTAAAATTTGGTTTATTAATATTTGTATTTTAAGTTTTTGAGTATTTAAATTGATTTAGAAATATATTATTTTGTGATAACAAATAGCAATATAACAACGAAGACAATTGTTATGTCCTTATTGATTCGCTTATTTCCTATAGCTATTGCATAATTTATTTTAGAAGTATGTATAAAACGTATTTATCATATTTCTAATGTGAGTTCCTTTTATACATAGCACAATTAGCAATTAAGCAATTTTGCATTTCTTTATTGCTGGTGATATATACCATTTCATATACATTATAAAATACAGTTTTGTTTAAATAAAACTCTTAATCACAACTTGTCTTTAGCGAACTTACTTTGAAAACCAATTGCTAATGGGATGGCTCGGGGGTATTGTATTTTTTCGGTATGGTATTGGTATTTTTCTAAAATACAAAAATAATAACATATTATATTAATTGGTTTTAACAATTTGATTACTTTCTAATGAAATTGTTAAAAACCAATTCCTAATGTGTGGGGTGTAGGGTTAGTAGTGTTGTATTCATCTGTGCACATGCACATGCATTATAAGACTTCAATCAACTATCAAACTTTATATCTCCCTTAGTTAAGGACCTCGAAATATCAATAATAAAGCCTAACTTTTAAAGACCTCGGGACGATTGCTTCAGCAGGCGCCTGCCTTTAAAAATATAGAACTTAAATTGATATTTGCCTTAAACTATGAGAAATTTGTTTAATGTCAAATGAATCCTATTGATGAAAAACATAAAAATAATATCGAGTTATACCAGATATTATTGGTTTTTTATTCATCAAATTTTAGACTTAAGATTCAGCAAAGTTTATAGAAAGTACCTGAAAATGGACCAAAATCCCCCACCCTAAAACTGGGGCCAACACACCATGCGTTCTGCACATATATAAAATCCACAAATCATCTTCCTACCTAACCCTACCCGGGAACCAATGGTATATTACCATCGCCCAATGGCTCAATTTACGGCTGTCATGTCGATGAAGTGTGGATATATAAGGAGATAGGTGAGTCATAACCCTGAGTCCCTAACCTACCCGCCGCGCCTAACCATGGAAAATATTCGGCTTAAACAACGGGTCATGAATCAAGTACCTCCTAAAAAAGTGTGCGGGTGCCTGGTCAGAAGGTTTTTATTATGCTAATAAAATATATTCGATTTTATTAGAAAAATAACAAAACATGAAGTTAGTAACTTTTTATCAGTTACTACAGTGAAATTAGACCTTTGACTTAAACCGGAAACATTCTGAACAAGCCAATGGGTTAGTTTGTTCATAAATAATGTATAGTGTTTAAAAAGAAATTCAAATAGCCAAAATAAAAAGTGTTCATATTTAATTTTTTCATATAACTAGTTTAACAATACAATATGAAAGTTATAAATATGTATAAAGATAACTAAAACAGTTAAAAGATACAAAATTTTTACAGATATCAGCGCTAGCGACGACCACTGCCGACAACAGCCTAATTCAAAGACTGTCGTACCAAAACGACACACAATGTTACCAATAATATCATAAGAGACGTATGCCTCGGTCGGGGCTATAGGCAGTTACAATCACTACGTCACTCCCCACAGCCCCACAAAAGCGTGACTACAGTATTTATGCTAACATTGTGTCTGAGTCAGCCCACAATCCCAAACCAGGCAAATCCCCGACAGTGACCACCTATAGATAATATCCATACTACAGTGTAATGTGTTTTATAATAAATAACGAACCAATACGGCGTCCTCTTGAAGATCTTAGGCCTAGGCAGGGTCCGATAAAACCAAGACTGAAAGGGTTAGTGTCAATTGGTTAGATCGGAACCCTGATTACTTATCTTTAAAACTGAAACGGCGATCCCACGGAGGAAGGTATCCAGCGAAGGTTGACACAGATAAAGCAAAGCAGGAGCAAAATCCGATCCTACAACAAAATAATCTCAATGAAATTTTATACTAAATAACTAAAATTCATAAAGGGAAGGACAAGAGGTAAAAACTTACTTCACTACTGTCTTTAAACCTAAAGATATAAATAAGTGTTTATTGATACTTTAGATAGTACATAATGACTATTCCAAATATATTAAGAACCATTTCAGGCTAAGCAAAGCAAAATTTCTCTCCAACTTTTAATTTATAAACTTTAAATAATTAAAGGATATAAATATATGTAGTTCCTTAATGTGGTCTTGGTCTACCATATCATACAATAGTGCATAGAAAAACAAAATACAAGGCAGAGTGTTGTACCTTGGGAGTCTACAGAATATATGTGGGTCTAAAAGCCCTTAGCTAGAGTAATATATAAACTAAGTAGGGAAACAAATAAGATTTTTGTCAGACATGGTATGTAGTTCACATTTTGTCCACTAGGGAGTTGGCTCAAAGTTTCCCGGCTCTCCACGTAGTCTCGACACTTTTCGTGGCAGAATTCTACATTGTATCGACACTTAATAACCTCTACACTTTTAACTGAACCATGTGTCAATGTTTTGTCTTGTTCTGTATCGAAACTTGAATGTCAAGACTAAAAGTGGAAAGTGTCGATACAACATAGAATCCTGTCAGGGTGAAAATATTAAAAGTAAATATTTCCAGCCCTTATGGGGTGGGTCTAAACCATGATATGTGTCGATGTAACATAGAGTTTGTACAGGACGTCAAAAATATGTCGAGACATCCCTGTCCTGATTCTTTGTAGATTGACACCTACAGTCTTAGAATAATACTATATATAGAAGGAGCACATGACCGTAAACACTATGTAATTCTACGGATAACACGAAAGCCTGTTGACTGGTGGACCTAAGTAATGCTGCCAACCTGACAACAAAACATTATTTTAAATATGTGTCATAAATATCTATTAATGAAGATAGATGGTAAAGAACAAATATAATAACTTTAATCACATGCTCATTATTTAATAAAAACCGGTCTTAGATGGCAAAAGGGTGGCGGAATACAAGAAGCCACATTTAGTTGACGAGGACTACTTTTAATATAATTTTAATAAATACGTTAAACTACAATTTAAATGCTTTAAATATGTAATACACCGATTTTATTTGTATTTTATGAATAATCAATCATTAATAATAGAACATAATAATTCAGCAAGCGGAAGTATTGCCAACTATTTTTTAGAAAATTATATATTGTTAGGGTGGCAGCATTACTTCTGTGCACCAGTGAACCAACTTTTGTGTTATCAGAAGTGCTCCTTCTATATATAGTATTATTCTATGCCTACAGTCTATCGACTACTTTAAAAATTTTGACAGGTCAGTTTAGGCCCCACCGTTTCTAAAGAAAAAAATCCCGGCAAGAATGGAGCCGGAAAAACTATGTAACTAAGTAACCAAATCAGGATATTTTAGCTGTATTTTCTTGGCGATATTTTTTTACATTTCTTTTGTGTAGTTTTATTTTATAATCTCATTCTTAAGATTAATTTAAAACTATTAAAAATGTATTAATTATTATTAATAATTTAAAACAAAACTATGTAAACAAAAGAAGAACCAAAAACAAAGTGAGCCGGGAAGAAGGTTATTTTTCTACTGCGGTTATGGTGGTAGGGATTTATTTTCACTTTTTAAGTTAGGGGTTGGCAGCGGCTTCTCTGATTGGTCAATTCATAAAATAACTTCAGAATTTTTTAACCAATTCTGACCTTGGGGATTTTTAAACTAAACGATAGACTGTATAATGGTGTCGAGGCTTTGTAGTGTTGGTACCCCATAGGAGATGGAAATATTTATTTTTAATATTTATACCCCAATAGGATTCTACGTAAAATCGACACTTGAATGTCTTGACACACCGTATCATATACAAATGGTTCAATTAAAAGGGTCAAAGTTATCTAGTGTTGATAAAAAGTAGAATCGTGCCACAAAAAGTGTCTCGACATCATGATGTTGAGACTATGTGGTATATACCTCCCTATATATCCCCCTCTAGTGTGTGTGTATATATATATATATATATATATAATATATATATATATATATATATTATATATATATATTATTATATATTATATATATTTATATATATATAATATATATATATATATATATATATATTATATATATATATATATATAAGAAATATATTTGTCATATCCAATAGAGGTTTAAGTGATTCATTAAATACTAGGTTGTGTTAAAAATTACTTAAACGAGCGGCAAATTAAACTTCTATTTGTTAGCACAACTCAATTTTTTTGTAAGTGATCAGAGTTTTTCCTTTCAAATATTAATTATTATTTGAAATGTAAGGATAATTAACCATAAGTTGTTTAATATAATTATAGCAATCGTAATTTCAACTTATACTTAAGGCAATAAACTTACGTCTGTAAATTAATCAACGAAACAGTATTATCAAAACAGTTTCTCTTTTCTATAACTAAATGATAGTAACAATTATTTCACAGTTCACAGAATTTAATACAAAAGTGTAAATGTGTATTAAAAAAGTGTACAATGTTTGAAACAAAGTTGTATATATATATATATATATATTATATATATATATTATATATATATATATATATATATTGTACTAGAGAGGGCATAGCCTACCTCAATTCATTGATAGGCCTGATACATCTTTTTGGGACTCTGTGTAACCTAGAGGTTATAGTAAATAAGGTTATAATAAATAATTTGTTTTTGGCTTACCGGACACTATCTGTGTTTTAATATTTCATTAAAATTAAAACCATGCCATTATCTGTGTTATTTAATATATTACTTCGACGTCTACACGATGTGTTAGGCACTGGGTTGAATCCTCGACACCGATTTTACTCCGCGTAGACGGGGGTTCAACACATCGTGTAGACGAGGTGTATTTTACTTTAATTTTGTTCTGTTTATTTGATTACATTGAAAGTCGAAGATAGTCAGGTTATTTTTTCAATGATTCAAAATTCAACCAATAGGACCCCTCTAGTAATAATATCTCTATGGATTTTTGTATTTTTGAGCCAGCAAACAGCTGATCACGCATATCTGAATTTTTTACTTGTGTCTGTTACTTCGTTCACACGCGGGGTTTGGCAGGGTGTTCAACCCCAACTGTTCACACGGTATTTTTCACCATAAAAAAATGAGAGTCGGGGTCAAACCCCGTATTCATTCCCGTTCACACGGCAACTGGGGGGGGGGAGTTGAACTTATTGCCAAATCCCGCTGTACAGTGCTTGACCTTGACGGTAGTGGGGAGCAATGTCATATCTACTTTTCCCTATGGCCTAGGAAGGGCCTGGCTCTACTACCAGTACCAATTCAATCATTCAAGTGTAAAGGTCTGTTTCACTCGCACTCAAGCATCCACACCTCGATACTCGTTTTCTTTTATTTGTTTATATCAGTTATTTTTTATTAATGTTTACGTTTATTATAGTTTTTAGTTGTATTTATAACCTGTGTTATTTGTGCTTAACTACAACTCATAATTAACTTAATATTATACAGTCCTCTATTGTTGCCGCAACATAATTTGTTCCATTCGAGCCGGATAATTAGTGCCTGTTATTTTAAACAATATAGTGACTCAATAGTTTTTATTTTTGCTCAACTTACCAAGAAATATTTCTTTCTCACTTAATAATTAAAGCTTCAAATACATAACCTGCTATCAAGATTGGATCACTTAGTTTTGGACTTGGTATTATTAATTAATTTTCATATATTTACGCATCAAAGGTAAGGTTTATGAAGCATATTATCTTTATCAAAACATCCACAACTTTACATCGTAATATTTGTCTACTTGAGTCTGCACAGAGTTAAACTTATTTCGGGTTACGTCATTAAGTATACACGTCACGAGTTTTAAAGATTGGACACTCTTAACCTAGCTCTAGTAGCCCTGGCCATTCAGTTAACCTTGAAGTCTATGCGCTCTTTACAGTCCAGGCCGCCTGAACATCAAAGCCCAGCTGCATTCCAATACTACTCTATCTTATCACATTTCCTGTTAACTCCACAAATTCTTATTAATTTGACACATCTCTTTAACATTTATGAAGGACCATACTAGCCAATTAGTATACAATATTGTACTATTCATTTCATTTAAATTTGTGCCCTATTTTAATGGTTATAAACATTTATTTTAGTCTGAAATTATTCAATTTTTATTTAGTAAAATTAACTCGAATGCCTTTAAATTTTCGGGATTTGTTTTCTGTAAATATTTTTATAAACGAGGGTTCACGTATTACAATCACTTTCTATTGTTTATTTTTTACAAAGGTTATTATCGCCTATGAGATTTTATTATTTTTTTAGGTTAATAGAATTAATCATTTTTGTTTATTTTTATTTGTTTTGTTTATTTTATTTTTTATCTATCACATTATGTTTAACAACGAATCAGAGGCTGAAAAAAGGGCTTTAGTTGCTAAGAGGAGAGTATTGAAGACTCGACTAACAAAGTTTAATAATTATATTGAACATTTTACTCCTGATACCACATCGCTTATACAACTTAAGTTACGCATATCAAATGTGGAGAAAACATGGGAAGAATTCCAAGAACTTCAATTTTTAATTGAAACATTGGATCCAGATGGCCAGGAAGATGAGAGAGATATCTTCGAGAATAATTATTTTAATTACATATCAAGGGCTCAGGCCATTCTAGATGAGTATCAACCCCAAGCTGGATCATCATCATCAAATATAAACAGCACACAAGATTATTCTGAAATTATTAATGATATCCAACGGGATCAAGAAAATTCTACAATGTTTTCAAACGTACCCACAAACGTAAACCCGAGTAGCCAAACCAATATGAACTCGGTTCCTCCTGTAGTTACTTTAGATGTTTCTCAACTGTCCAAATACTTTTCTGATACTTCTGGTTTGACCGTTCCGGACATTAAATTACCGACCTTTGATGGATCATTTGAATCATGGCCTACATTTTACTCATTATTTAATTCTATAATTCACAATAATTCTAAATTAGCTTCAGTGCTCAAGTTTCAACATCTTAAATCATCTTTGTCTGGAGAGGCTGCATCGATAATTGAATCTATTGAGCTTACTTCCGAAAATTACGAAATCGCTTGGAGCTTACTCGTGACTCGTTACCAAAATAATGTATTGATAATAGACAAACATTTACGCGATTTACTCAATTTATCTCGGATAGAAAAACCATCGTCCTCAACACTGAATCGTTTAGTAACAGATGTGCTTAAACATACAAGAACACTAAAAGTTTTAGGAGAAGCCGTGGATACGTGGGACACAATACTGATTGCTATTGTTTCCTTAAAGTTGGATCCTACCTCATTTAAAGAATGGCAGGCGAAGCGGATTACTTATGGTAATAACAAACCGACTCTCCAAGATTTTATATCTCATTTGCAAAACCGAGCTCAGGTGTTAGAATCGATAGCTATAAACTTTCCAACTCCTAAATCATCTAGTGCTAGTGGATCAAAACCTAATTTCAACTCTACAACGCCAGTCGCATTAAACAAAGCATCTCATAAATCCAATTATTTTCCTCGTCCAGCCTCACTGACCTTTAATTCCACACAAGGTCAAAATTCAAACCCTCAGTTGTCACAATCTCATGATTTAGCATACTCTGACTCTTCTATTCGTGAAGCACCCCAAGAGACCAATCAGCTCGCATTTTCTTCTTCCGCTCAGAACCTCGTACAGAATATTTCTCAACCAACGTGTCCAGTTTGCAATTCTCATCATTTTATCTACCTGTGTCCAAGGTTTCTAAATTTATCTATAAATGACAGATGGGAGAAAGTTAAGGAAGCAAACCTTTGTAATTAACTGTCTAAGACGCGGACATAAGGTCAGCTTATGTAGGTCAAGTCGATGTAAAAGATGCTTTCTTCCTCATAATTCGTTGTTGTGTAGGTCGGTTGTACCTGAAGGTTATTCTCCAAATAACATCCCTCCAACTTCTTCGCAAGCAGATCAAACGACAGCAACTACGTCACATTTATCATGCAACTCAAGAAGTACAACACATTCAGCGTCACAAGTACTTTTATCTACTGCACGTGTAATTATAAAGGGCGATGATGGTCGTCAAGTTATTGCTAAGGCTCTTTTAGACTCAGGCTCACAATCAAACATGATTACCAGTGATATCTGCAAACAATTAAACCTCAAAAAGAACAGCAGTAACATTCTTATAGGGGGTATTGGGGATTCTAAAACCCAGTCCACATCGCGCGTTAAAGCAACATTGTTGTCTTGTAGCTCAAACTTTTCGGAGACATTAGAGTTTATTGTATTGCCTAAGGTTACCGGCAACATTCCAGCCGCTTCCATTGATATTTCATCATTTGTTTTGCCCTCCAATATTTTATTGGCTGATCCCAATTTCCACGAATCTTCTTCTGTCGACGTAATTATAGGAGCTGAAATCTTTTGGAACATCTTAGGAAATAAAGAAGTACCCATTCCTCGTTTTAATCTCCATCTTCGTGACACACAACTAGGTTGGATTGTCCGAGGTAGGATTAACGCAGAACCATTAGAAACATCGTGTTTTTTAAGTATTCATGAACTCGACAATCAAATTCGTAAGTTTTGGGAAATAGAAGAGGCTGAGGGGAATGATGTACATAACAGCGATGATAACTATTGTGAATCATTGTATCAAAGAACTACACGCCGTATACCAGATGGCAAATATGTAGTTGAATTGCCTTTCAAACTCGACCCGTCATCGCTAGGAAATTCTGAAGATGGTGCCTTAAAGCGATTTTACTCCCTTGAAAGGCGCCTGTCTCACAACAAGAACCTCCACCAACACTATGTAAACTTCATGAGGGAATATGAAGAGTTAGGTCACATGTCTTTAATTCCTGATCTAGAACTCAAATCTGTGTTGAACAATCCTCACTATTTCTTACCACATCATCCAGTTTTTAAGGATTCTTCCACAACAACAAAGATAAGGGTAGTTTTCGATGCCTCAGCTTCAACCAGTAGTGGTTTGTCGCTAAATAATATTTTAATAGTAGGTCCGACCACCCAAGAAGACCTTTTTTCAATCGTAACTCGTTTTCGTCTTCACAACTATGTTATTTGTGGGGATATTGAAAAAATGTACAGGCAAGTATTGCTAGCAGAAGATCATCGCAAGTTTCAGCTTATATATTGGAGAGAAACCCCTGATTCACCACTTAAGGTTTACAAGCTTAATACCGTGACGTATGGAACTGCAAGCGCGTCGTTTCTTGCTACGAGATCTCTTCAACAAGTTGCATACGATGAAGGAAAAATAAATCCTGATGCCGCTCAAGTTTTACACGACGATTTTTACGTAGATGACTTAATGACGGGTTCTAACACAATAGATGGAGCTATTAGGCTTGCTAATGACATTTCGGTAATAGCTAAAACCGGAGGGTTTCATATACGAAAGTGGAATTCTAATTCTCGAGAAGTACTTTTACATCTTGAACCTTCTTCTTGTCTTTCTCAAACCTTGCATCCACTTGACAAGGACATGAAGTACAAAACACTTGGTCTCTCTTGGGACCCTGATGGTGACGCATTTATGTTTTCTATTAAGCACATGAGGTCTGATACCATAACCAAAAGATCTATATTATCGCAAATAGCTCAAATTTTCGATCCGCTGGGACTCATTGGTCCAGTTATCACAACGGCTAAGGTTTTCATGCAAAAACTATGGATGCTATCTCTAGAGTGGGATGAAACCCTACCCGAAGCTCTTATGACAAAATGGACAAACTACTATAACAGCCTTATGCCTCTAAATAATTTGCTTGTTCCACGTCAGTTGACATCTAAGAAACCCGCTATTGAATTGCAGCTCCATGGGTTCTCAGACGCTTCTGAGGTAGCCTATGGAGCCTGTGTGTATCTTCGATCAATAGACACGGACTAAAGAGTTGAGCTCAATCCATACCTCGATTAGAACTGTGTGGTGCCTTATTACTTACCCAACTTATGAAGAGAGTAACGTCCTCACTAAAACTTGAAAATGCATCATGTTTCTTCTGGACCGACTCCACAATTGTCTTACATTGGATCTCAAAGCCTTCTAATGAGTGGGCTACTTTTATTCGAAATCGCGTTGCCTTGATACAAAATTTATCATCTAATGGATCATGGCACCATGTGGCTGGAAAGGAAAACCCTGCCGATTTAGTTTCCCGAGGGGTCTCAGGATATGAAATAATAAAGTTAGATTTATGGTGGAATGGGCCATTTTGGCTGTCATCTAATGACGAACCTTGGCCCACTTCGTCTTTAGAAAACTCCAACATCACACATATACTGAAATCGACGAAATGCACAAGGAGCCATGCGCTGTTTTAGTAGCTGTACAAACTAACTCAATACTTCAAATTGTGGAAAAAGGCTCCTACTTAAAGGTGTTACGTATAGTAGCTTATTGCTTACGATTTATTAGCAACTCAAAAAAACTTAGCGAAAGTGTACAATCTGACTTACTTAGTGCTGTTGAACTAGACAATGCTCTTCACAAGATTATTTATGTAATTCAACATGAAACATTTAAGGACGAGATAAAGTCTCTTAGAAAGGGGGAAGCTGTTTCTTCATCAAGTAAATTGTCATCATTGTCTCCTTTCTTAGACTCTGCTCAGCTGATTAGGGTGGGCGGAAGGCTGGAGAAATCGAACTTGACTCCAGATCAAAAGAATCCATTAATTTTACCATCCTCGCACCGTTTTACTGAACTTCTTGTTACAAATGAACATCGCCGTCTTCTCCACGCTGGACCTCAACAAGTGCTGAGTTCGTTACGTCTTAGATTTTGGATTTTGAATGGTCGTAATGTAACCCGTCATCTGATACACAAAAATGTATTAAATGTTTTCGTGTCAAACCTCAGGTAGCATCACAACTCATGGGTCAACTACCCTCAGCTCGTATAACACCATCACGACCATTTACTCACACAGGTGTTGACTACTGTGGTCCGTTTCTAATCAAGATTTCATCTCGCCGAAACAGCTCTTATACAAAGGGATATGTTTCCGTCTTTGTATGCTTCTCAACAAAGGCCATTCATCTTGAACTCGTTGAGGACATGACTTCTGGGTCGTTCCTCGCTGCATTTACAAGGTTTACGTCAAGGAGAGGAGCACCATCAGTCATGTACTCTGATAATGGCAGTACCTTTGTGGGTGCATTCAAGGAACTTAAATCGATTCACCATATTAGTAATGTAGAAGACAAGACCCTAGTCACAAATTCCTTTGCCAACAAGGGAATTCAATGGAAATGGATTCCACCACATGCGCCATCATGGGGTGGTTTATGGGAAAGTTCCGTAAGGCTAGTGAAATATCACATCAAACGCGTTTTAAACGACACAAAACTTACATTTGTGCAATTTCAAACATTATTAATAGAAATAGAAGGGTGTGTCAATTCTCGGCCACTTTTCCCAATGTCTTCCAATCCTGCTGATTTATCCATCCTTAGCCCCCGCTCATTTCCTCACGGGCGACAGTCTTACCGCAGTTCCGCATCCTGATTTGCTCCACGTACCTGAGAATCGTTTGGATAAGTGGCAACGTTGCAAGGCTCTAACCCAACACTTTTGGCAAAGGTGGTCATCAGAATATCTACAAGAACTCCAGCAACGCTCTAAGTGGAGAACGACAAAACCAAATCTCCAGATTGGCACACTTGTAGTAATCAAGGAAGACAATGTCCCTCCCACTAAATGGAGGCTTGGAAGAATTACTCAAATTCACCCAGGACATGATGGACTAGTTAGGCTTGTTTCAGTCCTTACCGAGGGCAAAGAAGTGGTAAGAGCTATTACCAAGATCTGTCCGCTACCCCTTCAAGATGATGACATCAAATCTTCAGATTAACTCATCACTCCTTCTTTAAACTTATCTAGTTTTTATGATTCTCACAGTACTATGTATCATTTTCATTCCATGTGTTATTTTTGTTTCATTCATCCCGTGACTATTGTATCGTTTTTTTTTAACAAATTCTGCATTTCAGGTTGAAATATTCCATAGTTTCAAGGTGGGCGGTATGTACAGTGCTTGACCTTGACGGTAGTGGGGAGCAATGTCATATCTACTTTTCCCTATGGCCTAGGAAGGGCCTGGCTCTACTACCAGTACCAATTCAATCATTCAAGTGTAAAGGTCTGTTTCACTCGCACTCAAGCATCCACACCTCGATACTCGTTTTCTTTTATTTGTTTATATCAGTTATTTTTTATTAATGTTTACGTTTATTATAGTTTTTAGTTGTATTTATAACCTGTGTTATTTGTGCTTAACTACAACTCATAATTAACTTAATATTATACAGTCCTCTATTGTTGCCGCAACACCCGCGTCTGAACAAAGTAAGTATAGGAGTTTCCCTACTTTTAAAAATTAATCTCTTAAAAGGGACTTTAGTAACGTTATAGTAATGGCATGAGCAATAGGTTATAGTAATAGTTGCAGTTTTAGGTAATAGTAATATAATAGTGCTGGTATTAGTTTACGTTAGAGTGCCTGTATATCGTATATATACAGGCACTCTAGTTTACGTTAGCAAGAGTTATAGGTTAAATGTACAGTTATTGGTTACTGAATAATAGGAATTGTAATAAGATGTAGTTTAGTACTACATCAGGAATGAGCTAACAATGATATTAGTATTAATAGTTACAGAGTAATTTTTGGGAGTTTATTAGTATTAATATTATAGCAGAGAATAATACAAGAGAATAATAGTAAATGGTAATGAAATAAAATATTCAAATGGCTAAAAATTCGATGTAAAAAATATCGTACTTATTTATTGCGATTATTATCTTATATATTACTCAAGATATTTTAGGATTCTTGTTAAACTTTAAATAAATTTAAATTATATGGATTAAACGATAATAAAAAAAAATGTTGAAAGTTACTTCACTTCATCGGACATTCCGCTTTGCATGATGGCTGAAGGCCGACTGACGAGAGCCGACCATGTCTCCCTTTTATAACCTATATCCCCTTCCGTCTGGATATCACGAAAAAATAATTATAAAATGATAAAATTTATTCATAATTGTTAACTTATATTTTTTACATTAACATTTAATATTGATTAACATTATTATTATTATTATTATAAATTTTAGATCAAAACTTGATTAAAAAATATTTGATCTGACTAAAAAGCTGATAAGACTAATAGGATGTATTTTTATTAATTACATAAAATTTAATAAATTTTTAATTTTCATTAATATTTATGATGATTTAATGAATTTTAAAACTTATACTGAATTTATCCGTTTATAGCTCGAGTTAAGTAATCTCCATCTTAAATGTTTTTTAACATATTTAACAATCATATTTGTTAAAAACAATAATTAATTGATATTTAATTATTAGAAACTATTTAATTAATGTTTAATTTGAAATACTTTTTAATAAATTTTCTTTATGGCCCGTATCAGTTGAAATTCGAAACATCGAAATATACCTTTACACTTTGACTATTAATTAATCAAATAAACAGAACAAAAATACTGTAACTTTACTGTAAAACGTTTAAAATACAAACAAAACACGAAAATGTGGAGAGTCGAATAATGTATTTATTATAACCTTAACTCCTTCTAGGAGGAGGTTTTAATCACGTCACACAGAGCCCCAAAATGACGATTCAAGCCTGCTTAAAAAATGCTAATATCTCAAAAAATTTTGAACAAATTTAAAATAAGAGCCTGAACTGTAAGTAAAATGTCCTCTAAGCTTCATTTTGGGACCACCATGGAATCGGACACAGTAGCGCATAACGTGTGTCAAGGTATGATCAAGTGTAAATAGACACTTTAGTTACAATTTCTATTAATGATTTGGTGATAAATTTTAATTTTTACACATTGACGTACCTTGAAACACGTTTTATAGAGTGCCTGTATAATGCCCGATGCCAGGCACACTAGTAAAAGCTGGGTTCCTGCAGCGGAAATATAGGCAATACAAAACTGTATTGCGTGTTTAGTCTACCAAAAACTGCAGGCGCACGCAAGTACACAATAAAGTTGTGTATTGCCTATATTGCTGCTGCACCACAGTGCCCAGCTTTAACCGTGTTGTATTCATCTGTGCACATGCACATGCATTATAAGACTTCAATCAACTATCAAACTTTATATCTCCCTTAGTTAAGGACCTCGAAATATCTTTAGTCCTTACAATCTTTAGTCCTTACAAATGGTTTGTTTAAGCAATCCACAGCTGGACAAGGGTAACCTAGAGAACACAGTACGGTTTGGTGTAACCTACTGATAAGAACCTTTTAAACAAAAGATTTTCCCATGTTGCATAGGACAAATTTTTTAGGAGGTGTTTTTTAATATAATTTATTGTATTTAACTCTTGAAATGTTATGAAATCGAAGTTGGACATCTATATTTACGTTAGGAAGAAAACAAGTGTGGTTTGTTCGATTTTTCGAATAAAATACGGTAGTGAAATGTGACCTTTTTTGTGCATTTTGGACTCTCCGTTTTTTGACTTTTTTTAATATAATTCATATTATTTAACTCTTGGAATGTTCTGAAATCGAAAGTTGGACATCTATATTATCGAAAAGAAACAAAATGAGTGAGGTTTAGTAGATTTTTCTGAAATAAATACGGTAGTAAAATCTAATGTTTTTGTTTACATTTTGCACTCGTTTGTTTCTGGTGTTTTTGTACTATTTTTGACTTCTTAAGATAATATCGTATATTATTGGTTTCAACGACAAGGTAATTCGTTTATACTGAAAGAAGTATGTATATCAGCATTTGTGGTATGGATATTAGTAACTTTGTAGATAGTTGCTCGAGTCACTTCTGTACATTGATGCCGTGCATAATTTAAGTGAATGTCAACATCTTCTATTCATTTGTATAATCTAGAAGACGTGCATGCTAGATTTTTGTTAATTAATAAAGGATGCATGGAGACATTGGCACAAGTTGAATCAACTTCATGCATAAAATAATTACTGTTGTAAGATGTCAATGTCATTTACTCAATTTATGTTAAAAACCAATAATCTGTCAATATATAACTGTGCAAGAGACACCTAGGAAATATAACAAGCAAAATGCAATACTACCTGGGATTTGTTCCATCATTCGACATTTGTCTTCATTGATGGCTCTACATAACGTCATGCCTCAAGTTTCGTCACGTTTAACTTATCAGGGTGCCGACGGGCCTGAACTCACTGTAACCTTTGATTAAAATTTCAAAATATAATGTGAAGTATTTACTAGAGATGAGCGGTGCTCTCTTACCACCTCATGCTTGGTAAGCAAAACATGTATCATTTGATACTACCGAGTTTTGAAAACATGAATACTCCCAATATAACTGATCGAGAGACACCTAGGAAATTTAACTTGCAAAAATGCAATGCTAAAATTATCTATGTTCATAAAATGATATTGTAATGTCAAACTTTATGACTCACAAACAACTGCGAAGCTATGCCCACCTCAAGAAAGTCAAGTTCATCACGGTGAAGCCTTCACGAGCATCTGTTGCAACCTTCGTGCGACTGTAGTAAACTATTTTATTCTTAATTAGGATTTAAACTTGTATTAACCTTTCTTTCATTTTTAAATTTTATTTTAATAAAATTTAGTGAAATTGATTTTTTATTTTATTCTAATTTCTCTACCACCTACACAATTTGGGAGGAGGTTCATATAGGTGCCTGGGGGCCACCCTAAATCTATAAGATCTGATATACCTTAGCTTGAGCTTTGTTCAGTCAAACACATACCTGACTGAGGTGTCCATCAGTGTCAAGGCAGACAGCATACAAATTTGTGATAATTATTTTGTTGTTAAAAATAGTTTTCTTGTTTTTTGAATCGAGAGAGGCATCACATGTGTAGTTCCCAGACTTCTCAGGATATATGAATGAATTTTCTTGTAAACCTCATTACCTCAAATAGCTGATGCAATTTTAACTTAACCAGCAAAAGACTACAGCATTTGAATATTGTGTAAATAGTGTAATAGAATACTGCCTCCGTGGCCGAGGTTGTTAAGGCGATAGTCTTTACACTGACCTTTGACACCATCCCAGGTTACGCTCTCAGTTGATAGAAGATTATTGTTTAATATTATCGCCAATTTTTGAATACAATTTGAGCGTAACGGTTGCTACTACCACCCGTAGTGGTTCCCGCAGGGGTTATCACTGATGAGCTACAAGGCTCTAAACGGGCATTATATTATTATTTTAGGGGTAATAGAATACCGTGTTTCTATTTGCGGGTATAGCAAATTTAATTAAACTGAGATATGACTACTAATGTAATTCACATTTATAGTTCATGGCACCTTCCTCTTTGCCAGGTTTATTTATAAAGACTTCAATTTTGAGAGGGTTATAATATCACAAACTCAAAATGACGTTACTGTATCACAGAAGCTATCTGCATTTTGATTACAGTAGGTATGACTGATCCTTTTTTCAGTCTAATCTTTTGTGGCAGAACATTGAAAATAGGGCAGATATCAATCATGAGTCTGTTTAAATTGTAGAAAATTGAGTAGTCATGAGTCTGTGTTTTTGAACAATTCCTTTATTGTAGACATACAAAAAGAAAAGGAATACAAAAAGTTAACACAAAGTATACAAGTAACCCACAAGGCAAAGCCTGAGGAGGGGGGGGGGGGTAGAAATTGTAGATAAACAGATCTTTTAATGAGAAATACAATAGTGATGTGCCAAATTGACTTTTAAACCGATTTTATATGAGTCGACTGTCGACTCAACAGATAATCGAGTGGATAGTTGATTCAAATCGCTTGACTGATTAAAGTCGATTCGGTTCAATTCAACTTGATTCAACTAAATAAATAAAAGCTGAAGCAAAAAGAGATTTTATTTACACATTGACATAGGATATTTAAATCAAAACTAGTCAAATGATTACTTGGGCCAACTAAAATTATTTATTTAAGTTAACTTAATTAGTCTTGTACCGACAGGAATATAATTCTATAATGTAAAAATAAAAAAAGCATACTTGAGTTTATTTAAATCAGACTTAAGCCATATGAATCAACTAATGTTTACTTCAATCGAGTCGATAGGGTCACCCTGGCTCTATATGACAAACCTCCAAATTGGTTAGGTGGTAGAGAAATTAGAATAAATAAAGAATCAATTTCACTAATTTAATTTTATAATAAATTTAACAATGAAAGAAAGTTTAATACAAGTTTAAATCCTAATTAAGAATAAAATAGTTTGACTACAGTCGCACGAAGGTTGCAACAGATGCTCGTGAAGGCTTCACCGTGATGAACTTGACTTTCTTGAGGTGGGCATAGCTTCGCAGTTGTTGTGAGTCATAAAGTTTGACATTCAATATCTTTTATGAACATAGATAATTTGTAGCATTGCATTGCAAGTTAAATTTCCTAGGGTGTCTCTCGATCAGTTATATGTGGGAGTATTCATGTTTTTCAAAACTCAGTATCAAATGATACATGTTTTGCTTACAAGCATGATGGTGTAAGAGAGCACCGCTCATCTCTAGTAAATACTTCACATTATATTCTTGGAATTTTAATCAAGTTACAGTGAGTTCAGCTCCGTCGGCACCCTGATAAGTTAAACGTGACGAAACTTGAGGCATGACGTTATTAGAGCCATCAATGAAGACAAATGTCGAATGATGGAAAATCCCAGTGTAGTATTGCATTTGCTTGTTATATTTCCTAGGTGTCTCTTGCACTATATATGACAGATTATTTGTTTTTTAACAATAATTGGTAAAATGACATTGACATTTACAACAGTAATTTATGCATGAAGTTGATTCAACTTGTGCCAATGTCTCCATGCATCCTTTATTAATTAACAAAATTAGCATGCACTCTTCTAGATTATACAATGAATAGAAGATGTTGACATTTCACTTAAATTATGCACGGCATCAATGTACAGAAGTGACTCGAGCAACTTATCTACAAAGTTACTAATATTCCATACCACAAATGCTGATATACATACTTCTTTCAGTATAAACGAATTACCTTTGTCGTTGAACCAAGTAATATACGATATTATTTAAAAGAAGTCAAAATAGTTACAAAAAACCAGAAACAAACGAGTGCAAATTAAAACAAAAACATTAGATTTTACTACCGTATTTTTTTATTTCAGAAAATCTACTAAACTCATCATTTTGTTTTTTTCGTATATAGATGTCAACTTTCGATTTCAGAACATTCCAAGAGTTATAATATGAATTATATTAAAAAAAGTCAAAAACGGAGAGTCAAAATGCACAAAAAAAAGGTCACATTTCACTACGTATTTTATTCGGAAAATCGAACAAACACATGTTTTCTTCCTAACGTAAATAGATGTCCAACTTTCGATTTCATAACATTTCAAGAGTTAAATACAATAAATTATTTAAAAAACACCTCCTAAAAAAATTTGTCCTATGCTAATACATGGGGAAATCTTTTGTTTAGAAAATGAATTTCTTATTCACAACTGTTCTTCTCGTTCTTCTTTGGGTTTCTTCGTTTTCTTTTTGTTCTTCTTAGAAAGAATTGCCAACTATGAAGCTGAAGTCCAGCTGTCTATAGGGACCGAGGATTTTTCCATTTTGCTAATATCTGCCGATCCACCATATTAAATAAATGTGTTATTTCCGTTAAAAAGAACAAGAAGATACGAGACAACCTTGAACGAAAAACAAGAAGATTAACCTTGAAATTTTTATTAAAATCAAAACAAAAGTTGATGTGATTAACTGTTTGAATTTAGAGATAAATGAACTCTTACGCAAGTTTTTTAAAAAATGTTTTTTAAATTTGATCTTTTATTGTGTTGTTTGCTGTGTTTTATGTTTAGTTAGTGTTTGCTAGTTGATGCGTTAATAATGCCAAGAAAACGGGGTCGGGGTAGAGGTCGAAGACGAGGCGTTTACAATAGAAATCGTAGTCCAACTGATCAAAATGATACATCAAATGTTTTTAATGCATCACTTCACGAAAATACATCAGTTTTAGACGGTAATTTAGATACAAATTCTAATAATGTTTGTGCTGAACGCTTACAAAGCAGACAGGAGATTCTTGGTCATTCCCAACTCGATTTATTAAGTAATCTTGATACCCAGGTTTCTAATAGTTCTGCTATAGATAACCAAAACATAGCCCCGCCTTCTTTGTCATATTTTGCAAATACTAATGAAAATGTCGCCTCGACATCACGAGTTAACTCTACCTCAACGAATCCGCCTGTCCGTATTATTCCGTTCGGAAACGGATTTGCTGTGCTTCCTACAAATTCGAATTCTGTTCTTAAAATCAATGTTGAGGATGTTAGTAGTTTAGTTTCAAAAAGAAAAGATACTTGTGATAATTTGATTGCTTCAAATTGTGTAAATAGTGATATTGTTGCTTCAAAAAATACCGCTGGTTTGAGTAACAGCAATGTCTTAACAAATTCTAGTAATTTAGTTTCTACTAGTGATAACAAAACGTCAGTATGTTCAAGCATCGATACTCATAAAATAAATAATCTAACTACAGTTGGTAGTTCTTTTAATATTGTCAATTCTACTAATACTAATGCTTTATTATCTACTCATCATAATATAAATAAATTTTGCTGTGAAATGCTAGAAAAACAACAAATGTTATTGAATGAAATTAGTGGTATTAACAGGCAAAGTAGCCAATTAGTTGCCAGACATGCTGATGTAGTTGCTTCTACTTCGGCAGATGCAGATCAGATAAAGAATTTAGATACACGGAGTAGTGTTGCTGGAAGTTGCGACCTTTCGTCGTCTAATGTCAAAAGTTCATATGACACTGAGGAAGAAGAAATCGTGGTTATTGCAGGTATTTATTTTATTATTTGTTTATAACTTTAGCTATAGTACATCACATGGTTAAAATAAATTGATAGCGTAGGAAAATAGTGTTGAGGAACTAATGAACCAATAGCATGGCTTAACATTCAGGACTAAACTCAATATCTCCCTTGTATTATTTTCCCATGCTGTCAACTCGTTTTAACCATGTGGCATACTAAAGTTGTTTTTGTTATTTAACCGCTCACTCAATGACATTTCTCTACGGAGCCCTGGGGTGATTTTCTATGTCATATGATTTATGAACCATTAGGTCATAGGATTTACAGGACCATAGAGTAGAGTAAGAAAACCACAAGTCTGGTGATTTACTCCGATGCTGGACAGTATGCTGATTCAACAATATTTTAAAATTATTAATTTTAATTTTTAAAAATTCTAAAAAATAAATAAAACTTATTCTATTCATAAAAACAAGCATTTTTATTCTCAGTAATTTTTACCTACGTTGTTTTATATTCAAGATGGTAGGGTTTGGAGTTATAAAAAAATATGATGAGTGCGAGAATGTCTCTAAGTATGCATGCACGGATTTGAACTTTTCTTGCAAACTGGCAATAGCTCTCACTAAACTATCTAACACTCATTATACACACACAACACACACACACACACACACACACACACACACACACAGATATATATATATATATATATATATATATATTTTTTTTTTTTTTTTTTTTTTAATTTTTTTATTTATATATTAAATATATAATTTAAGTTGTTTATATTATTAGTTGTATTAATTACAGATGGTGACATAGCCTCAACTGATAGCTTTAAGGACCATAGTTACTCGAAATCTCTGCCCAGTGGTAAACTTAATGATTCTGCTATAGAAGATGAGTGTCCTGTGTGTCTTCAGACATTTGTACACCCTTCCAGACTTCCGTGTTCTCATGTCTTTTGCTTTCTCTGTGTGAAAGGTAATTTACTGTCTTAGTTGGTAAATGCATTACAGTTTGGTTAGAACCATGGTACATCCATTAGTTTTAGATTTACAGATTGTGGGAGATCTCTTGGCTCTGATTTGTCCCCACCAACAATTTGTGAGGGAACTCACTGCTACCAACTGGGCCAAAATTAATTGCCCTAGTTTTGATGACACCATAGAGGTATAAACTTAACCTGGTGATACCTTTTACTGATGACATTAAGTATTACTAATGATTTAACAAACTTCTAGAAGATTAATGTCACTTTCTAAAGAAATATCCATTTTTACACATAAAAATGACCATTCAGTGTTACCAAGTTTAAAACTAGAAAACTTTTTCTCTGTAAAAATGTGTTAAGGAATCCTTTATATCTATTGAATTTCTTTGACAAAAAATCAGTAACTATAGATTCAAATAGCTTAGGGATTGCAGATTGTATGCATGTTGGGCGAAAATTATAACACTGTCCTTTCTACTTGATTTGAAAACTGGAGTTACATAGGACTTTTTCCAAATGTCAGGAAATTCACCAAGAGAGTGATTTACAAAATAATAAATACAGAGGTTTTGCTAGAGCAAAAATTATGTCTAGCATTCCCTCCTTTCATTTTTCCATAAATAAATAAGTACAATTTATTGCACAGATATAAATTTTTCCTTACATTATTATTAATACAAATAAATTTTGTGCAATGAAGCCGTAAGGGCTTTAGTCGCTAATCTTAACTTGATTTCAAAAAGGGAAAAGTTGCACAGCTTGCGCTTCTGTTACGTTTTAGGCTACGTTAGCGGCATGTTGTTAATGTTTAAAAACATCATGATTTTTACGTATATCATGCAATATACACATACACCCTGTATATATTACATTTGATCCAGATTAAAACCAAATTTTTTATCAGCAAAAATATGTATCATAAAGATTAATTTGTGTGTCAATGTGATAACTTTGTGTTGTTAAGGCATTGCCATGTCTGGGCAGAGCTGTCCTATGTGCCGAGCTCCAGTACCCCACTTCTACAGTGACAACCCTGTCTTGGTTTCATTGCCGTCAAAATCTAAACAAATTGATGATAAAGAGAAGAAAGAAGAAAAATATTCTTGGTTTTACCAAGGCAGGAGTGGTATGAATTTATTAATTTATAATTATTGTTATTTCAATTTTTGTTTTATGCGATTTTAATTTATTTTGAAGATAGTAGCACTTTTAGTTATACACAGGGTGAAATATTTCAGATGTGCTAAAATTAAATCCACAAAAAAATGACCCAACTAGACCTGACTTTTTAAACCCAGTAAGTCGACCCCCTCTCACCCGAAGTTCAAATTTATCACACTATTTTTGGTAATCATTGCCTTAATGTAGTAATTATGCACCATTGTTGTGGTCAATTATGCTTTTTATCCATTACGCCTTAAATAAATGTGTTAGTTTAAAACCCGCGTTACTTTTGTGGGTTGTTACATTTAGTATTGCTATTCATTACGATCAGCCAATTTCATGATTGAGATTGCCACTACCACCTGAGATTGTTTCCGCAAGGATTACCATTGATGTGCCACTTATAGGTGGATATTATTATTGTATTTACTACAATCAACTTTCTATTCATGTTGGATGAAGTATTTCAACAAATACTCTGGATTGAAACCTGTAATGTCTTTAAGGATTTCATTTCAAGTTTAAAGCATGTAGCTCATTATTTAGCATTCAGTATAAATATCTCCCCTCAGGGATCTAAATGGATGCTCTTCATTTAGATTCAGTAAAAAGTCTAAAACATTAATCTGAGACAAATGAAAGTAGATCATTTTCCGATGACCTAATATAATTCACTATCCTCTATGATTTTTTTTCATTATTGTTTATCTTCTTTATTCTCTTTATCAGGTGGTTGGTGGGAGTTTGAAGAGCGAATGTCAAACGAAATAGAAGAGAATCACAACGCAGGCAGAACTGTATTCGACATGATGATCTGCGGCCAACTCTACACCATAGATACAACCGCAAATGTCCAATATCCTAAAAACTGTCCTTTTAGAATAAGAAGAATATTAAGAGACCTGCCTTCCAGAGTTCTTAAAAAAGGTGTTGCTGGGATTCACGGCTTAAATTTACCGTCTACTTCTAAACAATAAACATTTTTTTGTGATGTTGTATAGGTTATATTTATCGCCTATCGTGAGTCATTGAAAGAATATGACCTGATACTGGTCATTAAACCTTGTTTTATAAACAATATAATTATAAAAGCTTGCCAATACCTTATTGCTAAAGTTTAAACTTTTTAATTTATACACATTTGAATTTGTATATTTCAAAATACACAAATGAAATTTGTGTATTTCATTAATATTTGGTAAATTGTTGTTACTTTTATTTTAAATTTAAGCCTGCTAGTTTGTGTTAAATTTACATTTTTCCCTTAATTATTTTTTGTTAGGATTCATAAAGCCCAAATAGATCAATAGCATAAAAAAATTGTGTGCAACTTTTGACTCAGTGAATTAATTTGTTCAGACTATGGCAAGTTGTTTAATTGACTTGTCATATACTTAAAGGATACCTATGTCTAGTTGTGTAATTTATTACTCTTATTCGGTCAAATATCTTTTGTCACACCTGATAAAGGTTTTTGGTGATTTTTTATGTATTAGGTTTGTTTAAATTAGCTTAAAGCACTTTTTTGGTGTTAAGATGTTTAAAAAGTACATCATACTTACTTTTTTTACTTTTCCTCATTAATACGGTAGGTTTTTATCATGAAATGATAAAAAATCTGAAACTGGGATGTCATCAAAAATATCCGTTTCAGGCGTTTTTAAGGTCTCCTGAATGATTTTTACAAAGTTGAAAAAGGCAGCAGAAAAATATTGCGATTAACTTAAGATTTTGCAGGAATGTAGCCATGTATAAGACTAACATATGTCAAGTTTCATTTCATTTGCAGGCATTAGTTTAATTTTTTCAAATGACATGCGTATGTTTTAAAAAAAATGAAATAATAATTCAATTGATTTGAAATTTGTTACGAGTTTGTACTTGTACCTAATATATATGTATTCCAAGTTTAATTTCAATACGACTAGTAAATCCATGAGTTTTGTTGGATCATAAAAGTTAAGCAGCGTCGTGTGTGGTTAGTGCCTAGATGGGTGACCACTGGGAATGAAATGGTTGTATATACTATCTAGGGACGAGCAAAGCGAGTTGGAAGATGTGTTGCAATATAAATTTAATGAGTTGTATATTCTGAGGATAAGCGAAACGAGTCTGAATTAGGGAGGATGAGTGTAGGGAATCTGATGTGATGAGGAAAAGGTCTGAGGTACCCCATTACCAGATTTATTTGTTATTGGTACTTTCACTTTTTTTTTTTTCATTATAACCCTGACAATTGTAAATTGAAGTTATATATAAGAAAGCCTTCAGCCTACCATTTATAGATTATAATTTTCCTTAACTAAATTATTATAACAATAATTTCACGGAATTAAATAATGTTTCACATAAGCTCAAATATTAATGTACGAAAACAAGGCAAAAAGTATAACTTACCTCTAATCAGTGTTGCCGATAAAATTATAAACAAAATGGTAAATCCTAGAAATCGCATGTACAGTTGTTTCAATTTTAGTATTTCATTTTTTTCAATCTGTTCTTTAACTAAGTAGAAATATCTCAAAATGACTTAGACAGTGAACTAAGTCACTTTGAGATTTAACTAAAGGACAAATTGAATTAATCTAGAAGCTGAGTACTTATGCTTATCCGTGTCAACAAATGGTTAAAAATAAATAAAATGGAATGAATAAATTTTTATTTTAAGACTTTTAATTCATAATAAAATCATATTCTCAGTTAGTTTACTTTTATGGTTATTTTATTTGTAGATTATTTTTTTAGTCTTACTTATGCCAGATGTTCTTTATCTGTAGCAGTAATTTTATTGCCAAGAAAATTAATGAGGACCTGGCAATAAACAGTACCTTACTTACTTGTCCTCTATTTTCATGAAAAAATTTAATTTTTTTTAAGTGATTATTATCTTAAAGTTTGTTCTAAGTTGAATTTAAATTAGTATTTTAAAATTAAAAAATATAAAGTGTTACTAGAAGAGTTATTTAAGAGTTTTAGATTTATAAAAAACTAAATAAAAATCTGCAGCTTATTAGAAGATTAGTATACTTTTTTATTCATATTACTAAATTTGATATATTTATAAAAAACGTTTTAATATTCCTTTCAAATTAACTTTATTTTTAATAATACGTATGATGTACACGAATATTTGTGATTAAATGAGTATTATTTTATAATTAATATTTTTATCTGTTCAACAGTTAAAAATATTAAATATACAAAAGTAGAGGTTTGCACTTTTGTATATTTTAAGTAACATTTTTGTACTTTTGTCTTTCCTGAAGATGATCCAAATGGATTGAAATATATTTATCCTGTTTAATAAACATATTGTGGAATTGAAATTCTTATCCTAATAGTAATTTTTGGAATTCTTTTAAAAAAACATTTCTCTCTTAAGATGTTTAAGAGAACAATACAAGAAGTTAGTCACCACTTGAGGATTTCCATGGCACAAATAGATTGAGCATTGCAGATCAGTGGCAACTCATGAAAGTAATAACTATCAGTAGTTAAGAACTGTCAGAGGAACTGGATTAGAGGTTTTAGAAATAAAAATGAAGTTTAAAAATTGTATTTCTAAAACCTCTAATCCCTTCTTTATGACAAAAATGTGTTAGTATTGTTTCTTAATCAGCAGACAACTCCTCGTAGAGAAACTGATAGAATCTATACCTCTGTTTCAAGAGCTGTGGATCCATACCTCTATATCATTGACTTACGAATCAGTTGAAGCCTAAGTATCAAGAATAAACCAATATTCTCTTAGAATAGTGAGAGCTTGATGTAATTATTCTTATTGTCCATTTTTCCCAAATGTAGCTATTAATTATGAGGCAAATATAGGTTATGCTAATCTTGCATTTGTTAAACTGGGTAAAATGAGTTAACTATGTTATTTTTGTAAGGCTTTAGAATGGGATGATGAGTTTCCTGGTTTATGTTTTTCCTGCGGAAAAGTTTCTCTCCCGTAGCACCTCTTTAGTCATTATAACCTTTATTTCCCGATAATAACAACACGTCTGTTTATTTTCTTCAACATTTTTAAAAGCTACTACTATTTTCAGATGACCTCTTTTGGTGCTGTCCAAAAAATTGCAATGCCTGGTTTTTCTCTTACATTTAACATAATTATAATTCATTAAAGTATAATATTAAATCATTTAATCAGGAAAGTATTAAATGATCCTATGTCATACTTACCAGAAGATTGGTTCTATTTGATTTTGATTGAAAACGAGCTACTAAAGTTTTACAAATATGTTTCCTTGGAGACGAATAAAAACATTCTAGGAAAAATACTTAATATGTATCCAGTGGATCGCATTGTAAATTACTGAAAACCCTTTTGGGTTACCCTTGTCTTGCTTACTAAAACAATTTTTAGAGGGAAAACTTCACTCAAAACTCACTAGAAATTATATAAAAGTAACCAAATCAGTACATCATATGATTTGATTGATCAGCAACACATGATTAATCAAAACTTACTTTTAATTTCTAAAACCTCTAATCCCTTCTTTATGACAAAAATGTGTTATATCAGAAACAAATTATGATAAATGAAAAATTTTGCCCACATATGGGACATGTGGGCATCCTTTGTCAAATATATGATTTAGCAAGGAAAAATAATAATCACTAAACATTACTTTGCCAAATATATGATTTAGCAAGGAAAAATATTAATCACTACAGTCTATCGTTTAGTTTAAAAAACCCCAAGGTCATAAGTATTTTGGGGATTGACCAATCAGAGAAGCTGCTGCCAACCTCTCACTTAAAAAGAAAAAAATCCCTACCTCAATAACCGCTGTAGGGAAAAAAACCTTTTCCCCGGCAATCGTTCACTTTGTTTGTGGTTCTTCTTTTGATTACATCTTTTTGAAAAATACTTTCAATTAATCTTAAAAATGATATTTTAAAATAAAACTACACAAAAGAAATGTAAAAAAAAACATCGCCAAGAAAATACGGGTAAAGTAACCTGATTTGTTTACATAGTTTTTTCCCGCTCCCTTCTTGCAGGGATTTTTTTCTTAAGAATCAGTGGTGTCTAAACTGACCTGTCAAGATTTTTAAACTAAACGATAGACTGTAAACATTCCTTTGTCAAATATATGATTTAGCAAGGGAAAATAATAATCACTAAATATTCCTTTGTCAAATATATGATTTAGCAAGGAAAAACAATAATCACTAAATATTCCTTTGTCAAATATATGATTTAGCAAGGAAAAATAATAATCACTAAACATTTTTTTGTCAAATAATATCATTAAAACAGCATAACTACAACTCTATGATTTAGAGTTAGAAAACCTAGAAAAAAATAAATTTTTTCTTATGTTTGACAGTGGTATACAATGTACAGATTTTGTTACTTTTATATAATTTCTAGTGAAGTTGTCCCTTTGAAGCAAACCAAAGGATTTACAGTAATTAATCTATGGGATACAGTAGTCAGTATTTTACAACAATCTGATATGTGTTGACATTATTTTGTAATTACAAAAATATTACAAAAGTGTTTGTAATATTAAAAATATTCAATTAATGTGACTTATTTAAAGCTTAGTTAGTGTTTATGTTAGCTTAGCTAGTTTATGTTATTTTTAGCTTAGTTAGTGTGTTTATGTGAGTTATTAGTGACTTAGTTAAAGCTATAGCTTAAATAGGCAAGTCTAGGTCAATAAAAATGGTCTGTTGGGTTCAGCATTGGTAGAGAGGGGCCGTACCTCTTGTGTTACCCTGGTTAGCCTAGTCCCAGACAGATAGAAAAAATGGCTCCCCAATGGTATAGGTAGTCTTCTAATGGTCATAGGAATTCTAATACAATTGGGGCCGGTTCCAGCTCAATCAGATCAGCATAAGTGGCTGTCGTCATTGGTAAATAACTTAATTATGACCTCATTGCCAATGAGTGAAAAGAATGTTTCTTTTTGTACACAGTGAGTTAAGATAATTGGTCAACACTACACACACATATATATATATATATATATATATATATATATATATATATATATATATATATATATATATATATATATATATATATATTATATATTATTATATATATATATATATATATATATATATATATATTATATATATATATATATATATATATATATATATATATATATATATATATATATCTAAACGTCTAATATTTGTAGACGTCTAGAGGCACCTGTAAGGCAAGATGATAAAAATTTGCTAGATAAATTGTGGAATGCCATGTGGCAATTAATACTAAAATAGAAACAGCGGGCTTGAGAGGTGAGGTGATCTAAAATCGCTAAATGTAAAGCAAAATGCCATGTAACAACATATTATAATTAAACAACAACAAAGAGGCCGCGAAGTGGCATCAGGGAAGCCCCAGAGATGTAAAAAGGCTCGAGTCGCTGACACTGTGTAGCGGCCACGGGCCGAAGTTCCTTGAGTTAGGATTTCCATGTTCGAATCCTGGTACCAGCGATAAATATTTATCGTTATTTTTACGCAATATAAGTTTATAACTACAAAATTATTCTGACGCGGGCAAACTACTAATAATAAGTGTGCTAGCCGGGCGAATTTTCTTAGTAATCCATTTCTTGCAAGATTTCAGTTTATGCTTTATAATGTGAGCAGTACCAATATTATTTGTGTTACTTATTTTTTAAAGGAAATTCGCTAAAATATTTTATTCAATAGCATAAACTGAGCTTTAAACGAGTGCCAATACCGCATAACAGTAGTATTACATGTATCAACAATGGATTCTTGTAAACACGTTATATTTTAAAAGGATAAATATTTTTAAAATCAAAGTTGGTAAAGAATCGTAGGGAGAACACGAACCCTATTGAAAACTAAGTTGTTGTGATGCCATTGTAACCCTATTGTTCAGATAGAAAACGTTTTTAAAATACGGAAAAATAATGAATTTAAAATTTCCCGCTGGGGAAAAGTCGAATTATGTTTTTAGGGAGCTATAAGCTAAACGACCACTACAAGTGATCGAAAGTCGAATAACGTGTTAAATAACCGAAAAACCTAAATTGCGGACCTATAACTGATGAGTAGGGTGTGCTTTTCGATATTTTTGGAGTGCTGAATCGAATAAAACCGGTCTGAAGTTGATACTACCTTTCAACCCCAGGGTTTCCAGATTCGAATCTTGGTACTGACGATAATTTTTTATTTGAATAATCACACAATATAAGTTTATAACTACAAAATTATTTTGGCGCGGAGGTTTATAAGCCAGGCAATTTTTTTTTAGGAGTGTGCTTTTTAGCTTAACAATCCATTTAGTGACAAGTTACTAGTGCTATGGTTGTAGGTGTTTTTAAAATTTCCTAGGTTTTCTAACTCTAAACCATAGAGTTGTAGTTATGCTGTTTAATGATACGGTCAGAACGTCGTATATTTTATTGTCTAGCTGATTACGTAAGTGCGTAATCTTACGTTAGTTCTGTCAAAGCTAGCATGAATAATAGCTTATGATGTCTCTTCCTGCAGTTAATACACAGGGGTTGAGGTTAGACAAGACTCTACACGCCCAGTAAGAAACGACAATTAAGAACAGTCATAATGAGATAAATGATTGAATATTATGATTACTTCGTTATTTAAAATATAAACCAACAATAGAAGAAACCAGATTACAACAAAAATAAATTGAGTTGAACAAAACCTAAAGTCCCCTCTCCATTTAATTTTGATTTATTTGATACAACGTGATTGCTACTGAAATAAATCTTGGCTGTTAAATACTGAAATTATGTATGTATTAGCCGTCTTTTCTAGAGATTCTAGATAATACCGATTTGCAGATTGTTAGGGAAGAGGGAAACCACTTGTGCAGACCCTAGTAAGTGCCTAAGTTGTTAACTCCAATACAATTAGTACAGCATGTACCGCTGAAACAAGTGAAATAGAGGTCATCTGTTCTGTGTGCCTTTAGTGAACGAATTCCATGTTATATTATTATTATTTTATTAAAAAATAACTAATCCTGATGAAATTTGGTTTGAATTTACTCATTAGGGCATCAAAAAAATTACATTGTTTCATTTTATTACCTGGATAGTTTTCATCGGATTACCTGTTATAAAGAGCATTAATTTGTGGGGTAAGGATACAGACCAAGACCCCAGGGGTGTTTTGCTAATAAAAAGTGTAATGGCTGGAACCGGTCTCAATTTTTCGTAAATACCTTCCTAAACAAGGATCTGCAATTCTGCCGACTCGTATCGGATGGGTGTCCCAGGCAGAACGCACTTTACATGTCAAATTTACCACCGAAGTTAATAAAACGTGTAATGGCTGGAAACGGGTTTAATTTTTCGTAAATACCTTCCTGAACAAGGATCTGCAATTCTGCCGACTCGTATTGGATGGGTGTCCCAGGCAGAACCTTTGACCCCTAAAGTGTGTTCTGCCTGGGATACCCATCCGATACGAGTCTGCAGAATTGGAGATCCTTGTTCAGGAAGGTATTTACGAAAAATTGAGACCGGTTCTAGCCATTACACTTTTTATTAACAAAACACCCCTGGGCTTTTGGTCTAATAGGTTTAAAGCAATCTCAGGAGTTCCGAGATGCTCTGTTCCTAAAATAAATGGTTATTTATTTTAGTTACCAAAATACTTTCAAACATATACTTTCGTTATTTCATGAAAAACCACTTAATTAATCAAAATAATATGTTTTGTTAAACTATGACCTGTTATTTCAAAATTTAACATTCGACAACAGCCTTCTTCAGAAGTTGAGAAGGAACTCGTACATACTAGGGTCAGCGGGAAAAATGGACATAAGTCAAATTTTTTTATAGGATTTAAGAATTTTTTAAACCTTACTTAACCAAACTTAAAAACCGCTTAAGTCAAATCTATCGTTAAATAAGGTAAACGAGTAGAAATACATTATGAATAAATCCAAATTTTCATCAATTTGATAAAATAATAATTAATGGTTATAATAATGACTAATGTGCTTTTTTCCGCCGACCCTAGATAAATGTGTGCGCAAAGTTTTGAAAACATATTTTATCGTGATCAGAAACCTCCGAAACAGATATTGGTGACACTCCTGGGTTGAACTTCACTATTCGATCGGAGTAACTACCTCGTTAGTGATTTTTTCTAAAGGAAATTCAATATGAATAGCTAATTCATGACACTTCTTCAACTAGGTATAGCTCGTCTTAGAAGTGTCCTTAGATTATAATTATATAATACAATCGCACTTTTCTGTTTTATTAGGCAGTCAAATAGGTTCTTTACTGTCGCTCTCAAAGAAAACTATTATTGGTAGTGATATCTATAGAGAGAATTCATTTCGCCATTCTTTACTTTTCTAAAGTTTAGGTGGCCTGAATAAAGCGCTTTCGATTCAGATTGTAATACAACCTTCCTCAAAAGGTTATCTTTCAGGTTTTGATTAAACTGTTTAGAATGAGTTAAAATTAGAGTTAGTTCAGTTATGGTTAGATTAGTGAATGAGTAGTTAACGCCCGGCCTCTTTGGCGAGTCCTCAGGTACAGGTGATGGAACCCCTTCCTTTGAACGAGTATCAGGTTCCTCTCTAGTTAGTGTATTTTCTCTATCAGTCTTTTCTCTACGTTCGTACCGACGAGATGCCGCCCGGACGTAGTTCCGAATCACGTCATTACGTAGATCCGTGGGACGTCGAAAATTACGTTTATTTGAGAACTGCTCTGTCTCCACCAAAACAACGAAGAAGAAGCGTCGCTTTTCATTCCGCTGTAAAATATGCCTCATATCCAGGTATATTCAAAAAATGCTCTTTAAAATGTATTTTATGCAATTGTTAGTTAAAATTATATATACACACACACACACACACACATATATATATATATATATATATATATATATATATATATATATATATATATATATATATATATATATATATATATATATATATATATATATTTTGTGTGTGTGTGCGTGTGCGTGCGTAAAGTGTTACATTTGTGCCGAATTTCAACTCAATGGGACCATTTTTCAATTTTTTAGAAAAAGGATACTTATTATTTGATAACAATTGAACTAATGATAATAATAATGAAACTTGGCACATTTTTTGGTATAATATGTAACTACATGCGTGCTAAATTTTAAAATCGATCGATACATTTTTGTCATTATTGCTAGTTAATGACTTTACTGGCAATAATGAAAATATATTTTCCTTATATCATAACCAGGTCTAAAGACTGATTTTTGTACTATGTTTCAACAACCTTTGTACAATTTTTTTAATGTTTACAGACTGCTTAGTAAAAACTACTCAGGAGGTCTTAAAACCGCATAAAACGGATAATTCAGATGGTATCCTAGTGTCGCATTTTTTTGTGCAAACGCAATATTTTTCCTATATATTTACGGTATAAATGAAGAAAAGTATAAACGAAAAAATATTAACATACATTAATAAAGATCATTATAAATCAAGAATAGAATAAAAGTCTCGTAATGTATGCTTTGTTGTTATAGACACTGATGATGGCTAGAGTCCATTATCTGTAAACTTGTCATGTACCCTATATTATATGCAGTGTTATTTTATGTTGGCCAACCCTCTCGAATTTCCAGATACTGTAAAGCCAACCAGTTCTTACTTTATTTATATTTAATTATTTTACGTAGATTATTTTTAAGCATTATGTTATATGAGGTTGGTTATTTTTAATGTCAGTTTTGGAAAGCTGTTTGTTGAAAAAGCGATTACTTTTCAGCGGTTTAATCGGCTCAGAAACATCCGCTATTAAAGTAAAGATGTGCGAAAACAACACATTAAACCTGTTTAAGCTTAACTACTATTTGATGACCAACGGCATTTAGCGGACTTACTACACAGTGTAATACAGGTTCTTGCTGTATATTTCGCACTGTAGTCCTTTCAAGAATTTCTTTTCTTTTTACTATTCTTCTTATTCTTTTATTATTTTTATTTCTTTTCTTTTTACTAGTACTAATGTATATACTACTAGCAAAAATGTATAATAATGTATATTCTACTAGTACTAATGTATAATAGAATAGCATTAGTATATAGAGATGGTAGTACTTATCTCTTACTTAATAGTTAAACCAGTACTAAGAGGACTTAAGTTAGACAATAAAAGATGACGCTTTAGGGAACGTTTCTGACCTCCATGAACATTTATGAAATAGAGAAATAAGAGCAAATTTACCTTTTCAATGGTATAGCCAAAAAAACAAGGTCCGCGCGACTCCCTATGGCCGCTTCGGGGCCACATGGTCATTGTCCTATTCTGTTCGTCTATTACTATATAACTGGCATACTGTCACGATATAAGCGAATTTTCAAATGTATGTATCAAAAACGTGTTTGTTTACATTATGTTATAAATGTCAATCAATAACATCGGAACTAATAATGATAATAAAATGTAATTTCGTATTTTTGTTAGCCATACATAGTAGTATATGTTAAAAAAATTTCAGCCCGATGCAAATACTTTTTAAAGATCTGCAGTTCGTACCAAGCATTTCGTTTTTGACAAATATTTTGTTATGGATTCTTCTTAATTTATTTGATATTCTCTGCGGGGTCAATTTGTTACTTTAATCCATAGAGATATTATTGCTAGAATAGCTCTATCAGTTTAATTTTGAAACATAAACCTCCACAATTTTTATTACATAATCAATTTAACAGTACAAATATTATAACTTATTTACCAAAAAAAACCAAAACAATCGGGTACAGGGAACCTCTTCACCTTACGGGATTCTCTTCAAAATCTTATCTCTTCGCTCGTCCTCAAAATATAAACAAGAAGCCTTCAACCTCTTTGGCCAAATAATTGTTGTGCTTTATAAGTGGCATACTGCCACGATATAAGCGAATTTTCTAAGTACTACTTGCTACATCTCTATAGTACTTGCTTGCAAAACCTAATTTTATTTTTAATTGATTCTTATCATTGTTTCATTAGCGCGCCCCTGAGTCTTGGAGTCGTTTAATCCCAAAAAGAGCCATTAGCTTTTTCTTATAGGTTTTAGCTTAAAAATTTTTGTCTTAAAAAAAGAATATACATAATCTAATCTTTTATCAATTTTAGATAAGAAATGATTTCATTAGCACAGATTACTATGACTAATGACTAAGTATAAGTAGATCAAGTCTAACGAAGCTCAGTGTAAACTTTCCCAGAGTCCAGAAACAGTTAAGCGTGATCTCGTTCACACACCTCGCTCATCTGCACTTATCTGCTCCATTCATTACTTCACTCTCTTATCTTACACTATCGTATTCTAGACTGCATTCTTACCTTTCAATATTTTTTTATATTTATTAATGCACTAAAGTTTATATGAGAATGGCTGGTTGAGAAAAACTTATATAATAATAATAATAATAATTTCTTTATTTTCACCAAAAAATTATATACAATAATATTTTTACAAAAACATATTTTTCTTTTATATTAATAAAAAAAATATAACTTTAAATTTAATTGTTTTTAACTGTTTTTAATTTGGTGAGAGCCCTCAGTAGATGTAAAGCTCATCTAGAGCGAGGGCTCTGCCTCGAGTTTCTTCTCCATATCTTATATTTATATTTTTATAGAATTTTATTTTTGTCCTTTTCCTTATTATTACATTATTTATCTATATATCTATATATAAATAAATTCAAGTGGTTATCAGGTTATTCTTCGAGTCAAGTAGTTAGTTAGTCTTGTGAGTTAAGATATTGGTCCAGTAAGTAGGTTTTGATTTCTATTTTAAATGAGTTAATATTTTCAATAGTTTGTAGAGAGTTAGGTAGTTGGTTGTAGTAAAGTGGTCCTAGGTATATTAATATACTTGTCCAATTGACGCCAATTTTATAGCGGATTTTGATCGAAAAAGGTTATGAGGTTCATCAGACGTCGGAAACTGGTGAGAGTGAAGGAGAGATTTCGTTTGACCACCTAATCCTAAAAATATATGTTTCAAAATTATATATTTATACGTCAATTTTGTTAAATCTTGGTACTAGTGTTTACCTTTGTGTAATAAATATGTTGTAATGTAATACGATCGCTGGAAATAAAACGGATATTTTTACTTTCTGAGGATGAGCGAAAAAACTAATTTGGTGAGAAAAAGTTCTAATTTTTTCAAAGGGTAATTTTAAAGAGTTTCAAATCCTATCAGGACAGAAGCCTGATAGGAACAGGCAGGCTTCATAATTTATTGTGAGAAATACTATTTAAAAGGTTTTATATGAATATAATATAAATGCTTAATGATAATGCGTTTTTAACAACTGAGATCTAAAGAAGTATTGCTAAATAGGAAAAAAGAAAAACGTCAACATCTTGTATAAAAGACAAAGCAAAGGATATTTCACTAATATTTTTCAACATTGTGCAAACAGAACCCGGATTCGTTTATCTTGAACAGTTTTATACATTGTGTGTTTCTTGTGTTTTATGTCTATCTTTATTAATATTTATTAATATTACAGTGACGATTGTGACAGTGACTTAGAAACGTAACAGATCACTCTCTCCCGCATTTGTTACAATAAGATCCGAGATACCCCTTACCGGGTTTGGATTTACTTAACAATTCTTGATAGCCCCCCACTTTGACTTACAAATTTCAAACAGCAGCTATTTTTTAAAAAAAATACTTTATTTTTAATAAAAACATACAATATGATTACAAATATTTAACCATAAAAATTACAACCCTACAATGGACATCCAGAGCGTAGGGTTAGAGTCAATACACAGTTAGTATCACAAAAAGGCTATTGTTTTTAATTATTTGTATACATAGAGATATTTCACTAGAGAGGGCATCTCATCAGAAGGGGGGGGGGAGTCTCTCATATTGAGAGACTTGAAACATCTTTTGGAGAATGAGTTTGGATCATTTGGGGGGATGAAACTGATAGTTTATATTTTGTATTCTCAACGTTCTACTATGTAAGTTACAATAGTTTTATATCTTATGGTAATAGAAGGTGTTTAGGCTATGTTTCCATGTTGTAAAACTTAACCAATAGAGCCCTTTTAGTAATAATATCTCAATGTTGAAATATTGAAGAATGGACGGCAGCAGTGAAAAAAAAAAAACATATGATAAAAATAAAAAATAAAGAATAATATTTTTTTAAATGATTTGTTTTTTAAATTGAAAGAAAAAAGGCATTAGTTCTTGTATAAAAAAGAATTTACTAAGATGAAAAAATAAAATCTAGACAATTTTTCTTTTCATAGAAAAATTGACACTATATCGACACTATATTGAACATTACTTTGAGACACAATATCGTGATGTGCCTCAAATCTAACTTAGTTTTTCCTCATATAGGACTTGGTTTTTATGAATCCCTTCTGCCGTTTGACACAAGCACTTTGTTAGACCTCAGTCATTTTTATTGTTTTTTTTTTATCATTAAGCCTTCCTTTATTATTTTATTTATTTTATTAATATTTTGGATGCAATTTACCTTTTCCAAAAATTAGAGTGAGATTTTATGACATTAATAGTCGAAAGTGTTTAGCTAATTTTTCGATGTTACAAAACTCAACCGGTCGCTCTATTTTGATAAGATAGTGAGAAGCAAAATTAAAACGAATTCGTAGAGCAAGTAATGCTGTCACACTTTCCAAGCAAGCTTTTTATAAACCAATTTTTCAACATTTTTAAATGAGCTTTATTCGATTACGGAGTTATACAAGAAAGAAACTTTACAGGCATAACCTTCACAGTTCGTTCGCACTTAATTAGAAATAACAATTAATTTTATTTTTATGTTAAAGTATAGGAGCAATAAATCGGTATTTTACTGGCTCAACAAATTTGAAAGATAGGATTCTGATTGATTGGCTATAAATAAAAACGTTTTATCAGCCAAAGTAGAAAAAAGCTATACGACTATAATGAAGAGAGTTGCTCGTCATATTAATTTTAGGTCTTTATATCCAAGAAGATAAAGAGGAATCTCTTAACCCTTATAATCATAGAGATATTATTACTAGAGGGGCTCTATAGGTTGAATTTAGAAACATCGAAAAAGTAACCTGACAACTTTTGCTTATAAATATAATCAAATAATCAATACCATATTATAATAACTTATATAAAAGAACGTTAAAAATACAAATCAAAACACAAACAATGTGAGGGAAGCCAAAATCAATTGATTTATTATAACCTTAATTTACTCTTGAAGGAGGTTTCGTCGACGTTACACAGAGCCCCTGAGAGCCCCAAAAATATGTTTTAGGCATCTCAATGTATTGAGGTAGGCTATACCTAGAGTGCCTATATAACAGAGTGAAGCCATTGGATCAAAAATGGCGGCGGTCCGACATCTTTAACTGCTAGAGATAAGAAGAAAAAGAAGAATATAGAGCCGCTATATTTAAATATAAAAATCTTTTTTACTTTACTTAATAATTTTTGCATTGAAGTTATTATTCTTTGATCTTTTTATTACAGATTATTATTTTAATAATGCTTTTGAAGAAAATTAATTATTTATTGTGTTTAATTAAGTTAAAGTATTTAATTAAGTAATTGTGTAAACAAATTTACGTTTAGCACAATTATTTAAGAAAAACAATGGCAATAAAATACGAATACCACAATGCAACTAATATTTGCAATAAAAAATGTGTTTGTTCATAAAAAGCAGTTTAAAAAGAAAATTTCACAGCCGATAACAAATGCAACGAACAGGAAACTGAAGCTTGTAGGGTAGAGTAACCTGATGCTTTGCTACATAACGGTAACCTAAATAGGGAAGGGATTGATCCAAGAATCGACCAATAGCTTTTGAGTAGCCCTATGGCTTCACTCTGTTATATAGGCACTCTAGCTATACCTAGATCTACTTTACATAGCATGCTCAAGGGATTCTTACCGTCATGTAGGTCCGCATTTGTAAGTTACAAAGGAAGCTACTTTAACATTCTTGACAGACTTTCAACCTTTTTATAGTGAGATATCTTATTGGCTGTTAATTGAAGAGATTTCCCTTCATACTGTATAAGAAACATCATAACAAGGAAACGCAGCGCCTTGTCTGCTTATTATTTCCCACTATTATTATCATAATTATTTAATCTCTTCGATATAAAACTGGATTATAATTTAACAATAAATATTACATCTGATTGTTATCAGAGAAATTTTTCTTAATTAATGAAAGTTGCCATTTGGAATTGTGTTCTTCCATTGATTTTACTTTTCATCATTTATATAGTACATATATATTAAAGTATTGTGTTTGCGAAAATTAAAGCCGATATTTCGCCGGAATTATTCATTTTAGGTGCTTTTAAGAGCTCTTAAGTGGTTCAAACCTTGTCGTATGTATGTATTTGAGTCTATAATCATCGTATCGACTTTTATATATATATATATATATATATATATATATATATTATATTATATATATATATATATATTTATTTATTTATTTATTTATTTATTTATTAGCACATCAACGGGCTTAAGCCCTTTTTACATCACTGCATTTCAAAGAAAAATTGCACAAAAAACTAATCATGAGGATTGATTTTGTACCAAATCAATCCTCATGCTTAGTTATACCATCCGAAAAAAAAATATGTAACATTAACTGTCAATAATGAGTTAATAAATATTATAAAATACTATTTAACACAAAAAATTCATCGGATCAGTTTTATATGTGATGCGTTTAAAGTGTAAGAAATATGCTAAGTTTTATTTTATTATTTGCATTAGATATTACTTTTTTCAAATACAGTTGAAGTTTGGTTTGAGTGAATCCTTTTAAATTAACCTGACAACGCACAGGCTCTAGACTACCGGCTTCTAAGGACTACCACGTCTAAGGACGTGGTACGCAGAATTTTTATCTTTTTCATAAAATGCCTAGAGGCCCGTGCTGGGATTGAATCCATGACTAACGTCCATTCATTCTGTGTGTTGGCCGGGTACCTTAACCACTACACCACGGGTGACTCCAGTAGGTAAATGGATGACGGGTGATTGATCGCCCCGATCTGATATTTCCAGTCTCAAGTTGAGTACTGAAGACAGTCCGAAAATATACTAAATTATAAACTTTGTGATTTTTTATTTTCTGAGCATGAGCGAAGCGAATCGGATAGTTTGAAGAAAAAACCAGCTCTAATTTTTTTAGATCCCTTAGATAAATGACCTAATAATAATAATAATAATAAATGACCTTAAATACGAAATTAGTAGCTAACTTCCAAATACAGCAGCATATTAGCGACATATTTGATAAAAATTTGGTATCATATTGTTTCACAGAATTTTCCATCAACACTGTTTTCTGAATACCACTTTTTTAATACACTACAGATAAAAAATACGTTAAGAGACTGTTTCATGAAATAATATATTCGAGCCAGACAAAGAATCAGTGAAAGCTGCGTGAGAAATATAAAAAAAAATACACCAAATATTAGCTGGTTAACAAATACACCCCCTTGCTGGTTAAAAAAACTTATTATTTAATTATTACAGCAATACTGTTTTTATTTGTACTAATGGTTCTAAGGAAACTAACCCTGTCTTTTTTAGGTGAAAAAATTGTTTTAACAGCATTGTTTACAAAATAGATGTTCTCTTAGTGCTTTATCATTTTTTGTTGGCTAACCAGTTAAATTATTACATTAAAAATATCATTGCAGTTGTTTAATATTTTAAAAAATTATTACATTATTTATTTATATATATATTATATATATATATATATATATATATATATATATATATATATAATATATATGTATATATATACATATATAATATATATATATATATATATATATATATATATATATATATATATATATATATATATATATATAAATATATATGTATATATATACATATATATATATATATATATATATATATATATATATATATATATATATATATATATATGTGGTGTGTGTGTGTGTGTAAATCATTCTATCTTTGTATTAATTTTATACATCCATTATTAATACGTATAATCTTATTATAAGTTGCTATAATTAATAATTACCTTAATATAATCTTTATTGAAGTGCAATAAAGATTAGTTTATTGCATTGCATTAAAACTAGTATGTGTGTTATAGCCTTAGGTTGATTACAGCTTAGATAAGTATTATAATAGGTATACATTCAATTAAATAATACAGGTTCTACTTTTATATTATGTTCACGAATGTATTAAAGACTTGTGATCATATATGGTTGTCTAGGATTTTATTAATAGAGTCCTTTATAACAATATTAGCTATATATTTTATCAATATATCACATGAATTGTTCGTTATAATTTTATGCGGTAAAACGTCATAATTTTGTCAGATCTAAACAACATTGTCATATTATTTGAAGTGTCTGACCAATAAGGATATATATGTTCCCCAATAACGTACAAAGTAAAAATTTAATAGCCATGTAATTTCTACAGCTAATCCGTTATGTGTTTCGATAACTGAAAAAATGTAGAACATCAAAAAGCAGTTAAAAAATAAAAGTTAGTGCCGTTTATATTTTGAAGTGTCAATATTTTCAAAATGGTGACCTATGTCAAATTGAAATTTTGTCGATCGATTGATCTATAGATGCAAGATGTTAGACATTTATAAGGCGATTCAATTCGATGTAAACAAACCAAACGCATTAGGAGGCTATAACCTGACGTTTTTATGAATGACGTGTGACGTCATTGCAGGAATCGGTATAGGCGGTCAACATCGCAAATTTACTATTTATTCCTGCAATGACGTCAATTCCGGACTATAACCTAACATGTCAAAAAATATTGGTTTCATTCATAAAAAACCTCCAATTGAATCACCTTATAAATTCTATCACCTTGCTATAGATGTACATTTTTGTATAATTTCAACTCGATGAATCAATTTTTTTTAAAGTTTTTGAAATTCTGTAAGACTCTGCAAAATAGGTAATTGTAGTTTGAAAGATATCATCTTATGGGCAGCACAACTAGATCTTAAGTCTGATCTTGTGCCAAGTTTCAACTTTCTAGGATTAACGAATGCATGATCCAGACAGACACACAATGCACACACACTCACAAACACATCATGATGAAAACCACTCATAACGTCATGAAAATGCCTGAAACTGTTAATTATGATGAAACTTAGGAATTCCCATTTTTAAACCGAACAAAATACTTTTCCTTATACCTAAGACAGTAGATGAGGAAAAGTAAAAACATGCAAAATCATAATAATTTATAGTAAAAATTAATATGATACATCGCATTAATCAATACTTAAAACTTTTAGCGTACTTTTCTACGAGGTGCCAAGATATACAGGTCACGGTATAATTTTGATTAATTTATTTAATCTCTTGTTTAAACAGATTAATAAAACACTAAAAGTGTAGAAGTAGGTCTGTTAATAGAACTGTTATAAAATGGAAGTTGTTTAACCTGAACAAAGACCTAATCACTGGGTCGTCTAGTCCTAGTGTCTTACAGCGAGACAACATCCTCCAACACCTTCATGCATTAGTAGTCACTTAAATGTCTTGTTGGTTTTAACGCCTTAATTGACACTTTAATGGGGAAACTCTATTTACTATTAATCTCTTAAATTCCCTTTATTGTTTGGTTCTTCGATGGAGGAAAGTAAAAATTAATAAAATTAGACAAAACCATGAGCAATCGGCCTCTTGGACGCTACTCTGCGTAGTTGCTATGGTCCGCTTCAAGATCATTGTTTTGGTTCTATATTAGATTTTCGTAATACTAATCTTTGTAAGTGGCAAAAAGCCACAAAATTAGCGAATTTCCAAATTAATTGATCAAAACTCATAATTTAAAGTAGTATAAGTATTATATATTCAGTTTCAGTTCGATTATTGTTTCAGATTCAGTACATTTCGTCATTATTGTAACTTTATGATGTAATAAATAAACAAAACCGTTTCTTACTTCTATATAATTTATTTTTGTATCAAGTTTCATTCCTATCCGAGATAGCGTTCGAAAGTTATCCCTTGCAAAAAAGCGTCTATATATATATATATATATTATATATATATAATATATATATATATATATATATATATATATAAATTAATATCCCCTCAATCTCGCAAGCTCATTTTTCCTTTGAAAGTTTAGTTAACATGGGTTATTCGCTAAAACAGTTAATGGTTAACGCAGATGAAATATAGTTCAGATTTTTAGGGTCAGTTTTTGGGGAAACCCTCGAAAAAGGATTTTCAATGGTATTTTTGTCAATTTACTACAGTTTTAGGAGAGGAGAAGGTTGCGAGTGACAAGGGAATCAAAGTATTTTTTCACACTCGTCTCTGCAGTCAAATAAGAAAGCCGAATTCCAACACGTCCCACTGCCGTATTTTTCCTGGTTCATTATTCTTTGCTAACAATTTTCTTCTATTTTACAATTTTTAGGACTTTTTTTACTTTTCCTTATTTATACTGTAGGTATATAGGAAATGTATTGTATTCGCACTTAAAGAACACACACTAATAACCAAGAATTCAAATAAATTAACTAGGTTTTTAAAGACCTTCTGAGTGGTTTTTACCATATATGAGTGTCTGTATGTACCAGTCAGATTTTTATGACGTTCAGAGTATTTATGCTAGAGAGTTGAACATGGCACAAAGTGTCATTAACCGTCCATAGATGGCACTTCAACTTCTAAAATTCATAAGAAACATAAAATCATAGTCGGATCCATTTCGAGTTTAGCCCGCATGTTGTCTTTAGTTAAAACAGCAAATGTATCGAGTTTCATCTAATTATCAGCATTAGTTATCAATCAGAAAATCATCTAAAATTGAGTTCAGAGCTTCTATCAGATCTTTTAGCGAATTTTCTTGCTAATATGATGGCTCGTGAGGTGGAGGCCGTGCCCGGTAGTGTGTCCAATATATATATTATATATATATATAATATAATATTATATATATATATATTATATATATATATATATATATATATATATATATATATATATATTTGTGTGTGTTTGTGTGTGTGTGTGTGTATTTCTAGAGTGTCATCGTTTAATTTTTAGTCATCTGTCGCGTTCCTAGTCGAACAGTCGCACTACAAATTTGGCACTAACGTTTGTCATTTATATATGGGAGAAGTGAATTAAATAAAAGAAGTTTTTCTTTAGAAATTAAAAATTAACTTTTAGCGTACGAAGCAATAAAAATTCATTTTCTTTCTATTTACTATTTATTAGTTTTAATTATTTTCTGTTTCCAACTGAAAAATATTCCGTTTGCATTTTTCCTGTTCAGTGACATGCACGACTTAACTTCCATTTTCTCTTTAATGTATTTCATTGATTAAATCAATTATTCACATCTATTTGTTGATTTGTTTATTCAGATTAATTATTGTAAGATTGTAATTATTTGTACCGTTGTAAGATTGTTTCAAAGAGAAAGCATTGACTCATGCATGACAGCACCATGCCTTGTAATCTATTTGAATTTGGTGCCATGGTCAGTTTAGAATCCTATCTGAACCAAATTCATTTTGCATTTCCAAACCAAATTTGTCTAAAAAAACGAGGTCGTTGGGCATTACAGGGTCGTTTTTTATGGTCGAGCGTATGCTCCAAAATATTAATATATTCTGTATTTTACAGAATATATACAAAATATATTACTGTATACTCCAGAATATGTAACAAATGGGAGCATACGCTGGACTATAATGTAATATGGTGTATGTAATATACGCTCAACATCTTTCCAAAAGTAGTGCGAGAAACACCTCACCATAGCAGTCTTTCGATCACCAATTTTCCATTTCATTTCCCTTCCTTTATTATAAAAAATACAACATTTAACAATATTACAATAATAACACGTATTTACAATATACGAGAATCTAGAAACATTTTTTTTTATAATCATGAACATCTTAACTGAACCTTCTTTCTCGTTTCTTCAGTGTCGTTCTCACGGAAATAAAGAGTTGAGTAAAGAGTACTACTACTACAAACCGCTGTAGTCCAAGCTTTAGAGTATTTAAAGAATCTATACATAATGATTTTGTTATTTTTACAGATAATCAAAGTCTAGTTTCCGCTGTTCAAAATAAATCTTTCTCATCTCTTAACAACTATTTACTATGTCAAATAATTAATTTATTCTACATTAACTTATTAAAGAATAAAAATATTGTCTTGGTTTGGCTTAAAGGCCACGCGGGTATCACGCCTAATGAAATTGTAGACAACAAAGCAAAGGAAAGCTGTGACGACGATGAGTCTGCAATTATCTATAAAGCAGTATAAAATTCCATTTAAAGATATTTATAGGCAAATTAAATTATCGGCTCTATCTAAATGGCAAATATGGCAAAATAACCAGCAAGCCGGCAGTTTCTACAAGGAACATCAGCCTATAGTCGGTCTTGTTCCGTGGTTTAAAGGCCATATTATCAACAGCAGATATTTTACAACATTTATAACCCGACTTCGAACAAACCATGGTGTCTGTAAATACTACTTAAATAAAATTAAACTAGAGGAAAATTCGAACTGTAATATTTGTACTGTTGTCGAGGATCTTGAACACATTATTATGCACTGCCCTCGCTATTCAGTGGGGCGCACTGCACTATTTAACGAGTTGCATGCTACCAAATGTGTAGCTGAGCCGTTTAACTATAAGTCACTAATTGCTACAAAATCTATAAACGTTTATAAAAAACTATACCTTTTTGCTTTTAAGCAAAAAATAAAAATGTAGCTAAATTATAATATAAAAAAATAAAAATAAAACAATAAATAAATAACTTAACAATATCCATACTATCATTTAATAATTAAAATCCAATAAAATAATTGAAAATAAAATATTTATCAAGTGTTCAAACATAACACCAAGAAGAAATAACAAAATTTTTGATTTGAGTAAAAATCTTAAAGTAATTTTTACTTTAAGAGAGTAAGATAGAGTGTAAAGAAAATCAAAAGTTGATATAAAATAATATGAAACAGTTTCCTTAACTAAAAGATAAGTAAATTAGCTTGAAAAAAAAATTAAATTAAAATTTAAGTGTATAATAAATAAAACCATTCAAAGAATTACAGGGTCGTGCGGTTGGTATTGCATAGCGCTTAACTCTTATCTGTTTTAGTTTATTAAGTTATGAACTTTAAAAAATTAAAATAATACTAAGTTTGATGTATGTTGGCGTTAAGCATGTTTGACATTAGGAGGGAAAAACACAAGCTTTATTGGCTTCTCTAATACTATTAAACTTAGTGGCGGACAACGTTGTCCTTCCCTCATACCTATAATGTTAGTAGATGAAAAAATCTTAACTACTTTCCAGTCAGTTTGAAAGTGAAAACAAAGATAATTTTCTAGTCATGAACTGAATTATTTGTAGCTTCCTCAAAGGTAGCTTATTATTATCTTCACGAATATTATTATTTCACGCTGTAATATATCTCTTATTCCTTTCATTCTGCTTTCCCGACCATAGGTTTAAACCAGAGAATTAGGTGGCATTAGTGACCCCCCCCCAAAAAAAAAAATCATAGCACTAATTTTAATTAGGTAAAAGTGGATGAATTTAAAACTTCTTTCCCTGAAATAGTTTGATTTGATAAAATTATTTTTAGTGCTACATGAAATTGTGACTAGCAAGACCTCAACCACATCTGTGTGAGGCTATGGTTCAGAATTTAAATTTCGGTCCGAAACAGGACAAAAAACGTCATAAAATTATTTATATTTTCAAGAAAAATTTCTTCAGAAAATGATGAAGTTTTTGTTGTTTTCCGTCAGAAATAATGGGGGGTAAGATTCCGCTAAGCCAGTTGATTAAAAATCCGAGTGCAAATCTTTTACAGTGCTAGGTCCGAAGGTTCAGTATCTCTCCGACTCTTCACCAGTCCGCAGAACGTTTGTCATACATGAGCTGGAGACAACGGAAACGTGGGTCTAGACTTATGTCGGACGACATCGAACCAAATGAAACCACTTAAAACTTATGCTAGACTTGCATTGAATTCAAGACCTCCTGAGAGAATTGTAGAAGGGGTAACCTTATATAAAGTCCTACCCCGGCTGGATTTGAACCTTGATGTATTAATTTTAACGTTGATTTCTCAAAATGTCCATTACGCCCATCTCTAGTCTAGATTTCCTTATTATATGCATAGGGTAAAAATCTCCAGACGGTGTATAATGTAAAGTTTATTAACTAGTTTATAGGGAGTAAAGGAGCACTTTCACTCCCAAGGGAGGAAAAGTTACTTTTCACTCCCTTAGGGGTTAAATGAAAATTTTTACTCCCTTGGGAGTAATGAAAAGTGTTTCCTATTATTTGGTTATTAGAGCCAATTATATCAATTTTTAGGGGAGCGGTATTCTCTAAATTTATACAGGTGACCGATACATGTTTTTTAATTTTCCCGGGGGAGACACCCCCAAAATTTATAATGGGGAGCCGACCAAAAAATTTTTTTATTGGTTCGAAATCCGTTTTAGGTCAAAAGAAGTTCTTTGGAGCAATAAAAAAAAATGTTGATATTTTGGTGGCCGCCCTCCTAAATTTATAAGGGAGTCCAACCAAAAAAAAAATAGAATAAAATAGAACAAAACGTGTAAAAATAAATTCAACATCTGGAGATAAAATCTTGTATGCACCTTGGGAGTAAAATGCTATTTCCCCCCTCGCAATTACTTAGGGAGTTAATAGTCATAACTTCTCGGCATTGCCTCGGGAGTTAAACACATAAATCTCTCGTCTTCACCACGGGAGTTAAATACATTGGTTCCCTCGGCTTAAGCCTTAAGCCAACTAACTACTCAGGGAAATAATGGCATTCATTACTCCCTTGGTGCATAAATAACTATTAATTCCCTATTAATTTGATAATATTATACTCGTAACATATTCATTTTGAGTTATTCTTGTCTATAAAACCAAGAAAACTGTCCGATTGGGTCAAAAATCCATGACCTAATCGATAATTATCTGGCTTCTTGTCAAAGGTCATAAACTTCAAATTAAATTAATTAAGGTAAAACACCAAGAGCCAATAAACCGCGACAGAATACCGAACAGTCGTAATACCTCCCAAGGTCTTTATCGAAAGTGATGTCTAGCGTGTTAACACATCGCAGTGGTTTCACTTGTTTCCAAAATTCTAAACAACAACCACGTCTTTATTAGTTCTTAGTTAATATTCCAGTACATTCGTCCTCTTGCTAATTCACTCTAAAATCTTCCATCGTTCTGTTGTATTGTATGGCGTATTATTTTTACGTTAAAAATGACTTATAATCATTAATGTTTTGAAATATTTCCCAGTTTTAAGACACATAGGATGTAGTTTGTAAACAGGCGTCTACGCGGTATTGTTACGGATCAAGTACTTTCAAGTTATACGTCGCGTTAGTCATTTTTGTTTGGTTTCGAAAACAAACTGGATCAGAATTTTCGACAATGGAACTGATATTTAGTTGATCAACCGTTTTAATTAGCCTGTTATACTACATATTATATGATATATTAGAAATTATATTATAAATTATATTATAGTATATTATGTATATTACTCACAATATATTTATGCTAGAGAGTTGAAACTTCATAAAAAATCAAGTTTAGGTGGAATTGTGCAATTCGGAAAATTTGTATAAAACATATTAATATTATGGAGATAAAGGTATTAATAATTTTTATGACGTCATTAACCCGCAATAATGACTCAGCAAACATGTTAATTACTTGTAAAACGCTGAAAAAATAGTGGATGGGTTTGAGATTTAGCACCCCCAGATATGCAGTAAGCATATCGCAAGTCTAGCATAGACATATATCGCAAGCATATATGTAAAACTAACATATGTGCCAAGTTTCATCACATTATCAGCATTAAACTAATGCTATAATAATATGCTGATAATAGTTCATCAATTGACTTGTATATTTTTAAAAAAATATAGTTTTTTTATTGTAATTGATAGACACTGGATACTAATACTATAATATAATATACTATAATATAATACTAATAATATAGAATGGAGACTAATACTAATAATATTATAGTTTTTTTAAATTTGAAAACCATCCAATTAAGCTGAAATTTAGTACAAGTGTATACCATTACGTAATAAATAAGCACACTAAGTTTCACTTTAATACGGCTAGAATACGGCTTTGTTGGATACGGTGATATTTATGGTTTTTGTTGGATCATAAAAGTCATTAACCAGCATTTAGCGAGGTCAATGCCTGGATGGGTGACCGCTGGTAATAACACTAACGTAATTACTATGTAATTACGAAGATGTGTTGCAATATAAATTTGGTGAATTGTAAATTCTAAGGACGAGCGAAGTGAGTCCGAGGTAGGAAGAATCAGCGTAGCGAATCCGATGCGGTGAATTGTTCCGAGGTACCTGAATTGATCCGAATAACTTAGCTACCTGTATTGTTCCTAGGCACCGAGGGACCTGAATTGGTCCGAATAACTTAGCTACCTGAATTGTTCCTAGGCACCGAGGGACCTGAATTGGTCCGAATAACTTAGCTACCTGAATTGTTCCTAGGCCGAGGGACCTGAATTGGTCCGAATAACTTAGCTACCTGAATTGTTCCTAGGCACCGAGGGACCTGAATTGTTCCAGAGTAATTTTTGTCTTAAGAAATTATCTAAAAACTATAAGTTAGTTTTGTCACAGCTACATCGTGACATCCATCCGCTGCGTTGATTTCTTCATAAACTTGACAACTGTTGCTTCTATTCAAACCTCGTTACTCATGAATACAAGTCACTTTTAACATTATCCTATTTAACGTGACAAAAAAAATATGTCAGACAACTCATTTTCTTTTGATATTTTGATTAATCCGATCCATAATGTAAACGTTATTCACGCTTCTTTTATATGATTTACTTCAATACAAGCTCACTCTGAACAAGATGCCGGACAATCTTATGCAAACCTGTTAAAGGAAAAATTCATCAAGGTTTCTCTACTTATTTGTAACCTTTATCAAGTGAAAAATGAGGTAAAAATACTATTGACAATTATTTTTAGTTTATTATTCGCGTTTCTTCACATTGTTGCTCATGATTTTGGATAAATAGTTGCATGTTAAAAATCAACAAGTTTTAACACGCTCGATTCTGTGTATGTAATTAAAGTATTTGAGGATTATCATGTATGTACTTGAACGAACGTAAGTGAGTTCTTACATTTCAGAAGATTGGGACGGCGCATTTGTTCGTATGTTTGTGTGTACGTGTCGCGATAACTGCCGTAAAAATTGACTGATTTTGATAAAATTTTGTATACATGTAAAACTCACTGTGTGTCAGAGCTGAATAGATTTTAGTAATATTCCGAAAAATATTTTCAAAATGGCCGCCAATATGGCGGACTAGATAAAAAAAATTTTTGAGCGAAAAAATCGTGTTGTATATCGTTTTAAAGCTCTTACAGAGTAAAAAAATAAAATATATGTTTCATGGTCAACATTTTAATTATTTTTTGAATAATTTAAAAATGGCGGCTAAAATAATGAACTAAAAAAATTTAAATTTAAAGGAATAACTCGAGTGATATATCGTTGTAAAGCTCTTGATTAGTAGATCAAAAAATAATATAAAGTAAATTCCGGAAAATTCAACATGGTGGTCATAATTTAATATAATAATTATGATGTTTTTACTAATTTTATAAGAATTTACAAGATAACGATCTCAAGATAACGATACTTTTATACAAGTAAAATTGACTATCTGTTAAAGTTATATAGTTTTTAGTAAGATTCCGAAAAATATTTTCGAAATGGCGGCAAATATGGCGGACCGAAAAAAATAATTTTGAGCGAAAAAGTCGTTTTGTATATTTTAATCGATAAACAGCTCTTAAAAAGTAGAGTACGCAATCTAGCGAGCCATTTTTTTACTACTTTTTTACTGTGTATTATTATAAATATACGCAAACTAGCGAGCGAAGCGAGCCTTTTGTACTACTAACGAAGTTCTTAAGATGTGCTTTGCTCTAGATCGGGAAACCACAGAAGAACTTTTGTAGAATATGGTTTCTCTCAGTTTGCGATTTATCAACCAAACCTGTATAGTTTTAGTGTAAACAACCAATGATTAACTTTGTCGGGGTGACTACGTGTCAGTGCTTCAGTACGCAGACTTATAAGTAATTGTAATCTTTCTTAACCAATTCGTCTAAAACATTTTTAAGGTGGATACACTGTCATGTGGGTAGAAAATAATGAAACACCCTACATAAGAAAACAAAGGTGAAACACCTTATTGACTACTAGTTTACCTTAAAATATATTTAAATTGATAAATGAAAAAGCAGGTCATAGCACTTTTGAATTTATTTTACCTTGACCCCAAGTAAAAGGTGAATAAATTGTTTATTTATTAAGGTGTATTTATATATTTAAAAAAAAATACCTTTTATTAAATAAATACATATTAAATTATTACAAAATAATATACAATATAACAAATGTATATTATAAAATATACATATAATGTAAAAATGTTGAACTTAAAACTAAGCAAATCATTAATTTGGGCTACTCCCCACAAGAGAGTGAAAACTCTGATGTATACTCATTACTTTACTTATTAGGCCTATTATTAATTTTCTTTGTTTATTAATAGTACACATTTGGCACTTTTCCTCATTTATACCGTAGGTATATAGGAAAAGTATTGTGTTTGTAATAAAATCCCAAAATTAAAAAAAAAATTAAATTAATAAAATAAAAAAATTCCTCCCGCCGGGAGGAAACCGAAATTATCCGTTTCAAGTGTTAAAGGCCGTTTAAAGACCTCATGAGTGGTTTTCGCAAAGTTTTCTGTCTGTAAGAGTGTGTGAGTGTCTGTTATCATCGTAGCTCCTGGTTCATTCATGCTAGAGAGTTGAAATTTTGTACGAAAAATTGTACAAATCAGTCTGTCGCTGTAATTGTGCTATTTGGAAAATATTTTTTATGATGTCATTAACCCACAATATTGATTCGAAAAAATCAAAAAACACGAAAAAATGATGTAATCAGATTGAGATTTGGCACGCATGTTTTTATGTATAAGACTAACATATGTTCCAAGTTTCATCAATAAAAATTTATAAATTAATGTATAAAATACCTTTTTTTGGATCTAAGAACAAATACAATAATGAGTAAAGATAAGAATATAAACTAATTCAACCTGTTGAATAATATAGTATCATCTGATTGATTCCTTGTCTATTATAATTACAAAGGCGTTGGTTACTTTATACGAGTTTATCTAACGATGTAATTGCAGGTTATCCACGCATCATTGTGTCCCATCTTCATAATAGATTTGTTTGATAGACAACTTGTGCGTTAACTCAGACGCGTAATTCTTGAACTGGATTGAAGGAAGTTGATAAAGTGACGAGATGTACGCTCTGATTACGTTTCGTTATAGTTTTAAAAACTAATTATATACGGAATATAAATCTTTATATATGTCACACGAAAATAAGTATTCAGTGTATCAATTTCAATTAATATTATATATTAATTGCATTTCTTAGATTTGATTTCTCTGCTTTTATTACGTTTTTAGATTGAGCTGTAATTATTTGTTATTTATTGTGGAAAATAGTTTGTTCCTATTAGAGCAGCACTAAGTCTACTAATCTAAATAACAGGTGTTGCATAATTGTAATTCTTAAGGTTAATATTTATAAGGAAAGGTATTGATAATCTTCTAGAAAATATATAACACACGCATAAAAAAAAAAAAAAAAACACTATAGATAGCACATGTACAAATAGGGTAAACATGTTTTTTATGACAAGAATAAAATTGAAGATTTAGGTCTTCCGGTGATGAAGAATAAAATTAAATATTACGAATAAGAAATAAAACTAATACGTATACATACAAAGTAGTAGTAAAGAAATCGAAGAACAAAAGTTAAAATAAATAATGAGAATAAATCGGGTAGTTACCTAGGTACTTTTCCTTACAACTTCCGTCTCGCTTTGCTTATGCTTTGATTATCCAAAGCTAAAGGTAGTGTTATTTTGGTTTCGCTAAGCTCTGCCTCAGAATAAGAAAGTAACCTAATGTCTTTGGGTATTATTATATATATATATATATATATAAATATATTAATATATATATATATTTATATATATATATATATATATATAGTATATTTAATATAGTTAAGTTATAAAACTTTCAGTGAATGCTCTGTGATATGATGAATTCCTAAATCGACGTTAAAACGGCTGACTATGATATAAGCTTACAAAAATGGAAAGAAATGGGAGAAACTCAGAAAAAGGACTATGGACAAAGCAATTTTTTCCAACAGTTGAGAGCAGATCAAAAATTAATATCGCCATAACATACAAACTAACAAAAGCTCTCACTGGCCATGGCTCCAACAAAGCATATCTCTACCGTTTAACATCATTACAGATCCATCATGTAGCTGCCGATAGAGTTATCCACAAACATGGCAACATGTTATTTTTGATTGTTCACTTTTTGATGCTAAGAGAAGCTTATTAATATCAAGTCTTGTCACAAGAGGAGAATCTTGAGCCCAACAAATTTTCAATGTTGTTAAATTTTTAACATTTTTTTCTAAAATTTATTAATTCTTTAGTTTTGATTTACTAAGTTTGTAGAATATTTACTTTTATTTTTCGATCTTTACAACAATATTTTGTTTTCTTATTTCTATCTTATTATTTTAATTTTATTTCTATATCTTATATCTTTTATAATAATTTATTCCTTTACTTTATTGTTTAGATTTATTTTATATTATTAAATTTTAATTATTTTTAATTATGTTCTACTAGACTAAACATATAGTCTTGAAATCGAAATTATTAACCTTATATTTACTTAAATTGCAGCTAAATTCCGTTTTCATTATAAAAAAAAAAATCCTTTTAAGTCATTTATACTTTTAAGTTTTCAAATAGCAGATAACATAGTAATAATTATTGGGCATATGGAAAATAAACGGCTTTCTAAAACGGGTACGTTTAGATTAGAAAAAAAAAAAATGTTAATTAAATTGCTTATATCTCGAAATCTATCTTAAAGTTGACCCAAGTTATAAACATAGACATAATCATATAGGATTGTAAACTGTATCATATCTTAGCATTGTAAAAAAATGAAGGGGATTATAATTTTGTTTTTTGAGCTTTACTGAATATAGATTTTGCCTTCATTTCAATATATTTATTCTTGAATTTTTCATACTGATTGCGATCTTATATCGGGACCCGGAAAAAGAAATTTTGCAACAATAAAGTAAATGCTACCATCTTATAACGTCTATTTTACACTTAAACGATCCATATGATAGACCACTTATAATGTTGTATATTCTCACAATATACTTATGATGTAATATTTTATAATAATCTACTAAGTAATTCTATAACTATCTAAGATTTCTAAACTTACTAGATATTATTGATCGAATCTTGAATAATTGCTTATGATTGCCGAAACTAAACTTTATGACTAACTCGATTGGCAAACGCCACAAAAAATGAGTTTATACGAACATGAAATTTTGTCAATACAGTAAATAGTAGGTTAATAAAGTAGCATATCATAAGCGCTTCTAAACGTTAAATTAAAAACAATCAGTGGTGAATATCATCGATAGAGCTTAATTTGCTAATGGCACAGTTTTATATTTAACTTCAATTTTGAAGGGTTATTAGTTACCAAAATGACATATATCCACAGAAGCCATTCTGCATTTGATAAGTAATGATCCTTTTTCACTAAACTCGTAGACATTATATTCCCTAAATTCAGATTTTTTTCTTGTTTATTTCCTATTTCTCTATGTATATGAAAAATTTTGAAATTAATAGTGTTGTGTGTAACTCTGGTTATTGTAAAGTTTTTTTTTATTGATTTATCAAATATTCAAAAGATAACAGATTGAATTTAAACAATAGATCTTGACTTACCTTTAGAGATAGATCTTGACTGATCAAAATGAACTCCATTTGAGTCTAAAATAGTATATAAATTAATATTTATGTATCGCAATCTCTATGATTGAAATTCGCCAGATAGAGAAAAACATATAAAACAAAGAATTTTCTTGCTGTTACAGCTGTTAAAAACTTCTATTTATTCCTCAAAGGAATAAATAATAATTTGTTGTGTGATGGATAAAATATTTGCCGAGCAAAGCTCGGGTATCACAGCTTATTTAAAAATAAAATTAAAAGAAAAAGTAAAAATATGAATTAAATACAAGAATGCGTTTAAATGTGCTTAGTTGTTATAAAAGAGAAATTATTTTATTATTATCTAATTTTCGCAAATATAGTGCGTGTATTCGAATATTATTGTATAGGAAGGCAATAGTGAATGAAATGATGGTTGATTACTTAATACAGAAAATATAATAATAGATAGTAAAAGTATTGATGAGATTAAAAGTTTGTGCTGGACGTAACAATGCTTCTGGTAAGTATTTTTTGTTTTGGGTATTTTTGGAACAAATTACTTATAGCGAAAGAAACTAATGCAGGCGAATCATGTAGAATTTAGAAAGAGATAGAGAAACAAGTGAGAACAATTAGTAATCAACGAACGTAGGAAAGGAAATAAAAGGAATAAATGGAAATAAGTAAGAACTAAAAGAAACAAATGGGAATAAGTAAGAACTAAAAGGAACAAATAGGAATAAGTAGGAACTAAAAGGAACAAATGGTAATAAGAAGGAACGAAAAGGAACAAATAGGAATAAGTAGAAACTAAAAAGAACAAATGGGCATAAGAAGGAACGAAAAGGAACAAATAGGAATAAGAAGGAACTAAAAGAAACCAATAGGAATAAGTAGGAACTAAAAGGAAATAATGGGAATATGTAAGAACTAAAAGGAAATAGTAGGAAATATAGAACAAACAGGAATAAGTAGAATTAAAAGGAGCAAGTAGGAACAAATAAGGTAAAGTAGAAGCTAGAAGAATCATTAAGAATGAATAGGATTAAGTCGAAACTAAAAGGAGTAAGTAATGACAAATAGGAATGATTAAAGGAACTAATAGGGACATTAGAAATAGATAGAGCTGATATGAGCATATAAGAAGAAAAAATAGTGTTATAATATTAGAGGCCTGTTTTCATAAAATTTTCGACTTAAAACATTTAGCTATTACATACCAAATTTCAATAGTAATAATATTCAATTATCCATTTTTTTGAAGGTCGACTACAAGTATAAGTCATTTCCCTCCTATGTATGGGAGAAAATGCAGTGAGTATTTAGAAATAGTTCGAAATGGTATGAATATACTAATGTACAAATTTCAATAAACATACACAACTCCTATCTACCTAAAGTTTCCTTCAGTTATTTTGTAATTCATTTATTTAAATTTTTCTTAGTTATTAAGTACCGTTACCATCTTAGCCTGGTAATATTTTCTTTAATAACAAAATATCAGTATATTCATCGTTTTAAAATTAAGACTGGTCATTTAACTCATAAAAGTAATATTTTCTCTTTTTGTCTAATTTTCTTAAAATATAATCTTTTATTTATTTTTCTTACATTTTTGATCGACATGTTTCGTATTTTAATAATTGTCTAAATGCTAGTATTAACATGCTGGTGATGTTAATGTAGTTCCTTGGTGATGTTATGCTATTACTTTTAATTTTTTTAAACTTTAAAGTTTGTTATTTCTTCAAATTTTACTCTTTGTTACTACTTTTATTATGGATAATTTAAATTTGATAAATTTTAGTTCTAGTCACACTTGTACATTTTGTTTTATTTATTTTTGATTGATTTTATAATTATAATCATTTTTCATTCATTCATTAAATTTTATTTCTCTTATTTTATCTTTCCTTTATTTTTTTTTATTCTATAATTATAATCATTTTTCATTATGCTAAAATGCATAAAGCCAAAATTTTATTTCTCTTATTTTATCTCTCCTTTTTTTATTCTATGGTATTATTTCATAAAAGGATCCATTTTACACAATTTTTTCCTATTTTGAAAAATTAATATTTTGCATGTCATTCTTTACCAATTTTTGTTTTTTACTTTAACTCCTCTACTCATATTAATTGCCATGATGTGATATTGTCTTTCCCCTAGAGCTAGTTGAAGAACATTAATGAAATAGCTACAAAAAGTTATGCTTTTAACCTTATATAATTTTACCACATAATTTTAATTGTATTTTTCCGGTACACTTCTAATAATTAAGCTCAGAATATCTCTCTATTATTACATAAAAAAAATAGCTTAAAATTATACTTTTTTTCGTCATTTTTATTTGATCAGTAATGCTAATACAAATAATCCAACGGAAATGCCAACTTAATCAATAGCCAATTAATGTTTACCTTGGGTGAAATTACATAAATATATCATTACATAAATTATTATATATAATTACTAGTATTATGCCGTGATATTTTGATGGATCTCAGAAAATTACAATGGTACTAAATTAAGTTACTATAAAACTTTTTCCTTGGCTCAATCAATAGAGTTAAACACAGCTCACAAAAATATAAAATCGTAAGTTTTTCAATATTATCGAAGCATTAAGTCAATGAGTTAGTGCTAGTTAAAAAATAATATGACGTTTCCTTTCCGTCTTATCTTTTCCTGTACTGGAAAAGGACAGGAAAGTATTACGATTGCACCAAAAATCCAAAATTGGGATAATTCTTTGTTCCTTTCAGGTGTTTAAGGACCTCTTGAGTGTACTCGATATGCTTGTGTGTGTTATGCAGCTCTTAATCACGGTGGCCAGTGAATATATAATAATAAATATAATATAATAATAATATAAATAAAATAAAAAAATAAAAATAATATTAAATAATAAAAATAAAAATAAATAATGAAAAATAAATAAAATAAATAAATAAAATAAAATAAACGACGAAAATTAAAAAAAAAATAATAATATAATTTATTATTATATATTATGTAATATATTCTTAACATTCAGAAGAGTTCAAGAGACATTTGTATTCAAAGTGCTTTAAAATATGCTCAATTTGAATACAACTGACTACAACTTTGACTACAATTGACTGAATACAATTGACTACAACTAATTGATTAGGGTCCTAGAGCAGTACAAAAGGGCCGTAGAGATTAAAGATAAAATAATTTAATTAAATATTACATTATTGATAGTAATTCGTAAGAGGTGATAGACCACCTAGCAAATAGGCCGCGTTGTTGGGCCCTTTTTGTTGACTCCCTTATATTATAATTTATTTTTAGTGGTTTATCACCTCTTAAAATTACTATCACTAATGTAATATTCAATTAAATTAAAATAAAATACCTCCAGCGATATGGTTCTACCTTGAGTTCTTAGTGAAGGCATTTACGTCTAATCCACAGAAAGAGCTGTGATTTTACTCAGTCTCTATAGCTTCAACAGAAACAACACGTGCCGGCCCCACTCTGGCAGAGGACCTCTTCAGAAACACACACCATTCAGAATATATATATATATATATATATAAATTATATATAATATATATATTATATTATTATATATATATATATATAATATATATTATATAAACTACTATTGAGGGCCTTAAATTTTGCCTAAACCTAGGTTTATTAAGGGATCTTTTACGAGTACCTGAAATCGTTCACGGGCTAACGTCCCTTTCGAAGAACGGCACGTGAGAGGATTTCCATTCCTCTTATAAAAATCCTAGAGGCCCGACCGGGATCTAACCCCGGACTGTCTTGGTGGCAGGCACATGTGCTAATCATTACACCACCGGAACCTTACGCGCCAGAGACATTACAAAACACAAAAAATGTGCGGGAAGCCTAAAACAATTGATTTATTGTAACCCCATTACTCTTAGAGGAGGTTTTATCGAGGCTACACAGCCCCTGAGAGCCCCTAAACGATGTTTCAGACCTATCAATGTATTGAGATAGGCTATGACCCCTCTAGTTATATACCTCTATGATGGCAACCACCATTATCATTATTTGAGGTAGCTAAACCAACATAAGGGAATTAGTGCAACTGCCTATTTGAAAGTTTAGCCCCACAGTCTACTGAATTATTTCCGTTTCTCTCTTAGCACCACGTTTTTCGAATACTTCGGAAAAAACATTAGAGATAAGATTTTGGAAGAGATATTTGTAAGAAAGCTTACTCCTCCTCCATCTCCACAAATCTGTCTATGAGAGAGAGTTATTTAAGTTTGATTCTATTTACTTAATTATACTTTTAACACTCACACACATCTTAACATGTTTTACTTTAGGAAGTCCTATTCAGTCTCAATAAGAAGAACAATGGAATGTTATTTTTTATAAAAACATCATATAGGAATCAAAACAAGTAATTATTGTTATTTCTTTTTGTTATGATTTTCCCGCGCTTCTGACCTTATTTTCTTTTGATTATCTTTTGTTTTCATTCTGGATATATTGCTCTAGTTTCAATATGCTATTATTGCTAAATAGCGTGCATATGTTTATTAATATTTCCTAGTTTATTTTCTCATTTAGTATTAAGTACTTCTATTTGAATGGTTCAACCTTGGGTTAAACTCCCAACCCAAACCCCGAGACGTACTCGATCTGGTTAGAATGTTTAATTTATAATTATTTCTAATTTATAACATTTATAATTAACATTTATAATGCTTTAATTTATAAATGCATATTTCTTATAGAAATGTGCATTTTTACTTTTTCTCATTTATACCCTAGGTATATGGGGAAAGTATTGCATTAGCACAAAAAAAATCGGAAACAGTATTTCATTTGAGTTATTCGTTTTAGATTAGATGATTATAAGATATTTAAGTAGTTTTTACAAAATTGCATGTCTGTGTGTCTGTTATCATCCTGTTTCCTATTGTGTTTATGCTGAAGACTTTAAACTTGACACAAAAATCAATAATTAGGCCTATAGTATTATTATCGCGTAATCCGTAAAATAATTTTTGATGGCGTCATTAATGACAGGAAAATTTCAAAAATTGATAGAACACGGTAAATAATTAGATTAATTTTAAATTTGGTACGAAGTTAGTACTACATAAGACCAACATATGTGCTAGGTTTCATCTTATTATCAGCATTAGTTTAGCATTTTTATTGAATAACTCGTTTTTTTAAAATAAAAATCGTTAAAAACTAATAAATAACCAATTGAGTTAAAATTAGGCATAATGTTACATAATATTAAATATTATGTAATATTTATTTACATAATGCACAAAATTTTATTTTAATACGGCTACTATAAGGATATAATACCTAAGGCTTTTGTCCTATAATTTGTTTAAGAGCATCGAGCGTGGTTTGTAGGCGGATGGGTGACTCCTGGGATTGAAACAAAAAAATCTTTATTGTAAGGATAAACAAAGCAAGACCGAGGATCTAATAAATTATAAATTAGGCGTTTTTTATATTCTGAGGACAAGGAAGCCCGAAGTGGTTAAGATGAGCGTAGCGAACCCGATCCAAGTTAGGTTAAGATCCAAGGTACCCCGTACACACTTTGTTGTACTATGGTCAAGTCTGCATCGTCCTGCACCAGAGTAAAACCAAAAACCCTGATCATAGAACAGGCATTGCTGTTTCTCCTAGTAATAGTAGAGATATTATTACTAGAAAAGGCCATATCTGTTTAATTTTGAAACACTGAAAATATATATCATTTGATACTACCGATTTTTCATGTTTTACCGAGCAAAACATGAATAATTGACACAAGGCTTTGTCGGCCTGATGTGTCGTTAGACGTAACGAAACAGAAAGGGATATGACATTTTGTCGAGCCACCAATGATGACGAATGTCGAATGATAGAACAGTTCTCAGATATAGCATTGCAGTTTGCTTGTTACGTGTCCTAGATGACTCTCGCTCAGTTATATTGTGTCTTTAACTTTAATACTTGTAGAAGGTTAAACTTAGAGACCCGAGAGTCCCGAAATACGCCTTAAAGGCTATCAATGTATTGAGATATGATATGCCCCCCTAGTAATAGAGGAGGCATATCATTCTATAGAGTATGATCTATTGGAATATATAAATAAGAGCGATGCTCTGCTCTTCCTTAGCGTTGCTCTAAAGAATCGATCAGTCTACACACTAATTAAGGTTCATCGACTGTCTCAAATAAAATTTATTGTCTCGACTTCCAACAAAACTTCCTGTTTTGACAAACCACATCATCTAAAATTTTAAATTTATCTTGCCCTGTAATTAAAATCCTAAATGTATAATAAATCAAAATGTAATAAAATTTTCTAATCACCATACCACGCCTTTCTCTAGTTCTTTTATTGACAAACAAGTTATATTTTACGATTTGTAAGATGCGTCTGTTTGTAAGCGCTTAGCGTATTAAAAGGAGAAAACGGTACATGACGTAGGTAATTTTCGTATTTAATTAAAATATACATAAATAAATTAAATAATATCCTACACATAACGGGAATGTGTTTAGGTGGCTTCTCAATAAAATGTTCTTATTCGGTTTGTTACTTCCCTGTAACTTCTTTTGTTGATTGCCGATCATTGAAATTACAATTTATTCGATCACTCTTATATCTAAAGACGTTAAAGTTAACAGTATTTTCAAATAATTGTGAAGTAATTCGCAGCCCCATGGTTGTTATCCTGGATTATGGATATCTGGTAGATTAAATCGTAATTGAGAAAAACTGGGACCCTCTGTGATTGTATCATTGATCTTTAATTTTCAAGCTAATACGATTAACGGAGGATCATTTGTGGAATGAAAACTAAATTTTAAACATTAATTAATGATTAAATTTGTCAGAAAAAGAGATTAGAGATGTTTCTATGGCCCTATACTAGGTAGTAAACAAGACAAAGATTGCTCCATCTCTAGAATATTTATTTCCATCCAAGGTATGGGGTTTGGTTCTTCTAATATAGCAAAAAGTTGTTAAGAGATTTTAACGAATAAGTTCTTCGAAGGCTCCTCTTTTTTATCGTGGTATAGATCATCTCTAATAATCTTATATTATATACGCTAATTATATGTATGATTACATATATACGCTGATTACCTTACATACAACCGAAGCAAATAAACAGGAAGCAATTAGAACGCTATTAAGGGAAGTTTACATAACATCATTTTCTTTCTTGAATTAGTTCATATTTAACTTTAGGGCCTATAGTTGCCCCACCCCCTAAATAAACCTTCCAACAACTTATTGTCAAATCCTATACTACACATCCTATACTCGTGTCTTAGATTTTCGGTATTACTCGAGATTATAATTAAATGTTGTCTTACCTTCAACAGAATTTGTGAACTGTGGAATTTGCGATTTGTTCTATCTAGAGCTTTAAAAAGAAGGCTCTATATTTTTTGATGATTCATCTTGTATACAAAAGACATTGGCCTAGGACGGTCGCGTGCCTTCCTTTTCTTTGATACTGTCAAAAAAGAGAAAACAAATTTTTATTTTTCTTGACAGTAATCGATATAAGACTCATATAGTTCGGATGGACAGGCAAGCTATCCATTCCTTTCAGCGAATTTTCTTTAGAAAAAAAACGCTAATGAAGTAGGTGACAAAGCGGGAGTCAGACTAAGGAGTTTGTCAGAAATTCGCTTAAGAGGTCCCTAATCACGATTGATAACAATATTTAAATTGTTTTTGAACCTGGAAACTTAGCTTTGATTGTTTTGAGGCTCGTAACGACTCCGGATCGTTTTCAAACAACTAAGAACCACACTCACAAACAAACACACACACACACACACACACATATATATATTTTGTGAGTGTGTGTCTTAGTGTGGTTCTTAGTTGTTTGAAACAGTCCAGAGTTTCAGGTTCGAAATTAACTTGAGCAGTAGCATTAAGACTCGTTTTGTAATTTTTTATTTTGATTTCAAATGAAACACACAAACTCAATTTAAATGTAAGCATGGACTAAGCTTTAAATTAGTTTATAAAAATGGTGTGCACAGTAATTTTGGAAGTATAAGCATGAGAAATACATGCGCATTTCATTTAAAATATCCAGAACATTTTTCTAGCATTACGAGCCGTAATGCCTCTTCTCAAGTCATAAAGCATTACCCGGAAACTTAATCAAGAAATGTATTGCAAGACAAGGAGTCAAGCATTTCAAAGAAAATTCGCTCGACATCGGATCTCTACTCCAGATTTTTTTAATAGCTTAAAAATAATATGTAGATTACTAATGCCAGCAATAAAGTTTTGTTATACAGTGAAAACCTATACTTTATAAACTTATCGAATGGACAGGGTGTTGTAACTTTTTATCCTGTCAAAAGATATTCGTATAGGTGGCGTCGACAAAAAGAAATTGTGATGAAAATTCTCTACGCTACCCGTCTAATGTGATTTATTAGCTTGTCCAGCTGGAGGTCTTTTAGAAACCATATATTGTGAAAATTAGTGGCATAAACAGATGGATGTTCAACTTCAAACATATAAAAGAATCATTTAAGAAGTTTTTTAAGAAGTTTAAAAAAAATGAAATTTTCTTTGGTTTTCACTTGTAATTAGTCGCTCACATGTTGTATTATGTTTAATAAACAACGCATTATTTTATTTATTATATGGTGAGATATTAATATTAATCTCTACTGCCACCGAAAGTAGAGGTTAATATTAATTCAAAACTAAATTGAGTCTTTAAAATTAAAATATCTTTAATTTACAATTAAATTAATATATATAAATTGATATAATAATCAATATATATTAAAGTTTAGAGATCTCTATAAAGGAAAATCATATCAATTTTCTTTCTTGAGAATTGTAAGTTAAGTCCAATCATTTATCCGATATAAGATGATGATACAGAATTCAGCCTACTATATTTTAAAATAAACAAATTTACGAAACGCACAAAGTAATGTTAAGACTTTTTAGGCTAAAGTACTTCTAAAGTAATAAAAGAGCTCAAGTCTTTCTGTTGTTTTTTAACTGATTTATTACCATCCACTGACTTTCTTAACCTAATAAAACATTTTATGCGCCTCGAGGCCTGTTTTATAGCACGTTCTATTCACTAATAGAACGTCTGGCAAATGACGAAAGTTAAATTTTCAGAAATAACTTTAAACTGTCCCAGAAAGAAAGTTAGAGCGCACTTGACTTTATGAAGTTGAGAGTGAAAGGAAACACGCTATAATAGATCTGTAGATCTTAATGCAGAATTACACGATAAACAACCTTGTACCACTGATCAACTATTCTTTCTTACAAGAAATGTATTTGACAGAATTTTTTTTTATTTAACCATTTTATTTTTTAGTTGGCGGGGAACACACTGATCAAATATATATATATATATATATATATATATATATATATATATATATATATAATATATATATATATATATATATATATAATATATATATATATATATGTATGTATGTACGTATGTACGAGATTTTTGTTCAAATTAGGTTTTTTGACTAATACATTTAAAAATTCGCTTATATTGTGGCAGTATGCCACTTGTATATAAATTATTAATATGACGAACTAATATAAAAGAACTTTGTGGCAAACTGATGTAGAACGCCGCTTAGCGGTTGAGACGCGTAGATTGTTTAATTTAAATTTGTATGCAATTTACAAGCTTAGTTGAATGTAACAATTTGCAACAGCGCTCGGAAAAATATTTTCTATTAGACATCTATTAGGGAAGTAATGAAAGTTACGGAAGATAGAGGGGTATGTTGGTACCTTTATAATCATCACATATCACGATAGATGAGACTAGGAAGGTGAAAGCATAATCACAATCCCACATCCAGGTTCATTTGTTCTAGTTTACTGATAAACTTGTTATCATTTTTTAACTGTTATAGTATAGTATAAGAGGGACGAATGCGGAACTATACACTTTGCACCCAACCGTAGTCGTAGCTAATAAAGTGCCAAAATATGGATCTATGAGAAGGAAATATGGACTTATCATTCCTGTTTTCCTTTATTATTAGAAAAGCACCGTCGTGCTTAGGTGGCCATAGACAGTGCCACGTGTTTTCAAAGTGTCGGAAAATATTTTTTCTATTAACGAAGGCAAAGTTTCAAAATGAGGGCAAACTTTACTTTTCAATCCTTATTGAAATAATAAAGATACTATAGTTAACAGGCGAGTGGAGAAGCACACCTGAAAATCCGAGTTAAAAACTTGAAGTTAGTTTAGGGGCATAGATTATATCCAGACCAGAATCTTGCTAAAATGAGCCTTAGCAAGAACAAACTAAAGTCGTACTTGAGCTGTGTGAAAAGATCTATAAAAAAACGGGTACGGAGTACCTCGACCTTTTCTTTACCATACCGGATTCGCTACGCCCATCCTCACTACTTAGGACTCGTTTCGCTCGTCCTCAGACAGTAAATACATCCGTTTTATTCCCGGTGGTCTCTCATTTAGGCACTGACCTCACTCGATGGTACTTAACATACGTGATCCAACAAACAGACGGCAAGTATTGATATACTTGCCGTCTTGAGACCAAACTTAGTACAGTTATTTATTGCATTAAGCAATTTAAATTTAAATTGCAATTTATTGCAACTAATACATACTAATATTTTTATCAACTAAACTATACAAGTTATTTGATAAAAATTTAAACTAGTGCTAATAAATAAGAGAAATTTGACACATATGTTGGTCATTGACTACGTAAGTGCCAAATCTCAAACTGTTACATTTTTCTGTGCTTTATGTATTTTCACAATTTTTACTGTCATTATTGCGGGTTAATGACGTCATAAAAATTACCGTCCGGATAGCAGAACTACTCCTAAAGATTGATTAACTCTGTAGCATAAATACACTGGGAAATACGATGATAACAGACACACACACAGACGACTATGTAAACATTTTTCAGGAGGCCTTAAAACACCTGAAACGGATAATTCGGATTTTTCCGCAAACACAATACTTTTCCTATATACCTACGGTATAAATGAGGAAAAGTTGAAAGAAATATTGCACTAAGTAAATTTGCCATGAAACAAAGGTACACTTTTAAGGAAAAAAGTATTTTGTACAAAGAATTCATCAAAAAGCTTACTGCACATGCTTAGAACGAACTCTCTCATGAACGAACTGCTCATGCTTAAAAATATTTTAACTGTTTAGTAAATCGAATTTAGAGCTAACAATTTTTCGGATTTTTATTATTCTTTAAATATTTCTGAATCAATGATAAAAAAAATAACCTCATAATAGAATTGTTTTTCTGATAGCAGAGCTTGAAGATTGATCATTGTTCCAAGTTTTAAGCGTAAAGAGACTAGAAGGTACTCTATAATAGCGGTAATACTGTATATAACGTTATATATAACGTTATATACAGTATTACCTAAGTGGTTTATAAACCACTTAGGAGGTTTTTAAAATACCTAAAACGGATAATTAAGGGAAAATCCCGGTTTCGGATTATTAGTAATATAATAATAATAATCCATTTATTGCAAAATACAAGATAAATATACATAATACAAATAACTTAATTTAAAGTTTATTTCAATGCAATTTTGCAAATCGCAGTACTGCGTGGAAACCGGATTATTAGTGCGAACAAAATATTTTCCCTATATAACTACCGTGCAAATAAGGAAAAATAATTGTTTTTTCTGTCTGTACATGAGTGTGTTAGCTATAATCGTAAAAAAATTACTTTCTTAATCAGAAATTCATTTCTCATGTAAGTTAATAAATATTTCTGATAAAAGTTAATAAAATAAGTTTATAATATTTATAAAACTAACAACAAAGTTAACGCTTAAACTTAATTTTATATCTTCCTCGCTTGCTTTGCTGACCATCTTTGTAGACACTCAAAAGAGCTAATCTTGCTAGCTAGCAAATAATTGTTCGAAAACTTTGTTAGAATCTTTCTTGGCCTTTGATATTTAGCCTCTGATTGGAATAAGAAATAATAAAGATATTTAATAAGGATTGCATGGCTAGAGCTGCCCAGTAATCAAAGTTTTTCACGAGACTTCCATTATACCTAGCCCATTATGTTTCTATTAATTGAATAAAAAACTGTTTTTAATATTCTTGTTGTAGTAACGCAATAATTATTCTTAACAGGAAACTAACAATAATTATTCAATAACTTATACAGTTATATGAATTATAATCCATTTACGTTTTTGCGATTTTCTAAAGGAATGTAAGCTTGTATTAAAATTAAGATGTAATTACTTAGAGATAAGACGATATCTTGATTAATAAGATAGGTACATAAGGGAAGTTTACATTTGGTAAAGTTAGGTGTAACTTAGCTGGAGGTGGTGGAAGCGGGGATTTAGGGGTGCTTAACTGTCAGGCTTTCTTTCAGAGCTTCTTTAACGGGGGGGGGGTATCTCAAAAGTCAAAAGTATGGGGGGATATACACAGTTGTAAAAATTGATGACCGGGAGGGGGTGCAACAAACATTATTTGAAAAGATTAATTTAACTAAGTACAATGTATTTTTTAAAATATTTAAGTAACACATAAGTAAACAATACGTGAACATGAGTAAACAAGCACAACACATAAGTAAACATAAGTAACACAATAATAATTTCCAATAATAAAATGGGGGTACTATATTCATGGGTATAGAGGGTGAAATATTTCAAATGCACCAACAATTATTGTTGGTGCAATAAATTCTTCATAAATAAGGGAGAAAAAACGGTGCAAGACTTTTGAAAATGTCTTTATCCCCAGAAAACTGACTCCTGCGAGTTGAAATTTATCATTATTTTTTGGTATCTATTACTCAAATATGGTAGTTGTGTTACAACTTTAGGGAACTTAAAAAAGTTAAGTTATACGATACTGTAATTTTCTGGCAAGTATGATTATCTGATTACCAAAATGTGTTTTTCAATGGTAACGGAAATAGTCGAGTTAGTGGGTAATAATAATAATAATGGGTCCCCGATAGCTCAGGGAAAAATTCCCGGAATCCAATTATTGTGGTATCACATTGTTTGGGATATGACACAGTTTCAATTCTGTTTGAACTTCCAGTGATCAATTTAGTGGGGCTAGACACCAATTTTATCGCGATAGCTCCATACGAGAACCAACCTGAATTAATCAGAGTGATGTATTTGAAATGTACCACCCTGCATCCTTTCTAGACACTGTTGCAGTTGCTATAATATTCATAAACAGATAGTTAAATATACTCAAGCGAAATAGATTGCAGCTAAACCTCCTTTATCTTTCAAGACTGCACCACCTATATCTTCTGACCACCCCGAACAATGTTCTAAGAAGAACACTCCTGCACCTCTACGTACTTATTACACTATTTTAATAGAATATCTTTCCCCTCCATTATATACTTTTTACTGCTACCAAACTTAACAATATTTGGTCTTGTTATTGTTTTAGATGACGGTCCTCTCAGCTTGAATGAATTTTACGAGTTAGAAGAACCGATATCTTCTGTTTACGACGAGCCGTCATCCTTTGTATACCACACACACCATCAGCCGACCAGCATCCTCGTTCCCCAGCACCCCCCTCAGTGTCATCATTGCTTGTAAGTATAGAGAATTGTTTGCTTACATATACTGTAACACACTAGTTAGCCTAAGTAGCACCAAAGCTTACTAAGTATACTACATAATCTTTGAGTAGCACTATCCTGTATATTAAGAAAGTGAAGGCGGGATATTTGTTCAATTCCGATAGGATCCAGATTTTGCTCATAGAATATCTATGAGCGATCCATATCCGACCATTATGTTAAAATTTTATACAAATCCAATGTAACATTCAATAGGATGTTGCATAGGACGGATAATGCACGGTCCACAGTAGTTGCTATTATAGGGCTCCTATGAAACCATTGAGATATATTGCTATACATGGCATAACCTAAGACCTCTAGTAACCTATCAATTCATTTGCAGGACCCTGTGTGAAGTGTAAACTCATTGTAAACCTCCTCCAAGAGTGTGACAAGGTTATTATAGATCAAATGTTGAATGTCTCTTTCATTATTTGTGTTTTGTTTCGTATTTTAAAAGTGATATTTTAATATTGTACTTCAATTTTGTACTGTTTATTTTATTACTAATTTAAGGTGTAGAAGTAACTTTTGTTATTTGAACCGCTGAAGATGAAACGAATCCATTTACTATCTGATGACGTTTGACGAACTTATTTCTGAGGACGAGCGAAGCGAGTCCGAATTAAGGAGGATGAGCGTAGCAAATCCGATGTGATGAGGGAAAATTCCGAGGTAACCCTTACCCAAGTTTTTTCAAATGAAATTTGCTAAAACTGATTATATTTTGGGGGAAATGCAACATGGCGTATTATGGCATTATTATCTAATGTTTTCTATTAACTGTTACATTAGACGGTCAAATAAAAAAAGCTTTCATACTAACGCGTAATTGTCGTTCCCTCTAAGTCTAAAGATTTCTTTATTATAAACTTACAATAAAACGTTTTTTAACCGCTTAATTTCCTATCTTTTTTGCAATTAATTTCACTACCATTAGGTTGATATAACAAAAAATTATACGATACATACTAAAGTTTTTTTTGTAATATAAACACCATAATAGGTGTATAATTAAAGGTTTGTTTCTTTTGTACTGGAAGCATACGAAATATTTTCTAAGTCTTTAATTACCCTCATCGAAGGATAGGAAGAGAAAGCACGTGACTAAGCAGAAATAAAACACTTCCCTCCATATGTTGAAATTTAATAGAGTCTAATTCTTCGCCAAATGACTGTTAACGAGACTAAACAAATCAAACCCCGATGTAGGAGATTATAGAGTTTTTCGCCAAAAATGTTACCCAAGAATTCAATATTAGAATTTTATTCGCAGTAAAATGAGCTAAGTGACTTTGCGCAAATCTTGTAATAAATGTGGTCGTCGATAAAGGAGGAATAGATTTCAATTGGCCACTTTTTCCTTGTGAGTATATATGTATATATATATATATATATATATATATATATATATATATATATATATATATATATATATATATATATATATCAGCTTTAGTTCCATAGCCTTTACCTTACCTGTTTTCAAGTACTTATTAGTAATTGATAATTGTTTCTCCACTTAGATTAATGTGAGTTATACGAACCTAGTGCGAGCTAATATTTCATATTAAATTAAGTTATACCCAACTCAATGACGCCATTAATTGACTACTTAATGCCTCTTAGCCGAAACATTGACTCGTAAATCTAGTTTATTAGAATCATTTTTTTAAAGGTTTTATTGGTCTTCATACCAAATCCAAAATGGCGAAATAATAAAATTATTCTAATCAATATAATCATTCATTTAATAAAATCGTTTTCGTCTTCAGGTTTTTGCCCCTTTGATAAGAACTTTTCTAAATAAAGGCAGTAGTAGTAATGTTTTCTTTGGCGTAGTATAGTAATAGTAGGTATATCGTAATAATATATTTATGTTTAATTTATAATTTGGCAAAAGCCCTCAGTAGAAGTTGAAACTCCTAGTGCGACAGCAACGTTAAAAAGCTAAAAGTAATTTTTTAGATTACTAAAAGTAATTCTTAAACTTTTAAAGATTACTTTCTATAATTCCTAGCTATTAAGTCTTCCCAATTATACAAATAAAAATCTCATAGTGATCCGATAAAGTTTAAACAAAGAAAGAGAAATTGATCACATATGTTATTTTCACACCATAGGAAAGAAAGCGGGTATCGCCTTGAGTCATTACACCAAGGTGGGATCACTTCCCGGCTAAGAAACATTTTTCTTGAACAGTGGGAAAATCCAGCACCTCCGGACAATAATCCTTGCGTCGTCATGCAGCGAATTTTCATCGATGAAATGAAGCTTTGTTATTTTTCCATCGGTATTTTATGACGGATTTAAAATTTTTATGGTAGAATAGGTGTTCACTGGTTTGATTCCTCGTTAGATACCATATAGACCTTTTAGGTAATCATAATCCATTTAGGAAACCCGAAAATAGGAAAGCACCAAAACATAATCAGTGGGTCACTACCACGGTCTAATGTGAAAAGGCAACCCAACAACATAAACTAGCCAAAATCTATAATAAAATATGTGATTAATTACCGCGAACTAATAGGAAAATATAAAACAACAACAAAAACCTGCCATAATCCATCACAAGGAATACATGAGTAATTAACAGAGACTGTACTGTTTTCGTTCTCATATGGCTGTTTGACTTGAGAATAAGGAATCTTCGAAGAAAAAGCCCTCATCTTGCAGCGATTGAGAACGAAGATTTCTACCCCCCCCCTCCCCTAGGAAGCATGGTTTCTTTGATAGAGGCCGGGGATACCCCCCCCCCAGACCAACAAGGATCCCTCCGGCAGGAAAAATTAAATGTAGCTCTCCTCTGGGGTGAAAAAATTGCCCACACACACAAGTCTCGCGAAACAAATTTTGTGATGATCATGATTGTCGGATTTGAGTCAGTTTCCCAAACTTCGTACTCGCTATAAGGACCACCCCGCTATACTAACGAATTTTTCTAAATAATATTTACTGAAAGGTAATATTACACTAACATACACTTTATTGTCCATTGCAGAGATTACAGTACGACAGATATATCAACATGTGACGACTACAAAGACTACTGCAGTCCAACAGATTATTCTAGTCTCATGACAGAGCAGAGCTTCTACGAAGACTTACTCAAGAACTTAGCCAAGAGAAATAGAAGAAGAAGGACGAGGCTGAAGAAAGATACGTTTGCTATAGGAACTCTCGGTCATCTTAAGATAGATTATACTGATAACTGGACCAATTTAGACAGGTGAGCATGTAAAAATCTAAATAATTGAACATACTATTTTACAAATAAGTAATGGATAATTCAATTTAATGGCCCTATTCCTGTTGATCAAAAAAACTCCCATCATGTTTATTTAATTTCCTGCTTTTTTCCATCTGTATTTCCTGTAAGACTGCCATCGTGGGCGTGTTCGTTTAAGGACTTTATTTCTCTTAAAGTCTAAGTTCAGTTTCAAAATTTTCTATTTTTGTGTCTTAGTGTGCTATTGGGGCACTGCGCCAAAATGACCAATGTTAAAAAATAGTTTCACCGTCAAAAATTAAAAGGGGGAAACTTTTGGACCACTGTAAGTGTATACCTATAGGTCGATGACCTTTAAGACATCTCATGTGCTAAAGGGTCGGGAGTAAAGTAATATATATTGATAAGGTCATAGAGATATATACTAGAGGGGACATAGCTTATCTATATACATTGAGACGCCTGAAACATCTTTTTGTGGCTCTCAGGGGCTCTGTGTAACCTCATTGAAACCTCCTTCAATAGTGAGATAAGGTTATAATTAATAAATTTATTTCGGTTCCCAGCACATTGTTTGTGTATTGATTTGTATTTTTAACGTTTTACTATATAAGTTATTGTAATTTTGTACAGATTATTTGATTATGTTTGTATAGAAGATAGTCAGGTTACTTTTCCGATGTTTCACAATTTAACCTATAGGGCCCCTCTAGTAATAATATCTCTATGGTTAAGGTAAACTTATTATTTACGGCTCATTTTATTATAAAATAGCCGTATCTCTATTTGTGTACAAAGTACATTTTGCCTCATCCAATAGAGGTTTAGGTGGAAATTTTTAAATACTTGGTTTTTTTGAGTGCACTACTTAACTTAGAACATTTTTGCGAGTGCTATTTATTTTCCCCCCTTCAAATGTTAATTAATTAGTAATTTAACAACTGTAACCAAACATTTTTGAATATAATAAAAGCAATCGTAATTTTAGGTTATATTTAAGGCAATACACTGTCGTCCGTATGTTCATCAAAATCTTAATAAAAACATGTGGTTTACCTTTAATATAGCTCCTCTTTTTCTTAAACTAAATTATTGTAACAATTATTTCACTGAGTTTAATAAAAAAAATATTAAATTAGCAAGTACACATAAAAGCACGAAAAAAGTAAAACTCACCTCACCTTATGTTATAAGGGTTGCCAAAAAAATTATGTAAAAAAAAAAACGTAAAACCTGAAAGGCTCATGTGCAGTTATTCCAATTTTACATAGAGATATATAATAGAGGGGGTATAGCCTACTCAATACATTATAAGTCCTGAAACATCATTTTGGGACTCTGTGTAACCTCATTAAAACAAAACCTCTTCTAAGAACGAGTAAAGGTTATTGTGTTCGGCATCCTGCACATGGTTTGTGTCTTGATTTGTACTTTTAACGTTCTTCTATATAAGTCACTGTAATTTAGTTCTGTTTATTTGATTATAGATAGTCGAAGGTGGTCAGGTTATTTTTTCGATGTTTCAAAATTCAATCAATAGGGCTCCTCTAGTGATATACCTTAATGCAATTATAGATATTTTTTATTTTTGAGTCAGCTATCCATAGAGCTTTTAATTTTAATCTCTTCTCTATGAGATCGGCATGGTACAACTTGTCTCATATAAGAGTTTAAAAGTATTGGAGAAGGGTATTAAGTTTGTATTTTTCACTTTTAAGATCTAACCCACTTTATGCCAACAGACTTTATTCTAGTATTTTTTTTATTTTCTTAGGGTTCGTACCTTTATAATCTTAAACCAGGCAAGAATAACAATAAATAAGTACAATTAACACTACACAATAATAATGAATCAAAACTTTACTCGACATGTTTTAACCTGACGATAATAAGGATATAGTAGTGCTACGAGGGAGTAGCGGTGGGGGTTGGCGACACTTTTTTACATTGGGAAGGCCTGATATGTTCCTTCCCCATAATATAAGTTCCTTGGTTTTGTGTTATTAGAGGAAACCTTTCATTGCCAGGAAACCCTATTTCCTTCTTGAGGAAAAGTAAAATCTTATCATGCTCTCTTCAAGACGAGTTTCCAATTCTTGTAAAAGTTATTAAGTATTTATTTTATTTTTCTGTTGCAGATACATTGGAAATAATTTTCCGACGACAAAATTACCCACATGTAATAATTGTAGATAACAATGAAATGTTGTTGAATGTTAAAATATTATGAACTTTGCTAAAAGCAGCCTCATCGGCATTTGTTCTGAAGGGAATGCTACTCTATTCATAGCATTTATTCAGATAGTGATCCAAGTCCTAAAAAATACAAATATGGTGTGTTTGTTGCTGTTTATTTATAATATGAGAGATTTTAAGCACAACCAATCGTGTCTAAACAGACGTCTTATAGTAAAACAGAAGCTGCTTCAGTAATTTAATAAAATATGACTGTAAAAAATTAAATTTTAGAGTAATAAAAAAACAGAAACTTCTATGCACCACACAACATGTTCATGCTGATTTTAATGATTAAATTAAACGGATAGAGTTTGATAAATCAAACCTCCCAGATTTACAAGCGCTAAGATTTAGATTTGCTAGATCTCTTAATAACTGACGTCTGTGACTGCAAGAGGATCAGAGATCATTAATAATAAATCTTTATTAAATATCATCAGAGAGGATATATCTTCTCATAGTTTGGAATAATGATTGAAAATCATATTCTAAATAGGGCTAATATTATAAATATTCTAATAGGGCAATGTGATTTAGAAGCAATCATTATTTTTTTAACATTTATGTATAAGCGCCAGAGCACAATTACATTGTGATAATTATTTGTTTTGCGAAATTTTTTAGTATCAGATAGCACAATACAATTCTTAAACATATTAAGAAGATACCTTAAACCCAAGATTGAGATTTTTATTGAAAAATAATTAAGTTTACCATTATTATAGCCTCAACATATTTTGTAAATTTAAATTTAATTGTAATTTTGTATAAATCTTTTTATTTGTTTTTATCGCGTTTAAAGGTAATTCTAAACATTCTGAATTTAAATTTGTGCAAAAATTGTTAGAAAGAAGTATAATTACTTTTCCTAATTTGTACCGTGGATTAAAGACTATATGCAAAAAGAGAGATAGTTCTGGGATTTATTATTTTGGTTACAGAGGTTAGTTCCGTAGCCAGTTAACAGGAGCGCGAGTGTGTAATTTGGTAGTTTCACTAGGCCAACTATGAGACTGCACCACTGTCATCTTAGTTTCAGCAAACTGCTTTTGGTGCTAAGTAATTAATTCAAATAATTGCTTTAATTCTTCACCACACCACCCACCTTATGGAGCCCCCCCCCCCCCTGTTGAGAACCACTGATCTGATGACAAATTTCAAGAAGATACTTCTGTTGTTAAAATGGTAATAAAGAATTAAGTAATTTCGTAATAATAATAACTTAGAAAAGTGGAAAGAATGTTATGTCAAGGAGCGTTAGTTTTAGAATTTAGCACAGGTTTCACACTAGATGCCAGCACAGCGCTCATCCCAATCTTTTGTCTAACACTCTCCTTGTGCACTAAATTGAATAATCTGTTTTATTTGTTTTTAATTCATTCAGTGGTTTTTACAAAGTTATCAGTCTATTTGTGTGTCTGTTATCATTGCAACTCCCACTGTGTTAGTGGTAAAGATCATTTATTTTTGAGGATGAGCAGTCAAGGTAACATCGTGTACTGGCTCCGAACAATCACAATGTATGCTTGAAGTGTTAGCCTAGAGATGAGCAGGTTTATACAACTTTAAGTGTCAATATAAGCCTTAATTTCTTTAAAATTTAAAATGAGTTACCTACAGTATAAAATATTTTCATTTGTTAATTTTACTTACTAATAAGCAGTACGCACATTTTGTAAATATAATATAAATAAATAATAAAATAATATTGTTTTAATAATATATCAAGAGAATTCAGCTAGTCTAAGCAAACTTATACTCTAGATTGCAATCCTTTGGTAGTATAATTTAATTCAGTTTGGCGTGGAAAAAGAAGGAAGAAAGGTTTCATGTTTCTGTGCTTTCACCTTAAACATTAAGGTTCTGTACTATAATATTTTTTGACCTGAGAAAGCGTTTGAAAGTTTTCAAGTCCTAATTTAGTAATTATTAATTTATTAGCAATAACGATGAGTTAAATTTTTTATTTTTTTCTCATTTAATTTAACAAACATGCATTCAACTAAATTTAGCGAAATTTGAGAGAATTGTTATGGAATTTGTGCATATTTTAAGAAAATATCCATAGCACTCATGGAACTCTTCACCACCCCACCCACCTCATGGAGACCCCCCGCCCCCAGATTGAGAACCACTGATCTAGAGTATAACTTTATTTTCACTAGTTGGAATCTAATGTGTTTTTTTTTAAATTTGTTTATTATTTCAAGACCCTGTCACAGCAAGGAGTGAAAGGCTGTTAAATGTTATTTTGTTTAGAGGATATCAAGTACATTTTCATCTAACTCAAGAAGTGCTATAGTATAGCGCAGAGTTGTAATCAGTTGACAGTGTGGAAAATAATGGAATGGAGCCAATGAGGTTAGACTTAGATGTTAAACCACGCCCACAATGTCATATCAGGCTAACCTCATTGGTTCCTCTACAGTATTTCCCACTGTAGAGTGTAGTTGTCTTATTTTAAGAGGTAAGTCAGGTCTAGTCGTAGTGGTAGTATTGTATGGCCTAATAGATTCCCAGGCTAACGTCTGTATTGCATCAGTTGAAATTTGAAATGCATTGTCTACATCTATTTGAATATTAATAGACATAATATGAATATTAATAGACACAAACAAACACTCCCTTTATTAAAATGGGCCTAAAAATTGAAGAATGCAGTCTTGTGTCATAAACAGCAAATATGTCATTTGGCAAGGTTCGTAATTGGCATGGAGATTTTCACTTGGTGGTAGTATACCTTCAAGTACACAAGCCCCTCCAATTGTTAGGAGCCCAGAAGAAAGTTTGGGAATAAGACTGAATTATGAGGAATGAAACTGACTCCATTAAGGGTGAGTTGGACTCTTACATCTCATAGAGCTACACTTCTCTCCTCAACTCTTATTATTGCACTGATGATGACTTCTAAGAAGATTTAAATTTTTTTGTTAACAAAATTTGGTTTTAAATAACTATAAATCATCGGAGACTCAAAATTATGGACTAAAACACTAAATATTGCATAAAACAAATCTTAATTACCCCCCACCCCTAAATCACCAATCAAGTATTTTACCAAGACGTCTCCATAAACTTCTATATTATGTTCTACATTAAAATTACAATTTTTGACTATTATAATGAAGTCATAACAGCAGACCTCTGAATTAGTACATGCTGAAATAAGTTTGATATTACATATTAATATTATGTTAAATCCAAGTATTAAATCTACATATTGAAGGTTCTGATTTCTAACATACATTTTAAATAAAAACTCTATTTATCAAAATAAATGGCAGAAATTTTATTTTTATTAATAAAAATAATAATTAAATAAACCACTGATTTTTTTACAAAATAATATTAATATAACTAAAATATTTTTTTTTAAAATTAACATTAATTAATGTTTACAATAAATACAATCTAAAATCAATTAAAAGTTTGACCAAAGTAAAATTAACACCTTAGTTGATTTAAACAAGTTTTATTTAAATAGGTGATAAAATAATTTGATAGAAACATAAAACACAAAGTGATCAATTTAACAATAGTTAAACTAATGATACCCGTTTAGAGCCATGTGGCTCATCAGGGGTACTCCATGCAGGAACTATCTAGGGTGGTATGACAGCTATTAGGCTTCAAGTGTATCCTAAAGTTGGTGATAATTTATTCGTAATTCAATCCTAAATCCCTTAAGATGTCTTCCACAGTGGATGCACTGAGAGTGTAACCTGGGATGTGAACTCCAGACCTCCTCAATGTCAGAGGTGAGTACAGATACTGACGCTTTAAAAACGACCATGGAGGTGGAATTGTTAGACTACAAAAATCAATAAAGACCATGTAAACCTTATGCTCTCATAGAGTTCCATTATGTTCATCTTTGAGTTATCAAACATCTAAAGTTCCAAGTAACCATGAGTTGAAGCAGCTCAATTCAAGAATTATAAGGAAGAATTTATATCAACGGCTCATTTCCAAAGAAAAAATTATATGATCTTTTCTAGCTTTCCAATATAAATATAAAATTATTATATAATAAGAAATTCTAAATAACTATTGTCAAGGTCTTTAAGGTATATTCAAGAATTACAGATTTGAATTCCTATTTTCAAGTATTCTAAGATGCAACTTAGAAATTAAAACAAAAAAATATTCCACTAAATTTAAGATGCAATAATAGCTATAGTAAATAGAAAAAGCTATAGAATTATGTAAAATTTACCACATCATGATTCTTTCTACAAAAATAAAAATTGCAATTGTCTTATTCATTTCTTAAAAGTCCAACAATATTAGGTTATGTGGGGCTCAGCCAATAAAATATAATACAAAATATTTCGTTTTATTTACTAATTTGGATAGCTGCGGTAAAGTAAAATTTTACAGCTGACATTTGTAATGTAAATTTTTTATCCCCTTAGCAATAAAATTGTTCTTTACTGATATTTTAGTGGACACTTTACAGCCACCTAAAAAAATAATTGTAAGATATCTTTATTATTTTATTTATCTTTGAAAGTATTAACAATTATATTTATTTGTAGAAAGCATCAACTAGCATGTTTTCTACTAAAGTTTACAGTGATAATCACTTGTGATTTTGAGTGCCTCTTTTTGTTTGGATTAGATGACAGCCCATCAAGAATTACTCAGGGAAGGAATTCTATTGGTGAACCCTCATCAAAGAGGTGGAGTAAGAATAAAATAATGGGAAGCCTTGACAATTGTTGGAGGGCTGTCAACTGAACAAAATTATAACTGTGAATATAATCATTTTACGAATAATGAAAACTGCAGTCTCTTATTGTTAATTAACAATAAGAGACTGAAGTTTGCATCATTCTCAACCTTGTGTTAATTATCAGTTCAAGAAATTTACTCTTTTACAAACATTACAGGTAAATTTTAAATGATAAATTAACAAAAAAAATAAATTATTTATTTAATTTACAGTACTTAATATTTTTAACCATTTAGATCTGATTTCGTCTCACTACAGAAGGTTATCCCCAAATTAAGTTAAACGAAAATTGTATCTTGACCCAGACTATCATCTTATCTTATCTATCATCTTAAATCTTGACCCAGTAAACATTTATTGAGACAAAATTTGTCAAAGCGTAAAAATGATAAAAATACTGTTATTTCCAGTCTTAATATAATCAATATTTCAAGTTTATAAAATTAAGACTAACACAAAACTTCACATTTAATAATTTATTGAAAACTGTTTATAATTAATACAAAAAGTTTCACATTTGAAAATACGTGTTGCGATTATTCTTAATTTTAACAATATTTAAAAGAAATACATCAGATGGGGGGTTCATCGTTATAAATAAAATAATGAAAACTCCCTCCACCATGGTGAAACCTGAGCCAGAACAGAATAGAAGACGGTGAAGAGAGCTGGCTCTGGTACAGGATTGAAAAAAATATCAAGGCATAGCAACAGTAAACCTATACAGGTCACTGTGAAGTCAAAGTCAAAACAGATCAGAGACTGAAAAAATGAAGAGACTCTGATCTTAACTCAGTCTGTCTTCTATAAGCATATAGCAGCAAACATGTCATCTACAGCGTGCAGTACACTTTTCTAGAGGCTTCATGTTGACCTGTATAAGTTGACTGTTTTCATGACTCAGAGAGTTATATAGTCAATCAGTGCCAATTCTAAATATTTTTTAGTGGAAAGACTTTTGATTCTTTTATGTGATTTTTATAATTTTGAAAAACAAAATTGTTTTAATTTTTTAAATGTATTTTTAAACTAAGAAATAACAGTTTTTTAATTTAAAAAAAATGTTGATTTTTTAAGGACTTTTTAATTAAAATAAGAAAAAAGATCTTACATAAAGAGAAAAAACTAATAAATAGTTTAACAAATAAATAATAGTTTTTAAAGAAATATTGGTTTCTTCTAGGATTTTTTCTTATTTTAAGAAGAAAATAGACCAGGTTAGGTCTGCAACTATTATGCTATTTCAACAAAATTTTCTATTACATTTAATTATAAATGAGATAGTTACAAAACCTTAAATATCATTTGAAGTACTCAAGGTACATCGTTTGCGCTCAAATTTATCAAAAAATTATTTCCTCTAAAATTAGGGAATCACTGTCAAATAAAAATGTAATACAGTTGTGTTACTGGTTTATTTACATCTTGCAAAATGACGATCCGTAGTTTTAACACACACATTTTTTGACTCAAAACATTTATAGACCTAGAAAAGAAATTAGCCACGAAAGAAATAAAAAACCTAATTCTAACTGTTTTTAAATCCTTACTCCTAGGACATGGTTTTCAAAAGTAACCTCCTTTGTGGCATCAGCCCAAAATCAGACAATACTTTTTTATTATTTTATAGGAATTTTCTTTTTTCTTGAAATAAGAAAAACATCTCTATTGCACCTCTACTACACTGTTGTAAATTATTTCGACAAGATTGGATACAAAATATTAAAAAAAGAAAGAGACAAAATTACAAAATCCAAAAAGCTAACTAATCATAAGCAATTACATCAGGGGACACCTCAATATGTAGTGCTCTTAAATAAACCTAAAATAAAAGATTTATTTTTTAATATTTGACAATTAAAAAATAAGTTAATATAATTGTCAAATATAATGTTTTCATAAAATGTGTTTATTTTCTCCTTATAAAAATAAAATTTGAAAATAACTAATTTATTTTCTTTTGATAAAAAATAAAAAAAACTTAAAACTTAGTTAAAATGTATAACTTACTTAATTAAATATCTGACCCTTATCTGGGTTGGTTAGATAGTACATTGAAATATCTATACAGCTTACACTAAAAAAAAACGAAAATATACCAATAATACCTACAAGAATTATAATACAGTTAATAGAGATAGAAATTAAGTGTACCAGGAAAGTTTGACTTAAGGTTTACTCTATATCTAGGGATGCTGAAACAAATGTTTCAATTTTGCCACCAAAATTTCTAAATATATGTTTAGGGTCCTGGATTCAAAAATACAGGTTCCTGAACTCTACGGCATTTTTTACAATTTTATTTCTTGAAAGGAGATGAGAAAATAATAATTTTGAAAAAGAGGTCTTATAAAGTATTTCGTAGGGCTGAGAAGTCATAATCAGCATTTTTTGCTGACTCAAGACTCCTTGGTCCATGAAAAAATAGTTAATTCACTATAATGATTCTACACTCTCTAAATGATTACAAAAGAAGTGGCATATGTTATACAAGATAGTAATATTATTATTATCTTGTATAATAAATCCTATTATACATTTATAATAATTATTTTATATATAATATTATAAACATTTATATTTTATATTAAAAATAAAAATAAGAAAATCTTTATTTATATACATAAATATCCGATAAAAAGACAAAAAAAGTACTTTCTTACATTTTATGTTGAGTAATACAACAAAAATTATTGTTACAAGTATTAGAGTAAATATAGTTTCGTTGACTTGAGAAGTCTGGTTAGAGAAACAATCCAGTGATGGCACTGACGGGAGTAGATAAATAAAGTAAAATACTAAATAACTAATTAAGGTAATTTTAATAAAAGTAAATTAAGGATTAGGCAAAAAATATAACACTTTAAGAGTCAGAGACGGCAAACAAATTTTGAATCGCATCCCTGGATGGGGCTAGCTGAATCTGAAAATTGGTATTTCAGACATCTATGACCCCATTTTCAAACCTATTTCAATATATAAAATCACAGAAAAAAATATTTTTCAGATTAGGCTCTAAAATAGGTTATAAAATTAGCCTGTAGAGGATTAAATTTCTGATTCAGCAGCCAAAAAAACTATAATAACCTTTTTGGCTTAATAGCCAAAAAGGTTAAATCCAATTATTTTTAACAGGTGCACTTATTTTTTGACTCTATTAACTGCATTAATATTATTTAATAAAATAAATATACTTGAAAAAATGTGACACAGTAAAAGTGTTTATGAGGCCAACTAAAACTTAAAAAAATAATGTAGGAATACTCGGCTGCACTATGTACTGACAGTTTCAAATAAAATGTAAACCTATTAACTTGTTTTATATTATCTCATTTAGTTTTAAATAACCAATTATGAATAGATAGTGGCAACAGACTATACCAAATTAAGCAATACTCACAATTATGATTATACACAAAGTAAATGTTCACCGTTTTCACAGCTTTTTAATTTTTTGATCAGGCTCAAAAAGTAAATGCTCTGTAAAATTACGGAAGTAAATTATATATTTACAGTGTATTTATTATAAAAACAGAAATAATTAGAGATATGATAACAGCTTGAATATAAGAGAAAAGCAGAGTTAGTGGGAACAAAACTAGACTCTAATCTATTCCAGCCTAAAGTTATGTCTCACAAATATCACTTGACATTATGATAAATAATTTACATTTCAAAATTCAATTTAAGTTTTAAAAAAATCACCTTCCATTCAGTGCTCAAGTATTTGATATTTTCGTCTATCAAGAAAAATAGAGTAAAGACACTTAATACTAATTTACTTGAAAAATACACTAAAAATTGCTAAGTATAATAATATAAAATTTAATTATTTCTTCATTAAATAAACAGCAAATAACATACCCTTCAGAAATATGATAAAAAATTGCTTAGATAGTACATTAAATAGTTTTTAAGGGTTTGTAATAATTTTTAAAACACAAAACATCCTATGACCGGGTAACAAGATTATTGATTACATGCAGTTTTGGCAAGATTTTTTTTTAAGTTTGTAAGTTTGGAAAATTGGCAAACGTGATAGAATTAATTTTATCACTATTAATCTACTAAATCTGTTGTGAACTAAAAAATCTAAATTTTGTGTCAAAACACAAACTCGTTTCTCCTTGGAAATTTGCTAAAATTGGTACAGGTAAACACTCTATATTACAGAATTAAGAAGTTGAATTTCCACCTCAAGTGTGTAAAGTAAAATTGAATGTCTACTACGTGCATTTTTTACTGCTCAAGGCTGTCAAATCACATTTTACTGACATAAAGACTATGTCAAGTTAAATAACTTAACACTTTTACAAAATGAAGATCATATAAAAATGAATAAAATAAAAAACATTTCTAACTATTTTTAAGAATTCTTCCACCTGTTTGTTCTTGGTAAACTTCTAGCATATCATCATTTTTCATGTCAAGCTAAAACAAATGAACATCATTTTACAAAAGGCATATAAAGGAAGTACAAAGTTTAATTTATTTTCTAGTTTGAAAAATTAAACAATTCGGGTTAAGAAGTGATATGTTAGAATTGTTAATAGTGATTTATTCGATATTAGTTTTTATGTAACCTTTGTTTATGACTGAACTAACGCCCCAAACATACACCTTACAAATCAAATTGTTGAATTCAAGTATTTTTTTTAATTCTAATTAAAAGTAGGTACTTAAGGTACAAAAATTTAAGATGTTATAGATCAACATAAATAAATAAGAATAAAAACTAATTTAATAAAATGCTTGTCAGGCAATAAGTTGGAAATTACTCGAGGACTCAATTGTCAGAGGTATTCATAAGTGGAAAGGAGAACACGGAAAATGCCAAACATTAAAAGTATAAAAGGGTTTTTACAAAACATCAGAAGATTTTTTAAATATACTATTAAAGAAGAGAGATATTTCAGACTCTTCATGGGTAAAAGTTTTAAAAAAGTTGCTCTGTTTTAAAAAAAATTGGTACTAAGGTCCGCATGGCTGGCAGAGTTCCTTTAAAATGCATGCTTCTGTTCTTAGAAATCCATTTGTTGCTTACGCTTCTGGTTTATGATCAACAGAGAATATGCATGAAATTTATGGTTGGAGTATGATAAGGAACCCACCCGCAAAATCAAAACAAATTTCCCTACAAATTTTTGACACAAAAGTTTATTTTAAACATAAAATAAATATTAAAGGTGGGTCCCTTATCATACTATCTACAATGGGGTAAGAGGATAAGAGAAGTATCAAGGTATTATTGGGGAATGGAAGAGTACCTTTAGAAAAAACCACCACGAAGAGACCGTTTTGTGTAGATTAAGACTTGGACAGACTCGACTGACACACAGCTACCTTTTTACAAAAGACCAAGAACTGCCAAAATGTAGACTATGCAATGACATACTTACAGTAAAACACTTTCTTATCGACTGTAGTAGACTACAACAAACCATGTTAACTCACAATATTCCCTCAAATTTACCTGACCTTTTAGGTGACAACTATTCAAGTATTTACGAGAAACTGATATTTTGAACGAAATCTAAAGAGAACTTCAACTTATATTTTTATTTCTTATTTGTTAATTTGTTATTTTCAAATATCTATTTCCTAACTTTAAATACTGGTATTTGAATACCAGTTCAATTCTATTTTCATTTAATATTCAATTTTATAATACAAGGCCAATTTTTTATAGTAATACTTTATTTTTAACCCCAAGCCAGATCAAATAACTCAACCTTTATGTTGTTTATCTTACCTTGTTATTGTTACACGAGTTGCGTGGAGCTAATGATGTTTAATTAAGCTCTACAATAAATAAATAAATATTAAAGGTGGGTCCCTTATCATACTATCTACAATGGGGTAAGAGAGTATAATATAATTTATATATATAATATATAATATATATTATATATTATATAATATATTATATTATATAATAATAATATATAATATAATATAATATAATATAAAATAAATAATATAATTTATTATTCAAGCTACTTTGCATATCTTGTTACTACTTAAAGAGTCAAAAATTTTACATATTTGCCCCTGTTAAAATTTAGCTGATAACACATGTAATATTTGTATGGAGCATGTGAAAAAAAATAAATGCATTTTAGGTAGGGTTACTACCTAAAAAAAAAAGAAAAAAAAATGGGGTAAGAGAATAAGGGACCCACCCCAGAAGAATATAATATACCCCTTATCGGGTTTGTTGTAAGGCATCGGGGCTTTGAGTAGGGCATGTATAGGGGAGATTAAGGGAATAATGTATCAAATAAGTAGGTTATACTTTAAATGAAAGGTGGGTCCCTTATCATACTATCTATAATAGGGTAAGAGTATTATAAAGGATCCACCCTCGAAGAGTATAATACATCCATTCTCGGGTTTGTAGAGACGGTCCTTTATATCTGCCCTACTCTAAGCCCTAAAGCCTTTCTATATACCCAATAAAGGGTATATAAAATTCATTAAGGGTGGGTCCCTTATAATACTCTTACTCTATTGTAGATAGTATTATAAGGGACCCACCCTTCATTTAAAATATAATCTACTTATTTGATACATTATAGCCTTAATCTCCCTTATATATGCACTATTCAAATCCCCAAACCTTTTCTATAAACTCGAGGATGGATGTATTTATTTATTTTATGATTAAAATAATTTTTAACTGTCAAAAAATTTGTAGGGAAATTTATTTGTTTTGATTTTACGGGTCAATCAGCTAAATCTCCCCCTTTAGCTTAAACTGGGAACGTAAGCAACATGCATTTTTAAGTCTAACTTACTTTAATCAGTAAGTAAGACTAGATGAAGACCCTATAGCCTGGCAGTAAGGTAGAAAGCTTTTTAGAGCTATTAAAACAATGTAAAAATATATTAGTGTCAATTGGTGTCAAAATAAAATGTCAACATTTGAGAATATCTAATAATAGGTTGGTAGATAATAGTGTTGTCACGAAGTGAAACCTGCCCCAACCTGGTTGCTTTCCCTAAGTTTGGTTTATACTGTGAGTCTAAATTTTTATAAAAATAGCTTTTAAGTTATGCACAATTGTGAAGCCGATAAAAAGGCATAAGTATGAACAGAAAATACCGCGTCAATCAATTTTCAACATTAAAATCACAACTTTTGAATGATTGGAAAAAGAAAAAGTTATGGAATGGACCATCATAGTGATCACATCGCTCATATACATTCAAGAACCTCGAGTTTGGACAACGGCAGTGGAATGTGGCACGCCACGCTTTGTTTATACAGAAAAAAGAAGAAAAAATCAAAACATAAACGATGTTAAAGTTGATATTGATAATTACACAAACTTATCCAGTATAAACACAAGGAAAAAGCATGAAGATAAAAATTTAAGAAGTCCAAAAGAAAAATTATTAGAAACCAAGCTGAGGGATCAGAGGTCATCTGAAGTGTTTTTAAATCGAATTTTAAACTTGCTTGAAACACCTTCAAAATCAAATTATCAATCACTGCTCGAAAGATATAATAAACAAGACGATCAAAGTTACAATAAAAGCGTTCTTAGTATTTATAACGTAACTAAATACATCAAGCAGGATCCAGAGGTGGACGATGATGTAAAAGAGAAAATGGAACAACTTAAAAAGCAAATGGATTTAAAAAAGGAACAAAACATTGAAAACGTAACTCACAAAGTAGCCAAAGAAGAATTTAAAACAATCACTTCAAATATGCAAGAGAAAGTTACAAATTTATCCAAATCTAAAGAAGAACAAAAAGTGAATCAAATTAATAAAAACATGACTGAATCAATAGATAGGTATCATTCTAAAATTACCACACTAGGCACTCCAAAAGCACCAGATATATTCAAAGGAATATCAAACACAAGTCATGCAAATTTGTTAAATTTAAAAATTATAAATAACCTTAACGAAGTGAATACACTCTCTGCTGACAATGCAACCAAACATCAGAATAAACAAGTAAGCAAATTATCCGCTGAATCATTAAACAAAAAGCAACAGATGAACGAAAGACTCAGTCAAGAAGATACAAATTTAAAATTGAAAAATAATTTGAAAAATTTTTTAAACAATCTAGAAATCGATAATCCAGATATTAAAACTCAGCACGAACTAGATATGTTTAGAATTCAATATCAATTAGAAAATGATACACAATCAAGGAATAGAGGAATGGATCTGCAAAGAGCAGATCCATTTAATGGCAATTTTTTTAAAACAATATTAGCAGGAAACACAATGGAGCCTTACCTATCCGTAGGAAAGAAGACAAGTGAGCAGAGACCGATCTACATAGCTTGGGATCCAAATTTAAATCAGTACTCAGGTGATTATAACACAGGTAACTATCACAACAGAGGCAACCATAATTCCATTATCCCAGAACCAATTTACCTAAACAATACTAAAATTAACAGTTGTAACACTGCTAAAAACCCAAATTTTGCACATTTTTTAATGCCAAACAAATTTGACGACAAAATTATATTCACTAAAAATGTCAAAGGCAAATTTAAACAAAAAAATTCCCAAACAGCACAAAACATTTTTGTAAGCAAAGAGGTTAAAAATGACGGTAATAGGGACAATCAAAATCTAACCCTCAACAAAAATAATAATTCTAAAAAAAATAAAAATTATTATGTTATTGATGAATTTGAAAATATCAACATTGAAAATAAAGACACCCAAAATAATTTAAACTTTAATAAAGATAGTAATTTAACAACTAGCAAACAAAGTGAAAATAATAAAGCTATAAACAACGAAAGGGATGTAAATATGAGTAATGCCAAAGATAAGATGGTGTTGTCGCTAGACAAATCTGGTGGTACAACTGGTGATAAAAATGTAATGAATCAAACTCATAATGCAAGTTTTGATAATGGAATTCAAAATAATGTAGTTTTTAAAAAAGATTCACAAAATAATTTAACTACTGAAAAATTCGTTCAAATTATACAAGTTGATAAAAGCAATACAGGCATAATAAACAACACAGATATAGAAACAAATAAAAATGACAATATGAAAAAGAATGCACTCAGGTTAATCAAGAACAATGCAACATGTAACGATTGGGTAAACAAAATAAAAAAGATATATGAAACAAAATTAATGAAATTCATTAAGAGAAATGTGGATGACGTTTCGAAATGTATGCCACATTTAATCAATAAAACTGTAAATAAGAATTTTGAAAATAAGTTTGTACAGAAAACCCCAAAATTCCCAACCTTTGAGGCCATCAATAAAATTTTACAAAGACCAGTAAATTTAAGAGAAAATTTAAATTTTAGAATGCCTCGTTGGAAAAATCAAAACTTAATGAGGATTACTAAGAATTTAACGGCACAATCAGGACAGAAATTAAAAGAATCATTGGAGTACAAGAAATCCAAGAAATGTCAGGATACAAGCGATGAAAAGTGGAAAAAAAGAAAAGCTCGAGGGATACATTGTTGCTTCAAACTAGACAGCTCTAAGGATAATAAGGAAAAATTAAAACAAGTTGACTTAAATATTGAGAGTAAAAATGTCAACAACAGTTGCTCAGTAAAAGAAACTTGCATTGAAATGATCCTAACTAAAGATCATAATTGTGAAGGTAAGAAACAAAACAGCGAAAATAAGTGTCAAGAATGTGATAGAGAAAATAATGAATATAAAAACAAAACTCAAGAGTGTAATGGAAAAACGAATGAATGTGAAAACAAAGCTCAAGAATGTGATGGAAAAAAGAATGAATGTGAAAAGAAAGCTCAAGAATGTGACGGAAAAAATAATGCATGTGAAAAGAAAGCTCAAGAATATGATGGAAAAAAGAATGAATGTGAAAACAAAGCTAAAGAATGTGACGGAAAAAAGAATGAATGTGAAAACAAAACTCAAGACAGCGGATGTACTACTCAATGTCTGGAGACACAAAATTGTGAAAAAACGACAAAGTGGGAAAAATGTTCAGGATGTCACTATACATGTTGTAACATTCTCTCAAATGATTTATTTTTAGAAACAACAACTATTTACACTCAGGAGTTTGCTTTCCACTTTACTTCAGATAACAATAAAACAAATGATAAGCTGTCATCTATGTACAACAATAATAACAAGACAATAGTAAAAATTCAACAAGTAACAAATAAAGCAGATTTAACTATTAATGAGAAACAGCCAAACAAACATGGTTCTCTACAAAATTTGGAAAATAACATAAGAGACAAATACAAAAATTATTTGAGAAAATATAGAATCAATAGATTCAACAAGAAACCAAAAGAAAATTTTAACAATGAACAAAATGTGTTTCATAAATTTAAATGTATTAATAACAATTCAACAGAAGATGACACAAAGCAACAGGGCCAGATGCAAAAATTGAATGAAAATTCAAAATTAGACGTCATGAAACAATTTGATAATTTACAAAATAACCTGACAAATATGTTGAATGCAATAAGTACTTTACCCGACTCTCAAAATTTAGAAAATTATATAAATATTCAATTGTTAAAATCCATTAAAACCAACAGCACGGATAATAAAATAGTTGGTAAAATAATGAGTACCAACAGTATTTTAATAGAAGAGAAAAATAAAAGTAGAACCGATAATAATAAAACAAAAAAAAGTAAAATTTCTAGTTTTGCGACAAAAAAGGGTTTGTTAACCCCGAAGTTTGCTTATAATGTACAACATAAAGAGATAAAAGGAACAGATTTCATAAAGAATGATAACATTTCACTCTTTAAAGAATGTAGTTGGAAAAACTATACAAATCATAAATTTAAAAATATAAATGGAACTAAAAATGAAACAAATAAGGATAACTTTACAAACGAAGAACCTATGAAAGGAATCACAAAGTTAATCACAAGTGAAAATATTAATAGATGTAATACCAGTTCTTGCAATTTTATTAAAACACATAAAACAAAAAATATTAGCAATGAGATGACCCAGATCAGCAAACTAGAAAGAAAAAAATCAAAGAAAATAAATAAGGAACACAAAAGTGAAGAAAATGGTAAAATAACTCAAACAGGAGCTAAAATTAATACTGTAAACAATATCAAAAATGGTGCACATGCATTAGGTCTTCAACAAAATTTTGTAGACAACATAAATACCTGGCAAAAAACGTTAGCTGGACTTGATCTTAAAGATAATAATATATCAGACACTGAGTCCAAAAGTAAAAGTGATTTGACAAAGAACCCATTTGATAAGTTTGTAATTAAGCAAGATTTAAAAAATATTAATACCAGAAACAATACTTTCAATGAAATTGATCCAACAAACAATACACCGGGTAAAATAAATGCCAAAAATAAAAATTTAGTAGAAATTAACCGTGAAAATAATACTTTGGCTGAGATTAATAAAACTTTAACTACAATTAAAGATGAAAAACACAAACATGTGACTGAAATTGAAACTTGTAAAAACTGTGCTGAAATGAATGCCAAAAAGAATACTTTGGCTAGAATGGAGTCAAAAAATAATAATTCATATGAAAATTTAACAAAAAGAAATTTTGTAGAAGAGATTTTGAAAAAACCTTGGGATGGATTTCAGTTTAAACAGGATTTTTTAAATAATATCAACATAATGCCCAACACTTTAAGTGATCAAGGGATCAATAGAAATGTTTGGGAAAATACTGACGCCAAGAAAAATGTCACAGAAGAATTAGAGAACAAACCAAATATTTGGGAACGGATGGGAAATTTAGACAAACTTTCCAAGTTAGACAACACGAGAGATGCACAAGAAAAAATGCAACAAACCGGCAAGAATTATTTAGAAAAAAAGAATTCAATATTAATACTGAGTCATCATGATATAGATAATAAAACAAACAGCGAGGAAAATAGATTGAGTATGAATAATTTGACTTGCGAGGGAAGACCGGAATGGACAGTTTTTGGAAAAATAGCCAACTGTTATCAAAACAATATAGCAAAAATGACCATGCCATTCATAGTGGACATACTGAGAAACATGCTGTCTCACCATGAATCTCCACCAGAAAGGTTCAAGAGAGAAAATAATAAAATATTAAGCAACGGCAAGACATACATTTTGGTAAAACATCAGAATAATTCAAATGATAAAGTCATGTCAAAGAGAAGAGCAAAATTTAAGAATAAGAGGAAAATCCCAATAAAATATTTAAATATGACGCAGAATGAAGAGATTTTACTTGATCGTCACACCACTCCTCAAATACAGAATAAAAAGGAAGAGAAAAAAGTAAAGAAACATATTAAATACAAGAAATCAGACATTGGCGACACAGGAAATGAGGATTTAAGAACACATACAAATAAAGAAATCAAAGCAAAAAATATTTGCATCAAAAATATTTGGGATTTTAATCAGCTAAAAGCAAACGTTAATCCTTTGATTTATAGAGAAGCAGAATTGGGGAACTTCAAAGAGACAATGAAACCAAAGAAGTTCTTTGAAATTAAATTGGATAGAACAACTGATGATTGCCTAACTGGATATTACAATAACTCTGACAATGATTCGTATGACAGTGAAGAATCAATAACAAGAGAACCGACCATTAAAAAAAATAAATGTGACACGCTAGCAGTAGTAGACAAAAACAAACCACTTCATATAATAATAGACTACAACAGTCAGTCTGAAAAACCTGAAATCAACACATTAAAAGTTGATTTATTTCAAACTAGTGAAGAGAGTTTTGATGAATTTGATGATCTGAAAACACATGAATATTACGACGATTCGGGAAATAAAAGAGGCTTGGAAAGGATTGAAAACGATTTAAAAAAATTTTTTACAGCAAAAGAAAAACATAATAGAACAAGTGGCAACACAAATGTAAGCAACAAAAATTTTGAAAAGTCAGCTCCAAAAGAGAGGACATTGACTGTCAGCCAAAATAAAACATGGAATAAAATAAAAGGAGAAAATGAAATCAAAACTATATTCATTAATAATGTGAGTAATGAAACGGAAAACAGGAATAAAACTCAAAAATTGCAAAGGATACATGCGGAGAATTTGGAAGAAGATGCTTCGCAAATAATACTACTAGATAATGAGAGTAGTGATCCGGATGACTGGGTGTTGCATGAAAATGGACTTTGGAAAGAAAATCCATGGGAAAACATTAAAAACAGTCCGTACGAAGAGAATCAAGATGATAATAAACAGTTTAAATTGACGACACAGACATCTAGTGAAAAACTGACAAATAACTCAGAAAGTAAAATGTATAATGATCCAGAATTTTATGTAAAATGGGAGTTTAAACCAAAAAAGAAAAATCACAAAGCAAAGAAATCACAGTCGCAACAACGAATGGTCATTTTGACACCACCCCTCATATCTATGGGTGCCAAGTTTAATGATAACGATGACACAGATGCTGAGACACAAAGGCATTGTGCTGTCAAACCAGATGAAATAGAAACACAGATAACAGGAATAAAAGAAGACGAACAACAGAAATCATTTTATGCTTCTATACTGAGTGGATTAGTAAGTGAGAAGAGAGTACCGGATGATAAATACTTAGATAGGAAACTCAATCTGCAAAACTCTATTAAACCCAAGTTTAACAATTTTAGAGGAATCTTAACAAAAACAAGAAATTATGTCAATAAAAAGCATGGCATACCTGATAAAAACACTTACATTTCTTTTATTACAAAAGAAATTAATGATAAAAAAGCTCAGGAAAACCATACGACTAACAAACTACATTATGTAATTAAAAATTATAAACTAAACCCCAACAAAAAAGTCAAAAACCAAACAAACAAAAACATAATAATACAAAATTTAGAAAGTTTTCAAGAAAAACCTAAGTCATACCATGCTAATAAATTGATAAGGTTACAATCTAACTTAGATGATCAATGGGACGAAGCAGGTGACATATTGAACAGTATAGGAAGTAAGTACATAAAAAATGTGAAATTCGACAATTCGAATTTCAGTGAATACGATCAGAACCCAAAGAATAGGCATGAAAGAAAACACAAACACGTTTGTAAACACGACAAATGTATCAATCAGAAGAGACTAAATACAACTAAAGTCTCAGAGGAGGAAAAGGAGAAAATCAGGAAAATTCTCAACGGTATTGTGAGTCGCTATCAAAACCATTCTAAAGAAGATCTAAAATTCGATCATATCAAATTTAATAAGAAGCACAAGAATATACAGGTTGAGTTCAGTAAACAAAAAAAGTTTCCTAAATATTTTAGACTAAATAATAAAGATACAAGTGAGGATAATGAAATTGCAAATAAAAGTGTAATGAAGAGGATTAACAAGGTAAAACAAAGAAAAGGATTGCAACTCAGAGAAGATGGTGAGAGGGTGAGTTGGCGTAATAATAACCAGTTAAGTAGGGAGAGGAACCCCTCAAATCATTCCATGGACCTGGCTAAAGGAATTGCCGCTGTCATAGCACAGAAAGTCCCTCTATCGTATCCTGTCAAAATTAATTTACTCAATAACCATTTGACTAATAATTCAGATTTTAAAAAATCTATAGAGGGTTTAAAACAAAATCAACCGGATCTTAAAGTGAAATTGATAGAGTCAGGAATGAAATTAAAAGACGAAGGAATCAAACTAAAAACAGAATCAGATGAAGAAACAGATGGTGAAGAAGACGAAGAAGAGGAAGATGACACTCAAGAAGAAGCAGAAACTCAGTCGGATTTGAAAATAAGTAAAGTCAATTTGGAAATGAATAAGAAAAATAAACCGGCAGTCAAAATAAATTCACAGAAAAATATGAGTAAAGGAAGTGAAGAGGAATTTACATGGATTAATTTGCACAATGAGGTGGAATCCAAGGATGAGAACAACATCAAAGATACGCCCACCAAATACTGTCTGCGTAACACAACTCAATATTTAAAAAATCAACCTAAATCATTGGCCCAGTATACTGACGATGATTCTAATACAGTTGTATTACCGATTTCGTTCAATACATCAGTATTTTTGAAATTATTAGGTATAAAAGAAACAGAAACGGCAAATAGTTTGGCAGAGGACGGCTGTAAGTGTGAATTTAAAAACCGATATTACATCACGTTCGACAGTCATACGCCGAATTACGTTAAAATTAAAAATATTAGCTCAGTGCCTTTAGACGAAATCATGCTGTATTTTAATAAAATCAATACGAACCAAGATTTAGTTTCCAAATCTAAATATATATCACCACAAATAAAAAAAGTTGAGAAATTGAACTTGTGGCTGAGAAAACCTGTGCCTTATAATTCTTCTCACGAAGTACCGAGAGTAATGATGACATTAGGAGAAGTTTGCACCAACTCGAGCAACACAAACGCGATAAATCATTACATCATAAAAGTTGATCCCATCATAACTCAAAGCAAACATACCAATACCGATATATCAGATTATGTAAACAATCTAAGTAAAATAGTTTGGAAAGCATTGGTCCACGGCTTCAAAACACCAATGAAACACTGGCAAATAACTCCAAAAGCTACTTGATTAATCTTTCATTAAAACAGTCAAACTTTATTTGATAAAACAAATAAACAGCAATCTTTGTAGTATATGAGGACAAATAGATTCAAGTTAAAAATTAAAATTTAACTTAAATTTTAGTTGTTTAAGTTAAGCTGAAACTAAAAACTAGAGATTAAACTTTTAACTTACAATTGTTCAAGTTACCTTAAAAACAACATAAATTTTAAATTTCAACTTGATTTTTTTAATGAAAAAACACATTTAAGGTGCCTGAAGTATTAAAAGCAAAACTGATAAACCAAAAAGATGAGTGGTTGAATTTAATTATTTTAGATAGCAAGCATAAATATTGTAAAAAATACAAATTTTATTTCCATTGAAACCAGTTTTGTTGATAATCATTTAATAGATCATTTGATTTAAGGGGGAGGATAGAGAGGTTCCAATCACTCTAAAAATATTAAGATAACACATAGCATGAATTGTCACAGGTGGGTCTTTCCACATATCCACTTCATGTTTGCGACATTTGATGGGACATTTATAAATACCATTTCAACTATTTTAAATGGCTATATTCTGCTATTATACATATTGCATACTTATATCTAAAAAACAAACTTTTTTTGTGGTTTTTTCACCATTCCCAATCATTTTTAGCACATTTTAAAAGATTACTTTCCAACCAAACCACAAAAAACAATAGACAACAAATTTTCGGAATCCAACACTACTAAAATGTTGAAACTCGATATTTTGGACTTAAATTCCCATCTTTATCAAAATGAAACAATACTTTTCCAATATATCTACGGTATAAATGAGGAAAAGTAATAAATTATTTACAAAACTTATACACCAAGTTCAATCTAAATCTAAGCGTGGTCAAAAGTTATTGCAAGCCAAGCATCGAGAGAAGGGCTTCCTAAGTCATGAACGCTTGCAAAATATTTTGATCTATAAACAATCTGCTAGAGGCCAACTGGATCACCCAGGGGCACTGTAAATCTATTTTTAATTGCAAATAATAATGAGATAATAAGATAATATGCTAGGATAATATAATGCTGATAATAAGATGTAACTTGGCAAATATGTTGTTTTTATATATGACTACATGCCTGCCAAATCTCAATCTAATCCTAAGGTGGTATTACTTTGATCTAGCTGCCCTCAACCTCAGAATAAAGTGTTTATCCAACCACTGAAATGGTCATGAAAATGCCTAAAATGGATAATTATGTCGACACATCGGTTTCGGATTTTTTAGGTGAACACAATACTTTCCCTACATACTTAATGTATAAATGAGGAAAAGTAAAAATAGGCATTTCCTATGAAAGATACATGATGAATGACAAGCAAGTGAAAGAGTTACTATTCCAAGCATGAACCCAAAGAAGTCTAGAAATAATTCAATATTTCACACATAATTAGTTAAGCCTGAACAAAATTGTAAAATTATTTGTGCCACAGCAATTCAATTTTTTATTTACAAATAATGAGCAAATTGTTTAATTATTTGCATAAACAAATTCAAGTAAAGAATCCCAACAAAACTCAAATTCTGATGAGAAATTTATTTGATGTTTAAATATAAAAATCCATAATTAACAATTTCTCGACGCAGTTTAAAAATATTACCTTTTTGGGGGTTTCATCGTCGCTTATTCTTTTTCCATCAAATAGAAATCTCAACGTACTCACAGGTATACCCTAGAAAAAGAAGAGTTAAAGTTAAAATAAATACCAGAGAAAGGACAGATAACTTTAATAGTATAACTGTAACTAATTGAACAAATGTCAGTGAGTTCTTTCATCACAGAAGTTTGGGACGGCTTGAATTAGTGTGCATGAACATGTCACGATATCTGCCATAAAATAACCTGATTTTAATTAAACTACATATACTAAACTATAAAAATATTTGCGATTCAAAGAGATAGTTGTCAGGTTGGCAATAGCAATGGCAGGGAAAACGAAAGGGTTATCAATTTTTTTTATCATAGGATTAGCATAGGAGCTGATAAAAATTCTTCTTTCATTTCTTTATTGTGAGTTAATTCGTGATAAATGAGTAAAAAATTATCAGACCATTGGTGCTAAAAAATTGTCAATATTTCATGGATAAATATTTTGATTATATCAGGATTTCAAATATAGACTTGGATTTGTCCAATTTAACCCAGAAATGATAAAATCTAAACAGATAATTTAAACAAACATTTCACAAAAATAGTGAATTTAGTGAGTTATTAATTAATTTAGTGAGTAAATAAAATTTATTAACAATTAATAAATTACAAAAATCAGCTGAAAATGAAAATCAGCTTGTTATCAGTTAATTTATACAACAGATACAACTAATTTAAAGCAATTTTGTGAGTTTGTGCAAATTAAAGTTATTCAAAAGTAAAATTAATTAACAATAAATAAAATACAACAAAATGCTAGGATTTTCACCTCCATATCATTTAATTTATAGACTTGTGACAACCCATTAAAACCCTTTTTTTCAATTAAATAGTAATTCTTTTAAGTTCATTAGTCCTAAAATTAATTAAATTAAAGCACTTTGAGAAAACATTTAAAGAAATTATTGGCACAAATAAGATAAACCAAAAAAGCTGCACAAGGACTTCAACAACGATCACTGTTTTTCTTATAAATTTCTTATAAGTGATGGGGGCGTTGCTACGGACTTTGAATCGTGTATACACATAGTAATAATGAGTCTTCAGAGCTGCATAGTTTTTAGGTAGATCATGACTAATATTTTAAATATAGCAGATCATTTAAAAAAAATGAGTGAAAAAATTGTGTTGCATATAGTTTTAAAGCTTTTGCAGAGAAGAAAAAGAAAATACAAGTAATGTGGAAAAAATATCAAAATAACCAATAATTTTAGAATGACGGCCAATATAATGGACAAATTTTTATTATATTCTGACGTGAGTTCCTGATGTAATGTATTACTAGTATTTAAGAGGAAAAATTACTAAATCCATTAGACTAAACTTAAAGTAGGGGCTTCCTATATGCCAAATTTTGTTTTCATTCATGAAAGCCTCAAAAATGTCAAGCCTAGCGCCATAGTGATAGTGATAGTAGTAGGGGGGAGTGGTAGTAATTACCAGGCAAGTAGGCCACGTTGTTGGGCCCTTTTTGCCAGCTCCCTAAGATAGAGTTCTACTCTTTTTTTAATTTCAAGTGTAGATATATTTCATCTAATCTAGACAGTAGAGCCATGAATTTCTATGGTTCCTCTCATGCTTTTTCAAGCAATCATACATATTTTCACTGACTCTTATAGTCTAGTGAAAACTGGGAACAACACGTGCTCTCACTGTTAAATCAAACCTCCACACACTTTAAACTACAAGGCAGAAACAGTATAGTATTATAATGAATCTACTATGAGGGTCCTAAATTTTGCCTATACCCAGTTTCATTTAGGGTAAGGGATCTTTAACAAGTACCTGACAACGCACAGGCTCGAGACCACCGGCTTTACGTCCCTTCTGAAGGACGTGGTACGCAGAATTTTTATTCCTCTCATAAAAATCCTAGAGGCCCGTGCTGACTAATGACTAAAGTCCAGCCTAGCGCCATACACATGGGTAGAAACTCTTTACAAAAAAAGAGCACAATCAATTTCGATATTGTATATCCTGTAATTTTTGATGTCCCCCACTATATTTAAGTAAAAAATGGCAGTATTGCCCACACCTTTTTACAGATAAAACATTTTCGAGTACTAAACTTGGCAACACTGAATGGTCTTTCTTTGGAGTAAAATAAAAGTAAAAATTTGTTTAAAAAATGACATTAATCTCTAGAAGTTTGTTGAATCACTAGTATGATTAACTTTATCAGTAAAAGGTAACACTTATCTCTATGATGTCCACTTAACTAGGGCAATTAATTTTGACATATTTGGAAGCAATGCTTTGCCCCATGAATTATAGGTAGAAATCAATCTGAGTCCAGATCCCACAACCCATGTGTCAAAAACTAATAGACATAGCTATAATTATTAAAAAAAAACATAAAAACCAATTTAAAACCCCAGGTAAATTAGGGTGGGTTTTACCCTGGGAAAAAGAAGAGGGGGGAGGGGTTCCACCCAGATGCCAATCCTGTGTGTAAATAGATCATTAGAACCTTATAGTAGTACAAGTGTTTCCTTTACCTACCTTAACCAATTATTTGCGTGTTGTACAATACATCATTAAAAAATATGCTTACCATTCGTTCACTATAAGAATTTTTTAATTTATACATTTGTGTGGTGGATTTAATTTTAAACAATATTTCTTTTTGGTCCTGAAACAAAACAAATAAATAATTAACAATAATACTTTAAAAAAACAATAATTTCAACTGAACCAAGTTACCATAAACTATCAATGATTTCGATAAGTCACCAGCTAGGGTATTGTTGGCTGTCAGAGTATGGCTTTGAGTCAGCGTCCTATCTGGATGATAAGTAGAAATTGGCAAAAATGTACATTGATAAGCTGAGAATAAGCCCATTAAAAATAAAAAATTGAACCCATTGAGTAGGAATTTGATAAAAACATACATTTTTGAGCATAGTCATTACAATCAGTACTTTCAGTGACTAATTTTTAGTGAATTTCCTTTGAAAAATGCAGACAAAATGAGTTACACGAGGAGTGCTTGATAATTGAGAAACGACTTAGGTTATAAAGCATAAACTGGAACCTTAAGCAAGAAAAGGGTTGATAAGCACTGAAACACAAATTCCAAAGGAAACTCGCTCAACATGCGGACCACCGCACCAGCATTTTTTCTGAGGTAAAGAATAGCAAGACCAAAGTAATGCTACCTTAGATGTTTGGCTTTAGTTCTTTACTCCTATTTCAGGTTGAAAAATCGGGTACGGGGTACCTCGGAAATTTTCCTCATTACAGTGGATTCGCTACCCTCATTCTCCCTGCTTCGGACTCGCTTCGCTCGTCCCCAGAAATACAGTAAGCTAAATTTAAGTAGACTCGCTTTGTTTGTCCTCAGATAGTAAATGCATCCATATCATTCTCAGCAGTCACCCATACAGCGCTGACCACACTTATTGCTCCTTAATGTTTATGATGCAACAAAAATCATGGATACACTTGTCGCATTAAAGCAAAATTTAGTGTACTTATTTATTAATAATATACACTTGTATCAAATTTCAATTTTCAAGACGATTACATCACAACTAAACACACCAAAATAGTTTTTACTCCAGTATTAACCTGGAGTAAAAACTGAATTCAGGCACATCCAAGGCCGTACTGTACACTGCTCTACACTGAGTTACATAACCAATCTCAGCCAAGAAGAATAGTTTAACAAGAGTTATAAGTATTAATAGTTGTGCTAGTATCCTCTCGACTAAAAGCTGATCCATCACACTCATTAAGAAATAGTCAGTGTCGAAACACTGTCTGAACCACCAACCCCTCATTTTTGTATCACTTTAGATTGGATCCTTTCTAGTTCTGTGGATTCGCAGTAAAGTCTTACAAACGTGTATTGGATTCTTAGCATATCTGACAAAGCAAAATACTTACAGCTCCAACTACTCGTAATTTTATAAATTCAGGTTCAGAGGGGGTTGTTTCATTTGGACTGGCATCATTATCTTTATCAGTATTCTCAGTTTCTTCCTTGTCTTTATCACCAGTTTCATTTGTTTGAGACTCCTCTTGATCCATTTTTTATCTACACATATATTAAAAAAAACTTACAATAACATCAAATAAACGTAACAAAATACGTTACACAACCATTCTAATAATCAGTAAAACTACTATAATAACAAATACACTACATAAATCAATTTATAAATTGAACTACCTATAGATAATTCGAATAAGTACGATAAATAATAATAAAGTCAGGTTTATCTTTCTCACTTTTTGAAAAAGTACACAAACAAAGCAACAACACAACACGAAAACGCGAAACAGAAAACTTCACAAGAGTCTGCTCTCTAACTTGGAGTCATAGAAATAAACCACTAGAGAGAGCCTATCTGTTGTATTTTTTAACACCGAAAATACAACACTCGGTTATAATCAATCGAAGACACATACTTGGAAACAAAGAGACTAATACTTTGTATATAAGACTAATACAAAGTATTAGTCGTATGAATGCACCTTTTGTATTTGTCTCTTTGTATCTCTATATATCCTAAACAATCTTATCTTCTTCGTCTTTTTTAAGTTCTGTCATCTTTTTGTTTCTAAAATTGGCAGCTAGAGTGCGCTGACGTCCCGGTGTTAGATCCTTGTTGAGAACTAGACTCTTGTCGTATTAGAAACATCAGTGTTTTCATTACAATACAATTTTGCTTAAAACGAATTTAGAATTTAAATTTATTACTAAATTATGATTAAAATGAATTAATATAGTATATTTTAAAATTTTATGGGTTGCTGCTCGTAAAAAACAATACTGTTTCTTGTTGGCATATTAATAGACCTATGCTTAGATTTCTCTTAACTAGCTCATTTGGATAAACTGTTTTTTGACAATTCCAAAAAACAAAAATACAAAGAGGTTAAAATTTTCATAAATTTTCGATTTTTGTATTAAAAATTTAAATCTGTTACAAACTTTTATAGTTTTGATTAAATAAAGTAGTATTTATCGTATTTAAACGGTCATTTAGTGCGGTAGTGTCTGTAAAAATGGTGTAAAGTGTGGTTTTATTTGTAAATATCAATGTTTAAAGTGGAAAAACCCAAAAGTTCAGAAGTTGTATTCTTCTAATCGTTTGTGATTTTATTGCACTTAAAAGCATTTTTTGTTTAACATTGTAAAAATGACTTTAATGGAATTTGTTGGTTGTACGTGCATTGCTTACGGACCTGCATTATCTCTTATAATTTTTACAATCATTCATGATCCGGTGAGGTGTATCATACTTATAGCCAGTGCTTTTTTCTGGCTAGTTTCATTTTTAATTTCATCAATTATATGGTATATATTACCTCTAGAGAATTTATTAATAATTGGCGTTGTGTTTACTGTAGCATTACAAGAACTATTTAGGTACATATTGTATTTAGTGTTGAAGAATGCTGAAGAAGGTTTAAAACATGTTTCTGATAGTTACGAAAACGGAGAGACAAAAAATCCAAGAAAAGTTTTATCTTATGTATGCGGACTAGGTTTCGGTCTCATGAGCGGAACTTTTTCTTTCATTAATATTTTAGCTGCTGTAGCTGGCCCAACAACCATCGGACTGCACGGAGGTTACAAATATTTTACGTTAGTCTCTGCATTTTTAACATTATGTTTTATTCTACTTAACACTGTGTGGAGTGTTATATTTTTTAGTGCTGTGGAAAAGAAAAATTTTATTTTATTAAGCTGGGTTATATTCAGTCATTTATTAGCATCTTGTATAACTGTTTTAAATCAGAATAATTTATATTTACTCGTATTAGCTTTTACCTATTCTATATTATTAATATCATCACATCTGGCTTACAAAACATATGGGTTAAGGTTAAGTCGGTGTCAATGTTTTGACAGAAGAGGTCGTAACGATGTTAACTCCACCTCTAGTCACCATGTTGTGAGTTAATAGCAATAATATAATTAAAACTAACGTTTATAGGTTTAGTCTGAAATGTCAGAGAAAAAGTTGTCTACTTAGTAGTCCTGTTCCTGTTAAATTAAAAATATTATTGAGTGTTCATGAAAAATCTCGCAGAGGGGATTAGTGATTAGAATGAAACTGAGGCAGGTTGGTGGTTATGTTTCCATCATTAAGTGCAGCCTTGTAGTGGGAGAGACCCAGCCACTGCCGGTAAAGACCAACCAATGCTGTATTCACTTAAATAAGAGGCTTTCATCTCTCCTGTTGTAAATATTCTATGTTTATAGGTTATTATAAATATCCTATGTTAAGCTATTTCCTAAATGCTAAAACATTCTGCTTTAAGGCCTTGCATCATCAAAAGCAAAATTCAGTACAGGTTAGCGTAATTGGTAATCGTCACTTAGTACTCTTGGTACATTTGTCGTTCTTATACAAGATTATATGCCTCTCATATTTCAAATTGATCCAATATATTTTTTTTTGTGTTTTATGAATTTTCAAAATGTTTGTTGAGTCATTAATCTAGGTTTATAACTTCATAAAAATATTCTGAAAGCCCAAATAGACCTAAGGATTGATATTTGTACTAAGATTTACTTCTCTCACTTAAACACATGGGAGAAACAATAATAACAGACACACATACTCTTACACATAGTGTTTCTGATTTTTACTATGATGTGTAGAAACCTTAGTTACATGTTGGACAAAAAATTGTAACAAGCAGGGAAGCTTTTGAACTCCTTGAATTACAAGTGTACCAAAATACACTCTAATCAGGTAAAATGGTTTGGAGTTGTTTATTACTAGAGTAAGCGGATGTGGCCGATAAAACTATTTAAAAGCTACAACAAAATAAATTTTAAATTTAATTCAATAGGAAAGCTGTAAGGCTTTAAAAGCAGAAGATAATTAACTCGTGTAGTATAATATGTTGGAATTAATCAGCCGTCCTTTTTTTACAAAAATTGCTTTGGATGCATTACTCCAGCCTGCCTAACTTACTCTAAATATTATGCATTTAGCATGCTTTTTGATGTCCAATTTCAAGTTATTTTTTTTTATTTAACTTAAAAACATAGTTTGATAATAACTTGTAAAAATGTCCTAATACTGTTAAGTATTTAAGCGTTCTTTAGCTTTTTATGTCAAGTGTATTAGATACCACAAAGGAAATGGGTTACATGAGAGTTAGTTGTCAGTGTTGTTCTTTTTATGACCAGTCAGTTGTTTGGTAACTGACTGGTTGTTTTATTGGTGACAAAAAAAATTATTGACAGAATTTTATTGGTTGTGCTTTTCCTTCCAAGTAGTGGGCTCAAAGTTGATGACCTTTCATAAAAATAAAATCAGTGGATTTTGTTCTGGTTTTAAGTGATAATAACCAGAATAATTACTGTGACTGTAAAAGTGGATCTTTATCTCTGTTTTTTGTTATAAGAACTTCAAGATTTAACCCAGGTTTAACCTTATCTAATTTTGTAACCCCAAACCGTTTCGTGACATTTGTAAAGTAACAGAAATGCCTACTTTTATATATTTAGATCTGAATTTAGTAGACCCAAGTTTGTTTTCATGAAATGAAAAAACTCATTTAAATTTTGACCATTGTCGAAACCAGGTTTTCATACTAAGTACAGCTCAGGATTATTTTCAGCCTAGTTTGAACCCATATGTTTTTGCATGAAAAAGTTATATGTGATAATATTTGCTGATACTATCCTGCGGTTAAATAAACTAGCCACTCTAGTTCTTTTATATGTCTTTAATATCAAATTCAAAATTTGTGAATTATCAAATTTTTTTATCCTCTCGGTACTTGATGTTTTTTTTTTTAATATTTATTTATATTTTATACATGTAATATTTTCTAAGCATTCCTCTTCCTGATTCTTGTGCTAAAATAAAACTATTTGTCTTTAATAACTTTCAATACTTGTGATTACATCTGCATATTTCATTTGATTAATATCCTTTGTATCCATATTATTTATAAATAATAATGAAGCAAGTGTCTTTTATATTTGATTTTATTGAGTGCTGTAGAAACCATAATAATTGTTATTGAACAAAAGTTTAAAAAAACGACTGTCTCTTAGCAAGCTGTTAATTATGGCTACAGAGCCATTGTAAAAAAAAAGAAGGAAAGCAATGCAGGAAGAATAATAAATTTAATGGTAATTTTGAGTCAGAGGTACAGGGTCCTAGCCAGCATAACTTGGGGGTGGGGGGGGGTTCTCACACCTTAGGACTTCTTCTGAAACTATTTCATCTGAGAAGCGACATTTTTTATGGGGGGGGGGGGGGGTTATTGGCTACAAGTCTGCAGAGGCAGGATTACCCTGTAAATACATATTATACTTCCTTGTTCTTTAATGCTACCCTGATGCCATTATGGAAATAAAATATTTATTTATTTATTGTCAAACATTTGTGGAGAGACTGACGTTTGATTTTCTAATTCACTCCTCTGATGAGACTCTTTTGATATAATTGTATTTGATCTCAGTGCTCAATCAAAGACTGAAATAATTCTGTTACGATAAACAGAGGCAACTCTGCTGGTCTTCAGTTGATACAGGGCCTGTTTTTTTAGCAATCGTTTTATTTACTTAATTTGTATAAAATATATTTAATAACAATTTGTGTAACACTTATAATCATATTTTTGGTTCAGTTGACAGCTTACCAAAAAAAGGAGACATCTTTTTTCTTATTATTGTAGAGCTGATGATTTTTTAAAACCAAGACTAAATTTTTTTTTATCAAAAATTATTTTTCTTATCGAATATTTTTACTATTGTTAATTTACTGAAAATGTTTATAAAAACTCACTTTTTATTGATTGGGAATGTGTTTGTGGGAGGATCTTTACTGGTGGAATATCGTCAGTGTGGTTTGATTTTATTCTTACCACATGGGATGTAAAGTAGAGCTTTTCATTTGCTAAACATTCTTTTATTTTGTGTTGACACTTGAAGTTAAGAGTGTTGTAGTTAAGTGTAAAGTGTTACACTTTACACTGAAAAAGTGTAACAGAGCTTTGAAGCTCATTATCATGACATAAGAAAGTAGTCATTTTTTTATCATTTTTCCTTAGTTGGTTTGGAAATGTATTATTGCTTTACTGCATAATAAGCAAACTTTTGCTGCTGTATGATTTCACTTTATAGCTGTCCTTTCCCTCTTGGTAAAGCACAGCAAAACTGAAGAAGAAGAAGGTATAATATCTATTTTTGTGGTTTTTTAGAAAGTTGTTTTTCTTGGCTTTCTATTAATGTATCATTAAAGATTTAGTAGCTGTTAACTTTTTTCAGGCTTCATATTAAGTCTGAATTAATCAAGTAATTAGCTACCGTTAATATTTGCTGTTGGATATAAATGTCCTTGGACTGGTTACAGCTTAATGCTTATCATCAGCAGGTGCGGCAACACTCTAAACTAATGAAGTTTTATCAAAGAACAACTGCTTGAGCTGGAGGGCATACAGTAAAATAAGAAAACCATGACTGGTGCATTTAATAATAAAATAAACAAATAGTGCATCATAACATCAGATTACTCAAACACCTTGATTCTTCCGAGTTTGACCCTGACTCAGGTACTCACTTCCCTGTATAAAACCTCTCCTACTCCTTCAGATATGACTAGAAGCTTGTCCTAGTCATCGAGACTAGAATTTATTCACTGATATAACTTTATTAGTTGAGAGGTTTGTGTTTTTTACCTAATCATGCCAATGAGGTCAGTTTTTAACTACAGTCTATCGTTTAGTTTAAAAATCCCCAAGGTCATAAGTTTTTTGGGGATTGACCAATCAGAGAAGCCGCTGCCAACCTCTCACTTAAAAAGAGAAAAAAATCCCTACCACAATAACCGCTGTAGGGAAAAAAACCTTCTTCCCGGCAATCATTCACTTTGTTTGTGGTTCTTCTTTTGATTACATCGTTTTGAAAACTATTTTCAAATTAATCTTAAAAATGATATTTTAAAATAAAACTATTCAAAAGAAATGTAAAAAAACATCGCCAAGAAAATACAGGTAAAATAACCTGATTTGTTTACATAGTTTTTTCCCGCTCCCTTCTTGAAGGGATTTTTTTTTAAGAATCAGTGGTGTCTAAACTGACTTGTCAAGATTTTTAAACTAAACGATAGACTGTATTTATTAAATTTTTTTGAGCTTTATTATTGCTTACGAGGGTGGTACTCAAGAACATTATTAGAGGTTAAGTTATACTTATTCCTATATTATTATCTTTTGCTTCTCTGAATAAGTCTCACTCAAACTCTAGAAGTGAATTTAACACTGCCGTTGTTAATGTTTATTCTTTTTTTAGAGCTTAAAACATTTTTAGACTCATTTAGACTGTAAGCTAGAATCAACTATTCCACATTAATGTAATTTGTGTGGGTAAATTTATCTGAAACTGGAGTATCTTCTGTCAAGCAATTTTAATAAGGGGTATGATGCAATAAGTTGATTTGCCATGTGATGCAGTGACACCATTGAGGATAAATAACAGACATGACTCGCATCACAAAACACATGTCAAAAACAAACTGTGCATGCTTTCAATCATTATTTTAACTGTGCAGGTCTTAAATTCAAAGGCCCACTTGCCTTTCAATGAATAGTTTTTAATGATTGTTTAAGTTGGTTATAAACAAATATTGAAGTAAGATACTTTTTCTTAATTATTTTTTTTTAATATTTCTTTTTACCGTCTCTTGTCATAATTTTTATTATGTAGTTCTTTAATTTTCTTCTTGTTTTAAATATCTATTTTTTGTGTCTCCTACAATTGGATGTGGCATTGTAATAAGAAAATATCTGTCATCCATATTTTTCATGAGGTGATCACATTCCAGTACTTACAGATCCTAAAAATCTATAACAAATGGTGTATTTTGGCAAGTATAATTTAATGTTTTTTGACTAATGCATTCGTAAATTTACTAATATTGTGGCAATATGCTGCCTTCATTAACTATTAATATGACAAACTGATATAGGACAACCATGTTGCTTATAGCAAGGGCTACCAGGTGGCTCTCCTTAGCGGCTACGGAGGCGGAGGCTTCCAGCGTTGAGGCCTGTATCTGTATGTGCAAAAAATATGACATTTCATGAAAAAAAGGGTTTAATTTTTCTTTTTAATTCAACTCCCTCCTTTTTGGAGGCTGGGAAGCAATATATTGTTTGTAACACAGTTTTAATTATTTATTTATGTCTAAAAAGAAAATTATTTATTAAATGATAATGAAATAAACTAATAATCCAAGCTGTGATTAATATTTATTAACTTGAGTATGTATATATAACTATAAATTTATTTACTTTATTTTATTAAAAGAAATGTGTAAAATATTATTTAACTTTTTAAATGTAGATGTAAAATTTATTTAATTATGTAATGTTTATTCTTTTTTTTGTATAAAAGATATAAATTTTAAGTATACTCTCTTGATTCCTCTATAATAGTATTTCTTTATTTTTACCAAATTTCTGAAAGAAATCTGAGCTTTTATTATATTATTCTTATGTTTTAACAATTGTTTAGCAAATTCCTTTTGCTAAAAATCTCTGGTGAGGCAAGTTGACCTGTGAATGCAACCAAAATCTGTTTCAGAGGTCCTTAATCATGAAAAATAGGTTTTGAAAACCTATAAGGGCCGTAGGAACCTCTCGAATCTCTTTTTGTCAGTTTTTATGTTTTTCATTCAGCAAACTATCAATGATCCTTCGCTATGAAAATAAAAATACATTAATGGTTAGAAATTCTCCAGGCTTTTTCCATTTGATGTACCGGATACTTTAAGCCAATTGAAGTAATTAATTAATCATGGTCAGAGACAAGAGAGAAATACTTAATATGACTTATAATTATTGAATTTTCACTTAAGGTGTAAATAATTAAAGTCCTTTTTTAAATAAATAATTAATTAATATTTCAGCTTTTTTGTCCCTTTTACACCCATAATCTTAACCATACTAATAGACCATAAATAATTGGATTCATCTAAAAATAAAAGTTGAGATTGTTGGAACGTCAGTATATTTATTTCACCTTTGAAACTACGGAGGTCTGGGGTTCACATCTCAGGCTATGCTCTTAGTTCATAAAAGTTAATTTTTTAATAATTTAGTTAATCATTTAAATAAATTATCGCCAACTTAAGATTATAGTTTAAATGTAGAGGTTGCCACAACCACCTGAGGTTGTTCTTGCAGGGGTTATCCCTGATGAGCTGAACGCTCTAGACAGGCATTATAATAATTATATGCATCTATTAAGATATTATCAATTTCTTAAAGGTTAGGTAAGATTTTAAAGTATACTTAGTGTGTACATAACATTAGAGAATTACATGAAGAAACCGGTCAAAAACTAAGAAATTCATATTAAGCGAATGATTGATGCGTATTTCAGAAAATTCAGAATATGGGAGGGGGAAGGTGGTTTTTTTTAAATGAGAGGGGGGCTCACTGATTAAGTTTTTTGATGTTTTAATTTATTGTTTCTCTGGCGAGATCATTCCCACTGCTCAGAACCAATTATGAAGCATATTATGCCTTAAATTAGTTTTTATTAAAGTCCCATAAATTTATAAATGGGGGTGATATTTTGAATATTTTTATTTGTTTTGATTGTATCCTCATAAATGTAAGAAAGCCCCATAGTTAGGCCACCCCCAGCCAATCCCATTTTTCAAAAGGGCAGCATTTTCCAAAAAAAAAAAAAAACAGGTAACCAACAATGTGAAATCGGCAAAAATATTAACTGTGAAAATCAGTGTTTAAAAAAGTACGTATAAAAGTTTATTTAGGTGGACCTCCTCCTGCTCCCAGGCTGTCACACTGTGCTGTAATAATAGCGTTTTCGCCTCGAATGTTAATACTCATTAAGAGTGTTGGTTCAGTAATTGGCTGCACCAGTTGCATTATACAGGGGAAATTATTATTTTAAATCAATTTTTAGTTCCGATTGATTAAAAACTTCACCTTTATATATTAACAACAGTCAACTTCTGGTAAGTAAATATAATAATAAACATGGAAGGATGAATGCTATCCACAAATAATTCTGAACTAGGGGGTCCACATTTCTCTCTTGAGATATTTGCTCGTGTATTATAATCTCATCAATAGCACTTTGCCAAGTAAATCATTTTTTTTACAATTATTCTGCGAAGAGAGTGATATAAGATTGATACAAATTGTTTTGTAAATCGTACTTGAAAGAAATGTGCACTTGCTGTGAAACCCTGGGAAAAATTGCATACAAGTTAATTGTTTCTGAGTAAACGATGATACATTCACAAATAAATCAAGCCCTCTAAAAGGAACTTGCTCAGCTTGTGAACCCCCACCCAAGATTTGTTTAAAAAACAATAACAAAATGTGATATTGATCTTATATTTTTGATATACTCAATGATTTATATTAAAATAATATATACATAATACATACTTACAAAAATCAAATAGTTGAATCTAATTACATCAAGTGATATAAAACTACTTATAATCTAAAATAAACAGATATCAATATCAAGTATTTCAAATAGACGCTAAATATTTACATATAAAATTTATTATATTACAATATAAAACACACTAATCTCTCTGAACTAACAGTAATCTTTGAGTTGCTTATGGTAAACATTATATAAACTAGGGATATTGCGAGCTGTATGAAGTTGGAGGTTATGTTTTTGGTAGCTAGGTAGTGCAGGCTATTCTGTAGTTCATAACAAAAACTAGTAAATAACTGGATAGTTTAAATCAATTCTTATCAGTCAATAGTGTGTGGTTTTAAATGTTTTTTGGGGGCTATGAAAAACTAAAAAAGGGTTGGAGTTGATACGAGTTCTTGATTACTCAAATTCATGGCCCAGGATCAAATCTTGGTTCCAGAGACTACTACAAAACAATAAACGACAAAAACTACAAAATAATTTAGGCATAGAGGTCGGCAAGCCAGGCAAATTTCCTTAGGGATGCTTGCTTTTTTGCTTACAATAATATGACACACGGTTAAAATCACTTGACAGAGTGGGAAAATAATGCGAGGGAGCCAATGAGGTAGTCCTAGATGTTATGTCATGCTCACTATGTCATATCAGGACAACCTCATTAACACTATTTTCCCACACTGTCAACTGATGTTAACAGTGTGTCATACTATAATCCAGTTCTTATTCAGGTTTATGGTTTATACCTTATAATAACCAAAGAGACTAACATTTTCCTTGTTCCTTAAGGAGAGTGTTAGGAAAATGTCTTTGAATACGGGCCTAAAACTATTATAGGGAGGATACAACAGCTCTTATCATTCCTTGGGTAGCTAAGTGCCATAATGGTACATTGGTGACGTCATTTTATTTATTTTTCCTAATAATTACAATTTCACATAAATATTACATTATTTTTCTACTATTTTGTTTTAAAATAAGTTTTAATTATTATCTATTGCATGTAATAGATAATAATGTTTATATAAATGTAGTTTAATATAATGTGGCATCACTGAAAAATGTCTGCCGTTAGTAGAGTGCATGCTACAATAGGAGTTGTAGAGGGGTGGGAGAGTATCTAGTCTCTCTCTTGGGAGACTATAGTAGGGGTAAGTACAGTTACGGCACCACCTGTGGAAACTGTCTCATTTCCAGACCCTTTATCACTGCGTTAATGGGGTTCTGTACTCCCTCTAATAGTTTTAGTCTCTTTGATAGTAACACTCTCACTTGTTGGTCATTTCCCCGGGAAATTTCAAAGGAAATCCACATTGCAATACATTTTAAAGATTAGCATGCACGGAGCTTTGTATAACTGCACAAAATATTGTGCAGAACTGATTAAGCTTTGACAAGCTTAGTTTTGAACAACACATGAAAATGCTCATTGATTAACAGTTACAGTTCCATCTATAAAGCATAAACAGATAACCTTAGCAAAGAATGAATTGTTGAGCAAAAAAAAACAATCTTATTATAATTTCTCTCCTTCTTAATATGATAAAAGCATAAATAAATAAATAAATTAAAGAAATATGTACAACAAACATAAATAATAAAAATATAATACAAATCTTTTATCAGCAGTAAAATAAAAAGAATTAAAATGCCACAAGTGTACTAAAGAAAACCATTGAGATCTGTATTTTCAAAAGTAACATATTTTTACAAAATTTCATTGTATTATTTATTATTATTTTTCTAATAAACAATCAAAGTAAATAAAATCGGAAAATACAGTTCATAAAGTATTTATTAAAAAAAGTTTAACGACCCAAGGGTAGAAACTCTTACACAACATTATTCTGGGGGTTTATGAATTTTTGCTGAATCATTATTGCCGGTTAATGACATCGTAAAAAATATTTTCCAGATAGCAAAACTAGAACTAAAGATCAACACAATATAATTGTGCAAGATTAATTTTTTGTTCTACGTTTCAACTCACACTGAGATCTACAGTCTATCGACTACATTAAAAATCTTGACAGGTCAGTTTAGGTACTGCCAATTCTTAAGAATAAAAATCCCTGCAAGAAGGGAGCGGGAAAAAACTATGTAAATAAATCAGGTTATTTTACTCGTATTTTCTTAGCGATGTTTTTTTACATTTCTTTGATGTAGTTTTATTTTATAATATCATTTTTATGTTTAATTTTAAAGTAGATTTTAAAACGATGTAAACAAAAGAAGAATCACAAAGTGAAAGATTCCCGGGAAGTAGGTTATTTCCCTACTGCGATTATGGTGGTAGGGATTTTTTTTCTCTTTTCAAGTGAGGGGTTAGCAGCGGCTTCTCTGATTGGTCAATCCCCAAAATGCTTATGACCTTGGGGATTTTTAAACTAAACGATAGACTGTAAATATATGATATCAGACACACTCATACAGTCACACAAAAACCACTGAGAAGCTCTTGAAAACACCTAAAACGGAAAATTCAGATGAAATCCCAGTTTCAGATTTTTATTGCAAACACTTTCCCTCCTTTATATCTATTGTATAAATAAGGAAAATTAAAAAAGGAAAACTTAAACAAGTATTATAGAGAAAAAAGCCTGAAAAAAGAAGGACCGAAGGTGAAATGGAATTGGGCCGGACACGCCTATTAAATGAAAACTGACAGATGGGCTTAACTAGCTATAAAATGGACTTTGTATAGAAGGATCAGGAACAGAGGAAGACCAGCATGAAGATGGGATGATGAGTTCTTACAAAGATTGAGAAAACTATGACATAGAACAGCTACTAACAGGCAAAGTTGGAAGAAGACTGTAAACATTCAATTTTAGTAATATCCAGCCATGTAGTTGAAACATTTAAGATATTTACAAATTCCTGGGCTTGGGAATCCCTTTGCTAAAAAACACCTAATTTATAATTTAGTACACCTCCAGTCTTACTTTGCTTGTCCTCGCGCAAAAAAAAGTCCGTTTTAAGACTAGTGGTCACCCTCCTGAATGCTGACCACACTCCTCAACCAACCTGACCCAACAAAACCCTTATTATAGATATCCTATCTATAATACTCTTCCTATATTACTTCAGTATAAATGAGAAACAGTAAAAAATGAGATTCAATTCATTTCTTTGTCGTAAGGTATGAAGAATATATCAGATTTTATGGTATCATTTCTGTATCTAAATACAGATATTAAATTTGTGAGTTCAAACGTAGACCTGTAAATGCTTTGTCATTTTATGTTGAAAATTGTGTATTTCTTTAGTACATCACTGAGGTTGTTAATTAATTTAATAATTTATTCTATCATAAATATGAATTAGGACGATATGTTTGATAAATATCATTATTATCACAATGTATAATGACTTCTTCGTACATAATATTTTCGTGGGGTTGAACCTGTTGCACAGTACTCTGAATCGGTTGAACCCCCATATTTATCGGTTCAGTTCTCACTGCTTGGTTAATTTGTTTACTATTATCCGTGTATGGTTGATAATTAGGAATGTACGGGTGTCGAGGGTAGGTTAAAGTAGGAGCTGTGATACCAAATTTGGGTCTCTCCATTTGCTTCTGGGGCGGCATCTTTTTAGAGGCATTTTGGATATTTTTCATGCCTATTATTTTGGGAGGTGGTTTGGGTGGTTCGTAAGTGTTGAAAGTCTTTGTCGGTTGTATGGGCTGGCGTTGCAACTGCTGCTGTCCCAGTGCCATTCTGATGGCGTTCTCGTCTCGCTGTACCTCCTCCTCAGAATCAAACTGATCTGCTGTCGAAAGTCTGTCTTGCAATTCAAATTTCTCGTGATACCTTTTCAACGTTGTTATTGATGGAAATGGATATTTAAGATCATCATGTAAAATCCTGTAAATAAAATTAAAAACAACTTTCTCAAGATACTTAATAATACTTCTTTTACTTCCATTATGTCCATTATTATGCCATTATACTTCCATGCAACAAATAAAAAAGGTTTACTTATTGAATTGCTGGTCTTTGTTTAGATAGTAACTGATAGCTCATTTAGATAGAACACAAGGCCTTTTTAAAGTCCCCCAGGTAGCCCAGGTTCAAATCTAAATCGGACCACTTGGTTTACACACTAGAATAGCAGGCCTACAGATGTGACCTTCTTCTTCTCAAAATGAGAGTAGAACTGGTTCTCAAGAGGTTGAATGAATGCTGGATAGTCTTCAATATGAAGGCCTCACTTAATTTCAGGCTTGCCAATTAGATTTTAACAGATGATTGCTTGAGAAGCAACCAGCATTTAGAAAACATAGTGTGATGTAGATACTTTCGGACCCCTGTGCTCTGGGACCCTGAAGTGAGACTAAGACAGATCATATCCTTACTATAAAGGTAGAATGAGGCATAAGAAGTATTGAATCTACAAAAGTCTCAGAGTGTTCTTTGACTCTGGAGTTTGACTATGCAATGAGATTAACAAGTAGTTAAAAAAAGTGAACATTTAAGTTGAATTTATGAAGTCAACAAAGTCATATAGAAGTTTCAGTCGGAAGTGAGACGTCAAGTTACGAGATATCAAGTGAACCTTGATAGGTATAAGGTGATCTTTATGATCAACCAACTAACTATAGGCTTATGATTCTATCTTGGATTATCTGCCCTCTGGCTTTGGTGCAAAACTATGTGAAGTGTCCAACAGACATAGTTGCAAGATGATTGAACATGAGGTTCTCATCTCTCCTAAGTTATCATTACATTACAAGACCCAAGTGACCTAATTAACCCTCTCTCTCGATTACCAGGAACCTACTGAACAAGTAAGTTACAGGGTACACATATTTCTTATTTGTTGTGAAAATTGGTGTTTAATTAAACTCTGTAATTTGTGCTCTTAATTATATTAATTAGTTCTTCACATTCTTTTTGTTCCCTTTATCCATAATAATGTATTTCAAAGTTTAGACATGAATATGCCCCAATGACTAGGGGGCGAAATATAGTCTAGTATATGGAGTAACAAGTGTTTTTTTATGTATTTCCTATAGCGTCTTTGAAATACATAATTAATTAGTTATTTTTTCATTGTCCAAACCAAAGTTATTATAATTAAGTGAAGATGATAATATGGTTGGATTTCAATAGAAATCACTACAACATGAGATTGCACTATAATGTATATGATAGTAAAATGAGATTTGAAATTTCTAAATAGGGAGAAAAGAACGATGTTTATTCACTTAATACATATTTATTGTTATAGCTGAAATCTTTCTATATTATACATTTAAATCTAGTTTTCTCATTTCTGGAGATTAAATGTCTGTACTCACCAGAACAGTAAAATGGTATAACTCCCAAAGCAATAATTAATTCCCTTGGCTTTGCTTCAGGAATCAAATGCATGATTACATCAGGTACACTTCCAGAATCAACTTAATTGCTCAGGGAATTATGCTTAACTCAACTCCCTAGGTGAGTAATTAACTATTGATTTTATCATTAACCTCTATTTACATAATAAATTGACAGATTAAATACATACTTGTATGCCTGTGCGCTGACATTGTAAATAGAGTAAGCGTTAGTGATCTCTTCATTGGTCCACTGGACCCTGGCCTTATCATCAAACAACACCCTCACTTGGTTCGGTGAAAATATCTTCTTGAGCTCTTCAGCTGCATACTCCATTTTCTACAACCAACAACTCGATAAATTACATGAAAAACTTATAGGGAAAATTCATTACGGTATATTTAGAAAGTTTTTGGGAGAAACTTTTCCTCACCATATCAGACATCGCTATGCTCATCTTCAACTCTATGTCTGAGATAGAGATAGAGATTGCTTCACTTCTCCTCGGACATTAAAAACATCATTTTTATTCCCTACAGTAACCTATCCAGGTACAGCTCAAAAAACTGTAGATATACCACCTGTATTTAAATGAAACTTAATATTTATTGCATAAAGGGATACATTATAGCTCAATTAAAACTGAATCGCATTATTTATTTATTTTCAAAATTGTTTAAAAAACGTATACATTTCATTTGATCAAAATTAAAATAATGCTAATAATGGAACAAAACCTGGCACATTTGTTGGTGTGATATAGGAATACATGAATGCCAAATTTCAAATGGATCAAAACATTCTTCCGCATTTTATAAATTTTTGATCCATTATTGATGGTTAAAGACGTCGTATAAAAATTATTTTCTGGTAAGCACAACTAGACTTAATGATAGAGTTTTACACCAAGTTTCAACTTGATAGTATAAATACACTAAGAATATAAAAGAGAGAACTATGAATATAATAGATACAAGCATACTGTTACTTATAAACCCATTTCATAAAGTAGAGAGGTATTTTAATTTCTCTTAGTTTACTTGATATACTAATTGTTACAATTATTGTTCTTTTGATTCAATAAATAATTAATAGATTAAGCATCCTATTATAATGTTAATCATTTAATAAAAATAAAGACATTTTGGTAAAAACTACTCAGGATCTACTACCGTAGGTTCTATGGTTTGCATCCCGGGTTACGCTCTCAGTTTATAGAAGAGTAAATAAAATAAATAAATAAATGCCCGTTTTAGGGCCTTTCGGCCCATCAGGGTATTCACCCTGCGGGAACCACCTCAGGTGGGTAGCATCTACTACACTCTTAGAATTAATTAAAGTTGGCGAAATCTTTTTAATACAAATACTATTCATAAAATCTTAGAGCATAGCCCGGGCTGCGAACCCGGCACCTCCGGTGCCGAAATCGAACGCCTTTACGATCACGGCCACGGAGGCAGTTATAGAAGAGTATTGTTAAAAAAAAGATTGCCAACTTTAGAACACACTTGGAATGTAATGGTTGCTAACCACCTGATGTGGTTCCTACAGGGGTTATCCCTGATGCCACAAGGCTTTAAACGGGCATTATTATATAAATTAAAAAGGAAGATTAACTAAGATTGCAACCATAAAGCTTTATGGTTGCATGGACAGGTGGCGATAGCCTGAACAACAAAAATTACATTTTTTACAACAAAAATCAGCAGAAAGTGAACAAAGGAACAAACCTTAGATTTATCAGGATTAGCTTCGACTAGTTCTCTTTGAACGACTTTAACTTCCTTTTGAACAACCTTCACACTGCTTCCTTCCTTGATCCTGGCTGCAATTTGATTCCTCAACTTACCATTCTCGACTCTCAACTTGTTAACTTGCTTACTTAGACTATCACAAGTCCTCTTCATAGATCGGAACTCATTAAGTACATACTTCAACGAAGTACTTAAATTAATATCTTTAATTTTTTCCCTAGGTAGTTCAGGAGTTCTGAACCGACACCTGGGTCCTCTTAGTTTCCTAGGAGTCCTATTTTCTCCGATCAGATCAATAGTTTTATTTTGATTTTCGTTAGAGCAGTGTAAACTAATGATTGTTTCACCCTCTATTTCAGTTATAATTTGAGTTGTATTTGCCATTTTATCAATAGTGTACGTGTAACCTTCTGGTATGGCCAATAAGGGCAGTTTCGGTGGTCCACCCCTGGAAAAATTAATAAAAATTAAAGTATTAATTTTAAGTTAAACAGCTAACTTAGACATTGAAATAATAGTGTTACTTCAAATGTTAACAGAAATATAACAATCTAAAGTTAAGAATCTGTTTATTTCGCACAGATATAGCAAAACATTGACCAGATCTATCTAAATGGATCTATCTGTGGTGGAGTTAGAAAAGTAGCAATAAAAAGTGTCGCCAAAGCAACTAACATTACACTCTTTGGTACATAGTGTGTTTCTACATTTTTAGACCCAATTTGAAACTGAAGTCAAACCTCTAACCTCTTTTGACAACATTGGTCCATGCAAAGTATGATAATTAAATTGTTTTCATGATAGAGCCAAAAATAAATAGATAATAGTTACCCTTGAGTCTCAGGAACTGTTATTATAAACTGAGTTATTTTATCTTTCTTTAATGGTAGAGTGGCAACACTGCAAAATATTAAAAAAAAATGTTTAATGTAACAATTAGAAGAAATCAGGCTTCATAATATTATTTCTAGTAAATAAATACAAATAATTAGATTGTAAAGAATTGGATAGCAGAAAGGTTATACTGTTAAATCAGTGACACCATTTTGCGGAAGTACGGCTGAACTAAAAAAGGATTGTGTTCATCAATGCTCCTTGTGGCAAATAGTTGAACTCCCAGCAATAAAAAAGTTTATTTTAGAACACCGTACAAAAAAACCTCTTCTTTTAACAGTGGATACAAATTTTGCATTTCACATTCTGTAAAATAGGGAATAAAGTGAACCTAAACTCCCTATCTTAGAAAAGGTATTTTTAATTAAATATTTAGATGGCCCCATGACTTACTTCAATTAGCAACAACTCTATAACTCATTTAGTAGGTTGCTGATAGTCAAAATAGTTAATTAAATTCATAGAGTAATAATTTATTGGGTTATACCTGATCCTATTTATAAAAAATAATTCCATACCCCCTAATGTTAAGAAGCATTGAGTGAGGTCAGTACCTGAATAGCTGACTGCTTGGAATAAAGCAGATGTTTTAACAGAATAAATCTTTTGGAGAGTATCCTTTATGAAAGTAAACATAAGGCAGGTTTGATTAGTCTCTGTCCCACAGTCAACTCCAATATCTGACAGATTATTTAGAAGGGTTTCAAAGGAAATTGTTAAGTTAAAAAAGATTAGGATAATCTACAAAACACATAGCGGTGTATTTCAAATTTCAGGCAAGCCAAAAGATAAGCGTAAGGTTAATTTGCTATACAATAATATTGAAACCATGAGACTGTTTTTTTTTTTTTATAAACACATCCCCTATTTACAATTTTTTTTAATACAATTTACAAGGATTATCTCTCTACAGAAGGATACATAGGTATCCTTGTCGTAGAAGAGAAGTATTTTATTGCGTACTTAGAATCACGATTTATTTTTTTAAGTCTTAAAATTATAATTATTTATTTTTCTTAAAATATACTTAAATTTTTCCTTATCATATGAAGTTCTTTTTTTAAAATTATTAATTATATCTTAACTAATCTGTAATTATTTATCCCTATTTTTGTTTTGTTGTGTCAGTTATCTGATAAGTTTTTGTTGAAAGAGTTTGAGTTTTTGTCAAAAGTCGTTTGAAAGAGTGCGTCTGGACAATTATCGCTCAAGATAAGTTGTAAGAAGTAATAAATAAACAAATGAAAACATTGAAAAATGATAATGAAAAGTGGTGCTTACTTAGGAACTGCACCTCCCTGCTGGGCATTGGGCAATCTGAAATCAAATGTTACAAGCATTAGGTTTTTATTAAACATCTATTATGACTTATGGATGGTAACATTGAAGATACAGAACAAAACTATAACACTTTTATAGTTATCATCAATGCAGAGTAATGATGATAACTTAGCCCCTTAACACATAATAAGGTCACATATTTTCTAAAAGGTTCGGAAATTAACTTGTCATCTCGTAATGATTCAGTGTTGAACATCAATAATACATTCAAACAAAATATTTAACAAGTGATCACATTCCATAAGCATTTAATAAGATCCAGTTCTTGCACCGGAATGAGTCAGATGACATCATAACAGGTCCCCCAATAACATTGAGTCTTCTATAGTGAAGGGTCACTCATGTTATAAGGAAGTTAAAAACAAAAAAATATAATTAATAATAAAGTTAAACTAAAAATATATATTTTTATATTTATTTGCGATTTAAATAGATAGTAGTAAGGTTGGCAATACCAATTGTGGGAGGATGAAGGGGTGATCAAATTTTTTTATCATAGCTTAGCATGGGAGACTTTGAAATTATTAATTTATTTTTTTTATTGTTACTTGATTAGTGTCAAATGAGATAAAAATTAACAGAATGGCCATCAATGCTGTAACAATGGTCAATATTTCACAAAAGAATACTTAGATTATTTCAGAATTTTAAATATAGAATCAGGCTCTTATCACTACAGACTTGGATCTGTTCTTTTTTAAGCAGGTATTTACCGATAACCTGGTTGTATTTTATTGAAAATATAAAAAACAGTTTTATATTAGACTGTGATTAAAATATTTGTTTAATCTTAAATATAATATTAAGCAAAAAGTAACACTTCATAACAAAAATTAAAGAAAACACAAAGGCTGGAAAATATAAAATTATAAGTTAATTCAAATACTTTTTTTCAACTAATTTAAACAATTTAATGCAATAAAAGAACAATTTTGTGAGTTTATGCTGGTTAATGTAAACTAAAGTTATTTAAAAGTAAATTAATTAAGAATAATTATAAACCCTTACCAAAAAATAAATAAATATAAATATATACCCTTTCACCACAGCTCGTGTCTCTGAATACTATTAAGTGGTGGGTCTTTTTAAATAAAAATGACACATTAATTGCTTTTTGTGTTATATTCATACTATCGTACGACACACGGCTAAAATCAATTGACAGCGCGCCAAAAATCTGTGAGGGAAAGAATTCTATTGGTTCAGACCGACCCCGCTCTTTCCCCTTCACCTCATGCCAACCGGTATAAAAAAATACCTTTTTCGTAAATAAATCAAAAAAAGCAACACTGGTTGTAAATATTGTACCTCTTGTCGCTTTTATTGTGCTCATTGATCTGCGTTTCGTTTCGTTTTCATTCCAATCTGTTCAATTCATCCAATTATTGCAGAGTTGTAATATGACTGAGTGCCTATATTTGACGCATGGACATTGACGTATTCTTTAAGCATTTCTTGCTATTTGAGTTCAGGGCAGGTTCTGTGCTCTGTCAACCAAAAGACAGCATTTTTTTTAAATGTCACGTCTTTCAATAGATGACAGTCTTGACTTTTTTAAGTTTTGAATGCATATTGTGTCATATTTTTTATAATATGAAACAATACGCATTCAATTATACAAACTTGACACAAAAAGCAGTTTGTTTTGAAAAAAGTAATTATAGCTGACAATTTATTTAAATCGTCAAACTTTTATCGAAGAACTTTTATGATCCATTGCATTACGAAATTAACAACTTTAACTCCACTTAATTCATACTTCCCGAACAAATTTAAAGCAAGATTAGTTGGAAATTTATAAGATACAACAATATTCCTTCTTAAAGTAAATAACTAATTTTAAAAATAAAAAAATACGATATCAAATAAAAACAAATAAAATTCAACATAACCTGACTTTCAGTGTTGCCAGAGTAGGGATTTTTTTTTGTTACATAAAAGAAGGGATTTTTTTATTGAAAGGAGAGGGTTGAAAGCATTGAGATTTTGGCGGGGTGTCAATTGATTTTAGCCGTGTGTCGTATTATAATGATTTTTAAGTAACATTTTAGTTCTTTCATTTTAAGTCTTACATCATAATTTAGCCTAAGCTTTACAGGGCCATTGAGTAGAGGATAACCACCAGTCTGATGTTTTATAGTGAGTCTAGATAGCATGGTGACTCATAAAAACTTTTTAGGCACAGTTAGTATAATAATATCAAATGGAGAGACAAGTGTCTTTGGAAGGCTAATAGTCATTGAAGTAAAAATGGTAGTGTTACTATCAATACATACACTAAGGATGGAGTGTTAGACTGAGATGATGTAATGGATCCAGGAGTACCAGATGCAGTGTTACCAGGAGTACCAGCTAAAGCACCAGGCGGAGGATTGCTCACCACTATGATAGGATTACTTTTACCATCTGGAGTCTTTAACTCATCCCTGCAAAATTATTTTAAAAATTAAATAACGTTTAAGAAATTATTACCCTACCATAACTATAACATTACATACCTCTGCCTAAACATAGGCTTTCACTGTACGGCAAAAGTCCATATTATATGGGTATTAAATGCATAATTAAGTTTGACATCAACATAATTAATCTGTCAGATAAGCAATTTGAAAAATGGAAGCTTATTATAGTATTAAGGAATTCCTTGAGGATACTATTTAATTTACCAACACACTAAGTGATATTATTTAGACAGTAGTAAAGCTTAGTATAGCAACTAAAAGCACGTACTATTATTATTATTATTATCATAAACTTTCATCACAAATAATAGCTAAAAGAAACAATATAAGTGTCAGTTAATACAATGTATAAAAAAGCTAAGTTTTAAATCATGTAGTCTTCTATCAGTCTATCAAAAATCTGAATAGCTTCTTTCTCATCAATTATGACCGAAAATGATTGTAATAGCAATAAATGGGATGTAAACTTTTTACATCAAAATGTTCAAATTCATAAAATTTTGTGTGCGTAATCAAGCATGATTTAAGGGCAATTGTTCGTAAACGCACTACTTTTAGGGAGCTCCAAATTTCCTTACTGTTTTTTCATTTTTAAAAGTCAATAATTTAAAAACTATTAGGATGAAAATTAAAAACATTAGTAATAAATAAACAAAAGTAACAGTTCACTCTTTAAATATAAGTGGAAAGAACTTACGGGACACCTGTTGCATTAGGAGCTGGAATCCATGCTAAAATTTCTTTAATAACTTTTCTCTTTTTCTTTTCTTGTTTGCCCAGCGGCGATCTTCATCTTCCCGATCTGTCCTCTGATAATCCAACTTCTTTGAGTAGAGTATCAATGTTTTTGTCGTTCTCACTTCGAGTATCATTTCCATTTGAACCTTCAATAATTTCAATCTCATATTCCTCATTCTCATCATTGGTTCCATCTTTATTCTCATATTGATGGTTTTCGTGAGACTTTTTCCTTTTTAACCTATAAAAAATACAGATCTGAAATACACTTGATTGGCTTTGAGTAATGATATTAACACCACGAACCACGAATGGTCAAATTGACAATAAATATTATTTAGAGGCAGTGTAATTCATATTATTATTATAATACACAAATTTAAGATGGAGAATACTCTCAAGGCAGTGCTACCAGTACCATTTTTGAATTCCCAGATTGCTCTGGTACTATTTTTCACAGTGACTCAAACAATTTGTACGGCAAATATCCAGAAAAAATTAATGTTTTCTGGTTTCCAATATCATGCTTAGACACTAATTTTTTACTCTTAATTAAAAAATTTAACCATGCTCGATACAGTCTGGAGACTGTATCAATTTGGCCAGTAACAAAATCTGTATCATTTTGGATGTAGCAAAATATTGTCTGTGTTTTATGAAATTTTTCTGAGTCATTATAGATAGCTATACTGAATTCTTCCAGTTGGCAACACTCACTGGTAAAGGTTATGATAAGTCCTTCATTATCCACAATTTGCTGAAACTATATGGGTGATTTGACAAAATATTGATTCATTGAAATTTGTTAAATATTTAAGGCATAATGTTATGCATTTACATTAAATTGTTTGTTCTCTTATTCATTTTTAAAAGAAATAAACTCTTAAAAGTAATTTTCTATTGATAAAAGTCAATTTAAATGAAAAATCTCATAGTAAAGGATAGGATGTTAATAAAATGATTGGTGGTGGGGACTCCAACTCATAACCTGTAGGCAAGGTACGTCAGGGAAAGCCATGAGGTCCCTTATCAATTGGCTAAAATTATTTTCCTGATAGCACAAAACTAGAGCTAAATACTGATTTTTGTGCCAAGTTTCAACTCTCTAGCATAAACTGACTGGGAGCTACACATAAAGAACAAGAAAACAACATATTTCCAGCGAGGAGTCCTTTTCAATGTTTTGGGCCTGTGAGTCGAATGAGAGTGGTTCGGAGTCTATACGAGCAGTCAATGCCAGGGTACCTGGGTTCGAATCCTAGGAAGGACGATAATTTGTTATCGTTTTTTACATTATATAAGTTTATAACTACATAATAATTCCGGCGTGGTAGTCCACATGTCTGGCGAACTTCCTTAGGAATGCGTGTTTCCATGCTTAACAATCCATTTCATCCTGAAGGATCCGGTTTATGCTTTATAATGCACTTCTACTCATTATGTCAGCAAGTATTTATCAATTACCAGTTTCAATTATTTGCAGAACTAAAATCTTTGTTATTCATTTTAAATGTTTTGATTATTCACTGAGTTTGATCTTCACTATTTCAGATATTTTGCTTTATTTGGTCATATTATTTTTCTCATTAAAATATTATTTAATCTAAGTAAAAAAAATAATAAATAAACTTACTTTAATTTCTTTGCAGGGATGGGTATCAGCTTGTGAGGAACTACTTCTGGTTTGACTTCTATGAAACAGTTGGTGTACTGATCTCCTTCCAGCCACTCTGTTGTTGTGTCCTCACTTAGCTGTAAATAAATATAATAAATTACAAAAAAAACATCTGAGCCAGACAAACAAAGTATGAAAACTGCTAATTATATTCACTAATGCTACTAATCAATAAGGCTAATTACACTCTATGAATTATACTGAGGGAATCTAGTTGTATACTCTTGAACAAAGGATAATCCAGTCCAATATGCTAATTTGCTGTAAGAAGTTTGAGAGTCAATCCATTTCAAGTGATCCAGAGATGTTGCAAGAAAAAAATTAAAATTCATAATTTTTTTCTGTGTAGGTCTTACCCATAGGTAGTCCAAAACGTCTAGTATTAATTTTTTATAAAGCCTCCTTTATTTTCAAAAATCATTTTTTGTGTTTTTAGCCAATTTTTGAGGCATAATATACTGGCTTTGGCTCAACCAAGCTTAATGAAACAGGTTTAGTTTGAAAGAGTTCTCTTTGGGTTTTACATAAGAACCAATATTTTTGTTCTACTGCTGCTGTTCTACTCGTAAGTTTGCATAATAAATTTTATTGCAAAGGCTGAAAATGCACCTTTTCATTATTTTTAACAAAAAGGAAGATATTATTGGAAAAAACTCCTAGGACCACTATTATCAATATTAACACGAAACTATTATAAAATTATTGACCAAACTATTTAAACAAGATAAATTTATGAGGTAATGGTCAGATAAATAAAAAAATACAGGCCTTCGGCCCCAAGCCGGGCCGCTTCGCGGCCCGGGGCCGTCCTGCGGCTGATTCGTGGCCACATTGTTGTTGTTTTGTATTATGTGTTGTTTCATTATTGTTTTTTGTTACATGGCATGAATTTTCACAGCCTCGCCTCACAGGCCCGCTTCGCGGGCCTGAGAAGTTTTTTTCATAAAAATTGTTTATTTGAGTAAAATCTTTAGGTTGAAAAAAAATATATTCATGATTTATTAAAATAAAAATACCGTTTCCGTTACTTAGGATTGTCTGATTGAGCTAAAACCAGTCGCAATTGTTTTAGAATGACTTAGACCATAAAAAGTCTACTTTGAGGTTCTTCTTTTACGGGCCTGCTTAGCACGGTTAAAGAATTGTTTATTTCAGTATAATCTTTAGGTTGAAAATAAATATAATTACAATTTTTGTTTTTAAATAAAAATACCGTTTGCATCACTTAAGATTGTCTGATTGAGCTGAAACAGGTCGCAATCTTTTTAGAATGGCTTCGACCATATAAAGACTACTTTGAGGTTCCTCTAATTTTCATTACTGCACATTATGACAATATAAGGTCTAGTTAAAAATAACACATCATTTATATTTTTATTATACTTTATACAAATTTTACATTTAAAATAATTAAACAAAATTTAAATTGATTTAATCTTGGAAGTGAAGAAATAATTATTTTATATATGCTTGATAAGGTGAACCGACCTGCCTCTAGTGGAGAAGCGGCGAACTTTAAGCAGGCCCATCTAAAACAGCTTATTCCGGGGGAGTTGGACCACTGTGTCCCGCGCCCCCACCCCTATTGTATGAATTTCTACATCACTTTAGTATGAAGTATTTTACCTTCCCCTCTTCAAATCACATCAGTTTAGATATGTCAAATGACATATCTAAACAGTTTATGTTGAAATGACAAATCATATAGCCAAATGACATATAGACTATATATGTCATTATATAGTTTCTATGTCAATATAGTCAAATGAAATAGTTTATGTCAGACTATAGTTTATGTCAAATCACATATAATTTAGTTATTTAACTTTTGGTTATGAAGTTTTCTTACCTTCCCCTCTTCAAATCACATAAGTTCGAAAATTTACAAAAAGGGAATCATTTACAAAGAGAATTAGGAAGGGGAGCTCTCAAACCTATTCAATATATAAGCTTCATACAGAACAATAACATGTAGTACTGAACCTCAATCAAAACTTAAATAAACCCAAAATCAACATTAATAGAAAAAAATCGAGAAATCTTACGTCAAAATGGTCTTCACAGCAAAACAGAGGGGTAGCGTTATCAATAAATTTGGTCTTGGGACGAAGTTTTAAACACTTTTCCAGCCAAATATGACGAACGTTTGGCTCGGCCGGGACTCGAACCAACCTTTTGTTTTCACTCGTATTGCAACAATCTGTCACAAAACATTTAACTTCACTCATTTTTAAAAACTTTTGTTTACAAAAGATCGAAAAAAAACAAACAAAACACTGAAACCACGTCAATAAAAATAACTATATATTTAACTACATTTTAACCCTAAGTATAAATAACCAAACCCATTCCAGAAAAACTATCACTTTATTAATTTTTGATAGAAAAATTAATTAATTTAGGAAAAAACTAATAATTTGGTATCAGAGTATAAATTAAAAATATATTTTCATTTTAAAAAATACAATCAGCGCATGCGTATAAATAAATAATTAGTGTTCTTAAACGCACGTCAAAGCCGCTGAGTGATATTCTATTCTAATTTTTATTTCACCAAATATTATAAAGTAAGTAATTAATATATTTATATATTCAACATTTTTTATTTAAAGTATTAATGTAGTATATTATATTTTATGACTGTTTTTAAGGAGAACCATAATAAAATTATTTAATAGAATAGAGGACAGCCGCTTTATCTAATTTCATAGATTTTGATATCCAAGGTGAATAGACTTGGTAAGGTATTCATAAAGGCGTTTCCTCGACTAGGGGTTCGATAAAACAACCTGACTAAAGTATGTAATATTGATTTGTTATACTCGACAAATTGAGTTGTATTATTGAAAATATCTTCATTTTAGCATCTAAATATATTTTTTAGTCAGACCCTAGCAATAAAAAATTTCCCATGTAGACAAAAATAAGCAGGTTTTTTTGGATAAGTATATTTCTCATTCCCTCCCACACATTCCCCGTAGGTATCTTCTTTTTGTATTTCGTTTTAGTGGCAAAGCATTCGTTTTAAAATGTTAAAAGCTTTGAGCCTTTCGGTTTCCAATTTCATACCTATAGATTTATCTTAAAAGAATTGTTATAGCAATGATGGAACCTAAATTTTTAAATAAATATCCCAAATTTAAAGCACTAATAAAGGGTTTAATTCCTTCTCTAATAAACCCCCCTTAATTATGCTTGCTAACTTAATTTTAATCCTTTTCATAAATATGTATTTACACGCTCATACATTCATTATATATATATATGGAGCGTTTCATATATATATATATATATTATATATATATATATATATATATATATATATATATATATATTTATATATATATATATAATATATATATTATATATATTATATATATATATATATATATATATAATATTAAGTTAATCAATAGATATGGACCAAACTTTAAACGTAGACCTAATCATATACCAGTAGGAGTCATAAACTACGTCAGATCTGTTTTAAAATAACATTAGGAGATTAATGTGAAAATTATTTTTCTGAGTGCCCATAGCTCGGAATACACTTGAGATATCATGATTAAACTGTGTCTGTAGACTACTCTCAGGTCTGAAGTCACCTTTTAAGTCTCATCGGGATAAATGTGGGTTTAGTGCAACATAAAAACTCTTTACTTGTATTGTTTTTGTAGAAAGAGCCTAAGCACTTCATACAAAAGAAAAATAAATAAGTTAAAAATAAGAAGGAAAGAAGTTAACAATAAAAAAAATACAATCAACTATATTTAAAATTGATAATTAACAATTTTTTATATAAAATTTTACTCTTTATTGCTTAAATCATACAAAAATATCATCTGATACACACGATTTTTTACACCAATTTCATTAACTAATATTTATAGACTCTAGAAAATAATGATAACTAATAATTATGGCCATAGAAGTTTAAACAATGTAGTCACGCTACAGACCATTCTTCAATTACTGGCACTATTTGTAACTTTAGTTCAGAACGTAGAATGAACGCACTAAATAAAGAATGTGCCTATTCTTTTTGAAGGCACATTTTGTTGTTTATGTTATGGCTAACACTAAGTGGGCTTGGAATAATAAAACCATAAAAAATATAAATAATTAAATAAAACTAAAATTAGATACTTTTTAAAACATTTTAAGAGCAAATTGAGTTCCAAAAGAGGTCGGTGGAAGAATTAAGAGGGGTCACCTTTGAACTCTTCATGAACAGAGGGTTAAAAAGTCTATGTTGGCATCAAAACATAGCCCACCTGCCTTCTTTAACATGGAGATCTACTAATTAATTATTCATTGTCAATAAAAACAATTATTTCTTTAAATGTATGTCTAGTTCTGTCTATTAAGTAGTCTAAAAAAGTCGGGTTAAATGTATCTTGGGACTTTTCCTAAACACATTGGATTTGCTAAGCTCTGGATCACTACATCCGACTCGCTTCACTCGTCCTCAAAATATAAAAATTACCAAATCTACTGCAGCTTGTCATTGGATTTGCTTTGCTCATTCCAGACAGTAAATACCCAGTGGTTATCCATCTAGGCACTGACCTTGCTTAACTTTTTTGAGCCAACGAAAACCTTATAAAACAAAACTTAGTATTCTATTTATTACAAAAAGGATCTTACCAAATTTTAACTCAATAATTGGTACTATTCAATTTTTTAAAAAACGGATACAAGTAACTTAATAAAAATTGAACAAATGATGATATTGGGTTGAAACTTGGCACATTTATTGGTCCTATATATGAGTACATGCGTGCTAAATCTCAAATCAATTGACAGATTTATCTGTGTTTCATGAATTTTCATAATTTTTGCTAAGTCAGTACTGCGGGTTAATGACGTCATAAAAACTAGGAGATTTGATGATAACAGGGACACACTCATGTAGACATACAACTTTATGTCTACATAACTATGTTATGTTCTGTATATTGGATTTTATTTGCAAACACAATATTTCTTCTATATACCAATGGTAGGAAGAGAAAAAGTAATGAAGGTTACTAAGAGAAAGAGATGTATTAATAAGTTAATTAAAAATTCCATGTAGAAACGGGTAGAATTGGAAGTCAAAGGCAGTTACCCACGCTTGTTAGCAGGATTACTTTCAGGTCCCAAGAAAATTGCGTAAATCATCTATTCAAATAGATAGGCAGTCAAGCACATTAATGTTATGCTAATAAGGAGTATTTTGTCATAAGACATGAAATTTGCAGCTACTATTCCAGATACAATAAGGCAATCGATATTCCTTATTGTAAACCCAGCACCACCGAGAGATGTTCTGTAACCCAAATTAGTTTCAGGCTGTATACAACACTCCTATAAACGTTCACATCTTAAGTCTTTTAAAAACTGCATTCAAATATTTATAAATGTCAAGCTCTATTCTATCTCTAAATTTTAGAACTTTTTAAATAAATTATTTAACTTTTTTTAATATAATTTCTGTAATATCGTTGTAAATGGTTTGTACAAATAAAGAAATTTAAATTCTCCCATTTATTCTAAATTAATTAGGAAAGCGAGGAATTCTACTCGCATTCGAAAAAAATGAGACACAAACAAAAAGGCTAAAGGATGGCTTTGGTGCACATGCCTACATCATATACTTCTTACTATACTGTCACATGTCCGTTAACTAAGAGTCAAAAATAGGTCAAAGAAAATTATTACGACTATGAAAACACAAGGGTTCCATTGTCTTGATTTATGATAACGTTGTCATGATATATGAATTCTAAAATAAAATGTTGAGTTTCTTTAATCTTTCTTCTTTATTTAAAAAGGTTAGTTAACACATTCTTAGGTACAAAAATTCTTAAATAAAATTAAAAAAGCAATCAGAAATTTAAAAATCCCCCCAAAAAAATGGAAAATAACTGTATTCCACTATCTTCACTATAGTGAGTAGACCACCTTTTACTTCCATTTTCTTCCTCTTGAAATAACTTTAATATATATTTAGAATAATACTAGGATAAAAGGCCTAAGCCAAGCAAACAGGAAAAATTTTTTTTTTTCAGTTTAGAATTTTAAAAGTTGGGAAATAATGTCTCCAGGGTGGGTATCTCTGTATCTGTGAATTACATGGGGTATGCTCCTTATATAAGCAACCTATCCAAAACCTTTTGATATAAAAGCTAACCATTAACATACACGATTGTACAAACTGATAAGTGATGTACCAGTCAATTATTTATTTTATAACAAATTCTTCTTATTGACACCAGTAATTTTGTAGAATTCCATTTTTAAACCACTACTAAATTAACTAGGCTTTTATTCAACAAAAGGAAACAAAGACTTTACTTTGTACTTAATATATTTCAACCATCATTGTGGTAATCTTCAGAATGTAATAAATCAACCTTTACATTGTCAGGTCAAGTAGAAGTTGTTTAATTAAATTAAATAATATTTCTATAGTCAACATGTAAATTTAAGATCTTGTTTTATTATATTTTAAAGATGACCACCACTGACTAGTACTATACATTCCTCTATGATGACCACAATGATGTTTGAAATATATTAAGTACTAAAAAATAAAATATATTAAGTATATATAATATAATATATATTAAGTATAATATATTAATTAATATAATATATATTAAGTATAATATATTAAGTAAATATATTAAAGTCTTTGTGTATTCTGAACCGTGGAGGTAGTGATTAAATAAATAAAGCAACAGTCTCTCCACAAATGTAAAAACTATACATGTAAAAACTGTTTTTACATTGTTGGTGGGCACTGTGATGGCTGTTAACAGTTGAAAGCCGGCTTTGTAAATATAGTTTTTACATTTGTGGAGAGACTGCTGCTTTATTTATTTAAAGTCTTTGTTTCTTTTAGTAGTGTAAAAGCCTAGTTAAGATAGAAGTGCTTTAAAAATAAATTTGAGTAAAAAGAACTGACACACTGTTCTTTCCCAGCTATTAACAGATTAATAGCTGCAGATTCTCTCTGCAGCGCAAATCGCAACCTTTATAGCAGAGAGGTAGCCTTGTTTTAATATATTATGTATGTCATATAATATTGTAAAATCAATTATTATTTAATAAAGGCATTTAAAAAAATAGTCAAACCTGAAACAAAAAACCAAGTCCGAAATTCGCCTCTATCCATCCGTACACTAACACAGAACAATATTGCTAATAACAATAAGCTCAAACAGAACAATATTGTTAATAACAATATCCAAACTAATTACTTTCTAATATAAAAGTTGAGCTTTGAGTCTAGGAAAACTAAATTTAGGACAAAAGAGCTAAAGCACTACATGACATAATATTATGAAAACATTTTTCTGTTTAATCACAAACAACTTCTCAAGAAAAGACACCACTTAACATAGCTCATCATCCATTTTGAAAATATTTGTAGGATTTTTTTTTTATCAGAGTCAATCCATTTCAAGTACTCTATTTTTTTCTTGATGCCCTCTACATAAAGGGTAGGTCAAACTAACTTCTAAAACAATTTAGTCAATTTTCAACAATTCTAAACAACCTCATTTTTCATTAAACGTCGCCACTCCACAAAATAAATTAATAGCAATAATAATTTACATTGGCTTATTTTTTTTAAAAAAAACTGTTGAACAGTCTGGGAATTTGCTAAGTAAGTAAATCCCTCGACTCATTTATTACATATACCTTCATTATAAAATAAATGAAAAAATAAAAAACAACCAATGTTGATGCTAGGTGAATACAGAGTTGTTGTTTCTTATTATTTAATGTTTTATAATTATTTGTTATTGAACAACATTTTGTCATGTATTTAGTTAGTGATATAGAAACTCATATAGTAGGGATGGGGGTGCGGGGCTCAGTGGTCCAACTCCTCCAGAATAAGCTGTTTCAGATGGGTCTATTTTTTTAGTTTGCTGTTTTTCCACTGGAGCAGGTCAGTTCACCTTGTCCCGCATATATAAAATAATTCTTTCTTTATTTCCAAGATTAAATTTATTTAAAGGGATTTGTAACAGTGTTAAAAATTGTATTAATTATTTTAAATGTAAAATTTTTAATAACATTTTTAATAATTTAAATAGACAGTCTCGATTTAAAACTGAAACAGAGGTGCAAGGAGAAAACTAGCACTTGGTGCGGTAGTTGATGCAACTAGCCTCTTTTGTTAAGAACACCTCAATTCAGGGACTTGGACCACTGTGCCCCCCATCCTACTGTATAAATTTCTACATCACTTTATATTTAGTACATTTTCATCGCTTCACATCATAGACCTCCTTCATGGACCTGTGAGGCTACCTAGCCATATAGACATACACAGGGTGTAAGGTGGTGTAGGTGGTGCAATTCTAGACATCATTTGCATTAAGTGTAGGTCCCCCTTTGTCATTCATATTTCTAAGCATTTCGCTTCTGTTAGGCATTTTTTTAATTATTCAGGAGTCAGAACCTAACTTAACCCTCAATGTATATATATATATATAGTGTGATAACTAGTTACAAGCACTTGTATAAGGAACTGGTAAAAAAGGAGCACAATCATGACACAAGAACCAGCAGCATAAATACTCCGGCTCACAGACTAACCAAGACGGCCAACTCTCCTATGCACATGGCCATCAAGTTAATGAATAAATTAAATAAGGAAGCCTTTGATTTAGAGACTAAGGCTTTTAATAAAGCTCTCAAAGAGATACTAATTGACAATGCCTACTACTCAGTCAATGAATTTTTACTTGGAGAAGTAGTGATTTTATAGTTTTTAATTTTTCTTTTGAATCTTTGACTTGTGTTATGTCTTTTGTAGATTTTTTGCAACATTAATAAAGATTTTATTTATTTATTTATTATTTATTTTTGATGCTTCATATCAACTAGAAATTTAATTTCTAAAGTCAAAAATTTAGTATTGTTTGAAACCTTATAAAACTTCCTAAAAATTAATGACATTAATAAATTAAATATTCCATGAAATATACCCTTAATTCTGAGTCTATAATTTTCAATTGTTTTTTAAAGTGATGCAGAAAGTTAAGAAACAAAGCTATAGGTTGACAGGTTTATGAAAAAAACTTCTAACAATTATTACTCTTAATCACTACTAATCACTACTCTTATTACTCTATTAATCAACAGTCACTACTTAACCTCTTCACTTGAAAAATTTCCATTTTCAAAAATATGCTTCATATTCTTTAAAATCAAATAAATAAGGTACAAATGAATTAACCTGGAATTTGGGGTTTGATTACATTATTTATTTTATCGCATCGCACATAGAGATATATTACTAGAGGGGCCCTGAATTTTGAAACATCGAAAAAGTAACCTGACCACATTCGATTATCATTATCATCAAATAAACACAACAAAAAAAAAACAATGTACTGTAAATTATTAGTAGAATGTTTAAAATACAAATCACAAACACAAACAATCTGCGGGAAGTCGAAAACAATTGATTAACCATAACTTCCTCTTTGAGAGGAGGTTTCAATGAGGTTACACAGAGCCCTGAGAACCCCACTAAAATGTTTCAGGCCTCTCAATGTATTAAGATAGGCTATGCCCCTCTAGTATATCTCTAACATAACAGACTTTCTAGTGAGAAACAAATAGGAGACACATCAAAACCTTAAGAAGTAAGTAGCACTAGTGCTAGAGGTTGGGTAATTTTTAACAATTTCAAATATTTTTAACCTAGAAAGTCTGCTAGGCAGTGAATAGAATAAATACTATAAACAAACCCAATAATTCAAGTTAATTCATTTAATAATTTTAATTTGAAGCATTTTAAGCATCTTTTTAAAACTTAAAATGTAAATTTAGTAATTGATAATAAATAATTTAAATTTAGTAAATTTAGTAGTAAATTTATGACTATTGATTGAAATAATAGAAGTTTTTCTGAACCTGACAACCTGTAGCTTCTTGTTAACTTCCTGTACTAATAAAAAAGCTCATTTTTGCTTTGAAAATAAATTTAAAAAAATTCTAATGAATAAGAATTTTGAGCATATTTCATAGATAATAATTTTATTAATGACATTAATGTTTAGTAAATTTTATAAGCTTTCTTTACTAAATTTATGACTCTAAAAATTAAATTTCTAGTTGATATGAGCAATTAATTAAAGTAAGAAAAAAATTAACAACATGCCTAACAGCAGCGAAATGGTTTGGAATGGAATTAACAAAGAGGTACCTAAATGGTTTGCAAATTTTGTCTAGAATTGTCTCCTTTACTTTTTTACATACTTAGCCAGTATACAACAATACATCTGTATATCATTTGAGCCACTTTAAATAAGTGGCTCTTAATTATCATTTTAAATAAGTGGCTTATTCACTGTGGCTTGTAAACTTTCTGTACAAATAAAAAAGCTCATTTTTTCTTTGAAAATTAATTTTAAAAAAATCATGAATTTCATTTTTGTCTAATGAATAAGAATTTTGAGCATATTTCATAGATAATAATTTTATTAATGACATTAATGTTTAGGAAATTTTATAAGCTTTCTAACGATACTAAATTTGTGACTTAGTCTGTTGACAAAGCTTCATCGGATTGAGCTAAACTGCTAGCTACCTTAAAATATGACCAAATTTTTACTTTTCTTCACCAACTACTGTAGATATAAGGAAAAGTATTGTGTTCACTAAAAAAAAAATACAAAACAGAGGTATAAAATTTATTGGCTTCGAGGCCTTCAGAATGGGGGATGTTGGAGTAAAGGGAAGTAACGTCCACAGTAACAAGTAAATCTTATTGAAAGCTAGGCTAAATTAGTGCTATTTATTTATTTAAGACATATACTCCAACTTAATGTAATCAGAAATAAATAAGCAATTTTTGAAAAAAATAGACATTTGGTATGGATTGACCCTGCCTTAATGTTGTAAGTTATCATTGAATACATCTGCAAAAGGAATTGGAGTCCTTACACGTAGAGTTTTTTTACAATATACGTACTGGATTCTTTTGTCAACAACGGACAAGCAATCATTGATCCCTTTACACTGGTAATGAAGAACTGACCGAAACCAAATGTACCGAGATACGAGTCCTATCTATCACTTAAAATCTCCGACAGATGTTTCCACGCTCTCTCGACTTGTTTCTGTGTGTAGTCCGGATCCCAGAGTGTGCAGAACACAACATTTGCACCAGTCACATACTCCGTATTAGAACGCTGTGATAACAATCTTTTTACTGCTTCTTCTTCTGAAAGTTGATTCCGTTCCATTATCCGTCTGATAGCCTGTAAACGTAATATAAAAATTAATTAAATTAATTTAAAAGTTGGTAAAGTCTTATTCACATAATGTTGTTTCCTTGTTTATCAAAATGTATTATTAATTCTTGTAATCTATAATACCTTGAGCAATCTATTGATTACACGAATCTTAATTGAAAAAAAAAATTTCAAAGAGATTAACACATATATTGTTATCAAGATATTACAAAAATCTGGGACAGATTTTGGCTATGGGGTGTATTTCCTCCCTAGGACTGCTTACCTTATGACTCAACAGTTGATTGTTCTTGGTTTATGCCTTGTAGTGCGAACAGTAACACTTTTACTAGTCAGTTAGAATTTCAGGATTTTCCAAAGGAAATGCACCTGTTTATAACCTTGTCAATAAATACTAACATACAAGTCTCGTATTCAAAGACGTTTTCCTGACATTTTCCTAATATTCTCCTAACATTCTCCTAACATGTTAGGAATGTTAGGAAAACGTCTTTGAATACGGGCCTAAGTCTTATTGTTCACACTATGATGCATAAACCAAAAACTTAAGCAACAATCAACAGGTGAGCAAACAAGCAAGCATTCCAAAATAATCAGCCAAATTAATCGATTCAAGATTGATTTAATTTGACTCAGGGGCCCTTTAAATGTCAAAAAAACACCATATTCAAAATTTATTGTCTATTGACTATATTTTATGTTTTTCCTGTTATTTGCCCCCGCTTTTGGGTTACTAAGAATGGTCGTGTCTACTTCAGACCAGTTTTATTTGATTCAGACCCCCAAAGAACACACATGAAGACCTTTTCCTGGCCAAAACATTTAATTACTTGTCACTAATTTAAATTATTATACACATGTTTTAAAGACAATAGAAAGAGATAACATCTGACCTCATCCCTGGGCACGATACAGGCCCACACCTGGTGACAGGCATCCTGCCAGCCTGCATCGAGGAGCAGTGCAGCTTCTAACACTACCACCTGCTTCCCATCCTTCTCATGCAACTCCCGAGTCATTACCAACACTTTATCCAGAATTAAAGGCCATAGTAACTCATTTAGTTCCCTCAATTTAATCTGTCAAAACGTAAACAAAATGATAAATAAAATAATGCATGCATTTAAACATAAACTTATTTAATTGTTTAGCTGATTGTCATTTTATTGTCATATTTTACTGTTATTTTATTAGTTCATAGTAATTATAATCCTAATAGTACAGTAAATAAGTAACTAGTCACTTACAAAGTTGAAAATCTATTTTGGAAAATACTTGTAAAATTTGTAGAATAGTGATTCATTTGGGAATGAACCATTTGTAGAGTAGGAATTCATTTGAGAATAAACCCTTTATAGAGTAGGAATTTATTTGAGAACAAGCACTTTGTAGAGTAGGGATTCATTTGGAAATGAACACTTTGTAGAGTAGGGATTTGTTTTGATATGGGAGGGTTGGTCGTGAACTTTCTAGTTATCTGATGGATATATGATGCCCATCAATTGTCTTCGATAAATAAAAAAAATTGAAGTAAGACTATAAACGTTGGAAAAGCAAAACTGAAATACCTTATCACTAAAAACAATACTTCCGAGCTTCTTCCTGTCAATTTCCCCGTTTTCATTCAATATTTCACCTCCAAACCTGTTAACAATTACTGAATGGCCTGGCTGTCCAGCCTTATAAATATCGTGAGCCACTAGATCACAATTAACAACACCTGCCCCTAAGTTTTCCAATCTTTTGCCAACTGATGATTTTCCACTGCCAATGCCACCAGTCAAACCAATGATGTAAGGCCATTTGGGTAATCCAGTAGGCTCCTAGAATCAAATAAAAAATATTACTAATAAAGACCTTTAAAAAGACTGATAAGAATAAATAGCTTCCCAAACTCCTAAAAGAACAGAGTTCATTCGATTCTGGGCCCCATAAAACATAAAGAAGGACCTTTTTGACGGCAAAAAATAATAACCTTAAATATTTAAAATTTTGCTGTCCCAGCAAACTGGGTTAATGAAGTTATAAATCATCATATCATATCACCATTTATTGCAAATTGATTTTACTAATTAAAATTTACATATTCTTTTTTCAAAGCATCCATGAAAATCAGCATTGAGCTGTGGTTCCAAATGAAGTTATAAATACCTCGTTTTTCATAGGGATCGTGTCCTCCCCAAGATTGATTTTTGTACCAAGTTTTTTAATAAATAAATCTATTCCAAAGATGGTGTGTTTACCAAAAATCCACTAGAAATACAAAATACATACACACATGTATAGAAGTTTAATATATATAATATATATATATATATATATATATATATATATTATATATATATATATATATATATATATATATATATATATATATATATTATATATATTTTATATTAAAAGTTTGGCAAAACGTACTTTTTTGTGGTTAGGGACTCCTAAAACCGATTTTAGTCACACACCCAGGCTTACCCCCTTGCATAGTTAGATAGTAGAGACAGTTAAAGAGTCAAGAACTAAGTTTAACTGTGGTTCTAAGAATTTTATATTGATATATGAGACGTGTCTATATATGAAGGAAAGAGTATAACCTTGGGTGGTTTGAGTATTGTTCCAAGAAGCCTTAACCTGTCGTTGCTCGAACTAATCTTATCTTCCTCAACCTCATCCAGTTTAGTGTCAGGAAGTAAATCTACACTCGTCACATCCAGTGCCTTCAAACCATTCTCTGCTCGAACTTGGTTCACTTTAACACTTCCCTTCAGAGTTTCTGAGCTCACAACTAGCATCTAAAAACAATTGTAAATACACATTCTTAAGAAAGTCTTCAGTACTTAACTACTTCCTACAAAACTAAACTTCTTCCATACTTAATGAAGTATCACGGAAAATACAGATGGACAAGGTTATCATAAAAATTTAAATCCAAAACTAGTATATTTGATCTGTAAATAGAAACTGGATATTAGTTTTTGGCACCAAGTGATCAATTTTATGTGATAATGAACTTTGGCCCTATATCTCCAAATTCGCTAAAGTAATAACCGAAATTGTTAGGAGGGGTCATCAATTGGAGTCCTTTCATTATTATATTTTTATGGGCTACCTTCCATATTTAAATACAAAAATGATTAATAAGGTAGAAAATAGGTAGACGGAACTATTTTTTTGAGAGAGAGTAACATGAGACAGAGGGTACTTGGAGTGAAGAACGATGGGGTTGTGATAGAGAAGGCTGGAGTGGTTTCGGCGGTTTTGAATAAGTAAAAATCCGGATAATTAAATATAGTCAGCACTCCCTCAGGCATCCAATAACAGTGAACAGAGAGTAATGTTTCGTGCTTGTAAGTTTTTTTGAGAACAAATAATCAAATCAAAATCAAAAAATGGGGTACATGGTACATTGTAACTTTTCCTCAACACATCAGATTTGCTACGCTCATCCTCTTGATGTCTTCAGACATCAAGACATTGGTTTTATTCCCTGGCAGTGACCTCAGTGCCTGGTGAAGCAGGAACAAGTGAAGTGAGTCCGAAGTAGTGAGTATGAGCTTAGGGAACATGGTGTTTGAGGAAATGTTCTGAGGTACCCTGTACCTTATGTTTTCATAAACGTATTCACAGTAAATTCTGTTAGCAGAACAGCAATGTCTGTTCTGGCTGGCTTCAAAGTCTGGTCAGGATTTGAACCCCCAGTCTCTTTTATTTTGCTTCACATTATGAGCCGATAGTTTTGGTGGATATTTAACCCAGCAATAAGGCCAAGTAAATCTATATCAAAATGAGTGTAAAATGCTGATTCTATTGGATACCTAAATGGGCGTATAAATGTAAAAGAACAGTATATTAAGTATAAAGTAAAAGTGGTAAGCACATTGGGCGAGAGAATGATTAAAAGCAGTAGTACCTGTTTGGTTTAATTTGGTGGGTGTAGATACTTGGTGGTTGCAAGTAAGAGCGGCAGCTAAAGGTATACAGCATATGTATAATAGGGAACTCTTTGATGAATTTTGTGGTTGTTCTCTTGATCGTGGTGTATAAACAACATCTCAGATCTTTATTACATCCTCATTGCAAATTTACTAAGTTTCCTACAACCGTAAGGTAGTCAGGAACTAAGGCTCTTAAAAAGTGGGTAACTCAATAAGGGCTGAACAAGTGGTTTCCCCTCTTACCACTATCTATCAATATTTGGCTGCTTAACCTGTCAGTACAGACGCTGTGAGCAGACTCCATAAATAGCCTACTCATATAAAATCTAAGCATCAAAATATTTCTATGGTAATTGTGTACAACCTGAAAATGAGGATTATCCTTGGTAGGTCCATACATATCTGCAATAGGAACGATATCATACTGCAGGCCAGGGTAAACATCTTTGAGGAAATCTTCAACATTCCTCATCCTTGTCTCACAGGGTTCTATCAGTTCCCACAGCTTCTTACCTACAAAATATTATATATAATATACTTGGATTCTTTAAGTTACTCAAGTCATGTCTTGAGTTTCAAGCTCTATCTAAGTTGATTCAAGACCACTATTCAAGAGGGAATTTATAGTCAACAATGCAATAAGGGGTGAAGGGAAGTTTAAATTTCCTCCTAAGGCAAAGCCAAAATGAAAAAAAAGGAAACAGACTGCCCTTGTGAACTAGTGATATTTGTTTTCACTGTAATATACAGTCGTTTTTTCTCCCATTTATGTTTTTAGTTTCATGTTCTTTTATTAGTTCCATTGCGTATACATTTTAGCTATTTTATTTCACTATGTTCAAGAGGTAAGTACTCAAGTTATATGAACAAGGAAGAAGAACACTGATGAAGTCAGGAGTATTGTTGTTACCTTTAACCAGTAAATCAGTTGGATTCAGTGGTGATAGAGGTTGGGTGAAAACAAATAGGATATATATATATATATATATATATATATATATATATATATATATATATATATATATATATATATATAATATATATATATATAATATATATATAATAGTTCTAGCAAATTTTCATTGCTTCACAAGGCCATGGAGCTGGTCCATGAGGCTTACTTAGGCCCCTTCTGGCCGTATGGAATATATTTATTAACTTTAGAGCTTTTGGACTGTTATAAATTAAATTTGGACTGTAATAACAATTAAATTGATGAAAAGCTTTCGCCCAGGGATCCTGAGCTTTGTCAGTTCCTAAAATTGACAAAAACGAAAGATTGTCTACTGCTAAGATTGATAATGTATTATTTTTTTTAAAAAAACTAAGATATTAACAATCATCACAGAATTTAAATTCTAGTAATTAATGAAGACTTCAGTCCTTTAAAAATTTTGTTTAATTTACATATAAATTAACAACAAACTTTTGCCTGGTGAAGCATAGCATCTTCAGTGATAAACAATAAGAAAATATATCAAAACAAACAACCATCAACAAAAACTTTTTTGTTTTTGGTAAGGTTTACTAGTTTTTGTTGATGGTGGTTTAATTAGATATATTTTCTTATTGTTTATCACAGAAGATGCTTGGCTTCCCCAGCCCAAACGTTTGTTGTTAATTTATATGTAAATTAAACAAAATATTTTAAAGGACTGAAGTCTTCATTAATTACCTAGAATTTAATTTCTTAAAAGTCCAATAATAAATTTGTTAATTCACAGAATTTATTATTATCTTAAAATCATAATTTTTCCTTTACCCTCCTATTTTTGTAATTTCATTTAAAATTTATATACTTAGTTAGACATAGGACATAAAAAACATTCTTAATTTTATTAATTTTCAAACATTTGAAACATTAATTTTCAAACTGACGAAGCTCAGGATCCCTGAGTGAAAGCTCTTTATCAATTTATTTTAAATAATTTTTTTAAAAGAGCTGAAGTCATCATCAATTTAATTGTTAATAGAATATATTTATTCAACAAGACATATGAAGCATTGAACAATTTAACGCATCATATCAACACTACATATATCTTGTTGAATATATATTGTTTAAGTAAATATTTAAAATAACATCTATTAACTTAAAAAGAAGTGTAACTTAGCTATTAAAAAGCTTGCAAGTGCTTAAAAATAAAAGTAATGACCATTATTACATCCATCTTAGGGTTTAGGACAACAAAAAATGTATCTATCTGGTACATCAAATGTCAACATTTCTTAAAGAGCTATTTATTAAAAAGGTGCAGGATGGACGGTACATACCGGCCACACAAATCTGTTATTTACGTATTCTCATGAGCTGGAAAATGATAACAAACAAGAACATTTACTTACTTTTCAGCATATCAGTATTAGTAACACCCACAGTTACCATTTTATTACATCGTAATACTGCTTGAGTAAGTAAAGTTTTATGACCATTATGCAACCTATCGAATGTGCCGCCAAGTACAACTTGATCGTAAACAGTCAAACTGTTCGAGTCGAGTTTAACCGGTTGAACAGATAAGGAAGCTTCTTCGAGCCAAACCACCCGACAGTCTCTACTCCGGTTCTCGACTCTATCGAGCACCTTCATCATCTCCTCGTTACATTGTCCATCGAAGTAAACCACTTCAACGGGATTTTTTGTAGTTATTTTATAAACAGAATCTTTAAAACTAGATAATAATATTCTGATGTCTAGAGTTCTTGCGGACACAGCGTCACTGTAAAGCGATGTTATCAATGAACTAAAATGTGGCCCGATAAGCTTGCTTTTACTGATAACATTATCAAATTTTAACTTTTCAGGTAACACTTGAACATACAGAGTTTTTTGTACTTCTCTCTGTATTCTAGCCACATATCTGATAAATTTATTTGGATTAGTTACAATAAGCATACCCGTCTTTGTCATCATTATTAAATTAAACAACTAATTAAATAACAGATAAGAAACAACACGAATTCAAATATAAAAAACCACAGTAATTAATCATAAATAAATCATTTAAAATATTAATAGAACTTAAAACGGCACTGTCATTGAAATTGCAGAATCGCTCCGAGACTAGCTAAGGCTCCGTTTAGGTTTTATTATCTCTGAGCTAAGGGCTAAATTCGGGTCAGCCTCACATACAAAAAATTCCAGATGCGAAATAAAAAACCATACGAAATCCGGAATTGTCAAAAAATTCTGTTGCTGTTATAGACGCGCATACTTTTTGTCGAATATAGATGAAAAATGTATATCTGCTTTATTGTATTTATTACTGTCGGGGGTTTAGAAGATAAATTAATGCATTTATTGTTACAAAAAGTTAAATATGATACTAGTAGTTTTTGAACTCATACAGATATATACTAGAGGGGGCATAGCCTATCTTATTACGTTGAAAGGTATAAAACATATTTTTTTGGGTTTTTGGGGCTCTGTGTAACCTCATTAAAACCTCCTCCAAGAGTAAGTTGTAGTTATTAATTAATTAATTGTTTTCAGCTTCCCGCACATTGCATGTGTTGTGATTTGTATTTTTAACGTTCTAATACATAAATTACTCAAATTTTGTACTGCTTGTTAGATCGTATTTATAAGCGAGGTGGTCAGGTTACTTTTTCAATTATTCAAAATTTAACCTACAGGGCCTCTCTAGTAATAATATCTCTATGGTTGCAGTGATAAGAAAAACTTCCAAGGTTAGGGTTAATTCTCCAGCTCCTCACTAGGAGCGCTAGCGTACGTAATTTACATATTAAAAAATGAAAAACTTAACATAATTATAATATAGTAATGAAAATGAGTAAACTTTTAAAAAAATAACAATAATAAAAAACTAATATTAATTAACTTTAAAATTGAAATCATAGCATGACCCTGCTATTAATTGCTAATAATTTTTTTTAAATTTTATTGGCAACTCTGATAATGTAAGGTGAGTTTTACTTGTTATCGTCCTTTCGATGTCTTTTCGTACTATAATATGTATGTGCTAGTGCTAATTTAAAATTCTGTATTAAATTCTGTGAAATAATTCTTACAATAATTTAGTTAAAGAAACATAAAAAACATAAAAGAACTATAGTAAAGGTAAATCTTATGTTTTTTTAAGATTTTGAAAAATACAAGTTTATCATTTATTTGATGTATTTATCTTGAGGCACAGGTAAAGGTAGATTTTGATTGGCTCTCCCTCCATGGTGAAATCACGCCACATAGCTTCCGAGTGAAGACATTTAGTCGGCTGTACGAGACCATCAACGCCATTGGTAGCCACACCGCCGCTACTCAAATTTGGGTTTCATACAAATTTACCGCCTCCGTGCCGCCTCAAACTGTCTTATAATTTTGTTTTTATTTTGAACATACATTTCTTTTATCATTCACTTCTTTAAGATTTTAATTTGAGTTTAAGACGACCAGACCGCCGTGTTGCCGTACCCCGGTGTAGAAACCGCCATCAACAGCATCAAAGGTGAGCCTAAAATACTTATCTACCTTATTCCATTTGTGCCCATTAAGTACTATTATTTTAAATACTCATTTATACAGTCCTATCTAGCTCATATATATAATTTATTTAAACTTTGTCATTTATTTGGTTAAAACCACCATACCAGCCACGCAGGTGGAGTTGTACCTCCATATTAAACTTTGAAACGTTCACACTCGCACAAATGTAAAATGTTACGTAGCACACACAAAGAGTTAAAGTAGCCGTACGTTATTAGTTATTTTGGCTGAACTTCGGTATACGGTGCACCCTGTTATCAATACTATATATCGATATATTTTTAGTTTAGAGATGTGACGTAGGAATAATCGATATATGCCTTTTCTTTTACGTTATGAACATATTTTATTTTTTTTTAAATGTTTTTTGTTGTTTGTGTTTTTATTTATTTGTTTGTAAAATGGTTTATAACTATTTTCATATTTTTTAATGTTTTTATAATGTTTAACTATTTTGATAAGAATAATCGATGATACAACCACATCTAATTTTATGTTACGCGTATTTTTGTGTTTATTTTCAGGTTTTTTATTATATTTTTGTAGTTAATGTTTTCATTTATTGTTGTATGTTTTTTAAATGTTTAATTATAATTAATAATTTAACGACGCTGCTTATCTTTTAAGTGCTCAGTTTCGTTTACGTGTCGCGTAACTAAAAATATATCGATATATAGTATGATAACAGGGTGCACCGTATACCGAAGATTTACCCAAATTAAAACAATTTATCCCAACAAAACACTGTGAAAAAATTCAGCCAAGTCTTGCGTAAAAAGTTATAATATCATAGTTTACGCCAAGTCTATTTATTCGCTGTTTTCATAAATCTTGAGAGACATAGATGTTTATTTAATATCCACAACGTATGCACACAAAAGCCTTACAAAATTTAACAATACAGAAAGGACCCCGCAAAATCCTAATGAGAAATGGCTCTCGGCCATATTCACTGAAACCTTGCATAAATACTAAATATTTAACATGCTGATCAAAAGTGTCAATGGCATAACGCTCTAATCTTCAACCCTTAGCCTTGTAAGGACCCTTAAACTCACCCCATCAGGATAATGCTTATAAAAATGGCTCTCGATCCAATTCGCTGAAACCTTGCATAAATACTAAATTTAACATGCTGATCAAAAGCGTCAATGGGCACAACGCTCTATCTTCAACCCCTAGCCTTGTAAGGACCTTTAAACTCACCCCATCAGGATAATGCTGATGAAAAAAGGCCAGAGGTTGAAAGTAGAGCGTTGTGCCCATTGCACTTTTGATCAGTATGTTAAGTACCGTATTTATGCAAAGTTTCAGCGAATTTGACCGAGAGCCAGTTTGTATATGGATATACATTGATAATGTTAATATAAGGGGCCTTACAAGGCTAAGGGATGAAGATAGAGCGTTGTGTCCATTGACACTTTTAATCAGCATGTTAAGTTTAGTATTTATGCTAAGTTTCAGCGAATTTGACCGAGAGCCAGTTTGTATATGAATATACACTGATATTGTTAATATAAGGGGCCTTACAAGGCTAAGGGATGAAGATAGAGTGTTGTGTCCATTGACACTTTTAATCAGCATGTTAAGTTTAGTATTTATGCTGTTTCAGCGAATTTGACCGAGAGCCAGTTTGTATATGGATATACACTGATATTGTTAATTAAGGGGCCTTACAAGGCTAAGGATGTGAAGATAGGAGCGTTGTGTCCATTGACACTTTTAATCAGCATGTTAAGTTTAGTATTTATGCTGTTTCAGCGAATTTGACCGAGAGCCAGTTTGTATATGGATATACACTGATATTGTTTAATATAAGGGCCTTACAGAGGCAAGGATGAAAGATAGAGCGTTGTGTCCATTGACACTTTTGATCAGTATGTTAAGTACCGTATTTATGCAAAGTTTCAGCGAATTTGACCGAGAGCCAGTTTGTATATGGATATTACATTGATAATGTTAATAAAGGGCCTTACAAGCTAAGGGATGAAGATAGAGCGTTGTGTCCATTGACACTTTTAATCAGCATGTTAAGTTAGTATTTATGCTAATTTCAGCGAATTTGACCGAGAGCCAGTTTGTATATGAAATTATACACTGATATTGTTAATATAAGGGCCTTACAAGGCTAAGGATGAAGATAGAGTGTTGTGTCCATTGACACTTTTAATCAGCATGTTAAGTTTAGTATTTATGCTGTTTCAGCGAATTTGACCGAGAGCCAGTTTGTATATGGATATACACTGATATTGTTAATATAAGGGGCCTTACAAGGCTAAGGGATGAAGATAGAGCGTTGTGTCCATTGACACTTTTAATCAGCATGTTAAGTTTAGTATATGCTAAAGTTTCAGCGAATTTGACCAGAGCCAGTTTGTATTGGATATACACTGATATTGTTAATATAAGGGGCCTTACAAGGCTAAGGGATGAAGATAGAGCGTTGTGTCCATTGACACTTTTAATCAGCATGTTAAGTTTAGTATTTATGGTAAGTTTCAGCGAATTTGACCGAGAGCCAGTTTGTATATGAATATACACTGATATTGTTAATATAAGGGGCCTTACAAGCTAAGGGATAAGATAGAGGTTGTGTGCATTGACACTTTTAATCAGCATGTTAAGTTTAGTATTTATGGTAAGTTTCAGCGATTTGACCGAGAGCCAGTTTGTATATGGATATACACTGATATGTTAATATAAGGGGCCTTACAAGGCTAAGGGATGAAGATAGCGTTGTGTCCATTGACACTTTTAATCAGCATGTTAAGTTTAGTATTTATGGTAAGTTTCAGCGAATTTGACCGAAGCCAGTTGTATATGGATTATACACTGATATTGTTATATAAGGGCCTTACAAGGCAAGGGATGAAGAAGAGCGTTGTGTCCATTGACACTTTTAATCAGCATGTTAAGTTTAGTATTTATGCTAAGTTTCAGCGAATTTGACCGAGAGCCATTTTTCATAAGGATCTTGCGGGGTCCTTTCTGACTTGGAAGAACGCAGAGGTAAAATGAATTAATCATGAATCTTTCCTTCAAGTCAGAATGTCTTTACTGTTATTTAATTTAGGCTTTTGTATGCATACGTTGCGGATATTAAATAAACATCTATTTCTCTCAAAAATTATAAAAACAGCGAATGAATAGACTTGGCAAGTCTATTCATTCAGTATATATCATTTGATACTACCGAGTTTTGCAAAACATGAATAGTTGACACAATATAATTGTGCGAGAGACACCAAGGAAATGTAACAAGCAAAATGCAATGCTACTTCTGGGAAATGTTCCACCATTCGACATTCATCATCATTGATGACTCGACACAATGTCATGTTCCACTCTGTTTCGCTACGTCTAACTCATCAGGGCGCCGACAGAGCCTGAACTCACTCTGACCTTCCGAGTGGTACCTCGGAGTGGTACTTCACCTGGTAATTAATTCCGAAGAATATAATGTGAAGTACTTACCAGAGACAAGCGGTGCTCTCTTACCGCCATCATGCATGGCAAGCAAAACATATATTATTTGATACTACCGAGTTTTGCAAAACATGAGTTGACACAATATAATCGTGTGAGAGCCACCTAGATAAAACCTTTACTTAATATAAAAAAGAACTCAGTTCGCTTGCTTAAAATATTTATTTTATAGCGAAAAAATGTTAAAACTCATTATTTTCTAATTGTGGTGGCAATTTTGAATTTTGAAAAATTGTTTAGAACATATTTTTTACTAATCAAGAGCATTTCAATGATATATTACTTGGTTTATTTATTTTAATTTTTTTCAAGTTAACCATTTTTGCCACAATTTTTTTACATTTTGACCATGTATTTTGTGTTTCTACTCTTTAAGAGCTTTCAAACGATATACAACTTTATTTTTCATCCAAAATTAATTTTTAAGTGGTTCGCCATATTGGCCGCCATTTTGAAAACCATTTTCGATTATATCAAAAAACTGTACTGCTCTGACATGTAACTCGTACTACATGCACACCAACTTTGATAAAAATCGGTCAATTTTTTTCTGCAGTTATCGCGAGACGAGCAAAGAAACAAACATATGTACTAACAAACAATCAAGTATGATGCCATTTAGCGGTGTAATAAAGAACACTCACGTTCGAACAAACGTCAGTGAGTTATTGCAGTTTATTAAACATCAATCTGCAAAGCAAGTAAGCATTGCGTTTTTAATCCAACCAGCAATTGTAAGGTGTTGTATTCTAACATCTGTTAGTCATGCTCCCACTCCCTATTCTCATCCAGTCCTCACTACCGACAGACTTCAGTCAGTGAGCACAGTCCATCGTGTTTACATCTCCAGCCGTTTGAACGAATTAATGCTCGAAAATTATTATCAAATAAAACATCGCGAATACCTTCTAATTAAATTTATCAACTGAGAATAACTATTTAAAATTTATCATCCTTATGTGATCCATTTAAAAACATTTAATAAATACCGCCAAAATGATTCTCCGATGTTATAATATGTGTTATGTAGTGTTATATTTTTTTATATTTTTATGTTCCAATGTAAATTGTTTTAATATTGATGTTCAGAATTATGTGAAACATAGAGGAAATCCTAACTCTATGTTTGGATTTAGCGTCGCTCTGCACAGGGAAAAACAGAATTCATGGTACGTTCTCATTTGACACTTTACCCAAATTTATAATTTTTATTTTTTTTATTTAATATTTTTTTTTTTTTTTTTAAACAAATTCCTTTTTTTATACAGAATTACAATATTATATTCACAAATATCTATGTTAAAGGATTGAGTGCCACACTGGAGAATTGAAAACCCTGTGCTGTGTGGCACAATTTTATACATTTCCTCATTTATACGTAGGTCTATAGGAAAAGTATTGTGTTCGCAAAAGAATCCGAAACATTTAAATACTTCAAGTATATACATAATTTTTTTTATCATTAAAGTCAAGCAGCATCGAGCGTGGTCAGTGCTTGAATGGGTGACTGCTAGGAATGAAAATGTATTTACTATCTGAGTACGAGCAAAGCGAGTCCGGAGAGGTGTTGCAGTATCAATTTAACAAATTGTATATTTTGAAAAAGAACGAAGCGAGTCCGAAGTAGAGAGGATAAGTGTAGCGAATCCGATGTGACGTGAAAATCCGATCCGATGTGAAAAGTTCCGAGTTGGAACTTGTATAAAAATTTGTTACCGTATATAAAGAATCGAGTACGGGCTATACCCGAGTTTTTACATACGCTTTTAATATTTGAGTAAGCTTTTCTTTTATTGTATTTGTTTTCATTTTGCTAATGTTTATCTAAAATTACATAACAAACCAAACTTTTCTTTTTTTTACTTTTTCTCATTTATACTTTAGGTATATAGGAAAAGTATTATTTTATTTACCTTAATATATATATATTATATATATATATATATATATATATATATAATATATATATATATATATAATATATTATATATGTATATGTATATGTATTGCAAAACCGAAATTATCCATTTCAGGTGTTCTTAAGACCTGTAATCATCGTAGCTCCCTGGCTATTTATACTACCAAGTAGAAACTTAGAACAAAAATCAATCTTCCGGTCTAGTTATGGTATCCGGAAAATAATTTTAAATTAATTAAACGCGGGAAAATGTTTTGATCGTGTTGAAATTAGCCACGCATGTAGACATAAAACTATTATTTATTTAATTAAAAAGCATAATGTTTATTTCTATTATAATTATAATAATTATGAATTGTATATTTGCTCATCATAAGCAAATAAATTATGTTACATACATTTTAGACTTGTGTATCAAAGTGACGCGTCTTCTTTAATTTGTTTTAATTGTGTATAGTATTCGTATTGGGGAAAGATGTGGTGTGAAGGGTACCTTCACAGTCCTGTTTTCGATCCAAGAGAGACGAAATTCTAGACAGGGAGTCTAGAATTTTTATTTGAGAATGAGATCCTAAAATTCTGTGTCATCCTTCGTTAAGGAGATGAGGACCTTTCAAAAAGCCTGTGCGATGTCGAATTCTTGAAAAAATGTTTTGTTCTGTTCAATTGTTTTGAATGTTGATTCTTTTGTTAAAGAAAATAATAAAGGTCTTAATTATTTATTTAAATAATACCCAACCTTACTTGATCTTTTAGGAAAAAGATCAAAAATATGTTTACTATTATAACTGGATTATGGTTTTAAGTTTGGGAAAGCTCGAATTAGACACGTGTTGTTTCCTCTAAGGCTGTGTTATTACGAAAATGTAAACATTTAAATAGAGGACCTTAGGGTTTAGTTTTGTAAGGGGCTACACTTTGATTTTGAACTATACAGAAATGACTAATTAATTTCTCAATAGTTAATTCAAAAATTACTACTAGTTAATAGTTGAAACCAATATTTTGACCCACAACACAATCTTGCATTTGGGATTGATCAATTTTATTCTTCCAAGTGGCAAAGGAACCTTTAGGATAATGTATTTTTCTTTTACACCGAAATATAGATTAGTAAAATTCTACTTATTGTCTAATCAGAGAAAACTATACACCTGTATATTAAATTTAAAGATCTTAAAATTTCTAGAACTTTAAAAAACGTAAATCTACGGGAGGCTTTAGGCCTCTTACTGCAGGTTTTAGACGCCCTAGACTGTATAGGCAATTTAACATTACTTTTAAAATTTCTTTCTGTTGAAGTCACAAGAACGGACTAATTTTTACTTTTCCTAATTTATACCGTAGGTATATAGGAAAAGTATTGTGTTTGCGAAAAATCCGAAACCGATATGAAACTGGAATTATTACTTTTAGGCGTTTATAAGGCCTCCTGAGTGGTTTTCTCAAAGTTGTCAGTCTGTATATGTGTGTGTGTGTGTCTGTTATCATTGTACCCAGTGTATTTATGCTTGAGAGTTAAAATTTTGTCCGAAAATCATTCTACCTCTGTAGTTGAGCTATTCGGAAAAGAATTGTTTAATGACGTTATTAACCCGCAATAATGACTCAGCAATAATTTCGAAAAATCATAAAACGCGGAAAAATGATGCGATTATATTGAGATTTGGCACGCATGTGCGTGCCAAAAAAAGTGCACGCATACGAGTCTTTTGTATAAGACTTACATATGTGCCAAGTTTCATCACATTATCAGCATTAGTTCAATTTTTATTGAATGACTTGTGTACGTTTTTAAAATTGGAAAATGGTCCGACTAAGTTGAAATTTGGTACAAGCGTGTACTTAATAAATAAGTACATTAAGTTTCGTTTCAATACGACAAGTATATCCATGATTTTTGTTGGATCATAAAAATTAATCAGCATTGAGCGTAGTGAGTGCTGTATGGGTGACTGCTGAGAATGATACGGATGCATTTAATATCTGTAGACGAGCGAAGCGAGTCCGAAGGCATGATGCAGTATAAATTAGGCGAACTGTTTTTCTAAGGACGAGCGATGCAAGTCCGAAGCAGGGAGGATGAGTGTAGGTAATCCGATGTAATGAGGAAAAGTTCCGAGGTACCCTGTACCCGATTTTTAATTGCCATTTTCATTCTTTATTGAATGAATAAAATAATTTTTCATTTTATTAATATAATTGCGGCATTTCTCTTTAAAAAATATTTATTAACCTTACTAGATTAAATTGTTGCACATTTTATTAAAAATTGTTACATCTCCAAAATTTTGACGCTCTATTTCGCCTTATATGTTAAACGAGACTATGACCGTTTTTATTAAAATTTTTAGAATTACAAGACTTTCCGATGCAACATATGACTCGGAAAGTTTCCTGTTTTTCTTTTTACAAAATAAAGGTGAAGAAAGGTTAGAAATATATTAATAGAAAAACTACATTTAAAACTACTCCAGCATATAAATATAAACACATTATTAAAATGTGTCTCGTGCCAAGATGCAGAGTAAGGGTTGGTGAGCTCTATGCAGTACTCGCCAGGTTGTTAAGTGTTTAGGATAGGGATAAGGTAGTGCTATCATTAGAATTCTGCCCCTATCTCTAACTGAACACCTACTTGACTCTGTCTATATTCTGGGTACTACTTATAATTTCTATAAATATAAAGTTGTAGTTCGTGATAGTAAAATAATTTTAAATAAGGCTAAATTATGTCTACTTATTTTTAGCCTTACTTAGTATTACATGTAACATTATGTTTAAAAATTTAAAATTCTTTTCTCGCCACATCAGATTATTTACGCTCATTCTCACTTCAGACTCGTTTCGCTCGTCTCTATAATATGACAAATTTATTATATTATATTTCACTTATTATATTATATTTAAAGTTCTTAAAATTTCTAGGAGAAATTTTAAGAAGTTTTTTGGAGGAGGAGGGGGGGGGGCTTTAGACCTCTTACAGCAGGCAATTTTACATTCCTTTTAAAATTTGTTTCTGTTAAAGTCACAAAATCGGATTAATTTTTAATAGTTATACTTTATTGAATGTAAATTGGATATTATATGTATTATATGTATATTAGATAAATTATATTTGTATTGCTATATAAATTATAATATCTCCATTATAATATGGAGATATTATAACTTATATAACAGTGCGTCTTAGGATTCGCTTCGCTTGTCCTCAGACTATTAAAACATCCGCTTCATTCCCAGTGGTAACCCATACAGGAACTGACCTCGCACGATGCTGCTTAACTTTTATCAGGTCAGTTCTTGGATGGATAGTGACCTCGCTGATAAAATATTTCCTTGATAGCACAATTAGACATAACAATTGATTTTTGTACAAAGTTTCAACTCTTTAGGATAAGCATACTATGATCTACGATTATAACAGTCACACTCACATACAGAAAGACAGAAAACTCCGTAAAAATACTAAGGGAGCTTAAAATCAAAAATAATCCTGGTTTTAACTTTCTTGTGCGAACACAATACTTTTCTGCATACCTACCGTATAATTGAGGAAAGTAAAAACATGTCGACGAAAAATGTTAATTTTCGTATACATTGATATTTTTCTTTTGAATTCCCCTTAGATCATCAATCTTGTTATGGTACCTTCTTACAGAATATTCATTTATTAAATTTGTGACGTCCCATTTTATAATTTCTATTAAAACACAAAAAGTAATATAATTGATGATGAGACAGTAATAAATATAATGATAATTGAAATCTTGGAAACTAATACAAATTCTAATTACACAAAAATTTAATTTTCTTATCTATGGCTGCAATTTTCATCAGAATTACACTAAATTCTTTGTGCGCATCATCCTTTGTTGAGTCGTTCTATTGAGTTAAATAGAAAGTACGTTCTTAAGCATGACGTTAAAGACGCTGTACGGCAGCAATATTTGTTGAGAACCTGTATGCAATTTAAATAAGGACGGAGCAATTTAGATTATTCAATAAAAGTATAGGCAACACTGCTTTAAGATTCTTTGATTCCAGGTGTATATCCTCGCTACTATGTAACAGCAGGAAAGATGTATCAGAGTTATAATTTTAGATTTGTTGGCCATTTTCATTTGGCTGAGACGCGTTGTAAATCTAGATGTTATATTTGGATTAGTATCAATTCTCTCTCTTTCACTCCCCCAAGCCGTAATCTTGTTAAGGAAATTAAATCGTAACGTTGGCCTTTCTGAATTTATATAAAGAATAAAGTTAATGAAATTTTGAAATAGTTTAAATGAATTATCTTATTTCAATTGGCTAATCTCCTACTTAAGATAATAGCGTATTCTTTTTGTATTTGGTTATTATTAATACGTAAAATAACCAAATACATTTGGTTATTTAACCAGAAACATTTAAACTCTATGTCATAGAGGTTGTAGTGTCCAAACAATCGGACTCAAGGGAAGCTCTTCCCCCTCCCAAATTTTATTAAATAAGTCTTTTTTTCTCTTCCAATATACAAAAATATGACTAACAGGAGGCTTAACCTCAAATTTTGTAAAATTAGCTCTTGTCAAGGTAAATTAAGTTACTACTTCTGTAATTAAGTCAGCTATTATGGCCAAAACATCATCTAATGTTATGTCATTTAAAAAATCAGCTATCTTATTTAGATTCATTATTTGTATTTTTAAGTGATTATCGTCCATAATTAACCTTGGATTGTGCCTCATAGCATTATTGCTCTGGCTGAAACAGTTCCTTCTAATAATGTTGTTGTAGAGAATTTACCATGTCAAGTAGGACTTGTCTTAGTGTACTATCTCTTCGCTATGTCAAATCTTTCGACGTAAATACAGTAAAAACGCAAAATATTCTGTCAAAATATTTGCAATGACATGTTTTTTTTATTGAAAAAATTTGGTATATGTGTAAAAAATAAAGAAGCGTGAAAGTTTCGGAAACCAGCTAAATTTCCTAAAATTCCTAAATTGTTTTATCGGCGCGTTTAGTTATTTAACGTCTTTTTAAAATTCCTATTTTCTCATCTTTTCCACTTTAGTGATTCTAAGGGCGTTATTAGTACTTTCACCTCTTCTTCTTACACAATTTTGAGCTCTTCTTCTTGTCATATTGAGAAATATTTCCAGAGAAGGCCAAAAGGAGCTTTCCTGAAAAACATTTGGCCTCTTTTTATTTAAAAGAATCCACCGAATTCGATTCACGATATGACATTTTCCCTGACTTATTTCTTCTGTCTTTTATCAGTACAATTTAGCTTTAGATTTCTAATTTTCAAAAATTCATATTCGAATATGCCATTGACATTTTTTGACTTCCACGATAATACAATATAGTCATAACCCATTTATGTATGTGTGCAAGTAAGATAATCACAGATTCTTATTTCACCTATGTACTGTGCTACGTCACAGTTTACCTTCCCACTAAATCAAACTCACCTTTACTCCAGTTTTTCCGCACTACCCCCATCTCACTCACGCAGTGTTCTGGATATATGAAAAAATCATAGCTTAGCAAAATAGAAAGATGACCCATATTTGTTTCTTTCAGAAATATTAAAACAAAATCCACCCCACTCCGTTTCTAGTCAGATCTGATCCAAAAATTGTATTTCCGTCTAACTTTATTAAATTTTCTATTCTTAGTTTTCTTTAACAACATTAATCATCGGATTTTACCAATGAATGTAATACTTGATTAACCTATTTTTAAATAAGTTCAAGTGAGCTACCGGTGGCATTTGCCACTACAATAAGCTTGACCAAGGCCCAGCATCTGGCCATTGCATATAAAAATGAAGGCATAGCAAAAGCACAAGATCTTGGTGCCTACAAGCACTTGATGCCAAAAGCTATAAGCTCGGGTCTATATTGATTTCAAACTGTTATTTAGAGCAGCAAACACCTTTCGCTTGTAACGGAGTAGGAACTGAGTTTGAACACACTAAATGTTTTTTTGATAAATCAACTAGTAGGATTTTCTAGCCAGTGGACCTTAGGTTTGCTGAAGTTGGGAAGATGATTGCCAGTAGTCCAGGCTGCTGGACTCTTTTTGTTTTATCAGTTTCTTGTAAAAGGAATTCTTCTTTTTAGAAGAATTCTTATTACTATATTTCTTTTACCTATTTCTTCTAATGTTTAGAAGAATTAATATAATGCTTGTATTAACATTGTTCAACAATTACAATTCTTGTATTAACGAATGTTCATATAAAATTACACTTATGAGGTTGTTAGGACGAACAATATCGTTATACATTTTATTTATTTGAAGGGGTTCTTTCCCAAAAAATACTGATGGGTAGGTGTCCGGCTCTACTGTCTAGACAATATCACAATATGTGCACTGGATTTTAATGACATATATTTAACTTTAAATATAATTAAATTAAAGAATTATGATAAATAACTTATGAGCCAAATATTTTTTTTTTATCACAACTACAGCAAGAGTGTTTTATTATTATTAATTATTTTATTATTAAGATACAGAATTTTAGTGTGGATAGATTGGTCGGCTGTAACATTAGAACCCTAGTATAGAGTTAGACCACCTGTAGCTTGATGACACCTTTAGTCTTGTAGTTCCTTATGGAGAGCTGAAAAGAACCTACTTTTTTGTATGGTGTAAATTTTGATAAACGTTACTTTGTACTTAGTCTGATAAAGTTTAAATTTTGCCTAAGCAGATAAAATTTACTTTTTATAATGCTAGAAAATCGCACTTCTTTTAGCTTAACCACTTTATTTCCGATCAAATTAATTATTACTTATTATTAAAAAATAATAATATTATTAGTTCTTATTTAAATAAACCAATTTGATGAGCGTTATTTCTGTTTGATAAAACCATAAAATATTTAGGAAAATATATTTTAAGTGAAAAATAAGTTTATTTTATCATATTGTTGGATTACGCCTACTGGCCTAACACTTTATTACAAGTAATAAAACCTGAATGTGCTTTTAAAAACGTTGCTCAATGAAACAGTTGACATGTTGCTATATTTGTTAAAAGAATTGTATTTAACAAATTCCATTCAAGTCTATATCGGTTGTACAAGTTGTAAGCCTTTCACACATGGCTATATTTGGCTCGCGACCTTAGCTCTGTTAAATCCCACTAGCGATGCTCGGGGTAGGGAAGGCGTGGGGGTTTCGTCCTCCGAAGATCCGGAGGCGTTGATCAAGTTGATCTCGACTACAATTATGATATTAGTTTAATAAGAAGTCTTCTTCTTGATAATTAAAGCTAATTTGGAATGAAACATATGGCTATTAATTATTTCGTTTTAGTTGATTGTGCTTTTGATTTTTTTCGTAATCCTTTTGGAATGCATAAAACAATTGAGTCAGCATTCTTAATTATAAATTACAAATGGGAGGCATTCGGTTCTTAAAAATTCAAAAATTGTGGTGACTTTATGGTTTGACGCTGATGATCTTAGAAGGCCTATTTTCCTGCTAATTTCCATGGCTATATAGAGCTATGTGTGTTGTATTGGTGATAAAATCTTTTCTGGTCATAAATAGAACCCCACGTTAATTTTTTCTGACATACCTATAGACTCTGCAAATCAAACTAATAATTTAACTCAGTGGCAAAAGTTAAAAAATATATAGGAGGGGGAATTCATATTCTCTTCAACGTCTCATAATGTAATACCTTTAAGGAACTGAGCATGATATCGAATTTTAACATTGAGCATCTAAACAAAAATTAAATTCACTTCAACAAACAGAACGGAGGGATTATGGGAATTAAATAATTGAATCTGTAATTAAGGCGATATTCATGAAGTACGTTGGAGATTGTATACCCGCTTAGTGGTGAATTAAAATTTCAGTTTATACAACTTGTGTATATTTAGGATTATTAAACACCATCAACTTCAGCAACCAATATTGTCATCCGACGATGACGATGTTGTTTGTCGTCTAACGAAGCCGAAGATCCCTTCGGCTTCTACCTAGCTGAGTGGAGCAGCAGGTTTAGAGGTATTGAGGGCCCAGATTCGACTCAGTCTTCACACCCACCAGATTCACAGCTGGTGAAGGATCTCGACCAGGGTCGGGTATCAGACCCGACCAGCGGGTCTGATCCCGCTGGTCTGTCTGTCTATATCGCTGTGTCTTCTATTTTTTTGAAATTCCAAAAAATAAAATAAAAATAGGATTTTCCAGTAAGTATAGTAAGGTAAATAGAGATAGCCTCACTCCTTGACGAAATGTTTTAAATCGTGCGGTTTACTACTCTTTTAATTGAAAATCTTATTTTAAAAGAGTTATTCTTTAAAAATCGTTATTTTCTACTCTTAATTATTTGTTTCTACAAATATAAGTTTTCATTTTGATGCTTTCACTGTGTTTTGATAACAGATATGGACTCACGAAGAGACAGGTGGATATGCGCATGTTATGCGGGTTACAGATGTTCATATATAACATAAGTTTAACATCTAGTGTTTTATTTGCTTAGTGTTACTAATTTTAATAATTAATGATTGATTTAATATAAAACATGATGTAATAAATAACTGGGAATAAATATGCCGATTGCATCTTGATCGTCATCATTATTCCTATCAGATGTTGATTAATATCCAATCGACATCTTTATTCCTATCAGATGTTGATTGCATTCCAATCGACAATATTTATTCATATCAGATGTCAATCGTACCCCAATCGACTTCTTTATTCCTATCAGATGTCAATCACACTCCAATCGACTTCTTTATTCCTATCAGTAAAACCACTCCCTCTTGATCTTTACGATATTTATCGGTAAGATTAAATATACTTGTACGTATTTCATATATTTTATAATTCCAAGTAATATACGGTCTCTCTTATAAGAATATGAATTAGCGAAATATATTTTAAACAGTATTACGATCTTTCGTGACGTTCTTTGCATGTCCTTTTGTGATTTTAATTTTAGGTCTTTGATCTTCTATTCTTTTGGGTTTGTGATCTTTTTTTTTATTTTAGGTCTCTTCTATTCTATTTCTTCTATAAACCATCTGTTTGTGGCGATGACATGAATGGTCAACTAGGTCCATATGGATCATAGATAATATCCCAGTTTAAACGTCTTAATTAAATCACTCCATAACAACTAGAGTTATATAGATAAAACAGCCAAGCACTTAGAGCGATCTGTGTTTGTTATTCTGATTATATTTATTCTTAATGATTTCTGGTTTATCTTTATTCTTGGAGAATTGTATTGATGCGGAAGAAAGCAAGCAATTAAAAGAAAATTCGTCCGACTTGCGGACCAAAACTTTTTTTAAAAGATAACGCATACAAGAAACTTTTGATGCACCCTGCATAGATATTATACTTATGAATATATTCCTAACATGCTACGCAGGATATTATTATGTTAATCATTGTTTACATTCGTGCCATATGACTCGGATATTATGTAAACAATCGCTCCAAAATTTGCATACTGGTTGATTCATTACCAATCATTATTAATAGATATTTATGTGAATTAAGCAGTTTTTTAACATCTAATTATACTTTATTTGACCTAATTTACAAACAGCCTGCCGAGTTTAGATCTAGTCAAGCTTGTTTGATTGAAATAATAAAATAAATTATCTATAAAAATTCTGGCGTAGTGGTCCGCATGTCGGGCGAATTTCCTTTGGATGCGTGTTTCCGTGCTTTTTACATTATATAAGTTTACAATTATTAAATAATTCCGGCGCGGTGGTCCGCTATCGGGCGAATTTCATTTAGAACGCGTGTTTTCGTACTAAACAACCCATTTCTTGCTTATGCAAGAGCCATGCCTATAGCGTGGTTCCGGTTCATGCTTTAGAACCTAAGCAGTTACTTAATTGTCAAGCACTGCTCGTTACTCATTTTCCAAAGGAAATGCGCATAATTATCCAGTTGGTTGTACAAAACTATGCCTCTAAAATTAGAAGTACGCACAATTATTTGCACTAGTTCAAAGATTAGTTACTTATCTTTAAGCTTAGTCAGTTATCTTTAAAGGTTTTAGCGCATTTCCTTTGGAAAATACAGACAAAATGAGTTACGAGGAGTGCTAGACAATTAAGTAACTGCTTAGGTTCTAAAGCATGAACCGAAACCACGCTATGGGCATGGTTCTTGCATAAGTAAGAAATGGGTTGTTTAGCACGGAAACACGCATTCTAAATTAAATTCGCCCGACAGCGGACCACCGCGCCGGAATTATTTATTTAGTAGTTGTAAACTTATATAATGTAAAAAGCACGGAAACAGGCATCCAAAGGAAATTCGCCCGACATGCGGAACACCGCGCCAGAATTATTTTTTAGTTGTAAAACTTATATTAGGTAAAAAAACGACAAAAATGATTGTCCCTACTAGGTTTTGAACCCAGGTACTCTGGGTTTGAGTGCTCGCATCCAAAGGAAATTCGCCCGACATGCGAACCACCGCGCCAGAATTATTTTCTAGTTGTTAACTTATATTAAGTAAAAAAAAAAGGATAAAAAATTATCGACCCTTCCAGGATGTGAACCCAGGTACTCTGAGTTTGAGTGGTCGTATTGACTCCGGACCACTGGCATTCAACTCAGAGGCCCAAAAAACATTGAAAACGACACCCTACTCGAAATTTAATTTTCATGACGGTAATTTTGGTTTTTTTATAATTTTTATGGTTTTTCGACTTTTGGGTAACCTAAAGTGGTCGTATCGACTTCGGACTGGTTTCATTCGATTCAGCGCCCAAAATTACATAGAAAACGACACCCTACTCGAAATTTATTTTTTATCGATCTAAATTTTGGTTTTCGATAATTTACAATGGTTTTTTCGATTTTTAGGTCATTTAGAGTGGTCGTATCGACTTCGGCCGGTTTCATTCGATTTAACGTCTCAAAAAACATAAATATTGACCTTTTTCGAGGCAAAAAATATTAACCCTGATTTTTGCTGATTTTTTGAAAATTTTTTGACTCAGCAAACCGGGTTAATGACGTGTCAAAAACCTGGTTTTCAATAGGGTTCGTATCCTCCCGAAGGTTGATTTTTGTACCGAGTTTGGTTAAAAAATATTAATCCGTTCGAAAGATAGAGTGTTTACAAGAAAGTGTCTAGAAATACATATACACACACACACCACACACACACACACACACACACACACACACATATATAATATATATTATATATATAATATATATATATATATATATATATTATATATATTATTATATATATAATATATATATTATATATAAAGTCTCGCGAAACCTATTTTTTCGTCATAAGGGACCTCTGAAACGGTTTTGTGTCGTGGTCCGAGGTTCGAATTCCGCCATGACGCCTATCTCATTAGCCGAATTTCCAAAGGAAATTCGCTAAAAGTGGTATAATTACGTAAAATATATACTTATTTAAGTACAATAGGGGGGTTAGAGTACTAAAATAGTGTTCGTTTAGACCCTTACGACTCATCAGAGATAAGCGCTGCGGGAACAACTTTAGGTGGTTACTATGTGTAATTTAAAATTTGCGATAATTTATATTGTCAAACTCATACGTAAAGAGGAAATACATCGAAAAAACAATTTCTCCGGAACCTAGATTTAAACCCAAACCTCTGGGTTTGAGTACTTGGATCGATTACTCAAAAAAATTGTAAAATTTCCATCTTAGCCATACTTAAAGAAATAATTATATATTTTCGAAATTTTATACATTTTTGAATTGCGATAACAACATGAGAGCTTTTTGACTAATTAATGACTAATTTACTGATACCGAGTAAACTGAAGTCAACTATTTTCTTGATAATGTCATTTTAACACGAATTCGAAGATAAAGTTTTTAAGTTGGAGAGTTTCTAAGAGCCGTACTAATAAAGTTTGTTTGCTCTTAAGCAGTCATCTCTATTAGCTCTTATATTTAAATATTTACATTTCAAGTTAATGTACATTTCAAGTGTACATAATGTACACTTTCAAGCGTAATACTAATTTGTTACGTATATTTAAAGTGTTTCTACCGGTTTATTTATAATTCTTTGTCTGCCTCCTTTCGATACTGGGAAAATCCCTTCTGTACAAATCACTACTTATAAGTAATCTAGAGTATAATAAATACTATAATCTCATACTATAGTATAATAAATACTATAATCCCATATTATAGTAGATTATATAGGCTGTAAAATGAGATTTTGTTGTTTCGGAATTTTATTTTATGAGTGAAGCGTTTCAAATTTTTCCAAAGCAATAAAATAGATTTACAGCTTGCATACAATATTTTTTGGGGCGCAGTCAATAAATTAAAATCAATGTTTTACTTTATTCACTTCACTTACCAATTTGCGTAAAGTGCAAATTTATTTTACAGCAGGCGGACGAAAAGTAAATGTACTATCGCCTTAGCAATAAATTCGTTCTATGAGACTGTAAAGTGGACACTAATAAGAAGTGTTTTAATATCCCGCTTTTTTTTTAATTTTTAACCGGGAGTTTTATTAACATTTTATTATTTAATGGCAATATTCAGAAAATAACGAAATTCAGAACGAGCAAACTTTACATTGTCAAATTTGTAGTTACTACAATCTCGGTTGGGATAACTTTTATCAGTTGTAACTTGATACAGCATTTTCCCCTTGACATTTGATAAGGAAATCTAGTTTTATTTACATGGTTCCTGTTTTATCGATATGGCACAGTTCGTAACATTTTATACACAGTTAGTTTTTGCAAAATATATTTATAACTACATCATACCTTATCTTTTATAACTAGGCGCTTGATAATATATATATATATATATAATATATATATATATATATATATATATATATATATATATTTATATATATATATATATATATATATATATACATATATATATATATATATATATATATATATATATATATATATATTGCGCATCAGAATGTAATTTATTGACTCACCTTGACTTCTGTTATCTGAGGAACTTTACCAATTTCTGATCAAATTTGTTGATAAATAGAATTTTCTATCCTTCTATCAACTTTTAAATTGAGACTACATCCTATATAAGTTTTAAATCTCTGTTAGTTTACAGACTGGCGAAGATAAAGATAAAACGACCTATTTTTTTAACAAATCAAACAAAATATAACATTTAAACAAATTATATTTATTATAGAAACCTAGTTGAGTGTAGGAGTCGAAATCTGAGGTTGGCATCCCTTCTTTTTAATATAAACCCATAAACCTCTGACAATATTTTAACTAGTTTTTTTTTTAAAAAAAAAACCTATGTTGGTCCCCCTGGTGTCAGGGGTGCCAAGTTTATATTTCCCTATATCTTGACGTCTCCTAAACCACGTCTTGTTTCAGTCTCTGACTCACTCGGATCTTATTTTTAAATATTATTTATATTTTTATTTTATTTTGTGTTTTGGTTTCTTTTAATGTTTTAAAGGGTGTGCTCAAACTTGGAGAGAACACCTTTAGCTCGAACTATAATAATTAAAATAAAATGTTAATATTTGAATCATTTGTTTTTCGAATTGATTCTCTCTAATTGTTCTAACGATTTAGTATAAACTCAAATTTAGAAAGGACATTTCGATACCCAATGTAAAAGTACCAAGAAGTAAAATAGTGTGAAGATAACCAATTTATATAAAATAATCCAATGTATTTGCTCTAATATAAAAATAAGGCAAAGCTATAGTAGACCTATAGGTGTCCTTGTGAAGCCCAAGCCGAACAGGATATCAGACGGCTCTGAGAGCCGAGATATCCCTAAGTATTATATTATACTTTGTTTAACCAAAGATATTACACATTTTACTGTATAATTTACTAAGTTTTACGTAAAATCTTAGAACTGATTATATTTGTTTTGGTTTGATCCAAGACCCTACTTAGTCGAAAGAAACATATTTTGACATGATACTTTAAATTTTGCATTATACTTGTTTCTACATAAGATTTCCTCTACTAACCTTTTTTGCTTGACTTAGCTCAATTGTTTATTTACAGACTTGTAAATTAACAACCGTTGTAATAATAAACCTTTGCACTAGTAAATTAACCAGTTTTAGTAAATTTTCAAAGAAGATGAGCTTATGACATTGGGGGCATGGAGGGGGGAGTAATGGGATGTTGATTCTTTAAAAAGGATGGGGTCTCCTTGATCAAGAATATATATATAATATATATATATATATATATATATATATATATATAATATATATACTATATATAATATATATATATATATATATACATATATATATATATATATATATATTATATATATATATATATATTATATATAATATATATGTGTTTATGTATGTATGTACGAGATTTTTGTGCCCTAGACGTTTCTATAGGAAGTCAAACAAGAGGCCTTCGGCCACTTGTTTTCTTATTGAGATGGAAAAAACAAAATATTTATAAAAAAAATTATAATAATAATTTTGATGTCTTATCTAAAAATACTCTGTAAACCAAGAATATTAATGACTAAGTCATCTGTGAAATGATTGTATCCCGCATCTTTTGCGGTAAACCTAGAAAATAACTGACTGACAAGATATATCTGTGGTTTTCTTGTTTTCATTTGGCTGCCGCTACAAAAATTAGTACATATTTTAATTTTTCTTTCCTGTGTCCAATAAAGAAGGATTTTTTAAAATTAATTGAGTGTATTAATATTATTTGTTGTTTTTTAGGTAAGTCTACTCCTAGCCTCTGGACTTCGTAAGTTCAAAACTGCTTTTTAACTTTAAAAAATCAATCAAAAAGAAAATTAATCCTGAGATTTATATGCTTAGATTAATTTTGTTTTCCATAGTTCCAAATAGTTTTCCATGCTTCCAAATAGTTTTTCATTATTCCAAATAGTTTTTCGTAGTTCCAAATATTTTCCATAGTTCCAAATAGTTTTCCATTGTTCCAAATAGTTTTCCATAGTTCCAAATAGTTTTCCATAGTTCCAAATAGTTTTCTATAGTTCCAAATAGTTCTCCATAGTTCCAAATAGTTCTCCAAATAGTTTCCAATTTTACAAGTGACTAAATTGAGGAAATTGCTGAAACTCTTAAACAAAATAACATCAAATTTGTCTAGCTTTATCACTAAAATTGCTGCCAAATTTTCTTCATTAGTTTCAGATCTAAATATAGAACCTTGTAGACTCTAATTTATCTTAATTCTTAGTTCCTCAGCCAAAATAAATAAAGCGGAACTAAAGATGATATTATTTAAGTAGTAGTTCCAATTTTCATTTATTTCTGTGCGTATGTATTCGCTTATCAAGGTTGGATTTTAATTTCATATCTCATTTAAGCGCCACGCCTACACATTCGCTAGAAATCTGTTGTTGGTTTTCACCTTCCACTTATAAACTGGATTTAAAATTAATTGTGCTGTCAAATGACGGTGAAGCAAGTATGGCTGATATTCCGACCACTACGACCAAAATTTAAACCAGACTCGTAGCGGTATTATTAGTTCTACGAGTACCAGTAAAAAAAATTTCTAGTACTAATAGTTGTAATACCTAATAGGTAATAGGTACCTATTTTTTTTTTGTATGACCATTGTGCAATTCGTGACCATGGTCGCTCGGCGACACATATAGTATATCTAAAACCCATAAAATGTTGCCTTAGATATTTAACAAATTTAAATGAATAAACGTTTGTTAAATCCCTCATTCTTGTTTGGAAAATGAAGACCTTATCATAATCCTTATTACTAGTCAGTACTGCCAACATCAAGAATTTATTACAACTGTCTATTATACGCATAGAGATATTATAACTAGAGGGGCTCTATTGGTTAAATGAGACATCGAAAAAGTAACCTGACATCCTTCGCTAAAAATTTAATCAAATAATCAGTTACAAATTACAGTAACATATATAGAAGAACGTTAAAAATACAAATCAAAGCACAAAAAATGTGCGGAAAGCCGAAAACTATTGATTTATAATAACCTTAACTTACTCTTGAAGGAGGGTTTAATGAGGTTACGCAGAGCCCTTGAGAGCCCAAAAACGATGTTTCAGGTTTTTCAATGAATTGAGATAGGCTATGCTCCTTCTAGTATATATCTCTATGATTATGCGTAATTTGCATTGATAAATAAAAACATAGGATCTTTTAATACGAAGAAGTATAGTTTGAAGAAATCATTAACTTGCCTTCAAAAAATTTTCTATATTTGACAAAACATTTTCCTATAGCCTCTTTATCAACCCCCTAAAACCCTCAGGTTCATTGTTTCTATTGTTTGACGTCATGTTGTTCTATTTCCAGTTGTTCTGGAATTAGATTTAGAAGTTATACTCCAACTAGAGAGAGACCTAGTAGAGGCAGTCCCCTCTTAAAAACATCAGATGCCAATTTCGGACATGGCCTCTTATGTACGCTTGACTCACATTTTTATACCTAGAGTCTTGTGCATTTTAAACATCTATCAATATATTGGAAATAAAACTAGTCACACGTTAGGTTGAAACTTTTATTGAACTTTGATTTTTTTCTTTCATCATATCATGCAAAAATCAATAAGATTGATTTTGCTTGAGCATTTCACTTAATTTCAATTAAAAACGATATTATCTGATATTACTCTTTCATATAAAATGAAAACAAGTGTTGTAACTATAGAGTATATTTCACATTTTACAAATGATTCTAAAATTAAGTTTTATCTATTTGTCAGTCATTTCATTTCCAACAAAATTTCAGTTGATGTTACGGTTATACAATACAGAATACGATTTGAAGACCATCCGACTTTGGCAAGCGCATGCCGTGCCATAAGTCATATGAAGATGAATAATCAAATAAAACGATAACTGCCCAAAATTATAAGTAAAAATTCCCTTTAATAGTTAGGAAAATCGACCGCAGGCGTGGCACAAAGCATAACATGAAATCTCATTTTTCTCTACTTCAATAACGCCAGACAACGCCTTCGCCTAGAGTGATAGAGCTGAGCTTTACTAGGTCATAAAACCCTTTAGCGGCTGTTAAAGGGCAAGAGTTTAATGGTAGGACAACAAACCCAACCCTTTTCTTATCACTGTGATAACTTATCGGGTCAAGGTCACGTTTGGTTTTTAAATCGAGCGTAAACAAAACTCAAAACAAGAATTTGAGTTATTCAAAATTACAGTTAGTAGGACAATAACAGCAGAAGGGTCTGTTGTTAGAAGCTTCATAGCATCTTACTTAGCGAGTTAACAAAAGAAAAATAAGCTTAACGAGTTTAAACGTCATTAACCTACATTAATGACTCAGAAAAAATTTAAAAAAATCAATAACTTATTGGATGGTGCTAAAAAATAACATGCTTATACTATATAATACAAGCCAAATGGCTAAGTAAGAAGGGCATATCAAAACGTATATATATATATATATATATATATATATATATATATATATATATATATATATATATATATATATATTATACGTTTTGATATTCCCTTCTATAGCTCTGTTTTTTACATTTATAAAAACATTATTGATATTACAATAAAATATATTATAGATAATAATAATTATAAGAGATGAAAAGTTATGATTTTGTGAAAGATCTAAGGTCACCCGCCACATCAAGTAATCTAAGTTTTATCATTTGATTTATCCTGAGTTATAAAAAGGACTCTTTAGTGCTTTGTGTTTTACGACTTGATTGATAAACTCTACGTGACCTGCTTAGATAATATTTTATTTGAAGCCTAAAACATTATGTGAGGTTGTAGCTTTCATCGACCGATCTTTGTTTTTGATTTCTAGATTTTTACTAGTCCAAAACTCAATTATATACAATTTTATTATAATTTGTTTGTTTTATCTTAATATTTTTGTTTTATGACCCTTATAGTTTTCTATTTAAATTTTAAAACATTTAATAAATTCTTCTCCTAATTTATGTGTTGTGTTTAATTTTTCTTTATTTATATCCAGTAATAAAATGTTTTAAAAGTAGTTTCACTTTTTATCTCGAATTTTAAATTATTTGAAAAACTCTTGGTTGTATATTACAATAAATATAGTATTTTGTTCGTTAAAAAACTTGTTAAAAGGCTTAATGTTTATCTATCAAATTTTCTTAGAGCTAGTGTGTATCGAAATAAACCGACCCTTTCCTACTTCAAATCTCCTGTTAAAATTTGTTAACATAATGTGCTATCTAAGGTTAATGGTAGTATGTACACTTCCATTGTAAGTATAACTTTAGTAAGGTAATAAATTACCTAATAAATAGGTTACAAACAATAATAAGGTATTGATTATCACCGTTAGATAATAAGGTATTATTAATTATTACCGTTAGATAATAAGGTATTGATTATTTCCTTAGATAATAAGGTATGATTATCACCGTTAGATAATAAGGTATTGATTATTACCTTAGGTAACTAGGTATTGATTATTACCATTAGATAATAAGGTATTGATTATCACCGTTAGCTAATAAGGTATTGATTATTACCTAGATAAAAGGTATTGATTATTACCTTATAATGAGGTATTGTTATCACCGTTAGATAATAGGTATTGATTATTAACTTAGATAATAAGTTATTGATTATCACCGTTAGATAATAAGGTATTGATTATTACCTTAGATAATAAGTTATTGATTATTACCTTAAATAATAAGGTATTGATTATCACCGTTAGATAATAAGGTATTGATTATTACCTTAGGTAACTAGGTATTGATTATTACCATTAGATAATAAGATATTGATTATCACCGTGAGCTAAAAGGTATTGATTATTACCTTAGATAATAAATTGATTATTACCTTAGATAAAGGTATTGATTATTACCTTAAATAATAAGTATTGATTATACCTTAGATAATAAGTTATTGATTATCACCGTTAGATAATATGGTATTGATTATTACCTTAGATAATAAGGTATTGATTATTTCCTTAGATATTAAGGTATTGATTATCACCGTTAGATAATAAAGGTATTGATTATTACCTTAGGTAACTAGTATTGATTATTACCATTAGATAATAAGATATTGATTATCACCGTGAGCTAATAAGGTATGATTATTACCTTAGATAATAGGTATTGATTATTACCTTAGAAGGAAGGTTATTGATTATCACCGTTAGATAATAAGTTATTGATTATTTATAGATAATAAGGTATTATTTCCTTAGATATTGTATTGATTATCACCGTTAATAATTATTGATTATTACCTTAGGTAACTAGGTATTGATTATCACCATTGATTTATCCCCTAATAAGGTATTGATTATTACCTTAGATAATTAAATTATTACTTAGATAATTGATTGATTATTACCTTAATAATAAGGTATTTGATTATTCACCTTAGATTAATAAGTATTGATTATTACCTTAGGTAACTAGGTATTGATTATTACCATTAGATAATAAGGTATTGATTATCACCGTTAGCTAATAAGGTATTGATTATTACCTTAGATAAAAAGGTATTGATTATTACCTTTGTATTGATTATCACCGTTAGATATAAGGTATTGATTATTAACTTAGATAATAAGTTATTGATTATCACCGTAATAAGGTATGATTATTACCTTAGATAATAAGTATTGATTATTACCTTTAGATAATAAGGTATTGATTATCACCGTTAGATAATAAGTATTGATTATTACCTTAGGTAACTAGGTATTGATTATTACCATTAGATAATAAGATATTGATTATCACCGTGAGCTAATAAGGTATTGATTATTACCTTAGATAATAAGGTATTGATTATTACCTTAAGATATTGATTATCACGTTAGATAATAAGTATTGATTATTACCTTAGATAATAAGGTATTGATTATTTCCTTAGATATTAAGGTATTGATTATCACCGTTAGATAATAAAGTATTGATTATTACCTTAGGTAACTAGGTATTGATTATTACCATTAGATAATAAGGTATTGATTATCACCGTGAGTAATAAGGTATTGATTATTACCTTATTGTATTATTACCTTAGATAATAAGGTATTGATTATTACCTTAGATAATAAGTTATTGATTATCACCGTTAGATAATAAGGTATTGATTATTACCTTAGATAATAAGGTATTGATTATTTCCTTAGATATTAAGGTATTGATTATCACCGTTAGATAATAAAGTATTGATTATTACCTTAGGTAACTAGGTATTGATTATTACCATTAGATAATAAGGTATTGATTATCACCGTACCATTAAGGTATTGTACCTATTGAGGTATTATTACCATTAGATAATAAGGTATTGATTATAGATAATAAGGTATTGATTATTACCATAAGGTATTGTTATTACCTTAGATAATAAGGTATTGATTATTACCTTAGATAATAAGGTATTGATTATTACCTTAGATAATAAGGTATTGATTATTATTAGATAATAAGGTATTGATTATTACCTTTGATAGTAAGGTATTGCGTCTCCATTGAGAACATTGTGTTATTATTATTAAAATTAAAAAGGTTGTATTTACCGCGAGTTGAAGAAGCAATAAAAGAATCAGCTACCGTCGATACTTGCTGTTAGATATGAATACCCCAGGGATATTTATATCTAACAGCAAGTATCGACGGTAGCTGATTCTTCGATTTATTATTATTATTTGATTGTGTGGATAGGTATAAAATCCATACTCTGCGACTCACTGTCTTTTGCACAAAGAACCCTCGTGTTAACTGATTACTTCTCTAGGATTTTTATTACGAAGGAAGCCCTCACAAGGCGCTTAAACTATGATTAAGTTAATTTTTCCAAACAAAAATAATTTTCTTGAAGGCAGAGGCTTCACATTTAAACATGATGTATGCTGCTAATTTAGAGTACAGCCGACAAAGATCGCAGACCGTCTCTTCTAGCATTTGCCTTTGGTGTGATTTGACATTTTAATATGCCGATTAATTTACTTTATATTTAAACACAAAGTTTATAGCTTTTTTTCCATAACCTATACTTCGAACTTTTATCTTACTACATTCTTATTTTTTATAAGATAATATATAACATAAGTTATATATAACATAATATAACTTTCTTAGTATTATGAACTATTTATATTTTATTTATCCTTATCTTATCATTATGACCTTAACCTTGTTCTACACATCCTTTATATTTGATCTGTTAATATTCTTTTTGTTCGATTTTTATCATCTTATCTAAGTTTTTACGATCCCTTTCACTGCTTGTGATAACTAGTAGTTCATAAACCCTATCCTCTTTCTTTTCTTCCCCTTCATGTTATGCATACAAGAGGGACCATCTTTATCTAAAGAAAGAAAAAAGCATTTTTCCACAAATAAAACTCAGAATGCGTTCCTAAATTTAGACTAGTGTAGTTATTTTCAAGTGAAAATGTATACCAGTGAAGGATGGTACGGCAGTGGCCGCTAGACTTGGCATGGGCACTACCGTGCCCCCAGATCAAATGACATTTAATGTAAACAAAGCACAAATTTAGTACTTTTACGAGCATCAGATGGTTATTTCTGTAAAATCTTTACAGTATTAAAATGCAGTCCCCAATTGGTATTTTAAAGGTCCCGAATAATCACCGCAGCCTCTAATTGTTTTCTAATGCCCCAATTATTCTGATTAAATTGCTAAGAGTTATATAAGGCCTTCAATAATCTTCCATTATCGCTGTATGTTATTGTAAATCCCCAAATAATTTTTCGCGACAGTAATTGCTTATTGATAACAATTGCTTTTTTCGAATAACAACTGCTTATTGTTATTTAAGGCCCCGAATAATCTTACGGGATTTCAAATAATTTTCCACTCTATATGGTCCTATATTATAATCTTTTTTAAAATGCTAACAGTTATGTGCGGCCCGAATATTCTCTCTGGATTGCTAATTGTTATGTAGGGTACCAAATAATCATATTAAATGCTAATAGTTAAGAATGGCCCTGAATAATCGTAGTAGCTAATTGTTCTCAAAGTTTTCAAATAATCACAATAAATGCTGATAGCAATGGTCTTAAACAACTTGATTAAAGTGCTAACAGTTATGTAAGGCCATGAATGATCTTATACAATATCTAATTGTTCTCTAAGTTTTCAAATAATCAAAGTAATCATATTGAAATGCTAATTTCTGTTTAAGGCCCCGAATAATCTTCCGCAATGGTTAGTAAACTATTAACCGACAAATAATTTGCAATGCGCAATGATATACCTAGTTATGTGAAGTTCTGAATTTAAAATAAGAATTTAAAAGCAATTTTTAAATTATTTGGATATCAAAAGATTTTAGAGAAATAGTTATCTGAACTTTTTCTTCTCCCGATTAAGCCTTCTTGTCACGAGTACAGCGATGACTAAATGTCTTAATATAAATAGTGAATGCAAATACAGTCGCACGCCGAACTCACGTCAGCCCTCCTAGTCATTCAACCGTCAATTTATTTCAAGGCGCGGATGTGTCGTATAAAATTATACGCTGACGTTTGATTGTTCGTAATTTAATCAATGTATTAAATTACTATACTTCAACCTATGACAGAAATTAATATGAAAATTAGATTTGAGAATTGTTGTATTTTCATATAAATATTTGTGTTAACGTCCTAGTCTTCAAAAACTACACGTACGGTGTTTTAACGACACGCCTAAGTTCCTCTTGTCTTCTGAAATCTTCATGAGTTTAACACTACAGATGTTCAATCATGGGAGCTGTAGGAAGGCCACTCAACAACAAGGATAATACACCATATTGGTGGAAAGGGTCCTTCCAAAAACATCAACAAACAACAGGTCACAAACATCAGAGCTCAGCTCTTTTTCTTCGCATTCATTTTCCGACTTTAATTTTTACAGCCGTTTCCATTCTCCGTTTTTAAGTAGCTACTTAATTATTATTATTAGTAGCGGATTATCGTCAACCGTCCAGTTATTCTGTTATCTTTTACCAAGTATACATTTGATCAAATATACACTTAAAGTAAACAAAGCTCAAATTTAGTACTTTTACGAGTATCAGATGGTCATTCCTGTAAAATCTTTATAGTCAAAATGTAGTTTGCAGATGATATTTTTAAAGGTCCCGAATAATTTTCCGCAGGGTCCTTTCACAAACATCAAAAGGCAACAGGTCACAAACATCAGAGCCCAGCTCTTGTTACCGTCTGCATCTTCCCATTCATTTTCCGACTTTAATTTTTATAGCCGTTTCCCTTCTCCGTTTTCAAGTAGCTACTTGTAAACACTACTTGTACTTATTAGCAGCGGATTATCGTCTACCGTCCAGTTCTTCTTTTATCTGTGTTTAAGTATATATTGGTATCCTAATATAAAGCGGAAAATATGGGAAACTTATAGACACGTTCATTTAAAGTTAATAAACGATGAGGCCCCAAGGTATTATGTTTCAAGGTTTGCCTCTTGATGTCACAAAGGAAGTAGCTTGATTTTAAAAAGCGTTGAAAAGTATAATTTCCATTGAACTTAACCTACGATTTGTAATTAAATGTTTCTTTCTTTTATTTCTCATCTATCTAGGTATAGAGTTATTAGGTTGCTTCCTTGCATGTTACATATTACTCTAGGGATGAAAGAACTCATTTCCTGCCTCTCCCATCTGCATTCAAGTCTCAATAGACTCAAGATCTGACAGAATAAAGAACCTACTGTTTTCTCAGTCTTTATTTCAACTCGTAAAACTGTTCTTGTACTACATATAACTTGTACTAATTCAATTTTTAGTGTTAATTTATTACATCTCTCTGGTTTTTATTATTGTAATAAATCTCCTTATATTAATTATAGGTTAAGTGTCGTTTAAAAATTATTATTTTTTATCTAAAAAGATCTTGCATCATTTATCTCACTATCTCGTCTTGTTTTTATTTTATTAGTTCACGCTGTTAATTTGTAGATGTACCGAGTTTTATACATACAAAACGCTATTTTATTATTTCTCATAACAGCTTCAATTCAATGTGATTTACAGATTTTTCTTTTAGATAATTTCAGGATTGTCAAATTACAGCCCTGTGAAACAAATTGCTAAAGGAGAGGGCAACCTCTCTCTTCAATTCTAATAGTTAGCCACTTTTTTGGGCATGATGACTTTATGTCCTGACGGTAAGGAAGGTACTGTGGAGTTACGGAGTATCCGAGTAGATAGAGAAGGAAACAGTAACAGGTTTTCCCATAGCTAGTGTAGTATAGGCTCCATCCATGTTATAGAAGATCCTTACTATCGACCAGCCTATAAAACATTTAAGATACAGCATAAGTTTACTAAGATAGATAATGATATATTATGCTACTGGGCATAATATATCATAGGTTTAAAATAGGGTTTTATACGTTAAATAAAAATATAATATACGGTTTTAATTATACATTTATAATATTATAATGCATGGTTTTTTAACCGAGGCAATTATATTTGATGTCGAGCGAACCGGGACAGTAAATATTACCTAAGTTAATATTTACAAGTTTAATATTACTAAGTTAAGTTTAGAAACAACTGTTCACAGTCAAGTAGCATTATGCTATTTTTTCAAAGGTATGCGACAATAAAAAAAAAGCAAATAAATAAAAACCGACTTTAAAAAAAATTGAAAAAAATAAAAAATAATCCTCTTTAGTGAAATTAAGATGGAATCTTTATATTCTTTTTCCTTGGGGAAGGTAAAACAAGGTGATCTATATATATATAATATATATAATATATATATATATATATATATATATATATATATATATATATATATATATTATATTATATATATATATATATAATTTTGCGAGCGCTCGCGCAGCATTTCAGATTTTTTAAGGCTTATAATGCTTTTTTAACTCCTGATTAAGAAAAAATGGTGTTTAGCTATGTTTTTAAAGCTTTAAGGATACTATTTCCAGCTATAGCTGCCTCTGAAAAAATAGCTCTTTAAAATAACATCATCAAATTCAAGAGGTAAAAAATAACATCCTCTTTGTTCAAGAGGTAAACGAACATTATTTCATATATTGACAGTTGACAGTCCTTATAGATTGTTTTGTTTAATGACCTAGAGAAATGCATACAATCCTAAATTCCATATTAATATAAACTAAACTTTATTTATCATAAAATCTAAAGTGAACATTCGCAGATGATATCAAAATTTTAAGTATCTTCTTTGGTTGGAGAATAAAACCTTTATAAAATTTATAGTAGTTTTCTATAGTTATAAAGTTTAATTGTAGTCTAATAAAATTTACCTATAAAGATCAGATATAAGAATTTATATTTATATAAAGATAGTATTGCTGTGAAGTAGATACAGATATGTTTTTATAGCGAAAGATTTTATAGTATTCAAATACTGATGAAAAGAAAAACTTGAAGAGATTAGTGCTTTTGATAAAATATCAAATTTCTTGATAAAATGTTCAAGTTTAATAAACTTTTTAAGCTTAATAAAAAGCTCATATGGCTCTAATGAGGGTTTGGAATGGCCGAAGTCCTGTCTCGGAGCTACGATTTATATCCTTAGAGCTTTATAGGAATGATTGTCCGGGCAGGTTCCTAATCCCGGTTTGGATGGGTATCTTTTTCACTAGATACGATGGCATAATAGTGCTAATAGTGGTTTAAAACTATTAAGGGAGCTAGTAAAGGCAGATAGCGAAACTGCCTCTCACATACTTCCGAGATGTGAGGCTCTAGCCAAACTTTTAAACTTTGTGATTGGTTCTCCCTCCCACAAAGTTTGGCTCTTCCTACCCATGTATCATTGCTTAAGACGATGGCCTTGTTCGAGGAAACCTGGACCTTGTTCGAGGAAAAGGATTATTCTGACCAGGATAAATTGAGGGACTACAATAGACCTCTGGTCGCAGTTCATATCTGGTCTCTCTCTCTCTCTCTCTGCAATATAAGAAATGCAAGCTTTTAAAAACTCTATTTATGCATACCTAAGAAACTGAGTTGTGGAGTTAATTTATAAGGCCAAACAAAACATCATGATCTCTCCATAAAACGTTTATTTTTTTTTATAAACAGAGGCGGCTTTCGATCGCTTGATCATCATTAGTACCAGTGAGATGCTATGAAGACCCCTTATCAGATCCTCTAGGCTCTAGACAGTGTCCAGGGGTATGCAATATCTTGTTTCCAGACCTTTGGGGTTCTTGGGAAAGGTTTTAGGTGGTCTGGGAGCTAATTAAACTATTAAAGCAAAATCTGTGAGATGTGAGAACTGAATGTTTTAAATTAACCCGTAAATCAGTAAATTACTTATAATGTTTTTATTGGTAAACGTAAATATTAATCATCCAATTTTTCTGTAAAAACCGGAAAAAGTGAGGGTTTTTATTAAATTTCTGAGATTCTGTTTGTTGTATTTGCAAACATAAAGCGTTCTTGGTCATGATATCGAAAGTTACAAATAAAAATTGTTTTTGGACAATCTATCGCGATTTTCTTTTGAAAAATTTATATTAATTATGACTGCTTATTTTGGTTAATAATAATCTTATTTATTAAATCTGTTTGCTCTCTTTCATCATAAAGCGATTTCTTTATATGAAAATAAACGTCGATGGTGCTTACAAGGGATCATCCTTTTAATTTTAAAGCCTTTCACTCGTGTCGAAAACACAAGCACATGTCTCTTTCAAACTCTAACGAATTATTTTAAATTAAAATTTCAAATAATTTTATTTGAATTCATTTTTTAAAAAAATTAATTATAAAAAGAGTTAAAAAAATTACCAAGGTAATAAACGATGCAAGATAAGTAAATGATACTAAAAATTAATAAGAGTGGGCAGAACAAGTCTGAATATAAATAATAATTATCCTTATAAACTTCTTTTATTCATGAAGTGTGTTATTAAATTCTTTATTATATCTTGTATCGTATTTCTATCTAATATACATCTTAATAAGTTTATCGATTAAATGCGTCTAGGAGCTTTAGATTTATTCTGAGCTTTAGATTAAGATAAGTCCATATTAAGTAGTATAGTAGTTTTAGTAATAAATAGTAATTCCTTGTTATGTTAATGTTGTAACGATGCTTAATAAATTTATTTAACGATTTGCTTTTAAAGAATTGAATGGTCTAGTTTACCTCAAGGCTTAGGCTTGGGTCGTAAAGGGTTTGCTGTCTGATTTACCTCAAGGCTTAGGCTTGGGTCGTAAAGGGTTTGCTGTCTGATTTACCTCAAGGCTTAGGCTTGGGTCGTAAGGGTTTGCTGTCTGATTTACCTCAAGGCTTAGGCTTGGTCGTAAAGGGTTTGCTGTCTGATTTACCTCAAGGCTTAGGCTTGGGTTGTAAAGGGTTTGCTGTTCTGATTTACCTCAAGGCTTAGGCTTGGGTCGTAAAGGGTTTGCTGTCTGATTTACCTCAAGGCTTAGGTCGTAAAGGGTTTGCTATTCTGATTTACCTCAAGGCTTAGGCTTGGGAAGTGAAGGGTTTGCTATTCTGATTTACCTCAAGCCTTAGGCTTGGGTCGTAAAGGGTTTGCTATTCTTTAGGCCGTGAAGGATTTGATATTACGGTTTACCCCAGGGCCTCGTCTAGGGTCCTGAACGAGTTGATATTCTGCTTTTACCACAAGGTTTTGGCTTCGACTTAGCCCGACAGGCCCCTAATGTATTTTAACTACATCTCGGACCCTCTCCCTCACATACATATGGCATGTTTAATTCGAAACTTGGTACATAAATCATAGAGGTTACGAGTTCTATTAAATATAGTGCACAGATCATTAACTAATAGAACCAACCTAAGTGGCTCAAAAACTTAAATAATAGGAAAATTAATTTCATAAAATTTCTGGCTAGTTCGAAAGAAGTGCTGTTCTTTTTTTACTCTTTAGCCAAATCAAATGGGTTCTAATCTGACGCGACGAACCTGCGGACATCAGGTATAGGGTTCCTCAGTACTTTTCCTTTGCTCGTCGTCCTCAGATTGTCATGATATCCACAGCCTAAGGAAATATTATATTGGTCTCACTGTGTTCAACCTCAGAATACAGTGGTTATCCGATGTCTACGGAGTTATAATTTTGTCCTCAGATAGTCATAATTATCAAAAACTTGAAGTGACATTACTTCGGTTTCGCTTAGCTCGACCTCAGAATTATTATGTAACAAATATCAAAGGTGATATAGTTGTAAGGTAATTATAGATTAGAAGAACAATACGGTAGATAGGGATTTAATCAAATGATACTTTTACGGGTGATACTTTTATATTATGTTCACAAACGCATTAAAGAGCAGTGATCATACTTGGCTGCCTGAAAATATTACCTCTTCATTTATGATTTTATTCATACTTTACATTACTTTTGAAATTTGCAAACGAACTTTATTATAGTATCACACACGGTTAAAATCAGTTGACAGCGTGAGAAAATAGTGTTGAGGAACCAATGAGATTCGCCTGATTTGAAATTGTGGGTGTAGTTTAACATCCAGGACTAACCTCATTGGCTCCCTCACATTGTTTTCCCACGCTATCAACTGATTTTAACCGTGTGTCCTATAATTATTTTAAGACGCACAAAAATATGTATGTGAGCCAATAACCTAAAAAGAAAAGTCGAATAGCTATGCAAATTCAGTGCTAACTTATTCTGTGTTTTGCTATCTGACAATATAATGAACGTCGAAAAGCATTAGAAAATATGAATAAAAATATTTGGCATGAATTAAAATTCATAGGCCGCTGAAATTTTAAAATGTAATAGACAATATTTTCAGGTGAGCATTATAAAAAAATAAATTTTGTGGATCGATTAACCACCTATATAGTTGTACATTTGTGTAAAATGTCCTATCGATCAAAATTTCGAATTTAAACGATTTTTGTAAAAATTTTTATGACTTTTTGGTTTTGGTAGTCTGAAAAATATCATCTTCCGGGGGGGACAACTAGGTGTTGCAAATTTTATGATGCTCCAAGAAAAGGTTTATCGGATCCTCTTTTTCCTCCACAATTTATTTGGGATCCCTAGCGGTCTGAGGACCCCAGATGGGAACAACTGCAGTAAAGGAATGCCTCGAGGAGTCAGCGAAATGGTCATAAGACATGTATAACCTGCTTACTGGTCCATCTTTGGTCCCCTTTTCTAACTGTAATTAATTAATCCAAGATTAAGATGTTAGAAATTTATAACGTGATACAATTTGATATAAACAAACCAAACGCATTCAAAGGTTAAAATCTAACATTTTTATGAATGACGAGTAACGTCATTGCAGGAATTGGTATAGGGGCTTAACATTAAAAATTTATTTACTATTTATTCCTGCGATGATGACAATTTCGGTTTAAAAGCAAACAGGTCAAAACAAATATGATTTCTAAAACAATAAATTTGATTTCATTCATAAAAACCCTCAAATTGAATCATCTTATAAACTATCAGCTTGACCCAACGTTATCTTTTTAAATGATTTAACATTAATTTAGTTATTCTTGTTTACAGGTAAGTCTTAAATAAGCAGAACTACTTGGAGACTTAGGAAAGTACATTTCTATGTATATACTATTGATATTTTGTGGACCAAGCAAGTAAATTGGGTTTTTATCCTTACTTAAGTTCCTACTGTTTTTGTTATGTTAATTTATTCTCTTTGGACATTTTCTTGTTTTGCCAATTTTCCTCAACACAAGGCAAAAGAAACCAACAATTTTAAATCTCAAGGCATAGCCGAATTATAAATTTTACTCATTATCTACAATTATCAATTGTAGTCAATTATTGTTTGTTGTTATTTGTCATAATTAAACTATTAATATCTATCGGTTTACTTTGGAAATAAACTGTAAAATTAATCTATCATGATCATATCCGCGTGATCAGTGACCCGTGGATTGATTGATTTTTAATTTATAGTATACTATTTTTATTTTAATGGTTTTTCTTTCATTCATAAATCTCTGGTTTAATTATTTCTATAGATTTATAACTATACGTACCTTATTATTTATTTGCTCCTGTCAATTAGGGGTTTTTTTATTTAGTATTTTGTTTCATATCAAAAAGTGCTTATTGAGTGCGTGCATTCGATCTAGAATTAATTTTTTGATTATGAGTTGTTCTAATGTAAAAAATGTTTTCAAACGTTGTTGCAACTGAACTGAGTCTAGTTAATTTTGATATAAATTCTTATCAATATGGTTTAATGAATGGGAGGGTCTAGGTCAATGTATATATTATAAGCAATTACTGAGAAATCCAAGACGTTTTTGTCGCGTATCTTCTTCAAAGAGATAGCGCTTAGGAATTATAAATCAGTTTTTGAAATGCTGCAGGAGCCTAGGGGTTGTTTTTTATTCGTCATACGATTTATGAACCATTCCGTCGTAGGATACAGGACCATAGAGCGTACATATGAATAACTACAAATGAGGTGTATAACTCCGGGGCAGGACAATAAGCTGACTCAGAAAATCTTTAAAACTATTTTAACTATTTCATTTTTATTTTTCCTCATCCCTACCGTAGGTGTATAGAAAAAGTATTGTGTTTCCAAAATAAACCGGGATGTCACCGGAATTATCCTTTTCAGGTTTTCTAAGACCTCCTGAGTGGTTTTTACTAAGTTTTCTGTCTGCATGTCTATGTGGGTGTGTGTGTGTATCTGTTTTCATCGAAGCTCCTAGTGTTGTAAATCATGTGAACAAATGGTTTATAAATCTTTTAATGTAAAAAACAACCCCTATCCTCCCGTACAACTAAGGCTTTTATCACCTACTGCGCTTTTGGGCATAATGGATCTACAATCTACAAAAATAGGTCATAAACACATTTGAAACTTTTTCTGCAATAAAAGTACTTGGGAAACTTTTAGCCGTTTCGATACTTCTCTAATAGCATTCAAAAGTAAGACAGCCAGTTTCATGAAATATTATTCCCTTAATGAACCAATTTTATAATATATTTCTCCTAGTCGGTTTTATTTTAAAAACAACAAAAATATCATTTTTTTAAAAATCTAACATACGGGTAATCACCAAGAAATGTAACCGAGTAAATTCGACCAGTAGTTATAGGTGAAATTTGGCAGTTAGTGGACAATTTTTGTTATATTTCAATAAATAAGCAAATAGAGATGGATATTTGCTTATATTTGGATATGGATATGGATGATATATCCATATCCACAATGAGATGGACTAATTAAATGGTGATGGATCTTTCTCATTGTGTTATTATTATAAAACTAAGGAAGCTTTCAACATAAACAGTCCTTATCAGTGCCAGCGAAATAAGTCTATAACGAAATAAGACATGTATATAACGATTACATACCTTATACATGCTTTAGCCTCGGAAACCGTCTAAACAATGATTTATAGGTTCTCCTCGGCACTAATGATGATAATTCAGGTTGAATTTGGCTTTGTTTTATATTAATAACTTAATTCGGAAAGAAAAAGTCCATTAATTTACAAACTTATTCCACTTCTCTGTAATTAACAGAGAAGTGGTGTTACCACGCTCTGCAACAGTTTTCCTCAGCTCGCTTCACACAGATTAATATGTTATTTAGTTATAATATTTCGAGGTTCTCGTGTCACTTAGAGTTTGCAAACCATGATATAATTATGCAAGGCTCGTTATCTAGCATGGGGAACCTGCCATCTCTAATCAATTTGTTGCTCTACGCCCCTGTGAAATCCCGTATTATCCATGCTGTGCTACGCTATATAGAATTGTAATTATACACAAATAGTGGCAATTCTGTAGAGTTTGCTATAAACGGCATAAAACCATAAAAACCTTATTTTATAAAAATTCAATTTTTTAAAACCATTATTACAAAAATAAATAATAATGCCCATTTTAGGGTCTTTGGGCCCTTCAGGGTATTCGGTCTGCGATATCCACCTCGGGTGGGTCACATCTACTATACTCAAAGTAAAGCAAAAAGTTGGCGAAATCTTTTTACATCAAATTCTATTCATAAAAACTGAGAGCATAGCCCAGGCTGTGAACCCCGGACTTACGGTGCCAAAGTCCTGTACTATAGGACCGCGGCTACGGAGTCGTAGTATGTAGTATGTACATTATTTATACATAAATAAATAATGTTTTAAAATATTTTATCTATATTTTTAATTGTGCTTTATAAAAATTTATAAGTACAATAGAGTTCAACAGATTTCCAAGATAAAACAAGACAAATGGAACCATTTCACACCTGGGTCTAGTAGGAGAAATAATCTAAAAATAAAAGTAAGATTTTCTTGAGACTAAATTTTCATTCTGGAGGGGAGCCAAGACGCAGGTTTTTACGTGGATATTTTTAGCTCATTTCTTACAGAAAATATTATCAGACATTTAAATATTTAATTAATTGTTATTTCTAATTAATTGACTCTTTGGTAAATGATTAATTAGTGTAGTTTTTTTGTAATTACCTGCATGTTAAGCTTTAACCACCAAAAGAAACCGGTAAATTCAGTACAATATATGCCCCTTTTTGGCAAATATTAAAGTATAATAAATATCAAGAGGCCGTGGAGCGGCTACGGCGAAGGCCAGTAGCCCGCATATATATTATAATCTACTATAATAATATATAACCTATCATATAAATCAATACCTCAAAAATTAAAATATTGCAAATTCTTGATCAGTAAGTTCCCCTTTCCAAAAAAGTTCACCTCACCCTGCTTACTTAAGTAGTTACTCACCTCACTTTTCTTTGAAAATTTCTAAACATTTCGTTAAAAGTTTTCCTTAAAGTTCGACAAATCTGTGACAACTTGTATAGAAAGTAAATATTACTTTACTTAATTATAAGCATGAATATGCCCGTATTAAACAATTTCCTAACTAAAAAATATGTTTCTCATTCTGTACGGTCCGAACAGGGCATGACACTCACATAGTTATAAAATATCTTTAAAACATAAGAAATGACCATAAAAGAAGAAATATATCTTGCACATTAGACAGCCTTTTTTTTTGTAAAATCCGAACAATAAGAAGGCCATATTTTTCTTACTAACTTTTGTACAACATGTGCACATTTAGTGCCTATGGAACTCAACTACACGTGCAACTAGGCGTTTGCAACTTTATGTATACACTATAAGTAATTTATTTTAGAAAAAAAAGGAAATATTTCTAGACGAAGTTATCGCCCATAAATATATATATATGATAAAAAAATGTTTAAATAATTTTTTATAGTTAAATTGACTAATAAATTATGAGTAATTTTCTTTCTAAATGCATTTTTATTTATTTCATTCTTTATTATTTATGAATATTTTTAATGATTATCAATACACATCGGATGACAACTTATCCATATATTTATTTAGAGATTTAAAAAATATTATTTTTAACAAGCGTAGTGCTAGATCACATCTATACTGTACGTAAAAGAAACTATAATTCATACGATACTATATATACTATATACTCATACTATATATATATATATATATATAATATATATATATATATATATATATATATATATGTGCGTGTGTGTTTATGTACGTAAGTGCTTACGCGAATGTGTTCGTATTTAGAGAATGAAGAAAACATTTGCGTCACAAGTTGCTTGTATTCCAATACTTCTTGCCCTGTTAAATATTAAATATTTGGGAAGTATTATGTTTACCTAATACTTATATCATATATATTTGATATTTATAAAGACTCTAGAGTATTGATAATGACTGATGACGTAACGAGACACCTAATATCTATCACCTCGCCTTGTCTCTGCCCACACTTATATTAGTAATCTTGGCATCGCTTAGTAATATTTATGCATTGTAAAAAATACCTGAAACAGATAATTAAGTTTAAACTTCGGTTTAGGATTGATAGGGTGAACGCAATAAGTTTCCTTATACCTACGGTAGTAGGTGAGGAAAACAAAAAGAGTGTGTTTTAAAGAGGGAAAACGGAATATATTTTTGTGTGTAATTATGTGCTAAATGAATCGAATTCAGGATGTTTGTTTTATGCCAATTCATCCGAAAGCAATGATGGCAGATGGGAAATCCAGCGGACCATAGTAGATTTTGCTCGTAGAATGTGGAACCAAAGGAAAACACTGAGAGCCAATGTGAAGCCAGTACTACGGAAATGATACTTAAATCATTACTAAAAACCACGAATGAGACAATTGTTTCTGGAGTTTACAAAGGTCAATTTGGTTTACAAATTTGAGAATTGAGGTGTAAGGGAGCTGGTGAAAAAAGCTTTAAACTTTTTACCTCCGAAATATGCTTACTTGCCTATAGTTCATTTTCTTCTACCTGCCTATACCCCTGACACCACTAAGGCAGCATTTTAAATATTGCACCTGTGACATGTATGTTTATTAGTGTGTACTAACAGACATAGTTGAAGATCTCAATCTGTTAAAGAAGATTTCAATTGTCTTTCCCACCTTACCGAGAGCATTTTGGGAAAAATATTTGCCAAGAAAATGTTTAGAACTCTCATACAAAGATACCTTGAACCCCCCCCCCCTCCCTGCCCCTTAATCTACCTAAATTTGGGAAATACCTACCTTCTTTTGTTGAACCGTTGATATTTAATGTCAAGGAATTGATGTCACATTTTTCGTATTTTCAAAAATTGCCTACTTTCTAGGAAGACTAACATTGCAACAGAACCGCTGCACTTCTTATGACAGCAAATTTTATTGCTACAGAACCGCTGCACTTCTTATGACAGCAAATTTTATTGCTACAGAACATTGCTACAGAACGCTGCACTTCTTATGACAGCAAATATTTTATTTAAAGTTTTTGTTTCTATTTAACACTATATTTAAGCATAATAGTACATAGAAGGCCCCGTTTAACATATAAGGCCAAGCATGTGAAGAATAGTATAAACAATAATGAGAGGCATGGGAGTCATATTTTATACTCTGGTAAGTCGAGACGGGAAACCATACAAGTCTGACCACTGGAATATGCAGCTTATAACTCTAATATGCATGACATACACCGACTTATGGTTTTATTCACCAAACTGGTTTAGATGTACTATTAGCGAATTTTTATTAGAAAATGACGCTTAAGAGGTTGTTCGGGTGACAGAATGTTCCATTATGGAACCTAGCGGAGAAAATAAAATGTGCACGAAGTTATAACAGATTGAAAGGAGGGGTGTGAATAGGCCGAAATTGTGTTATCGTGGAATCTTTAAAATTTGTTGTGGGACTCGAAAATCTTTACACCAGCGGAAAAGATCGTCTTACTTCCCCACTGCTTTTGTACGATCTCAGTGGCGTGTTTTAATAAGCATTGAAGAACTTTACAAAGTTTATACTTAGAAGAATGAAAAGTCTCTTCTCAAATGAAATAATGATGCAGAGCAACAATCATCTTATATAGGTCATCGTGACCAACGCTAACACGACAGCAGATAGTGATGAGAGCTGGCTCTAGTCCCTGGATTTCTACACGCCATGTTGGATTTCCTCTATATATAAGACCTCTATAAGAAGACCTTCGTTCTTCTTATAGGACTTGATTTTTATACAAAGGTTCATATTAATCGATTCAGCTCGTTCCGAGTTCAATTAATGGCTTTTTAATTAATGATAATTAATGACTATTAATGACGAGTTCATTTGTAATGACTTTTGTCATTACAATGTTTTGAAGAAATAAGGCATATTGCCATATATTGCCATATATTTTGAAAAGGAACTTTACAAAAACAAACAAGAAAACACTAACAGTATGTGGACTGTATGTACACACATGTCCTTAAGATATTTGAGACAGTAAGTATTCTTACAGACAAAAATGCTTTTTCAACTTTTGGGTTCTTTTGGTGATGATATTTGACATTATTAACAAACTTGATATTACTCAACAACATAATGACAAGCGTTAACAGACATTTGGTTATTGTGGCTTTATGCGCTTTAGCCATATATCGACCTCTAAAAGTGCGTGCGAGTAAATAAAGTCCATGTATTTAAGTTCTTTTTAGGTATAAAAAATGTATTCCGTGTAAACCGGATTCATATTATATTTGCTAGTTTGAGGGTAGTTTGTGTCTTTGTATTTATTTTTTTTGGTACGAATTTTGTATATTTTTAAGGTGTAGGAGAGTTTGTTAAATTTAAGAATTTTTAATCGGACATGCGGGTCCTGGCTGTAAAGACTATATTGTTATAATCATTATTTTTTACGTTATTTGGGTTTAACTGTTGGTCTCTAGATTCTCTTTTGAGACCAAGGGGAATAGTTTAATAAAATAATATTTTATTTATGAATTTGAGTGTATTTGTTATATTCTAACACTCTATAAGAGTAGTGACTTGATTTTTTCAGTTTTTCTTTGGTCATCATGCATTTTAATTTCCTGGGTATAATATCGAGCTTTCGGTTTTGTACTTACGCCATGTATTAATGCTGGTTAGTTAATATAAGCATAAACTAACTTTCAAACGTACCTAAGTATTGTAGATTTTAAGGTCTAGGTAATTTTGTTGTAATTAAGTTGTTCTTATTATTTTGATATTACTTGTGTCGAATTACTTTTATAAGTAGTATTTTGTTGAACTTCTTACTTGCATGTTTTTATATTTAGACTTTATAAACTATAAACTCTAAATATAAAAACATATTTTTATTTTATAAAAATAAAATGATAATAGATTATAACGCTATAAACCTTTTACTTGTCAATTGTGTAAATAAATACATGAAAAAATTGTATGAGAATCAGTTTGGGGGACTTGAGAGACCCAATTTTTATGAGATTAAATAAACTATATTTCACTACTTACACCTAGTGTATAATTAAAATACGTGTAAGTGCGTACTTTAGTTCTTACCTGTAAGAACTTACACGTACATATTCTTGTTTATGAAATTTTATTAAAGCAATGAAATCTAGTAAAAATTTTGAATAATGAAATATAACCTCTTCCGTGCTCTAAACTGATTCTTATCTAGTATTATGGAGTCATACACACAAGTATTATTAATTATGAAAAAGCTCTGTGATTGGTCATTAAGCTATTGTGAATTGAATCATTAAGTAACATAAACTTCAAAATCGACCAATTCTAGTGTTTATGCGTTCGTTTACTTTTCAGACAATATAATAATTCTATTAACTTCTCCTATATACGATTTAAGAAACCAAATGTATGTATATCTATTACCATTATAGCAGTAAAAGTATAAAATTTGTATCTGAATACATTAATTTAGAATTAATGCGCGTTATTTAATGTGTACCTGATACAAATTTAATTTCTATAGCCGTGGTCCATAACTTTCAGAACCTATACTTTATGTTCTTTGAATAAATATGTTCTAAAAATAGACATCTTATGTATATTAAGGCAAATATTTCGTAAAGAAATGGTTTAATAGGTAAACTAAAAATAAAATAAATAATTTTTATTTTAGATACATGTCAAAATAGTAGAAATTTGGATTTCATTTCCAAGCTCAAACTATCTATTAAGTTCTAAAATGCAAATTTATAGTGGAAACCACAACAAGAAATGGAGTCCCTCCCATAGCCTTGTTAAGTCAAAACGGAAGTGAGAAATTTCTGTATCCAATGGGTCTAAGAATGCACAAATTTCCATGTAGTGGGGCGGTCCGTGGGACGTATGTGGGCTCCGTGGGCGAAATACAACATCTGGTGGAACGCCGGCAGGTTTTTATGTGTCACACGGCGTAGTCATTTATTCTAGGTAGACAAACACGTCTGAATGATATTTTAGTCAATTTTATTGAAAATTTTATATGGAGAACGGTCGTGAAAATGACGCATTTTTATTAAACTAATTGTAATGACTTTTGTCATTACAATGTTTTGAAGAAATAAGGCATAATGCCATGTATTTTGAAAAGGGCCTTTTTTTAAAAAGCTTTTGCTTCCTTTTTCTGGACTTATAATTAAACCAATCCCTTATTTTCGCTAAACTACGTTTTTTGTCCCCATCAAATTCATGGAGATACCCTGGCGTAGAGAGTACCAATACCTGTTTCCGTAAGGTCTTTAGATGGCGAGAGTCAATTCAGAATGAGAGCATATGTATCTTATGAGAACTATTTAAGAACATCGTAGAACCCAAATTCAGATAAAAATGTGTCAAATTTGACTTTGGGAATTATTTCATTGAGTTTATAGGAACGCATAAGAAAACAAATCTTTTAACTTTAAATCACAGCTCTACGATCGTATTGAACCAAATCGTGGCTATACTTGTGTTTGCTCATATTTCGGTTAATTTTAAAAATTATTGAAAAATGTTTTAAATAAAATTTAAAAATGATTATTTTTTGTCAAATAGGGTTTATTGGGTTTATTTCATGGCCAAACAAATTACAAATCATATTAAGCCACTGTTTTGATGCCAGAAATGTTATACGGTTTTATGCCTCTGCTCAGCCAGATAATATGGATCTGGGATATTCAACCTGTAAAACCAAATGATATCTCAAAACGGGTTGAAACTTGGTTGTAATGATTGTAGTTATGTGTTATGGAATTGAGATTTTCGTAGATATATTTTTCCATGGCAACCATTTCCCAACAGAACTGGACAAAAATAGTCGTTTTTAACATTCTTGTTTACGGACTAAGGTTACCTAAACATGGTTGTGCGGTATCCCCTCTCCGCTCCCCACCCTCCCTTGCTAAACCCTAAATTGTAGTATGCTTCCCACATTGTGTGACCCTGTTTTCATACTGTGTTAATTATTATACACCTAATCCTTATAGAAGAATATCTAAAATAACAATTAATTATACGACATACATTTAAATATTTACGTAGATAGCGATTTAGCATTGTATTATGCAATAAAGAAGATTCATTTATTCTCTATGTGAAATACCTCACCTACTAATACATGCAAACATACATAAATAACACACTTGTAAGTCATAAATTCAGACACTGACAAACAAAAATACACACGTTGATAAAGACATATATATGTATGTACGTTGATAAATACATACTAAGATACAGGCAATCAAACACGCATAATTTTATAATATTCAACACATACTAACACACTACGTGCTATGTCATTAAAGTCAATAATGACGGCTAACTTTATACAACAATTCCGAATAAAACTTGTAAACGATTAAAGAATTTGACTTAAAATTTGGAAGTTATTTGCTAAATACGATTTAACAGGGACCTCTTTCCCTATTTATGACTTAATATGATTTACTCATCCTCATCACGTTTTTTGCAACGCTCATCCTAGTCACATTTATTTTACTTCGCTCATCCTCATCATGTTGTCTTGCTTTGCTCCTCCTCATCACGTTTGTTTTGCTTAGATCATCCTCTTCACGTTTGTTTTGCTTTGATCATCCTCATCACGTTTGTCTTGCTTCACTCATCCTCATCACGTTTTTTTAAACGCTCATCCTCATCTCATTTATTTTGCTTTGCTCCTCTTCGTCACGTTGTCTTACTTCGCTCATCCTTATCACGTTTGTCTTGTTGAAACAAGACAAACGTGATGAGTATGAGTGAACTCATACTCACCACATTTGTTTTGCTTCGTTCATCCTCATCACATATATTTTGCTTCACTCCTCCTCATCACGTTTTTTTAAACGCTCATCCTCATCACATTTATTTTGCTTTGCTTCTCCTCATCACATGGTCTTACTTCGCTCATCCTCATCACGTTTGTCTTGTTGGAACAAGACAAACTCATACTCACCACATTTGTTTTGCTTCGTTCATCCTCATCACGTTTATTTTGCTTCCCTCATCGTTAACACATTTGACTAAAATCATTAGATTTTATAGGTAGGTTTTCAGTGTAGAGTTAAAAAATGGCAGGTTCCTGGTTTTTCCACTCAATTTGTTTTTACGCCTTAAAACCTGAACCTTATTTCAGCTTTCTTTAGCCTGTGACTAGGGGTAACGATTCAAACTTTTTGTCCAGCTTCATGGTTGTGTTCCTGGTTGTTGAAATCACCACTTTTATTTATTTTGATGTGCTAGGCAAGATGTATTTGGTGTCCATGGAAGGGAATGTTATTTACCTGATGGGGAAAGTAAAAGAAGTATAATAGAGATCTTATTTTATTGTAAAACGTTTTTCGTTGGTAAGAAAAAGAAAAGTAAAAGAGATATAATCCTATATCATGTTAATAAAAACACGATATCTTCTCAATCAAAACAAACGATCTCAGTGGCGTAGAGTGGCGCACCCCCAGACAATGTGTTATAATATTCAGGTAATTGTCCTTGATATAGACTTCACCACTACCTTAATAATAATATCATAGGCGTAGGTGTAACCTTCTTAAATACTTAATATTCTATATGACTTTAGGCCACTGGTCTTTCTGACAGGTTTAACTCGAAACAACAATACCTCTAAAATGAATAAAAACACAATCACTGTTGTATTGTACTACTTATTGTGATAGTAATATTTTAATACTCAAAAGGTCTCACTAGTTAACAATGTTAAATATGTAGTCTATGCTCTGTATGTAGTTATTTTATTCATATTATCTATTTACATATATATTTTACATATTTATATAAAGCAATCTAGTATTACATATACAGATTGGTATCGTTCAAGCTTGAGGCGACGAAGCGTCAAAAATAATGTAATATAGTGACTTTTGAAAAGTTTAACATTTCGATCTAAAAGAAATATTTCAAATGTTATACTTTTGATTTCGTTTCCCTGTCTCTTATAATAGGAGAAAAGCAATGTAAAGGCATAAAATAAAACTCCCACTTATTTAATCAAATGCCCAAGTTTTAGCACTACAGATCCCAAGACTGATAACGTTTGTGTCGGTATATAAACTCAGAATGTACTTAGTAAGTAAATGTGGATGTATTTGAACTTATCTTGTAAACTCGCTGGGAGCCAAATGTTTTTCATCGTGGTGAATTGTGACACATTGTACAAATTTGAGTCGTATTCTTTCATTCTATTCATTTCCATTAATTTCTAACTGAATACTTTTAAAATGAACTAATAGAAGTGACACTAAATACGAATTTAAGTCAAATTCCTTCGTTATATTTTTTATAATTTCTAACTGATACTTAAAATAAGCCAATAGAAGTGACATTAAATACGAATTTAAGTCATATTCCTTCGTTATATTTTTATTAATTTCTAAACTGAATACTTTTAAAAATAAGCCATAGAAGTGACATTAAATAGAATTAAGTCATATTCCTCTTATATTTTTTAATTCAACTGAATACTTTTAAATAAGCAATAAGTGCACTAATACGAATTAAGTCATATCCTCGTTATTTTTTATTAATTTCTAACTGAATACTTTAAAATTAAGCCAATAGAAGTGACATAAATACAATTTAAAGTCATATTCCTTCTATATTTTTTATTAATTTCTAACTGAATACTTTTAAAATAAGCCATAGAAGGACACTAAATACGGAATTTAATCATTTCCTTCGTTATATTTTTTATTAATTTCTAACTGAATACTTTTAAAATAAGCCAATAGAAGTGACACTAAATACGAATTTAAGTCATATTCCTTCGTTATATTTTTTATTAATTTAATGATACTTTTAAATAACCATAGAAGTGACACTAAATCGAATTAAGTCATATTCTTCGTTATATTTTTTATATTTCTTGAAATAAGCAATAGAAGTGACATTAAATACGAATTGAAATACAAACTAGTTCGAACTTGACTTCAATGTAGGGGCTTTTTATATCGTTGAACCGTTTTTGTGATTATTGTGATTATTTTTTCTCACTGCAATCTCTATGTAATATATCTCTTTGCAAATTATGACCGTGTTAGTCAGATCCGAATCACAACAATGTGGTTCCAGTGATTACTACTAATTACTAATAGTATACAATAAATCTCGGTTTACATTAATAAGTAAAAATTGTCGCAAAAAATTGCATTTTATTATATTAAAATAAAATCTACTGTACATTAATTAAAATCTACTATCTTTTTTTTAAGTTTATTGCATTCGGCTTGTTTCCTAGTTTCTGCTTCATTAAACTTCTACGTTTCTTATACTCTAAACATGTTTTTGTATGTATGGATGAGTGTTTGTGTTGATATACGTAATAAATTTATGTATGTCAGTGTGTATATATTCTAGTGAAGACACAATATAATTGTGCGAGAGAAACCTGTTTTAGAAATCCAACAAATAAAATGCTATGTTCTATCTGATAACTGAACCTCGCACAGTTTAATTGTGCAAGAATCCTTTAATAGTAATAATAATTATTAATTATATTAACTACTACCTAATATAATTTTTAATAAAATTGCTTGAGTCCTCTAATAGTATTTATAATTATTAATTACATTAATTACTACCTTATATAATTTTTAATAAAATTATAAAACCCAAATCTCAAACCATAAGCCAAAATTTAATATTTTAATTAATCTAAAAATAACCTTATGAAATTATTAATAGGACAGTTTAAATGAATGCAAAATATAATAAGAATATAACTAATACAATATAGTATATGAAGTTCGGCTGAAGACAAGTGAGACAAGGCTAAGGTCAGATACTGTGTAAAGATAACGAGCTGAAAGAGAATTTATGTACACAATACATACATATACGTACACAAAGCACACATAAACGTATACAGTCAGTGCATACACACACACACGTGCATACATACTATAAAAAGAAAGATATTTAAACACAGTATCTGTGTCATTAACCCAAGGTCAAAATGTCATCAATACAAATATTTTGACTTATTTTTATTCTAAGCGATTTTAAAACGGAATATGACACTTATAAAGAAAGAATATGACAATATGTTATTCTATATATATATATTATATATATATATATTATATATATATATATATTATATATATATATATATATATATATATATAATATATTACGTGTCTCCACCAATTTTGGGATAAGGTTATGAATAAAAACACAGCTTTACATGAAAACTATATATTTATTTGCAGCCAACGTTTCGAATTTTACTACAAATTCTTCATCAGGGCCGAAATAATCACAGTCTTCATCTACTATGGGCCAGGAGACCCATGCAAAATTTAAAATAAAAGTTTAAAAAATATAAAAACGAAGTTCATTGATTTAAAATAATTTGTCAAAAAAATGAATTAAAAAACAAAGTAAAAGTTAAAAACATTGAAGGTACAAACTAATAAAACATGATAAAAGTTAAAAGATGAAAAACTCACAATATAAAAGCAGAAGAAGTACTGTCAACGAATATATTATATATATAATATATATATATATATATATATATATAATAATATATATATATATATATATATATTATATATATATAATATTGTATATCGGTTTCAGAACATCTGGAGCAGCTAATTGCAGGTGAAACTTTGGTTTTGGATTTCAAGAGCATAAACAGTACTTCTCCTACGATATAAAGGAAAAAGTAAGAAATAGTTACTCTCGACCAAGTATCCTATAAAATATGACATGAATCGGTTCAAAGAAAATCGTAAATCATGTTAATTAAAAATCTTAACATTAATTTCAAACCAAACTCGTATACAATATAAAGTACGGAGTGCAACATATTTAATTTGTCTTTTTAAGATCAAAAACGATAAAAGTATATCGAAGAAAATACAGCAAATATCATTGTAAATTACGGTACCAATAAAGAAATTATTTCGAGAAATAACATTTCTATAATTATTAATAAGGAATAATTGTGAATGAAAGAACATAAAGTATGTAAATACTAAATAAAAGTACAAGAAGTATAAAAATTATAAATAAAAGAAAGCAATAAAGTAGTTTTCTAGTTTATTATTTTCCTATTTTTAATTAATTAAATAAAAAATTTATGATTTCCAAAAACCTTATTACATTTTTTAATTGACGGGAAATTAAATCGATAAATGACTCCAATCATGAGTTGCCATCAAGAGAAAAATCTAAATTAAAAAAAATATTAATTACTCAATAAATAAAACAAAGGAGGGTCCCAAATAAGGTATTTTAAAATGAAATTAAAAATTAAATACAATAAACATTAAAACATTTTTTTTTAATTCACAGAAGTATAGTTTTACCTTTTTATTTTTTTAATAAAAAAAAATTAATAATTAGATACTTTTTTATTAAAATTTGATTTTACTGCTTTTAATTTTAAGATGGCTTTTCACTTATAGGATACTTTCCGTTTTCTGATCCAATTTTATTCACTTAATTATTATATATATATATATATATATATATATATATATATATATATATATATATATATATATATAATATATATATAATATATTATATATGTATATAATAATATAATAATAATATAATATAATATATATAATATATATATATATATATAGTATATATATATATATATATATATATATATATATATATATAATATATATGTGTGTCTATGAAAATATACAATTATTATATTATAATACGATTAAATATTTTATAAATTATTCTTATGAATATGGATATTTGATCAATTTTATATAACTTCTTAAGAGAGAAACGTCTGTTTAGTCAAATTCCATAATTATTGTTAGGAAAAGAACGGCTTTAATTTTACAATATGTTTAATAAACAGGAACAATATATTTCGATCTATTTGGATCATTTTTAGGAAAGATTAAAAACAAAATTACAAAAATATTTGTATAAATATTCAAATGTAATACATGAATCTTTAAAACATTTTCATAAAACATTTTAAAAGTTTTCAGGAAGATAAAAATGGTAAGCTATTGTGGACTGGGCTATAAGGCCGTAGTATGACGCACGACTATAATCAGTTGACAGTGAAGAATAGTGTTGAGGAACAAATGAGGTTGGCCTGATAAGAATATGTGGGCGTGGTTAAACATCCAGGACAAGCCTTATTGGTCCTCTCGTATTACTTCCTACGCTGTCAACTGATTTTAACCGAGTATATACTACTATAGGACCGTGTGACTTTGGATACTATAGGGCCCAATGATTCCGATCTAATGCTAACTAGATAATGAATATATAGTTTGTTGGGTGGAGGCACCAATTTGGTAAATCTTCTTCCCGAGTTAAAAGTAGAGAATATTTGAGAGAATCCAACATACGAATAAAATTCTAAGGAGAGAAGTGCAAACTTAATACTTTTCAACTTAATAGACTTACCAAAACAGAGATGAGCCATCCGGAGTAGATCTTGTAGAACTGGACTAAAATATTACTATATGACCCGGTTTTGGCACATATGTATTCAGGATCCGACCGGCACGAGCGCACACACACGAGAACATTAGAAAATATTCCTTGGCGATTTCTATCTTTCTGCCAAGGTTTTCTTGAGTCGCGATGGGCGTCGTCGACACTGAAGAGGGACTTTACACCAGGAGGGTTACTTTTAAATAATAAGGGACCCAACAATGTTAAACAATAATACCATTTTCATAACATTAAATATTATAAGTAATACTTTTATAAATATAAATATTACATCAAATGTATGTAAACACAAATCTAATACATGCATAAAATATTTTTATTAGCACTCCTTTATATACGTGTAAATTATGTTTTCATATGTTTAAAAGTAGAGAATATCTGAGAGACTCCAACATAAAATTTTAAGGGGAGATGTGCAAACTTAAAACAGTATTTATAAAGTTTATTCTGTTAATTTATATGTTGATGAATTAAAAGCTGCTATTAGCGCTTTTGCTCGTCGAGATCTTGGTAAAATAAAACACATAAATTCAAGCTGTTTGCCGATCTTCAGATCAGCAAACTATCAATGTTACGTTTTGTTTCTATAACCGAAGTATATTCTTAATGCAACAGGTGTCGACTTCATTCATGTTTTTTTCGCGTTCATTAAAATACTCCTATGCAAGAATGTAACTGCGTGTGTAGATTGTTTTTTTTTAGTATCAATTTATCCAATCTTGTTTGTATTTTCATGTTCTTTAGTTTTACATTATTCTATGCATTTTATATTCTTTCGTTTCTAAATGCTAATCAAGCAATTAAATATCTATTTTTACTTCCTGTTTTCTGTATAATGTGTTATTAAGTCGGTAAAGTATATAGAAGATATTTTCTTTTCGATTCAAAAATATTAAACTAGGTAACTCGGCTGTAAACTGTGATTTTATTGTAAAGCAAATTTATTAATAGGTAAATAAACAGTTGGTGATAGTAGTATAATATCTGTGTCCATAGAGATATTATTTCTAGAGGGGCCTTATCAGTTGAATTTTGAAACATCGAAAAATTAATCTGAACTTCTTCAATTATGAAAATAGCCGAATAAACGGTCCAAATTAAAATAACTTATACGATAGAGGGTTTATAATACAAATCAAAACACTAACAATGTGCAAACAGCCGACTACGACTGATTCATTATAACCCTAAATCACTCTTAGAGGAAGTTTCAATAAGGTTACGCAGAGCTCTTAAGACCATCAAAATGATGTCATTAAAGCCTCTTAGCGTTAAGATTTAGGATATGCCTCCTCTAGTAATATATCTCTATGACTGTACCGGTTAGAACAATTTAGATGGACCAACCAATTCAGATTTACCGTATTTAACTTTTAATTAATTTTACGAAGTATGGCAAACTTGTTCCTGAACTTTCGGAAATGGTTTCTATCCATTTCCATTTGACCATTCTAGTAAGTCGAATTCACTCAACAAATTAAATTCAACTATAACTCAAATAAAGTAATTTTTGTTAGCTTAATTTAAGTTAAATTGGAGGATAACTTAATATAATCTATTTAAAGACAAAATGTTTTCAGGTTCTGTATTAGGGTGTCGTATAGTCTTGCTCAGAGGCATACTGCCTCAATATTTGCAAATTTCTAAATGATTTAGTAAAAACTTGTTGTTTGTTTACATGAAGCGATTTATGACAAACCATGAAATCAGCACTAAGCCAATATTTTTTTAGTCTTCACCATTTTATTCTCCTTACCCAAGGTATTTTACCAGAATGCCCCTCTCTCTTGTAAACTGAAAAAGATATCTAGATATCTTTTTTAGAGATAGTTTTTCCAATATATCAAGATGTTTAAGAAAAACAATTTTGGGGTTGCGTTGCAAGCTTCACCTAGTTTCTTGTGCTATGTCATTCGTTTTAAGGATAGAGTTAGCTTTAAAAACAAAGAAGAATTGTGAAAACCGCGATATATATATCATATATATATATATATATGTATGAAAGAAATCAGGTACGAGGTACCTCGGAACTTTTTCTCACTACATCTGATTTGCTACGCTCATCTTCCCTACTTCAGACTCGCTTCGCTCGACCTCATTATAAACGATTCACCAAATTTATACTGTGATCTATCAAGGCACTTACCTTGCTCGATGCAGCTTAACTTTTATGATCCAACGAAAAACCATAGATAATATTTGACGTATTGAAACAAAACTTAGTAAGAATTTTAGAACAAAGTTTTAGAACGAAACTATACTTAAAATGAAACTTTTGTAAAAAGTTTCAACTCTTTAGCAAAAATACACTGGGAACTACGATGATACACACACACTCATATATACAGACTGAAAACTTTGTAAAAACCACTTAGGAGGTCTTAAAATCACCTGAAACCCTGAAACGGATAATTCAGGAGCCATTCTGGTTTTTTTGCAAACACAAAACTTTTCCTTTATATCTACGCTATAAATGAGTAAAAGTAAAAACTGTCCCTAATTTCCTAAGATACTGCGGAGGACACTACTGGATCCTTCCTATCGTCAGGTTAGAAACATGTTGATCCAAATTTAAGTTCTTTCTGATAGTGCAGTAGTTAATTGTACATATTTAATGCCATTCTTGCATTGTTTCAAGTTATTGTTATGAATCATAAAAAAATAAGATTAAATTACGTTGGCAGTAGTCTTGTAAGACATTATCAGTTAAAACACAAGTCACTTTTAAACTCAGTATCGGACAACGTTTTACAGGCCCTCTATTTTCCTTGCAAAACTACTACATGATTTTGACTATATACTTTTTTAAAAGAAATCAATTTAACGTAATTTGTTAAGTTAGCTAATTAATTTTTAATGCCAGAGGTGAAACTTGCTAACATTAGCATATTTAAAATTATTTATTCTCCTTTATAAATTTTATGTAATTTACATACTACTTAAAAATTACTTTTAAGAAGTTAAATTTCTTTTATAATTTATTACTTAAATTAATTTTTCACACTTTATAATAACTGAAAGTATAAATTTTGTCAATGAAATTTCTTATTAGAAAGATTAAACTTAATTTTAAAGTACTTTTAACATTTTAAAATGCTGTGTTTCGTAAACGCGAACAATTCTTACATAAATATCATTGAGTTTTTTTTAGTAGAAATCTATAAAAACGACATCCATATTTGGACTTAATCTTGTAACTACTTAGAAAAAGATTTTTAACATCGTATCGTAACTTTGTAAAGTCCGTGTGAAGAAATATATCGGTCAAGTATGGTCGAAAGCTTTTTAGGTTCAGTTAGATTATGATTTTATTCACCAACCGGTGAATAAAATTATTTATTCACCCGAATAAAATCAAATTTTATTCGGGGGGACGGTATGACGAATTTTGTTTGCCATTCTGATGCCCAAAGTTTTTAAATAAAAAGATATAAAATATCTTTAAAGTGCATAATGTCAGAGTTCTAGGTTCAAATTTTAAAGCTGTTCATGCAATACGAAATGGATAATAATAAGTAATAAAGAACAGGTTTGGGTACCTCGCAAGTTTTTCTTACCATTTTGGATTCTCTTTGCTCGTCTTCAGAATATGGAAATCACCTGATTTATATTAGGCACGTCTGAGAATTAATACAGCCGTTTTATTCCTAGCTGTCTCCCATCTAGGTACTGACCTCGCTTAATGCTGCTTAACACTTGCGATTTGACAAAAACCGTAGATATCCCAGCCGTATTAAATTGAAACCACATGTGCACACACTATGCACACACCACGTGCATACAGGGCATACACGTTTGCCGAATTTTAACTTAGACCATTTTTCGATTTTTACTTTTCCTCATTTATAACGTAGATATATAGGAAAAGTATTGTGTTTGCAAAAAAATCCGAAACCGGAATAAAACTGGAATTATCCGTTTCAGGCGTTTTAAGCCTCCTAAGTGGTTTTCTCAAAGTTGTCTGTCTGTATGTGTGTGTGTTAGTGTTGTGTCTGTTACCATCGTAGCACCTAGTATATTTAAGCTAGAGATTTGAAACTTTGTATAAAAATCAGTCTACTGCTGTAGTTGTGCTATTCGGAAAACATTTTTTTTATTATGTCATTAACCCGCCAATCGTATATTCTGAAGACGAGCGAAGCGAGTCCAAAGTAGTGAAAATGAGAGTACCAAATCCGATGTAATGAGGAAAAGTTCCGAGGTACCCCGTACTACACCTGTGTCATATACACACTGGGAGCTACAATGATAACAGATACCACATACACACACATACACATTGACACTCTCAATGCCTAAATGACCTCTCAAACGGATAATTCACTTAAAATTCTAGTTTTGAATTTTTAGCGCTAACACATAATTTCTTCTATATACCTCCGGTTTAAATGTAAAAGTAAACATTTTTAATAAGAATTTGTTGCTAAAAATATTGTATTATAATAGCACGATTTGTGGACATACTGATAATAATTTATAAACCTAAAATAGTTTATAAATTCGTTATTTTTAGAGCTATTTTGAGTAAAATATGTAAGTTCTCTTAAGCGACAAAATAAAATTTAAGTAAAAACAGATTAGTTACACAAAAAGTCCTTTTATTTTTTAATATATAATAATAACTAAGCTTTCGACTAAAAATTAGTCATCATCAGAGTTTAACAAATATAAAATATAAAATGAAAATACAATTATACAGACTACTTCATATTGCACCTTGGTATGTTTTGGTAAGCTATGTTTAAAAAACCGTTAAAAACTGTTACATTGAAGAATTTAACTTTCCATTTACTCAAATTTAATAAGGAACTCTTAAATCTTGTAATTCTTGATTTAGTTTAAAATATTGTTTTTTCAACTTATATTATTGGTAACACTGATATTTTTAAAATTCTTCAATGTAACAGTTTTTAACGGTTTTTTAAACATAGCTTACCAAAACATACCAAGGTGCAATATGAAGTAGTCTGTATAATTGTATTTTCATTTTATATTTTATATTTGTTAAACTCTGATGATGACTAATTTTTAGTCGAAAGCTTAGTTATTATTATATATTAAAAAATAAAAGGACTTTTTGTGTAACTAATCTGTTTTTATTTATATATTGTTTTACAAGTCCACAAATAAGAAACTTTTTAATTAAATAAAATTGAAGGTTGTGATGTTTATCAAAAGCACGCTTTTTATTTATTTTCTCTTATTCTTGCATTGATTTGTAACTTTGATGGAGCACCCGAATCGGAGCATACTTTTAAAATTAAGTTCTCTTTAAACTAAGTTCTACCCCGCCATTTTTTGAAATTTAAGTTATTTTAATTTAGAAAGGGGATTTACTTGGTCCACCCTACAGTGAAAGAAGAAAAATGTTATTATTTAAAAGCAGTTTAATAAAAAAAAATATAATATTTTATTACATAACATAATATTTTTAAGATGTTTTTTTTTAAAGTTACTCAAGTGAAAGTGTAACACATGTTTGCCACTGTGATTTTCAAGGCCTACGCCTTGTGAAGGACGCCACTTAAAAACATCTGCAAAAAGTCATCGCCTCTGAAACATAACCAGATGTTAAAACCCTAATTCCTGTTTAGGTAGAGAAAGACTCATTGAGAAAGGTTAAGGGTAAAATAACTTCCTTTAGGAACGTCTAACATGTGTTGCAACAATAAATTGTTTAATAATAAAACTCGTTTACGGAATATTTTAAACTTTAATCAACTATGACAATGTTTTAAAAATTGAATGCTTTGTGATTCAATGCAATACGGGAAAATAAATATATTACACCAAAATGATTGTTAAATTTTATACTAAAAAAAAGCTAACTTAAAATAAAAGCATCCTGATATTTCCTAAGCTTCACATAGCATAAAGTATTTAACCTAATTGCTTAATAACGCACGCAATTGAAGAATTGTGTTAAACATTTACTTCTTAGGCTTTTTCGGTTTAAGGAAAAAGGATATTATAGCTCTCGAAATTGAAAAACCTTTGCTTCTTAGCGAAATATTTCACAAGTCTAAGACATGCAATTCTAGATTGTAGTAGATTATCCTTATTTAGTTAAGAATCTAATATTTATTAGGTTTTCCATATTTTAGGGCAGTTATAAATTTTTGGAGTTAATAGTGGCGAAAGTTTAATACTCTTAAATTTGGCAAATTGTACGTTTTATATAGTGGCTCTATTTTATTTATTTTAAAATTGAAACCGGATTTAAATGTGCTGTCTCTTATTGATTTTTAAAATTTTACTTACCACCGGGGGTGATTATGTTGTAATCTTTATTTTTTCAGTGCTTTTTGCTACCAAAAAATGCTTTGAAATGTTTGCATGAAATCAGAAAAAACAACTTAAGGACTGACGTCCTTATTTTTAGGTTAAAACAAGAAATTTTAACCTAAAATATAATATATATGTTCTCTGGTACTTCGTTTTAAAATATCTTGTCATCAAATTTAGTTTTTACTTGATAGTGCTTATTTAGGAAGTTGGTATTAGGAAGTTGGGTTGTTTTACACCCCTATTTTTATTCCGTAAAAATCTATTTTATCCCCAATGACATTAATTTAATCTAAACCTTACTTAACTTGATGGATCAAGCCTTTGAAATGTGTCTAGCGTCTTTAAACTAGAGGAGCTAAGTCATTATAGAGGGTTTATGACGTCATAGACATTTCATACGCAACAGGCCTCTTAACAATAATATGGATAATTTCTGTAACGTCCTTGAATCGAATCCGAAAAAGTGTTCGACAGTAATCGTGCGCCATAGAAAAATTCGTCATGGAACAAAATTCTTGTACATACATATAATAAATATATATATATGTATGTATATGTATATGTATATATATATATTATATATATATATATATAATATATAATATATATATATATATATATATATATATATATATATAATTGAGTTGGGGGGGGGGTATATATATAGTTGAGTTGGGGGTATATGTATGTTATATACATACTTATGTGTATGTATTGTATGTATATTATTATATGTATATGTATATGTATATATGTATATATATATATATATATATATATTATATATATATATATATATATATATATATATATATATATATTATATATTGAGTCACCACATTCAGAATAACCACCTCCTCTCTCTCCCCCTCCCATGACAGCAACCTTATTAGCTTATTGTTTTGGAAAAATTACTAAAAAGTAATATTAAACTTGGTAACATAAATCAAAAGATGTTGCTCTTTGTTTTTGTACAATTTTACAACCCTTTAATAATAGTCTTTATCATATAATATATTTTATTTCTTTTAACCATCACGGGATATCAAAAAAAAAATTACATAATATTAAGAACATAAAAAATTTAATTACATTCTAATATAAACTACTATTAAAATCTTACATATGTGATACATTTTTATGGTATAATTTTGACACCCTGAAATGTTTGTAAACGATTTTTTTGTTTGTATCTTCTCGCTATTATCTGACCATATGTTAAAAACCGTGGGCTGTTATCTCTCCGGACTAGGATCGAACTTTCACTTTCAAATCCATATTTGGTTTCGAATCAGAGTGACTGTCAGTGTATGTTTCTAAACGCCGCACCGCCTTCGCATCAATTTCTCTTCGCATGTCCGCTTTATGAAAGCAGCGATGCAGTGTTTGAAAAAAAAGTTGTTTTGCTGTAAAAAATATATAAAATTAAATCGATCGTGTTATGTTAATCGATATAATCTATAGATATTAAAATTATGCTAATTATATTTAGCTTTTGTATCTCTTGTACATAGAAAGAAGAAGTATCGTAATATGAAATAATCGGCAACTTATTTTTAAAAACCTAACTCCTTTCTATATTTTAGCGAACTTTCGAAGAAAAAAAATCTATATATATATATTATATATATAATATATATATATATATATATATAATATATATATATATATATATATTTATATATATATATATATATATATTATATATATATATATATATATATATATATATATATATATATATATATATATATATATTATATATATATATATATATATATATTATATATATATATATATATATATATATAATAATAATAATATTTATGCAAAATACATGATAATACACATAATACAAATCTTAATTTAAATTTAATAGTATACAATTTTGCAAATCGCATACTGCGTGGAAACCCTAGCAGGGTTGAATCGAGTTGCTTATCTACAACATTTAGTCTATTGATTTTATAATTTTTAAGAGAATAATAATTATGTTGAGTATAAATGTGTTTAGTACAATTAACAATAATATTAGAAAAAAAAAAAAAATATTATATTTTTTCTATATATAATATTATATATATATATATATATATATATATATATATACATTAATATATGTATGTATGTTTAAGGGATCAAGTTTTATCTCTTAATTTTCACGTTTCAGGTTAAATTTCAAAATCTAATTCACTTTGGTCACCGGAACAAACTTATGAGCGTAATTATATAAAGCTTATCTGCTAAAATATTTGATGTTTTAAAAGTTAGCGGCAAAAATACCAAATGATTAATTTAAACCTCCATAAAATGCATTTAAAAATAAAATTATATTTATATACCAAGGAAATTAAAAATAAACGTTTTCTTAGTCATTTGACAGCTACGACAAGTAATTTAATTAATATGTTTTAAAAAAGATGAAAACGTAAGAAGAAGAAAAGAGTACACATGCGTGAGCGTGTAGTATAACGCAACACGTGCGTAGAGCAACAGTTTAAAACATTCACGCTTCAATTTGGTTCAAATATAAAGAATAAAAACGCGTGTTGTTTTTATTTCCTCTCCAATTAAAATAAATTATGTTTGACTTGTCATGCGGTTTTTTGTGAGGGATGTCAAATTTTAGCCATATTGAGCTTAAATTTACCAGTTCCATTTATATTGGTCTAAATTGCTCCTTCTTTATTTGTTATAGAGGCTTGCAATTTTTGTTTAGATGTTTAACGAAATTATCTATTAATTTTCGATTTATGCTAAAACTTTTCCTGCTCATCTTTATGCTAAATTTTCCCTATTATATTTCGCTCTATTTTAATTTTCCTATTTTATTGGTGTAAAAGAAAAGTAATAGTATATTATATCAAACAGCTACCACCGATACATGCTGTTGGAGATAAGTATCCCTGGACCAGTTTCGGATCAACACCATCATTAGCAGACGGGGTAACTCTCGAGGTTAAACGAATAAAATTATTTCTCTGAAATAAATGAGAGCTCGAGTATTGTCCAGTCAGCTGATGATGGCGTAAAGCAGAAACCAGTCCAGGGATATTAAATTCAACATCAAGTTTGCCCGGTAGTTCATTCTCCAGTTGAAAAGTATGAGTTTTAGCGAATTTTCAAAGAAAAAATGAGCTTATGAGTTTGGAGTCATGGAGGGGGGAGGTGGATGTTTGGAAGCCCCCATCGCCGAGGCCGTAGAGCTGCAAAGAGGCCGAAAGTCTCTTGTTTTACTAAAATTAGAAACAGAGATTTCATCTGAATTATCAGTTTTAGATGTTTTATAAACTCTTGAGAAGTGAGATGATGATGACCTCATGTTAAGCTGAAAGTTCCTTGCCAATAAAGTATTATTTTTGTGGAGAGACTCTTTTCTTCATATCCTAGAATGAATAACTCCACTTATGCTCAATCAAATTCATCTCTCGAGTAGTTTTCACCATGTATGTCTGAACATATAGGTATACCTATACATATAGGTATCCCTATACATATAGGCATGAGTGTTCTATTGTAGTATCTATGTACCTAACTATAATAAAATATTAAGAATAATTACGGCTTAATATTAAACGGAGTTAGTATTAAACATTGTACCTATAATAAGTCAGTTACTAATCTAGTGTCAGTGTTTTTAAAGAGATAATACGAACAAGACTTTATGGCTTTAAATACGAAAAAGTCTAAATATGGCAAAGATGTGAAGGAAGGTTATGTATGACAACGGTTATACTTCCGCTTGACCTTGTCCTACACTTACTAAGCACTGTACTCGGTACTGTACTTAGATCTTTCGATATGACTATACTGGTATTCAGGGTCATAGACTTAGTCAAAATAAGGTAGGTAAGAGGGCAAATGCCATAAATGACTAACCTATGCTACACTTTTTGGAAAACATTTTAGTCGTTGAACCACGAAATTTCATTTTATAAATGTCTCTGATCAAGAGCGCATTTAAGCGTATGAATAACTTATGGTCTAAACAATTGACGCACACACTTCTTACCTATAGAGTTAAAATTATTTAAGAGTTGCCTTTAGGTCTTATCAATTGCGCCTAGAACCTCTGAGGAAAATGATTCTATTAATTCGCTTAAAAGAAGCGGACCAACGTCAACTAGGATTTAGTTCGAGGACTAATGGAATCTCACTGGGTTTTTGAGCCATTGATAAGATCAACTTTTTAATTATTACTGTGGGAATGGGGGGAAAACTTTCTGAAGAAAGGAATAGGAAGAAAGGAAAAGAAAAGAAAGAGAGGAAAGTAAAAACTTCTTATGAAAGGAGAGAATTACTTCTTAAAGTTTGTTTTATCGATAACACCAAAATGGCCAATTTTTTTTTGAAGCACAAGGGGTTATGTAGATGTAAAACTTAGCTATTGTCTACCCCTTGGGCGCACGATAAAAATCGTTTAATTAACTGGAAATAATGCTGCAACGGGCGTGGTCAGTTCTTGGATGGGTACCACCCAATTAACTTATGGTCTAGAGTTGAATTGGGTTGGATTATCCCTCTCTCTCTAGCATCAATGAGTCTTGCAGATAATTTCTACTTAAGTGACGAAACAAATATGATGAATTGAAACGATCAACTCCAGCGGCCCCGTTTAATAGAACAACTTCTATAACGTATACTCTTATGAAAATTCGCTAGGAATGTAAAAAATAAAATGATTAATGCTGACATAAAAATGATTGACATGCTTAAAGTTCAAGTTTAGGCTGTTTTGCTGGAAATTTTGTATTTTGAGATGATTATAAACAGGAAATAAGTATGTGTATGTGTATGGACGTCAGTGTAGAGCATATTGAGTAAATAAAGCAATATGAAGAGACGTGAAGTCAGGGATACCCACAATTAAGAGCCCCCCCAGACCTCTATTGTAAATAAATTATACTTGGCGGACTCCTGTCCGTCTCGTTACACCTCCCCCCCCCCACGAAACTTATAAATTCAATAAATTGTACTCATCGCCCAATTTTCTGTTTTTTACATTATAAATGTAGACTTGCGAAGCTGCTCTACAATTTGCAACACGAAAGAGTTTGAAAATGACTGTATTTTTTATTACTTCGATTTCATCGACCATAACCAGATTATTTTATTACCTTCTATGTCTTTTTCCATAAAGTATGTCGGTGAAACGTCCTAAATCGTATTTCCATCAAATGGAATTTCTGTAATTAATACTTGGACGCCAAAATTTGACCCTCCGATTAATTGGTAAGATGCTCGGTCAGGTAGGTAAGATATTAAGTATGAATATTGTTTAGGTATCACATCGTACTTGTTCATTACTCATGTATAGAATGATTCACTAAGTGAGAGAAAATTTGTCAAAACTATGACTTTTATGATTAAATTGGTTTTATCTTTAAATGACACATTGAGATGTGATGAGAGAAGATCTTACTTATTCAATTGAATGTATCATAAGATTAATCGTTACTTAATCATTTTTGAATAATCGTTGATTATTTATTCGATCACAGTTAATGAGTAACTGGAATCGCATGTTTTTACTCACATACACCAGATAGGTGTATTTGAATAGGACGTTATTCGAAATTACGTGTCCGCACACTATGAATACTTTGAATAGACGTTATCTGTGTCCGAAAATCACTTTGAATATGACGTTATTCTGTGTCCGAAATTACTTTGAATAGACGTTATTCCGTGTTAATTACTTTAAATAGGACGTTATTCCGTGTCCAAAATTACTTTGATTAGGACGTTATTCCGTGTCCGAAATTACTTTGAATAGGACGTTATTCCGTGTCCAAAATTACTTTGATTAGGACGTTATTCCGTGTCCGAAATTACTTTGAATACTTTGTAGGACGTTATTCCGTGTGTCCGAATTACTTTTATTGACGTTATTCCGTGTCCGAAATCACTTTGAATATGACTCCGTGTCCGAAATTACTTGAATAGGACGTTATCCGTGTCCAAAATACTTTGAATAGACGTTATTCCGTGTCCGAAAAACTTTGAATAGGACGTTATTCCGTGTCTAAAATTACTTGAATAGGACGTTATTCCGTCCGAAATCACTTTGAATAGACGTTATTCCGTGTCCGAAATTACTTTGAATATGACGTTATTCCGTGTCCGAAATTACTTGAATAGACGTTACCGTGTCCAAAATTACTTGAATAGGACGTTATTCCGTGTCCGAAATACACGTTATTCCGTGTCCGAAATTACTTTGAATAGGGACGTTACGTGACGTTATTCCGTGTCCGAAATTACTTTGAATAGACGTATTCCGTGTCCGAAATTACTTTGAATAGACGTTATTCCGTGTCCGAAATACTTTAAATAGGACGTTATTCCGTGTCCAAAATTACTTATTAGGACGTTATTCCGTGTCCGAAATTACTTTGAATAGGACGTTATTCCGTGTCCAAAATTACTTTGAATAGGACGTTATTCCGTGTCCGAAATTACTTTGATTAGGACGTTATTCCGTGTCCGAAATTACTTTAAATAGGACGTTATTCCGTCCAAAATTACTTTGAATAGGAAGTCATTCCGTGTCCAAATTACTTTGAATAGGACTATTCCGTGTCCAAAATTACTTTGAATAGGACGTTATTCCGTGTCCGAAATTACTTTGATTAGGACGTTATTCCGTGTCCGAAATTACTTTAAATAGGACGTTATTCCGTGTCCAAAATTACTTTGAATAGGAAGTCATTCCGTGTCCGAAATTACTTTGAATAGGACGTATTCCGTGTCCGAAATTACTTTTAGGACCTTTGAATAGGACGTTATTCCGTGTCCGAAATTACTTTGAATAGGACGTTATTCCGTGGGACGTTATTGTGTGTCCGAATTACTTTGAATAGGACGTTATTCCGTTCAGGATGTGAATAGACGTTATCCGTGTCCCCGTTATTCCGTTGTCCGAAATTACTTTAAATAGGACGTTATTCCGTGTCCAAAATACTTTGATTAGGACGTTATTCCGTGTCCGAAATTACTTTAATAGGACGTTATTCCGTGTCCAAAATTACTTTGAATAGGAAGTCATTCCGTGTCCGAAATTACTTTGAATAGGAAGTCATTCCGTGTCCGAAATTACTTTGAATAGGACGTTATTCCGTGTCCAAAATTACTTTGAATAGGACGTTATTCCGTGTCCAAAATTACTTGAATAGGAAGTCATTCCGTGTCCGAAATACTTTGAATAGGAAGTCATTCCGTGTCCGAAATTACTTTGAATCATATGTTATCTTATAATACCATCGGCTTTAGGGGTTAGATTTTGAAGATACGTGTTTGAAATAAAATTTGCTTTAAAAAAATGATAAATTAAATTGAAGAATCAACTACCTTTGATAATTGCTATTAGATAAGAATATCTCTGGACCGATTATGGTTAACGCTGTTATCATCAGTTAAGGCAATATTCGATCTCTCAACTAATAAACTTCTAGATTAGATGATAAGGATGAAGATAGACACTGATGATGCAACTTTATTAGTGAAAGTTAGTGAGGGTTGCTTTACTTAATGATGAGGGCGTTAAGCCGAAATCAGGCAGCCTAGAGAAATTAATATCTAAGAACAAATTTTTATATTGACTGTAAATGATGCTTCAATTTTTATAATCTTATGGGTTACTATATTATCATATCAATTCGTTATTATTCTTTTTAATGAGAACCCCAATACGGGCAAAAATACTTTTCCTAGGATTTGTATTTGTATATATCTAGGGCAAAAATCCTAGAGGCCCGTGCTGGGATTGAACCCATGACTAAAGTCCATTTATTCAAAAGACTCTAACCTCAGTAGCTCATCTTTCCTTTGAAAATTTGCTGAAAAACAATTTTGTCCATGTGGAAATTATATAGTTTAGTTGTATTCTACACTTCGCGTTTGTATTTGAAATTTTGTTAAATGGATCGTAAATACTTCTCAAGTAACCAAAAGCAGTATTTATCAAAGCTTTAGATAGGTTTTTAATAGATTAGTTAATGAAGTTGTCACTAGATCTCGCTACAAGGTCTTGTAATTTTTGTTATACTTTAATTAAGAAAGATACGACAGTCTTAAAACTCTAAGATGTATTATGGAAGAAACTATTTTAATTAGCGTAGCACGCAATACTTCTGCTTGTTTAGTCAAGTAATGAAGATGTTTAAGACATTTAAAAGAATGAGTATGTTAGATGTGGAGATTGATCATGTAATAATTATTTATACCAAGTTGCGTTTGTATTCGCGTGTTATTATATTAAAACCAGTTTGGTATCATTGAACATTTTATTCAATTAAATTTAGTAAGTCATTCAATATAACTTATTAGCTATAAAGTATAGTATAAGAGAATAAACAGGGTGGAGCATCTCAAATGCACCAACATTGAATCCTTCAAAATAAGGGAAAAAATGGTCATAGACTTTTCACAATGGTCTCTGTTCCCATAAAAATGACTTTTACGAGTGCAAACTTACCATTATTATATCATTAACTATGACTCAAATATGGTAATTTTGTTACCTCTTTTGGTAACTTAGAAAACATAAATTAAAAAATATCGTAATATTGCTTATTTTGAAAACTGCATTAAATTTCAAGAAATCTGTTACAATTATCACCTAATTCGGTTATGTTTCAATAAGCTATTGTTTAACACATATTATAGATTTTTTTCAAAACCGATGAAAAAAAAACATTTTTACAAAAATCTTTGACATATGTTACCAGAATAGGCAGAATATGATGATATTGTTATCAACATTTTTAACATTTTATGAATTATCCAAAGTAGGCTATAATGTGTAATAATATAAATGTTACCTCATGAAGAAAAAAACATTTAAACAAATTTAGAGATGACTGTATATAAGAGTTTTTTTGAAATAGTAACCCTACCTAAAATTAATTTATTTTTATTCACATGCTCAATATGTGTTATTTACAAATTAAGACAGAGATAAAATTTTACAAAGTCGAATCTTAAAAAATTATCATATACATATATGTGATAACATATAAGTGCAAAGATAATCATATATGTATATATATAAAACAATATTATAATAATAATAATAACTTACAGGAGGTGAAACGATGAGATTTAATGGGTTTAAAAAATTTTCGACGTATGTCTTCATCAGTCCTTCATCAGTCAGAATAGGCAGGGTCCCGAGTGACTGAAGTTAAAATCATAGTGTAGTGGTATAAATACATTTGTACCATATAGATTTAGTTATCTATAATTAAATATATATTAATATATATATATATATATATATATATATATATATATATATATATATATATATATATATATTATTATTATTATTATATTATTATTAAAATTTATGACACTGGATGGGACGTAATCAATTTTTTTTAATTGTATAATTAAATAGATATAATTTAATAATATCAATTAAATGGTTTTATGAACTAATAAATTATTGCATTATAGACATTTAGATATTTATACATGTATAAAACAAGAAGTAAATTGATTTAAAAGTTTTTCCAAAAATAAAAATAAAAAATGTGTGAAATACAAACAAATGTAGGTATGAAATAATAATAATAAGTATGATGGTTATAAACTTAATTTTTAAAATCTTTATGAGTTTATGAACTTAGAGAAAATATTAAATTATTTAAATAAGTAAGATTCCAGGATTCTCCTCTTCTGACAAGGCTTGAAATTAATGAATAACTAATTAAATTAAATTAATGATTAATTAATTAATTCAAATGTATGACTGTTAAACTGATCAATTAATTTATTGGTAATCTATTAAAATTAATTATAGTTAGGCAAATAAATTATTTGTTCTTAACTTTACTTTGTGTAATTTTATTATATTAACGTTTATCGTTTACCACAAAATCTCCTTCAAAACAACTAATGAGGTCTCTGAAACGAATTTTAGCCACTTTACCGCGTCTGACTTCAGCTAAACCACCTATCCCGCATTAGCGAAATTTTCTAAACAAAATTCGCTAAAATCCAGTTACTATTTATTTTTAATGATCAAATAATTTAAATATTCAAATTTAAATTCTGTAAATTTTTATAAAGGAGTCCTTAAAAAGAGGATTGTATTACTGAACGAAAAATGAAATACATTTTTGTTTCAAAATAGTTATACTTTACTACAAGAATTCATTTAAGTCGGTGCTTGTAATATGACTTTTTTGAGGAATAATGTCTTTTTAACCATGTATGGTTTTTACTAACGACGTAAAATTTCTTTATATACTTTTTTTTTGAAAGTATTCCATTTAGCTATAAAAATAACATATTATAATTTTATGAGCATTAAATTTTAGTTACCATCTGGTTAATATGATCAGATTTATGTCAAGGCAGTTTTTCCTTTAACATATCATTTGTTTGTTTTTTAGGCCGCTGTTTCAAAATAATGATAATTTAAAATAAATCAGATGCATCGGATTAGCATCTGCTTTAATCTGCTTCGAACTCGCTTCGCTCGTCTTCAGAAAATAAAAATCAGTAACTTTAAAATGCAACGAATCATTGGAGTCGCTTGTCCTCAGACAGTAAATACATTATTTTTATTTAAAACGTTCACCCATCCAGTCACTGAACACGCTGGATGTAACTTACCTTTTGTGATATAAAAAACCGCAAATAACCTGCCGAATTAAAAAGCTAAGTATATTTATTCTATTTCCTCATTAATACCATAGGTTAAAGGAAAAGCATTGTATTTTCAAAAAAAAATATGTCCGACATGTTGCAGTATACATTAGGTAATTTTATATTCTGAGGACGAGGGAAGAGAGTCTAATGTAGGGAGAATGAGCGTAACGAATCCGATGTGATGAGGAAAAGTTCCGAGGTACCCTGTATCCGCTTATTAACTTAACTTAAATGGATAGAAAGAAGAACTAAGGTGAGCGTTAATGGAGTTCATCTTAATAAAAGAGGAAGAAGTTTCTCCACAAAAATATATTTCTTTATAGCAAAGCGCTTTCAATCTAACAAGAGGTCATCATCAGTGCTAGCCGTTGAATAAAGAAGAGGGTGATAGATGAGTCTTACAGATCAGATATCAAAGATAGAGCGAGTCTATCTTTGATACCTGATCTGTAAGACTCATCTATCACCCTCTCTTTATTCAACGGCTAGCACTGATGATGACCCTCTTGTTAGGTTGAAAGCGCTTTGCTAAAAAGAAATATATTTTTGTGGAGAGACTTCTTCCTCTTTTATTAAATGGATAGCTTTTTGATTTTTTTTAAGATTTTTTTAAAAAAAAAACTTAATAAGTAATTAATTAAAGAAATGAACTAATACAGAGGATGAGATGAAACTTAGCACATGTGAAATTCTTTTTTTAAAAAGCACGCTAAATTTCAAATCGATGGAATCATTTTTGATGATCGAAAAATGAAATGATCTTAATCTTCGATGATCGAAGATTTATGAATTTTCGAAATTCTTGCTGATTCACTATTATCGGTTAATGAAGTCATAAAAATTATTTTCCAGATAACACAGCTAAACCTAATGATTGGTGTTTGTATCAATGGCATACACACACAGGGAGATTCGATGATAAATACAGACACATACACACACACATATAGACAGAAAACCACTCAGGATATCTTAAAAACATCAGAAACGGATAATTCAGGTTAAAACAAAAAACAAAAAATAATAATAATGAAAATAACAAAATAAAGCAACTTCGATTTCTTCTTACTTTTCACACGTCACAACAATAACTTAATACGTCTTACTGTACTCTTCTTTTATTCTTGAATAGTTAGTTAGTCTATTTTATTTAATTTATTTAAGATAAAAAATATTAATAATTATAATAGATTAAATAGATAGTTAGAATTCTAATGTATAATATTATTTTTTTTTATTAATTAATATTTATTAAGTTTAAATAGAAAATATAAACAATTAATATAACAATAACAAGGCAACTTCGACTCAGTGCCGCGCACAAGCTTTTGCTCATGCGGCTATACATAAACATGTTTTGTTTTTTTTTTTGTTTTTGTATTTAGCATGTTAAAATTGTTTTCTAAAAAATGTTTTTTTTGTATGCTTTAAAATTTTTTATGTATGTATAAATAAATAAAACTTGGTTTCAAATGACGAAAAGTAAAAATAGAGAAAAATAAAACTAAATCAATCACCACAGTGCTTTTTAGCTTTACGGAATAAATGTAACTATTTTTAAAACCATTTACAATACGAAAACTTACTTGGAGACATAAGATAGATAGATCTACTTCTAGATCGTACTGAATCTAGTTGCTGACAGCACTGGCTAAGGTCTTTACTCTCTAAACTAGGTTAACATTTCTTAGAATTGACTTAATGGCACTACAATCAAGATCAGGTTGATTTAAAATGCATTGAGCGAAAAACACGTTAAAAACTAATTGTTACCTTTTTAGATAAAATAAAGAAGTTGATCAGTTGACAGTTATCGGTATCTTTTTTTAGTGGTTGTTTTTAACTTGATAAGAAATCAAAAATCATACAGTTGGGGCAAATTTATTAACCTAATCTATTTTTTTTGGTTCTGATTTTTGAAATTTCTGAAATTATTCTCAAGTAAATTTATTAACATCATATTTAGTGGGGAGACTATTTATTTATCTATTCTTGGATTACTTTACAGAGCAGTTATTTATATTATATAATCAACTTCCAAAAGGTTTTGATCGGATGTTATTGAACAAACAGCATTTTTAAATATTCTTAATTATAGAATCCATTTCTCGAACTCAATTATGCTGGTTTACAAAGCATAACTGAAGCATTATAAAAGCATCCGAAACAAAGATGTCGTTTATTTAACAAAATTACATTCGTTCAAATAATAATAATTTTAACAAAGTTTAAAAAAATGAAAATTAACATAAAATAATCATCAATTATCAATCAAATTAAATCGTTAGTAATGCCGAATAAAACAATAGAGAAATAAAATTGAAAAAAATGAAATATTAATTCTAATAAAAGTAGTGAAAGAACACCCAGGTTTTGTTTCTTACAGTTTCGTAATAAATTGAACTTCGGAAAATAAAAATTTATATGTCAATCAATAATATTTTGTACTGAAAGTCAGAAAACGTTAAATTGTTATTAATAATTAGGAATATTATTTTTTTTAAATAAAAGTTTTGTTTCAGCAACCATTATGTTAATTAGGCTCAATTACGTTTTATTTCGTTTGCTTATTGGTTTTTTGGGTGATTCGGACGAGTAATCATTAATAATACTTGAGAAGTTGTCAGCTACTGTTGTATTGGTCTACTTTTTTGGATGTTTTGTTTTTCCTTTTCTGTTTGGTTTAAGGACTACTGGTAAGATGACCATATATGGTTATGTCATTGTTTGTATTAAAATATGGATGTATATATGTATTTATGACTGTATGTATTTATGACTTTACGTATACACGACTGTATTGATGGTATAATGAATGAATAAGTTTTTATTAGCGAATTTCCTAAGAAAACATGAGCTCTTGAGGCCAAAATAGCCACTTATGAACTAAAATTGTCACTAACAATGCATTCATTTGACGAAGAAATAAAATGATTTGTTCTTTTTGCTACTTATGTGTCGTATTATTTATTAACAATATTTCATATTTTTTGCTTGCTTGATTTATAATAATCAGGACTTATAATTTAAACAGGATTCTTCCCCTTTCAAGTTTTACTAAGTCCTCTTAACTTGTTTAGCTCTAATGCTTGTAACAATTTTTTTTGTGGTTTTAGAAATACAAAGTTGTTTATAATAAAACAAGTCGCCTTCGAACGATACGCGGCGTCGGCGCTAGAGGGGCTGCTTCGCGACTATATGGTTGTTGTCATGTCGGATAAGTAGTTTTGTAACTTTTAGAGGATATGTGAATTTTTCAATATGAGTAAATATTGATGACGTCATAAACATTTTATAAACAATAGAGTTAGGAACTTTAAATAATTCTGGCGCGGTGGTCCGCATGTCGGGCGAATTTCCTTTGGATGTGTGTTTCCGAGCTTAACAACAATTCTGGTAGGAATTATAATTTTTATAAATAAATAAAGTTTGTTTTCCTCACATAATCTTATCATCTTATCACAAACTGAATTTATTTATAAGCTTGTTCCACATCTCAGTATTTATCGGAATAATGTTTATAGTTTTTTACATTATAAAAGTTTACAACTACTAATAAATAATTCCGGCGCATTGGTCCGCTGTCGGGCGAATTTCATTTAGAACGCGTGTTTCTGTGGTTAACGACCCATTTCTTGCTTAAGGCTCCAGCTCATGCTTTAGAATCTAATCAGTCACTCAATTGTCAAGCACTGCTCGTAACTCATTTTGTCTGTATTTTTCAAATAAAATGCGCATGCCTCTAATTAGATTTACGCACTTTTATTTGCTCTAGTTTAAAGCTTAGTTACTTATCTTAAAGCTTAGTTGTTATCTTTAAAGGTTTTAGCGTATTTCCTTTAAAAAAATAAAGACATTTATATATATATATATATATATATATATATATATATATATATATATATATATATATATATATATATATATATATATATATATATATATATATAATATATATATATATATATATATATATATATATATATATATATATATATATATATATAATATATAAATGTATATAGACACATGAAACACCTCACGTTCTTTTCATAACCCTTTCATAGGCTCGTTTTTTCTGTGAAAATACGATAAAATGCAAATAATTTTATTATGTTGCATATTAAACCTGTAAACATTAATACGACAAATTTGTTTGCTTGTTTAATTAAAATTTATTAATCCACACATAATTTTGTTTCCCTTGAGACATATTACTATAGCTTAATACAGGTATAACATGGTTGGTTGTCGTTTCTATAGGCTTTCTACGCCTCTGGCAGTATCTCCACCCTGCCATATTAACTCTAATATAAACATAATAAAGTTATCTATTTACTTTAATCTTATAATCAGATTAAATCCCCAGAGAAGAACGTGAGTATCGAACCTGAGACCTTGGGGGTATTACTGCTTAATATGTTTGTATTATAAACACTCATGTAATAATTTAAGTTTTATAATAAAATAATCTACCTGTAAAAATAAAATATAATCCAGGATTAAAACTAATTCTCGCAAAGTGTTATACTTATAATTAAAATATATCTTTGTGGTGGGAGGGGGGGATTATGTCTAGCTTTAGTAAGCTTGACATAATGCCCTCCTCAGCTCTTTGGTAGTCCAGGGAGCTTATATAAAAATGAAGGAGCATATCATCATACTTAATTTTCTTTCATATTTATCTTAATTTCCGATCATAAGTCCTCTTGAAATTGTTCGCTGGGTCATTATTAGGGATTAATGACGTTGTAAAAAATATTTCTCGAATAGCACAAATACAGTGGCAGACTGATTTTTTTACAAAGTTTCAACTCTCTAGTATGAATACACTAGGAGCTACGATGATATTAGTCACACCCATATACAGACAGACAACTTTGTGAAAACCACTCAGGAGGCCTTTAAAACTCCTAAAACGGATAATTCCAGTGACATCCCGGTTTTCTGATTGTTTTGCGAACACAATAATTTTTCCTATATACCTACGGTATAAATGAGGAAAATAAAAAATAAGTTTAAAGCATGCCGAAATTAAGCGAGTTAGGTATGCTAAAGTGAAAAAAACACTTAATTAATCTTTTCTAATACTTCTAAACTCAGCGGGAAGACAATGTTGTCCAAGACTCCCTTTTTAAAACGGCAGCGACACGATTTTGGCTTTATGTCCATGCGCTTACCACCTATTACGAACATTTTCGATTCTCTTCAAATAATTTAAAAAATTTAAAAAAAAAATGATAATGCGAACCAGTTATAATATTTCACAACTAGAAGTGGTGAATTGATTCACTAAATTTGATTTTCATTGATATTGGTCGCAATTTTAAAAATATTGACTTTTGAACTTTTAATCATTGAGAGTCTATACTTTTTATTATTATTATTATTGTTATTGTTTTACAACCAATTAGAACAATGCAATTTTATTAAAATCTTTTGTTATATACAAATTTTAAGGAAAATAAAATCGTTACTCTAACTCATTCACTGTTTTAATACCTCTCTGTTACCCAAATGTCGTTAGTTGAAAAGGAGGATGATACAAGTTTATCTAACGGCTTCATACTAAACAGCATTAAGATGAAGCTGGTTAAAGAAACGGACCTTGTTCCAGACTCTGGTTACTTTGTTCTTTATTTGTTACAGACAGAGAACAGGTCTTACTTTAACTGCTTCCGTGCCGTAAAGTATTGGTCCGCTCAAAATATATTATGATAAATGAATGAATGTTACCAACTTAACAACATTCTTGAAATTATTTAGAAAAAGTTGTATTGGTTTTATCTACCAGTGTCAAGTAGGATCATATTATTTTTGTTATTTATAATGTCAGGAGAAGGAGAAATAAAGATGTTGAGAAAAAGAATTAAGCCCCTCATTCATGCTGTTATGTTTTTTTCTTTAGTTACCCCTCTACACTGAATGAAATTTGATGAGTTAATTCGGCATTATTTTATTTATGCGCTAAAACCTTTAAAGACAACTAACTAAGCTTAAAGATAAGTAACTAAGCTTTAAACTAGAGCAAATAATAGTGCGTACTTCTAATTTTAGAGGCATAGTTTTGTACAACAACTGGATGATTATGCGCATTTCCTTTGAAAAATACAGACAAAATGAATTACGAGCAGTGCTTGACAATTGTGTAACTGCTTAGGTTCTAAAGCAATGAACCGGACCCTTAAGCGAAAAATGGGTTCTTAACCACGGAAACACGCATTCTAAATGAAATTCGCCCGACAGCGGACCATCACGCCAGAATTATTTATTTAGTAGTTGTAAACTTATATTATGTAAAAACTATAAAAATTATCATTCTAACCAAGATTGTTGTTAAGCACGGAAATTCGCCCGACATGCGGACCACCGCGCTAGAATTTTTCTTCTTCTCGCTTCGCTTACATCCTGGGTTGCTTATCATTACTTGTAATAGAATTTCATTAAAATCTAAAGGTGAAACTTTTTATGTTTATTCTAAGTTATGTTCCGGATTTGCACTCGGAAACCCCTCGTGAAAAATAATTTTGTGGAGAGGCTCTTTTATATGTGCTACTATCCAAATTATTTATCGGCTCGGCACATATAAGAAATAGAACGCAACATCTTTTAATTGAGCTTCCTTGGCATGATATGTTGTAAATAGGCATAATAATAATAATAATAATGCCAGTTTAGAGCCTTGCGGCTCATCAGGGATAACCCCTGCGGGAACTACCTCGGGTGGTAGTAGCAACCGTTACGCTCAAACTGAATTCTAAAGTTAGTGATAATTTATCTAAACAATAATCTTCTTTTCTTTTCTGAGATGTGAACCCCAGACCTTCGTGGGTGTCAAAAGTTCGGTGTAAAGACTAACGCCTTAACGACCTCGGCCACGGAGGCGGCACACAGGCATTATCCTTCTTAAAAATGTGAACCTTACCTCGCATCCCTAATTTATAGAGTAGGAGGGATAAGATAATTTTAGAATTAAAAGGGATCGATTTTCTTTTGAAGAAATTCGCTAATAGGAAGGGTAGGATTACAGGAGTCGAAATCTTATTTTTGACCATGTAACCCACTTCACCGTCTCCAGATAAGGGAAGCATTGCGTACTAAAGTTTTGATGCTTCTTCTTCACTTAGTAAGTATAAGTAGGCATTGACAAATGTCCCTAGATGGTACAGTACTGTGTAAACTAGTTTATAGACTTCCTGCTTCTAATGAACTGCACTCAGACACTTCTTCATCGCTTAACAATAATAAATTGATATTGGAAGCATCAATATGAAACACGTTCCTCTTTGCTCTACTTTTACCAAATCTAGTTCAGTTAATTTATTTAATTTGTCGGGTTAGTGATTTAAAATAGGGAAAGTAATGAACTATTTCCATATGGATGATCCTTGATAAATTATAGTTTTCAAATCGATTAATAAACCTCGAAATAAAAATCAAGTTAGAAAAATAAAATGTAAAAGCTCTGATTAAATTAATGTTGTATCGTCTTAAGTTAAAGACAGAATTAGAATAGTTTTACTATATTTCACGAATTTCCTTTTTTACCCAACACACTTAATGGTTTTAGCAAGGCAGGCTGTAAATACGAACCCTATTCGTTTAATAGGAGTGGATTCATTGAAATTTAGAAAAAGTCGTACCTAATTTTTATATAATTTTCACATTTTAGCACCTATATAGATCTTAAATATCGAAATATATTTATGTTTAGTGTCTGTGGTTGTGTTTGTATGGGTGGGTGTATAAACACTTTTAAGTAGAAACGATACATACTAAATAGATGTATGAGCAGTTTTATGTAGAAACGATACATGCCAAATAGATGTATATGAGCATTTTTATGTAGAAACGATACATGGCAAATGGATGTATATGAACACTTTTATGTAGAAACGATACATGCCAAATAGATGTATGAGTACTTTTATGTAGAAACGATACATGCCAAATAAATGTAGGAGCACTTTTATGTTGAAACGATATATGCCAGACGGATGTATGAGCACTTTTATGTAGAAACGACACATGCCAAATGGATGTATGAACACTTTTATGTAGAAACGATACATGCCAAATAAATGTAGGAGCACTTTTATGTTGAAACGATATATGCCAGACGGATGTATGAGCATTTTTATGTAGAAACGATGCATGCCAAATGGATGTATGAACACTTTTATGTAGAAACGATACATGCCAAATAAATGTAGGAGCACTTTTATGTTGAAACGATATATGCCAGACGGATGTATGAACACTTTTATGTAGAAACGATACATGCCAAATAGATGTATGAACACTTTTATGTAGAAACGATACATGCCAAATAAATGTAGGAGCACTTTTATGTTGAAGCGATATATGCCAGACGGATGTATGAACACTTTTATGTAGAAACGATACATGCCAAATGGATGTATGAACACTTTTATGTAGAAACGATACAAACCAAATGGATGTATGAACACAGAAACGATACATGCCAAATAAATGTAGGAGCACTTTTATGTTGAAACGATTTATGCCAGACGGATGTATGAGCACTTTTATGTAGAAACGATGCATGCCAAACGGATTAACACTTCCGCTAAACTGATTAAAACAAAACGTAAATTATATAAGGGCCTTTAAAATTACTTGGATTGAATGTAAATGATTCAGTCTACCATCTTAAAGTATTAGAAAATTCACTGACGAATTTCCGTATTATATTTAGCGTTAGATAAAACTATATTATGTCCTGTATAAATTTAAGCCAATTTTCTTATTTGGCCATGTTTTCTGAGTTTGACGCTTGAGATGGGAAATCTTAGTATCAAATTCAACACCTTGTTTTTATACATTTTGGACTCTGCCATTAAGATGATACATCTTCCCAATAACATCCAATCATTAAAATCAAATAATTTTAAAATAAACTGATAGAAACGCTTTGGTTTGAAAATATTTTTAGCACGAGCTACTTTATAAACAAAGATTAAAAATAAACTGGAGAGTTTATTCTGACCTAGATCCAACATCAGCATAAAAGCAACGTATCAGATGTCTCGTAAAAACCACGAGTCATCACTCTGCTAATTAACATCTTGCACAAGTCGTGTGTATCTTATTTCATAACAGACCTTAATGAGCTTAGACCTCCTCTGTAATTGACTTTTTTTCACTTTGCCCTCACTAATATTTTGTTTATTTTATTTTTACTTTTTCTCACCTTCATACCGAAGGTATATAGAGGAAAAGTATTGGTTTCACCAAAAAATTTAATAATTTGTAGTGATTGTCCACAAGCACTACTATAAATGATAGTAAAAACTGCGTAGTCACATTTTATTATCAGTATTAGTTTTGGTTTTATTGATTGACATATATAACATAATGTAAAACAAATCACGTTTTTTGACTAATACATTTGAAAATTCGCTTATAATGTAGCATATTGCCACGATATAGGCGAATATGACGAACTGATATAGGACAACAACTATTTAGCCTCGACATTGTTCCAGGAAGACGCGGGGGCCGCATCGTGGTCCCTGCAACTCTTGTTTTATCTATGGGCATGGCAGTGCCCCCGCCAAGTCTAGCGGACACTGGTGTACCACCCTTTACAAAAAAGCGCCTCGAGGCTATTTTCATCCTTTTAATATTAACTAAAAGATCTTGTTGAGCTGACGACCCGTTTAACCGAATTTTATATCTTTAAGCATTCACAGTTGTGGAGACATGAATGGCTGAAAGTTAGCCCGTTTTGACACTCACACATCAAAATTCTAAGGATCTTTCTGCAATTGTAAACATTTAAAATTTGGTATATTGATAAATGTTGTTGTGAAAATCAATGAAAAATGGTCAAAATCTAATATTTTCAGTTCCTTCTATCTAAGTTGAAAGGTATCCTAACCTCAATTTTACGTATAAAGTAAAATTTTGACAACTAGCACTCCCTAGTAGAGCTCACCAAATGTGAGATTATCGAGTGTTTTATTTTGACAGAACATAGCAAAATATTTTCATGCAATTTATCTATTGTTTTATTATAGAAAATGGAAGCGTTTAAATAAGTGGTGTAATATCCTGTAACTAATTAATAATTTAATAACATTTCTTGGCGTATTTTGTAAGGAATTATGTTCATGCTTACAAAAAGGAATGAAATCCCAACAAAAACACATGCGTGTAAAAAAGTACCAAGTCCAGCGTAAAAAGTTGTGAGATTAGTCGTAGGTTCCCAATAATGCTTGTAAATATATGAGGTCTTGGTGGTTTCACTTTGCGACTTGGCCATAACGCAGCACACACAGAAATGCATAATAAGCTTATTAAATAGGCTGAATATATTTTTATAGTGTATGTCTACACTCTATACAAGATGTTTAGTATCACACTACCTTAAGCTACGTAATGGCCAAGTCACAAAGTGCAACCTCCAAGACCTTATAGATATTCAAGCATTATGAGGAACCTACTATTTGGCTTGTGAGACCTCTGATCTCACAACTTTTTATAATAGACTTGGCTCTTTTCTATACGCACGTGTTTTGTTGGGATTTCAAGTTTTCAGAAATGAATAAGTGTAATAAGGAGAATTTTTGAAAGACTTCATAATTTTCACACCTCTGTTGAAATGTTACACCGGGTATTATGTTTCGCATTCGAAGAGTCATAAATATAGAAAGACCACTGTTCGTTAATATGTTTATTATTTTAACATTTATTAACTGAATCGGCTATTCTACTTTTATAATGGTTTACAACTTTATTAAAGGGCAATAGAGTTTGACATTTTGTTAATAATAATGAAAAAATTCGCATTTCTAGGGGAAGGGGGGATAAACGCAGTAGAAAGAACTGCCCCCTCGAGGAGGTTTGGTTTTATAATGGCTTGATATTTCCCTATAGTACATTATGCTAAACTAAATGCCATCACAGTACGTTAAACTGATTTTACTTCTTTATACCCCAAGGCAGAAAAAGCATTGAGATTTAATATACTTCATACTTCTAATTATCGTTTAGAATTGAAAGAGGAACAAGATCCGTTTTATGAAACAAATAGAGGACAAATTTATTTTGGTTTATTTTATATTAAAAATGTTGAACGATAAGAGAAATATGTACAAATTTCTAGTACATAAATTGATAATGAATATGGTTCAACGATACCAGTGCTTAACAAAACACTAGTATATAAATAAATAAAAATAATGTACTACCACACCTGTGCACAAGCAAATACTATTAAATAATAAGTATAAAAAGATACAACGACGCTAATAAACAACAAAACACTAGTACTTAAAATAAATACCAATAATATTCGATAAAATACATTAAATAAGATGCAACGTATCTAGTACATAACACAACACCAGTACACAAAATTAATATAAAAAACAAACATACAATTATACACTTGAAACAAAAACGCAAATATGAAGTTTTATTCCGTGTAGAACTTTCCAAACATGGTTAGGAAAAAAAATTAGCTTCGCTCATCCTCCCTGCTTCGTACTAGCTTTGCAGAAAACACAATTCTCCAAATTTATTCAGCAGAATGTCTTCTAACTCGCTTCGCTCGTCCTCAGATAGATAATACATTCGATTCATTCCCAGCGGTCATCTATCCAGGTACTGACCACGCTGGATGCGGCTTGTATGATACCCCAAAAATCATGGATATACTTGTTGTATTAAAACGAAACTTGGTCCAACTTATTTATTACGTAAAGGAATAAATACTTCTACTAAATATAAACTTACTTAGATTATTTTCCGATTTTTTACAATTTTTTAAAAAACATACACAAGTCATTCATAAAAACGATGTATGAAAGCGGACGATGTACAAAGGTAGTAAGAAGTCACTTGTTAGGTATTACAAAAACTTATTTTAGATTTTGACATAGTTTATCTTTTTATTTGTTTATTTTCCTCTTTCTTTTTTTTTTTATTAAGTGTAGTCTTATGATTTATTTTTTATTGTTCAGACACTGATGATGACCGAAAGGTGTAATGCTGGCTCTGTCAATAAATATTATATGTGGAAAGACCTAATACCATATGGGTGTTTATAAATACTATATATTTCACTAGCGCTTCTTATTTTTCTGATTTAACTAATAGTTTCAAGAAAAACAAAAGGACGAAACAAAAACTAGACGAGAATTCAAATAATGTAAAATTATAATACTTATGTTACGAGAACAAATATCTATTATCTGGAAGTACAATAATAAATAAACAGAAAAAATCAAAGTAAAAGATAGTATGAAACATTTTTGTTGTAGAAAATATTTAAAAAATAAATAAATATTTAAATAAATAAATAAATTTATTTTAATAAATAAATGAAATGTGGAGTTTTGAATTTATTCAAGTTATTAGAACGCCTTATAAACTTAGTGCCGCTATAGACCACTTTTACAATACTTAAATGTAATGCGGTATTGTCTACCTGCGATTAAAGTAAGAATAACAATATCCAGAAGCGAAAAAAAATAAAACGACATTAATTTCTCTTTCTTTCGAAAAATTGAAATAAAAAAAATTGGCGCATATTTTGGTCTTGTATACCACTACATGCGCGCTAAATCTGTAACGGATTGTAACATTTTTGTGTGTTTTTAAATTTTCGAAAATTTTGCTGATTCATTATTGCTGGTTGATAACGCCATAAAAATATTTTAGCATACTGTAGCATAAATACACTGGGAGATACGATGATAACAGACACACACACATATACTACATACAGACAGACAACTTTGTAAAAACCACTTGGGAGGTTTTAAAAACTCAAGTTGATCTGGATAATTTAGGTGACATCCCGTTTCCTGGATTTTTCGCAAAAATAATATTTTTCAATATACCTACGGTGTAAATTAGGAAAAGTAAAAATATCTTATAATAATTTCCAATGAAGAAATTTAGTGAATTTTCTAAGAATAGTTATGCTTGTGAGCTCCCCCTTTTTTTTTAAAAAAAAAACTATTTAAAGAGGATATAATCTTTAAATATGTCTTAATAAGTTATATTAAAAAGTCTTGCATTATTTTTTTTATATTTCCTTTGGAAAGTCACAATAGAAAAATTGTTGGCATGGCCATGGCGAAAGTCGATGGTGGGAATTTGTAGAGTACCAAAAACCAACTCTAAAAGGTTATATAAAAGTAGGGTTTGACTATTGTAACCTTTCAAAATAAAATTAAACAGACTTCATGAAGTGTGAAGGACTAAAAATTAATAAGTATAAGGGTGAAGGGGAGTGCTGAGGAAGATCAGACAAAAAGGAAACCACAGCTGAGCGATTGTGAAGGAAATCATCGATACAGCTAATCTAGGTTAACCACCCTACTTGAGCTAAAGGAAGTAACCTTTTCCTATTATTGCCTCGGGAAGTCTCCTTGGTTGAGTGGCCAAGTGTTAGCCATTTGGTCGATGAATGTAATCTCTTCATAATATGTTGTACAAGAAGAGAGCTGTTTCTTTATTTTTCAGTCTCTCATCAGAAGGGAGTAAATGCACTCGACTGGAAAAATCTATTCTAAGCTAACTATCAAACATTTTAGAGTGCTACTTCTTTTCTAATTGTTTTACTTTGTCACGTATTTTATTTATTTAGCTCGTAAATATCTTATTCTACCTCTTATTTTTTAATCGACTTCTTTTAACAAAAAAATAACTAGTGATGTTCAGGGAAGAAGAATATATGTATATAGAAACACAAATAAAAGGTAGCAATGTGAGGTTCTACATAATGTCATGTTACAATCGGCATTACATTATATCGCTCCAAGTGCAATACTCTACTTATTTCATATTTGTTTGTTATTGAGTAAACTGTTTTCAAGTAAATTACTTTGTTAGAAAAATTTAAACAATATTATTATTATCGTAGTGATTAGGGTTAGTATGAAATGCTTCCGTGAAAATTTGTTTTCGATATGGTTGTTAAAAACTCTCTATGCCTAGTGTTAAAACACTCTATCTCCATATTTACAGGCGTGCGGTTGATTGACGTTAAATTGGAACGAAGGACCATTTCGACTCACCGACATCGTTGAGTCGAAAAAGAAGTGAAAGAATATTAATAATTCTATTTAATTTTTCGTATTTAAGGTCTTTATGTTTTCTTTTAACTATCTCTGGCACTGATGATGGCCTCATGTTAGTTTGAAAGCGCTTTGAACAAATTAATAGTTTTGTGGTGAGACTCTTTTCTTCGTTTCTTTCATTATGAACTACTCCATTAGTGCTCCAACTGCTCTGTCCTGTCCTGAACTGCCCGACGGGGTCGGAACTCGATAGCACACTCCCATGTCTCTGACTTGATAATCAAAGTTCCGCAGATCAGAAGGCGCCTTCAAGAACCAAATACATCATCCCTAATTATCTATGTTGTCGAGGGACTACAAATACTACTAAGTCCGAGACTTCACTTTCACAAAGCGCGGTCGGAAGGTTCAGTATCTTTTCGATGAGCTGAAGACAGCGGAAACGTAGTTCTAGACTTGTTCTGGAACAAGGAATAACTTTATCAAAGGTCCTCACTTAGCTGGTTTAGAACCCTCGACCACCAGATCGTAAGGAGAGTATCCTACCGCTGAGCTACCGTTCCTCGGTAATTTAGAATTGTTTAAGTGTTTAGAACGGCTTTAATTCTAAACAACAATATTTCAAACAAAAATTCTTTTTACAACAAATTTATTTAGTTGTAGTTATCTTACGAAAAGACTATTTGTTACTTTAATTGACGGGCCCTTTCTCTAGGTCAGCGAATGTTAACCCTTAGGATGCGAGAAATATTAGTAAAAGTATATTATTTTTTTAAAAAATAAACAATATGTAGGTTTACTTTTGATAGAATTATATAAAGCAAAATATTAACGTCAATATTTTATTAACTACATGACGAGACGTACAAACAAATAAACATATATATACACAAATATTGTACCATTTAACCGTTTAATGAAAAACTCAATGACGTTCGTTCAATAATGAAGAACTCACTTACCATTGTTCAATTAAAATATTATTATATTATTTACTTGTTTGTTACTTGTACTGATCTACATCCTCTAAACGCATAACCAAAAGTCAGAAGCGATCAAACAACAGAAGCGTATATAAATTGGTCAATATATGTAAAACAACATCCCGTTGGGTTTAACAATTACACCTTCTGTTTTCTATAAACCTTGTACGTGAGTAGTTTTCAACCTATTTGACTAAATAACTTATAAAAATGTAAAGAATACTAATATTTTTTTAAGAGAACAAGTGAAATCTCATTTTTATTCAAATTTATATTTGTTAAAAGACAGCAAGCATGGTAAGTGACACAAAAGTAACTTATTCTGATCTCTTTATTCGAAACATTTTTGGATAAAAGAGTCGATGAATGATGTATGAGTTCTAACTGACCTTGAAATCGTATTTTTGAAATGTTACTTCTATGAATATTTTATTACTTATTTAATGAAACTTAAGACTTCCACAAGTATGTTTGATGACGGTTACATTCGGTATTCATGTAACTTAATTTTATTTAAATAATAATAAGTATGTCTGTATTGAATTTATTTGAAAGATTTTTTATTCAAATCATATATTTTTGACAAGTAGGGAGATCTAAGCTGTACTCAATATAAATTATTCTCCTTTTTAAGATCTATTGAAAGGAACATCTTTTAGTCCCGCAGAGGATATTCTCTATATTTTTTAATTTTATTTTTAATAGAGATTAGTTACTCATAAGGTTACGTTTATGAATATCTTCTTTATGATCTATACTAATAGGTTATTATGTACTCATATCTATGGCAATATCTACTACTACTTCTGCAGGTAAGACTACTATTACTACTACTGCTACAAATATTGCTACTTATGCTGTCACAACTACTATCACTACAACAATTACTACTACTACTGCAACAACAACTACTACTAATAATAATAATACTTATACTACTATTACTACTCCTGCTTATTCGGGTATTATGCTATAATAGCTGTAAACTACCAAACCTATTACTACTACCATTCTAAGGTCTTCTAGATTTTGAATGCTTTATAAAATATGGACTAACAGAATTCTACTATATGATTTTTATTATTGTCAATTCATCAATGGTGTCATGGCGTCAACCCATAAATACACTCAGTAGACTAAATTTTCAACCTTCTGCACATATCTTTTTTATCAATGGTCGGCATTCTACATAATAGTTCACAAAAAACGTTATTTTCCATTTCCATATTTTTTAGCGAATTTCCATCTGAAAACGATGGAACAACCACTTACGTGGTTGTTCGGACGACGGAAATGGAAGAAGTGAAGGAAAACGATTTCGTTTATTCTTCTGATTCCAAAATATACATGTATTGGAAACTAATTGTGTATACTTGACATTATAGCAGTTCTAATTTAGTTTGTCCTCTTAATGATTTCAGGTTAATCGTAGGTGCACCGACAGCACAAACAACCCAGCCGGGGGTGGAAAGAGGCGGCGCTGTCTATAGATGTGATATAAATAATGATAATAATTGCTCTCTCATCGATTTTGACTCCAAAGGTAAATAACGTATTATTCTTGTATTATACGTTTTATACTAAAGTATGTTTATATTTATCTACATTAATACCAAGTATCTTTAGATATATTAATCTAAATAGTAGATTAAGGGGTTAGCCCAGATTAGGCCCAAGCAGTTAAAACTGGTTGTAACCCCTAACTAGCAAATAATATTGTTTTTCCTCTTGCTGAGGTAATGAGGTGAAAATAGATTTTGACCTATAATAACTAATTCACGACGTTCATAATTAATTTGGACCCCACAATAAGGTAATTCTTCTTATCTTTTCATTTTCTCATTCTAGTATCGGATATCATCCTTATATGATTATAAGTATTGATGATTCATACTTATGAGCATCAAACGATTATTCATAGAGGTCTTTTAACCATGCATATGACCTGAAACCATGCATGTCTGATACCTTAGGATCATAAGAACAGTACTTCTTAAATTCCATGTCCTGCTCAACAGTTGCTATTACGATAGCATTTCTACAAGTTCTCTCATTAGAACCAATTTTTTTTTTATACTCCAATAGCTTATATAAACAAGTGCAGGCTTTAAAATAATAAAGCCTGTATAATTGTGTACTATAATAATAATTGCGAAACTAAGTCTATTATACAACTGGATTTAAAATATGAGCCCTAGAGGAGATCCACATGATCAGAATAATAAAATAGGTTCTTCTACTGATGAAGGGTGAAATGCGTGAGGTGTATTTCAGATGTATCGACGTTAAATTCTTAACATGTTTAGAAAGACATGGACCTAGACTTGCAAGGATGTCTAGGATCCAGCAAATTCACAGTTGTAAGTTCAAATTTACCAATTTATTATTTTGGTAACAATTAACTAAATATTTTAATCTTGATAAGAAGATTTAGGTCTTCCGGTGGTGACCGCGTCAATGTAAATGACGAATCCGACGTTTCGCTTTCACTGTGGGAGGCATCTTCAGGGATGTAGGACATCATGGATAAAAACCTCAATGCTCTACAAAACTGAACAGTTCAAATTACCAAAGTGATAACAATATTAACATATTTGGGTAATTGTTACCAAAATAATAATGGTCTTTTCAACTCGCAAAAGTCCATTTGCAGAAAGTAGAAACCATTTTAGAAAGCATAGGACCATTTTCTGCCTTGTTTAAACCTTTAGTTAAACTAAAGCAAAACTGGCTTTTGAACAACTAAAAGTCATCATCTGCGCGGCTGAGATGTCAGAAAGCTATGTTTTGAGCTTTTTCTTGATATGACTGTCTTATAACAGTCAATAGTAAGAATAGACTCAAAACCTAGCTTTCCAAGTTCTTATCAGCACTGATGATGACCTTTAGTTGGTTGAGAGGTAAAATCAGTCTTGAGGCTTATATTTCTAACCTTTATACGACTATTTACTTACTTTTCTTCTTATGCATTTTCTAATTTCCGTATCTTAAGTATAGTAACAAGTACAAGTTTAATAAAAGAATACAGTGTATCATATTTGCCCTGATGACGACCAGGATCCCTGGATGAAAGTTTGGAAGTAGTTTTTCAACTGCTGTCTTCTTTTATCAACTTTTTACTTGTTAATTTTTTTACAGTCCATTAATACCTCTTTTTGCTTAAGTATAATATTCATAAAGATTGATTATTTAATTTAAACATCCAACGTAATTTATTCTTAATTGTAAATACTTGTTCTACTTCCATTAAATTAAGATATAAGCAAGAACTAAACAAATTTATCATATCTTTCGTTTTTTCCATTATTATGATGGATACGCCTAATATATCTTTCTTCTTTACAATTATTGAAAAGAAACCAATACTTCATTATCCAGTGGCGATAGTGGTGATTAGAAGAACCCGTCTTGCTTCTTCTTCCTTCGGTTTTCGCTAAGAAGAATATTACTATCCACAGAGTATCTTCTAGATTTCCAACTTATATAGTGTACGTGGATAATCGTAAATATATCTACTCACAAACATTTTATGAACAAATCTATTTACTTTTAAAGTAAATTTCACTTAATTATTGACTGATTTAGCATTTTTTATTTGTATGAACTAAATATTTATACACGTATATATATTAGATACCACTAGGAAAAACATAACGCATAACTTTCTCATTACGATCCTTCAAAAGTGGATTTCATAAACAGTTACGATCTATTTACATAAAAATGATTTATCCCCTTTTTTCGCTGTCAAACCTAATTTTTTTAGTTTTCTTTTCGTTTTAACTTTTCTGCTAATTATTTTCCAATTATACATTTTTTTAAAAAATTGATTACCTTTATGTCTTTATATGGTAACATATTATTTACCAAAGTCTACTTTTAAATTAGTTTCTTTAATTTTAGTTAACTTTTTTTAAATTACCTAGGGGTTTTGAATTCGTTTTTAACCTCCTATTTCAACTTCATTCTACTGAATTTAATTATAATATTTCTCTAGTGTAGCTGTGTATTTTTTCGCTAAATTTTTAATAGCTACATAAATCGCGTTTTTTCAAGAATAGTTTAACCTATTTTGAACCTCGAATAAATTGGCTGTAATATTTTTTTTAATAGTTTTTCTTTATAATCTTGCAGTTTTGCTATCCTTAGCGAGTTTTACGATGGCTCATGTGTGGTGTAGAGACAAACAAACACGAAGTCTCACAGATATTTGAAATACCATAGATTTTACTGTTATATATATTTATCTATTAAAGATTAGATAAGTAATATGAATTTTACTAGGTATATTTATTTTATTTAATACTATCATATATATATATATATATATATATATATATATATATATATATATATATATATATATATATATATTATATATATTATATATATATATATATATATATATATATATATATATATATATATATAAGTATATCTACTATCTATCTATTAGAGATTATTTGATTACTATAAATTTTACTTACATCAATTTATCTAGTACTACAATAATTATATTATAGATTACATAAGTTTGATAAGTACTATATTTATTACTATTATTTATATATCTAATACAACTATCTAATCAATACACCATCCATGTGATCGTTAAAGTTGGTAAATAATAAAATTGTGTTTACTTTATAGGTGATAGAAGTAAGTAACCTGACTAAATTTGATGTAAATTATGTTGTAAGTGACGTCCGTTTTATTTATCGTTTTTGTAGTGGCTTTGTTCACGTTTCACCATCATCGCAATCAGAACTTGCTTTCCATTCATCCATTTTTAAGAGGTTATTGGCAGCCTCATGTTTTGTAATTTCTATTATTTCTCGCTTTTGTGTTATAAGTAACATTAAAATTAATGAAAAATTCGAGTACGGGGTTACTCGGAACTTTCCTCAACACATTGGATTCGCTACGTTCATATTTACTACTTCGGACTCTCTTCCTTCGTATTCAGAGTATAAAATCAACAAGTGTCCTGAACAAATTACATAAACAAGAAAAAACAAATTCGTTGTATTCCCAGCAGTCACTCATCCAGGCACTGACCTCACTCGATGCTACTTAACTTTTATGATCCATCGAAACCCTAGTTATACTTGCCTTATTATTATTATTAGTATTTTTAATTCCTTTATTTATAAATAAGTAATTACAAAATCAAAATTATAATAAAAGTTAAGCCACATAATAGGAAGAAAACTCTAGTGCTATGTGGGTAAAACTAAACCAAACTAAGTCTTGAAACAAAGCTTAGTAATATATAAAATAAAAAAAATAAAAATAAAATAAACATAAAAAATATTTTCTTTTTAAATTTTCTACTGCAGCACTTTTAATTTGATAGTACTCCTTCATAATGAATAAAATTGTATTCTATAGTAGTAATTTTCTTCTATAGTTAATATTTAATAGTAATTACCAAAAACTGATAAGGTAATTATAATTCGGTAATCCTTGTTACCATCTTTAGGCTTAATCCACACAAAGATAAGTACATACTAAATAAAACAAACTATTAAAACTAATAAAATCACAAAAGATATCACTGAATCATCAATAAATTAAATCTTAAATCGTCAAACTAAAAGTAATAAGATTAAGATTATTAAATGGTAAGAAGGATTAGCAAAATATTTATTTTTTACCTTATATTAGTTTTTTGTAATTACTATTAAGTATTTAATATAGAACGTTAATCCTTTTTAAAATTATGTTTATCAGCATATGTACTTATTTATTACGTAAAGGATTACACTTAAACACAATTCCAACTCAATTAGATTATTTTCGATTTTTTATTATAAAATTAAACTAATGTTGATAATGTTCTGATGAAAACGTCTGTCTGGACTTACTGCTATACATTTAGCGATTTCCATGTTCTAAAAGACGAGTGAAGTGAGTCCGAAGTTTTTAGGGTGAATGTAGTGAATTCGATATGATGAGGAAAAATTTCGAGATACCCCGTGCTGTTTTTTAATCATTTTCTTATTTTCACCATTTTCCATGAATAATCTTACTCCTACTTTTTTTTCACCCGAAAACAGAATTTAACGGATCAAACCAACAAAGTCTTGGGTCCTAAAACAATTAAAAGTTCTACTAATCCCTCCTTTCAATTTAAAATTTTAAAATTTGAGCTTGATGTTTGAAATTTTAGTGGCAGCCAGATTAAAATGTACCGCTTACATTACAAGTATTTAAGGCATTTAGAACTTATCTTTCCTACGTCTAAGCATTAAGATAACGGATAATTACCAAAAAAATTAGACGATAATTACCAAATTTTATTAGATGATTTGGTGTTTCCTCCTCTTTAATAATTGTGGTAATAAATAATAAATAAATCGTTTATTTATATATAAATACCTGTTTACAAAGGTTAAATTACAAATTATAAATAAATAAAATAATATATATTGACCATTTGTGTCGCATAAGCTCAAGGCTTGTGCGCGACACGATGGTTGTTTATTTTATGTGAGTTTTATGTAATTATGTTTTTTAATTTACTATTGTACTAGTTTTTTAATTTGTTATTGTATATCTATGTTGCATTTTTGACAATTGAGATACTTTCCTTGGGAAGTTCTCATGTATTTAAATAAATAAATGCTTCATTTTTCACTAGAATTTCAAAACAGACCTGACTATATTCTTCTTGGATTTCTTTAGTTTTAATTCATATGAAAATAAATTATCACCTTTATTCTCATTAAGAGGGGATTATTTATTATTAATTTTGATTAAACCTGACTCACTCTTTAATAGACGATTAAAAAATCTAACTTTAATTTAATTTTTACTTCTTATAAACAGAAAACACCATAAAGAACTATTTTCAGTAAATTATGAACATTTTATACGTTTAGTGGCCTTTATAACCCATAACTCTTTTTTAAAAAAAGCTTCAGCGGCTGCAGCAGCGGCTATCACCGCTTTATATTTAATATGCTGTACATTTGATTTATACATAGGGGATAATATTTTATAGTGATTACCTGTATTTGAACCGAAGCTCTTTAAGTCTACATTTTCTAAATAGTAGACAATTTATGGTTTATTATAAAATAGTTTAACAATTAGTTAGGTCGTAAAATTATCTTACTGTTAAATCATTCTTTTGTGAGCTTTTATGTACTTAGGAAATAATTTGTAAGATCTTACAAATTCTTTAACTTTATATATGTCAAGAGATAATGTAATTATTTTTTTGTAATTTTAGAACCAAATATTATCTTGAATCTAAATGTTTTAACTAATTAAACGTTCATTGTATATTTCATAATTTTATAGTTTCTATGTGTTCCATGTGTTTAGGTAATATTGCTAATGCAATAAATTAACATTAAACGCATTTCTCAATGTCGTAAATTGTTAACAGCGTATTGTATACTGAGCGTAACATTTCGCTGCCTTGCGCTACTGAAACTTAAGCACTTTTATTTGCTTTTAGTGACGTAAATCACGTAATTTCCCTTTATTGTGTTGCACGTATGTGAATTCCAGAGGACTTAGGTTCTATTCTTGCCTTCCCAAGAATTTAATCTTTGTATACAGTGGCGATCCTAGAAAGAGGAGGGGGTAATGGAGATCGCAGCCTCCTACCCTCGCTGATAAAAATAGAGAAAAGTCTGGCTCAAAGGTCTGTAAGTCAAGAGAATTTTCCATTTTTAACAAGTTTTTAAAATTTTTGTTTACTCTGCGAAATAGGTTATTTTTTATATTTTTTCCTTCCAAAAATAAAGAAGATACATTTTTTCCTGCATTTGCATACAGTCATAGAGATATTATTACTAGAGGGGCCCTATAGGTTACATTTTGAAACATCGAAAAAGTAACCTGACCACCTTCGATTATTAATATAATCAAATAATCAGTACAAAAATAAAATAACTTATATAGTAAAACGTTAAAAATACAAATCAAAACACAAACAATGTGCGAAACTGGAATAAATTTATTAATTGTAACCTCAACTCTCTTTTGAAGAAGGTTTCAATAAGGTTACACAGAGCCCCTGAGAGCCCCAAAAAGATGTTTCAGGCTTCTCAATGTAATTAGATAGGCTATGCCCCCTCTATTATATATCTCTATGGATACAGTCGTGACGACATAAGTGCATGATAAATTTTCTTTTTCTTCTGATAACGGTTGTCCAAAATGTTAAATCATAATTTTATGAATCTCTTGAGATTCTTCTTACAATATAAAGTTTGGTACCACTGTAAAATAAAAATAATTTTAAGCCTTGGATCTCATCAGAGATAACTCCTACAGGAACATGCTAAGTGGCAGCTATTACGCTCAAATAATTTAAAGTTGGCGATCATTTATTTGAACAATAATCATAAACTGAGAGCGTGACTTGGGAAACGAACCCCAGACCTCCTTGGTGTGTAAGGACAGTATAAATACTGACGCCTTAACGACCTCGACCACAAAGGCGACTTATTGTTTGAATATTTATTAATTTTTTGAAGTTAATTTTTAAAAAATCTCGGGTTAAATTTTTTGGGTGAAACCAATACTTTTCCTCTATATACCTTCTGTAGAAGAAGGTGAGGAAAAGTAAAAAAAATAATGGATTCTTGACGAAAACCTTCGTTTAAAATTATTTTTTTATAATTTAAAAATAGGTTATAACGGTAAAAAAAATTGTATCTTCCTGCACAAATTGAGCACAACTTGACCTTAAGTCTGATTTTTGTGCCGAGTTATAACTTTTAGCGAATTTCCTTTGGAAATTCGCCTAATGCGATAGGCGTCATGGCGGAATTCGAACCTCGGACCACGACACAAATCCGTTTCAGAGGTCCCTAATGACGAAAACATACGTTTTGCGAGACTATATATATATATATATATATATATATATATATATATATATATATATATATATATATATATATATATACAATATATATATATATATATATATATATATATATATATATTATATATATATATATATAATATATATATATATATATATTAATATATATATATATATATATATATATATATATATATATATATATAATTGTATTTCTAGACACTTTCTTGTAAACACTCTATTTCGAACGGATTAATATTTTTTAACCAAACTTGGTACAAAAATCAACCTTGGGGAGGACACGAACCCTATTGAAAACCAGGTTTTGTGACGTCATCAACCCGGTTTGCTGAGTCAGCGAAATTTTCAAAAAATCGGCAAAATTCAGGTTAATTTTTTGCCGCGAAAAAGGTCAATATTTATGTTTTTTGAGACGCTGAATCGAATGAAACCAGTCCGAAGTCGATACGACCACTCCAAGTGACCTAAAAAATCGAAAAAAACCATTGTAAATTACCAAAAACCAAAATTTAGGTCGATAAAAAATAAATTTCGAGTAGGGTGTCGTTTTCTATGCAATTTTGGGCGCTAAATCGAATGAAACCGGTCCGACGTCGATACGACCACTTTAAGTTACCAAAAAGTCGAAAAAACCCCACAAAAATGATAGAAAACCAAAATTACGGTCGTTAAAAATTAAATTTCGAGTAGGGTGTCGTTTTCAATGTTTTTTGGGCCTCTGAGTTGAATGCCAGTGGTCCGAAGTCAATACGACCACTCAAACTCAGGGTTCCTGGGTTCACATCCTGGAAGGGTCGATAATTTTTTATCGTTTTTTTTTACTTAATATAAGTTTACAACTAGAAAATAATTCTGGCGCGGTGGTCCGCATGTCGGGCGAATTTCCTTTGGATGCGAAAACTCAAACCCAGAGTACCTGGGTTCAAATCCTAGTAGGGATAATAATTTTTTATCGATTTTTAACTAATATAAAGTTTACAACTAGAAAATAATTCTGGCGCGGTGGTCCGCATGTCGGGCGAATTTCCTTTGGATGCGTGTTTCCGTGCTTTTTACATTATATAAGTTTACAACTACTAAATAAATAAATCCGGCGCGGTGGTCCGCTATCGGGCGAATTTCATTTATTATGCGGGTTTCCGTGCTAAACAACCCATTTCTTGCTTATGCAAGAACCCTGCCCATTGCGTGGTTCCGGTTCTTGATTTAGAACCTAAGCAGTTACTCAATTGTCAAGCACTGCTCGTAACTCATTTTGTCTGTATTTTCCAAAGGAAATGCGCTAAAACCTTTAAAGATAACTAACTAAGCTTAAAGATAAGTAACTATGCTTTAAACTAGTGCAAATAATAGTGCGTACTTCTAATTTTAGAGGCATAGTTTTGTACAACCAACTGGATAATTATGCGCATTTCCTTTGAAAAATACAGACAAAATGAGTTACGAGCAGTGCTTGACAATTGAGTAACTGCTTAGGTTCTACAGCATGAACCGGAACCACGCAATGGGCATGGTTCTTGCATAAGCAAGAAATGGGTTGTTTTGCACGGAAACCCGCATAATAAATGAAATTCGCACGATAGCGGACCACCGCGCCGGATTTATTTATTTAGTAGTTGTAAACTTATATAATGTAAAAGCACGGAAACACGCATCCAAAGGAAATTCGCCCGACTGCGGACCACCGCGCCAGAATTTTTAGCATAATTACAGGGAAACTTATAGGTAACCCAATCACATAAACTCATACACACTCACAGACAACACGACGAAAACCACACAGAATATCTTAAAAGTGTATGAAATGGTCATTTTCGTTAAAACCTCGATTTGGGATTTTTAGGATGAACATTTAGGGAGTTTCTTCCCTAAATCCTGTCCTTTCTAACATCAACCAGATCCATGCATGATATTTCTTCCCTTCGCTCTATCTTTTCCCTTCGCCCAAGTCAGTAATCTTGTATTGTATGCCTTTTTTATATAGAAAGTTTTATTTATTTATTATTTTAATTCAAATGCTTTTAATGTTTATTCTTTTAGCGTTTTTATAATTTTAATACCAAATGTTTAACTGATCTCATTTTCTCTCAAGTCAACTTTTTTTTTTCTTTTTTTTTTATCATTTTGTTCATGTCTAGTCTTTGTTTCCGTAGGTTTTTATTACTTTTTTTAAATTATATTGTTTCTTAGTATAGGTTTTTTTTATGTCATATGCACATTTTATAATTAGTAACTGACTCTCAATATTATTTTTTCCAACTCAAATTTTTTAAATTTTAAGTGCTCCTTTTTTAACGTTTAATGCTGCTTTAATCATTTACTTGTAACCTTTTCTTATTTATTATATGTTTTAAATTATCTACTTAATTGTTATTAGCGAATTTTCATAATGAAAATGACGCTTATGAGGTTGTTCGGATGACGGAAGTTTGGGTGGGAGTGAGCGGAATCGGTTCCTATTGGCTTCCTGATAACAAAAATATGTTCTGAAAAGTTTATATATATGTATATTTATATATATATATATATATTATATATATATATATATATATATATATATATATATATATATATATATATTATATGTATGTATATATATATTATGTATGTAAGAGTTTCTACCCTTTCGTATGGCGAAGATAACTCTCGAAGGCGTTCTCAAATTGAAACGAAACTTTGCAAATCGCGAGATGTTGAGGAGGTTACGAGGCCTATTGTTTATAAAAAAATTGTGACGTCATCAATCAAAGTTATGACGTCATGAAAAAATTTTTTTTTTTTTAAACTTGAAATGGCTTTAAAACAAGGTATTTCGTGTTTAGGTAGACGGCTAGCTGAATCGATTAAGACCAATTTCAGCTCAATCGAACCATCACAAATGGCGCAATCGGTATACATATATATATAATCTTGTATATATGTATACGTCCAGGTCAAAACTTGTACGATATCTGTGGGTTTAGTAGTGCTAGAGGGTGGGGATATAGTATAAAAGATGGACCTCTACCTCTTGCTCCATCCTGGTAAGCCTGCTGTCCAGAGACAGGAACAAAAATGGCTTTCCACTAAACCACGCCGAACAAAGCAGGCCCGTAAAGCGGAAGAACCTCGAAGTAGTTCTTTATATGGTCGAAGTCATTCTAAAACGATTGCGACGGTTTCAGCTCAATCAGACAATCCTAAGATAGATGGTTCACTCCGAGTGTAGTAGGAACACTCAATTGACAAGTTTGTGTTTATGATTTAAGTTGGGGGTCTCATCACTAGGAGTCTTGATTAGCGCTAGTAGTAAAATATTATTTGCTCTATTCTCTACTAGATTGGCTGTAGTATTTTTTTTAAAAAACAAACAATTGCCAATCGTTTAGTTAAAATAAAATAAAGTAAACAAAGATCTAAGTAAAACATATGTGACAGTTTCACGCTGTCACCACTAGACTGTACTACTTGAGCCTCCTGCATCCCATCAACTATTTTTTTTTTTAAATCTTTGAGTGCCAAAGATTCTTTAGAGCCATCTATGTTAATATTGTATCTATGATCCTAAGTGACGGAAACGGTATTTTTATTTTAAAAACAAAAATCATGAATATATTTTTGTTTATAATGCTGTTAGTTTTAATATTATAGCATACTATAAAATCTTAATTAGTAAAATCAAATTTGTTGAGGAAAGCCTCTCAGGCCCGCGAAGCGGGCCTGTGTGGAGAGGCTGTGAAAAATTCGCTAGGTACATGGCAAAATGCCATGTAACAAGAACAATAATGAAACAACACATCATACAAATCATACAACATCATACAATGTGGCCGCGGAAGCGGCCACAGGGAGGCCCCGGGCCGCGAAGCGGCCGGGTGGCCGCCGCTGCGGAGCGGACGAGGCGCGAAGCGCCGGGCCGCGTAGCGGCTACGGGCCGAAGGCCCGTATTTTTTTTGTATACATCTTATAGAGCGCCTCGCTTGTGGCAATGCTGTTGAGGGCTCGTATTTGTAAAAATTTTATAAATAAATAAATAAATAAACATAATACTTTTCCTATTTACCTATGCAATAGGTGAGGGAAGTAAATATTATTTTAATTTTAAAAGTAGCTACTTCAGATAACACTTGAAAAAAAAAGTTTTTCATTTTAAATTTTATCTTATTTTCTAATTGGTCTGAAGTAACAACATTTGAGTATTTAATATTCCAAGAAGGGAGTTTACTACAGATGGAACTGATTTGAATACGTAAGTAGCGTGTAGGGACAATAAAGAATTAAGTATGTATAAAGTAGATACTTGTTTGAAGTGGGGAACATGTTCCACTCTAGAGAACTTGAATGAACACCCTGTCTATAAAGGTTATATTGGTTGGTGTAAAAATGTCATCCACACAGACTCTTCCGCCCTAATGAAGGGTAATATCAGGGACGGACTGGGGAATGAGGGCAAGGGCGGCAGCCTTCATTAGCCCCTCAGCCAAAAATAAACTTGACAAAATTATAAACATATTAAATATTTTTAAAGTTACACTATATACATTTATGTATTATAAATTATGTAATATTTTATACACACTTGAGTCAAAGGGACCCAATACCCTAGAAGGTAGGGGCCTAAAGAGCCTATAGTAGACTTTAAATTTATTAAGGTAGGGTCTAAAAGCTCCTAGAAGACAAATGTTTTGTTATATGTAGGACTTTAAGGCCCCTATTTATTAAGGTAGGGCCTAAAGAGCTCCTAGAGACAAATGTTGTTATATGTAGAGACTTTAAGGGCCCCTATTTATAGGTAGGGCCTAAAGGCTCCTAGAGACAAATGTTGTTATATGTAGGACTTTAAGGCCCCTATTTATTAAGGTAGGGCCTAAAGAGCTCCTAGAGACAATGTTGTTTATGTAGAGACTTTAAGGCCCCTATTTATTAAGGTAGGGCTAAAGAGCTCCTAGAGACAAATGTTGTTATATGTAGAGACTTTAAGGCCCCTATTTATTAAGGTAGGGCCTAAAGAGCTCCTAGAGACAAATGTTTATATGTAAGGTGGCCTAAAGAGTAGAGACAAATGTTGTTATAAGGCCCCTATTTATTAAGGTAGGGCCTAAAGAGCTCCTAGAGACAAATGTTGTTATATGTAGAGACTTTAAGGCCCCTATTTATTAAGGTAGGGCCTAAAGAGCTCCTAGAGACAAATGTTGTTATATGTAGAGACTTTAAGGCCCCTATTTATTTTACCTGGGAAAAAAAGTAAACAGCATTTGTCTTTCCACAACGATATAATTGAATATACAAAGCCAGCTTTCGACCATAACGATCATCATCAGTGCCGGTGAGATGAGTCTAATTCTTTCTGGCCGGTATCATGTAGCAGACAGCCGTCTGGTACAAGCCGTAGCCTAAGTAACCGGCCAGAAAGAATTAGGCCCGTATTCAGAATCATTTTAAAAAAATCTCTCCTAGGTTGTTCCTAGCCTTCTCCTAGGTTGTTCCTAGCTTTCTCCTAGGCCTAGCGGTATTCAGAATCAGTTTTTGAAATCTTCTCCTAGGTTGTTCCTAGCTTCTTCCTAGCTTCTTCCTAGCCTTCTCCTAGCTTTTAAAAAATCAACCCTAGGAATGATTTTACGTAAATTTATTCGTGCTAAAACGTTAATATAACAAAAATAGAATAAAAACTTACATTAGAGTTAATTATAACTTAATTTTATTATTTATCTTTACAATAATTTGAACCTCAATTTTACGTAAACAGACATTTTTGACAACTAGCGCTACCTAGTAGAGAACTGTAAAACTAATAATATTGAGATATTCTACAAAAATAAACAAATGATTTGTAAACAAACCTGGCACAGAATAAACTCCCTTAAAATACGTAAATTTGTAATGACAACAACTTATTTATAGTTTCCGATTATTTTAAAGTATATCTAATGTGAAAGTGTTGTGACCTTGACCCAGTGAAGGTTTGAAACTAGAGAATGATTGCATTTAATTTCACTTATAAAGAAATCATTATATGTCATTAATGTACTATTTAAATGTTTTACAATAACATAGTTTGTGATATAAAAAACAGGTTAAACTTTCGTAGAGTGTATGGGTGCCACATTTTTGAATTGTAAGTTTATAGGAGATATTATTATATTTAAATCATCATATTATAGGGTTGTATAAACCTACAGTTGGTACTTCCATTTTTCACTCTGATCTATAAAGTCATATCACGTAAAGTCAAATTAGTTTACGTAGCAATTAGTTTCGTTTTAGGCGTTTTTAAAGCGGTTGATATTGTGAGCAGTTTAAAAACTACACAAAACAAACAAAATGTATAATAACTTTTCAGTCTTGTTACATTTATAAGTTAGCCAATTTGCCGTAATTATTTAGTTTAGTTTAGAACTTTCCAGTAATTATTATATACTCAATAAAATATACTCAGCACTAGTATTATTTTATTTATTTTCTATAAGGTTTCATCAAGTTTATGATACTTTCCATTTTATAATATTTGATAGCATTTATTGCAAGGTTTAGCAATCAAGAAGGCGGTCGCTCAAAACGGGGATTTTCAAAACAGTTAACAGCTCTACTTCATTCTAGATGGGAATATACAACACTACCACGTTAAGGCAGAGTTTTGAATCCCACATTTTAATGGGGAGATACATCAATAAGTATAATGTTTACTCTACCAACATAATGTAAACAATGCTACTATCCCCGGTATGATTGTTACTTAGCTGATCTTTCTAATCAAATCAGCATTAAACATCTCTGAGTTCATACGTTGTGAACGTAGAGATCACGATTTTCTTTACGTCGTGAACTGTGTGTATTTTTTATAGTATTCATAAGCCTATTGCTTAGGGAAAAAACATTTGTTATAGCTTAACAAAAAATTAAAAAATGTAAATGGAATGTAAAAAATCTGCTTCGGGTATATAATCGACCATATCAAATATAAATACGTCACGGAAGTTACGTTTTGTTGCAGAACGTTTCTTTGTTACATAATAAAGCATGCTATTGGTCACTTTAGGATCACAAAAAAATAAATAATAGGATCCTTTGTTTCATTTTTTTTTGATATGAGCCAATATGTATTTTGTGGAGTCACACTTTCGCGACGAATTAACATAGTGCTCATGAAGAAGATATACAGGGTGGTGCATTTCACCCTGCACTGGTGCATTTCACCAATACATCACTTTGATTAACTCAGCTTCGTATGGAGCTATCGCGATAAAATTCGTTACAACCCACTAAGTTGACAACTGGAAGTTTGATACCCAATTTATTATGTTGTTAACGTTGGTATGTATGGTCATCATTTTACCAATATGTGATTTTTTACAGTAACTTTAGATTATATTGGAGCAAACCTTTGCGTCATATTCTGAACATTTGATACTAATAAAATGAAATTCCGGTAATTTTTTGTAATTTTCCCGGGGTGGTACCCCCAAATTTATAAGGGGACCCGTCCAAAAAAACATGTTTACTGGCGCAAAATCCGTTTCAGGTCAAAAGAAGTTGTTTGGAGCAATAAAACAAATTTTTGATTTTTTTGGGGGCAACACCCCCAAAATTTATAAGGGGGAGCCGACCAAAAAAATTGTTTTTATTAGCTCGAAATCCGTTTCAGGTCAAAAAAAAGTTGTTTGGAGCAATAAAAAAAATTTGACTTTTTGGGGTCAGCACCCCCAAAATTTATAAGGGGGTGACAACCAAAAAATTTTTCGCCCTGAACCACTCTTGTTTACTCAAAACGGATTTTAAGCTCAAAAACAATTATTAAAATAGAACACAAAAAATGACTAGAGACAATCTAGGGACGATTTAAGGTACCTCTCTACCTACCTTGGATCTTCCTAGGTTGTTCCTAGCTTTTTCCTAGCCTTTCCTAGAATTTAAGGTGCAAAGTTAGGAAAAGGCTGGAGAAAACTAGGAGAGATCTCTTCCTAGCCCTAGGGACGGGTTAAAAATGTTCTAAAATGACACTAAAGCTAGGAAGAAGCTAGGAAAAAGCTAGGAACAACCTAGGACAACCTAGGAAGAACCTAGGAGAGATTTTTTTGAAACTTTTGATCATTCTGAATACGGGCCTTAGACTCATCTCACCGGCACTGATGATGATCGTTATGGTCGAAAGCTGGCTTTATATATTCAATTATATCGTTGTGGAAGACAAATGCTGTTTACTTTATTAGAATATTCTCCATCTCAATAATTTTCGGATTTTACCTGGGCTTTTAAGGAGCTCATACCATAGACTAAGGCCATGAAGGGCTCTAGTATACTTGCTCAGGACTCTATATAGCAGCATTAAAGGACTTTAGATATTTTTTTTAAGACTTTGAAAATTTATTTTAAAATTAAATCTTTATGGCCCTTGTGCAATATACCATCATGGCAAGAATCAAACATCGGACCATGACCGTTTTCAAGATCAAAATCAAGACAGAATCCGTTTCAAAGATCTCTGATGACGAAAAAAAACGTATAAAAACTTGAAATGAAACCAGTTCGAAGTCAGATCCATTCTATGTAGCCAAAAAGTTAAAGAAAAACATGGTAAATCAACAGAAATCAAAATTACGGACGATAAATAAATTTCTATTTGTGTAATCAAGACAGAGTCGATACGAAACTTAAAGTGACCAGAAAGTCGAAAAACGGTGGTTAATTACCGGAAAATCTAAAATACTGCCTGTAATCAACATATTTTAAGTAGGGAGTCGTTTTTGAGGTTTCTTGCTTAAGGTTCAGGTTTATGCTTTATAACTTGAGCAGTTACTCAATTATCAATCACTACTCGTAACTATTTTTTTTATTTTTCATGTAAAATGCACCAAAATTTTTAAAGATAAACACTAACTGACCATTACACTAGTGCATTGTTAATGGTGTGCGTTGCCTTTGAATAATAATTTCCTTTGAAAAATACTAAACTTCTGGTTTTTAATCATTAGTGTTATGCAGCAAAGAGTGAGGTCAATATCTGGATGGGTGACTGCTGGGATGAGTGTTGCAAATCTGTTCTCCGAAAGCGGAGAAACTTTCCGCGGTACCCCGTACCCGATTTACTTTCTTACTATGTATCTAAAATTCCACAATAAAAAATAATTGCGAAAAATGAGAAAAATGTAAGAAAAACATTTAATGAAAACGTATTAAAATAAAATACCTATTGAAACATTATGTCAACTATTTTATAACATATCAATACATTTTTAATTAAGCGACCGACAAAAGAAATCTAACGAGAGAACTAGCAAAAAAGTAATAACATGAAAATAAATAAAATTATACATAACACAAGCTAAATTAAGAAAAAGCTATCAAAATATATTTAAAAAAAATTATATATGTCAATAAATAATAATATATTGCTGAATAATAATTACAATGAATTTATTTTTTTTCGGATGTTTAGTAATTACGAATACATTTTGTCAGGAGTTTTGTTTGCTGATTGTGATTTATGGTTCTGCCTCATTTTATTATATGATTATTTTTCTTGACTGTTTATAGTCTATAACGAAGGTTTGACATGTAAAAGGTGCTGATAACATCTTTGATTTTTATGTATTAGTTTATATCTGTTATTCGCCGCTGATGCCCGACTTCATGATAACTTAACAAAGTCACCGACATATTTGAGCAAAAAAATATAATATTTTAAATATAGGTATTCATGATGTTCTTTTAGCGAATTACCAACGCGCTAAAGCTTATGAGATAAGGGTCGTTTTACATATATATATATATTTTATATATATACTGCTCTAAAATAATAGCTCTAGACATGCATGATTTTATGCTCTTCAAAAAGGCTATAATTTTTTTAAATATTTCGATGCCCCTGTAGACCACTTTAGATGCCCCTAATCATCTTAAGACTCGGCTCAAACCTTCCCATCACTGTGGATTAATTTTGTAAAAAACTTTCATTAAAATTCGTCCAGTCGTTCTCGAGTTTAGAGGGAACATCGGTAGCGACATTTGAATTTTATTTATATAGATATTATTCTTAATCACTGAGTCCCCCCCTCCTTTCATGTTCCTAAACTCTTAAGTTCATCTTTCCATTGGAAATTTGCTAAATTGCGTATAAGAAGTGACAGTTCAAATATTTTGTAATGTAGTTATCTTTAAAGACATTCTTTTAAAAATAGTTCGTCGCAAATAGGTAAAACAGATGTGAGTGCACATCTGTCAAACTGACCATTAAAGAGTCATACTCACTTGTCCTACAAAAAGTGTAATTGAAACAGAAATTCATATTCCTTAGTAGACAAACATCAGAAGCAGATGTGCTTTCGCTAAAACACATGTTTGACCAGTGGCGAAGTTATGTGACATGACAGACAAGGTTCACCCGTGGGAGGATCTTCACCTTTTAGCATTTTACACGAAGCTTATCTTGATTTAAAAACAGCGACTGTTTACTTGAAGTATTTATCGCTAATAGACATTACAATATACCGTCTCAATACAGAAATAACATTGCTTAAAAGTTTCTTCTTATCTATTTTCGTTTTTTATTTTCATTTATTTCCTCTTTATTTATACTTTAATGGTATTTCTTTCACATATTTTACGCTTGCTTATTTGCTAATTGTAGCAATAAATTTCATTTCATATCTGACATCGATCTGATATTAAATTCTTGAACGTTTAAAAATTCAAGATGATTCTTGTTGAATTATTTTTACTCATGTGAAACAAATGTTTTAAAATGAAAAAATATGAATTTTTAATAAATTAAAACTACTTACTCTTCCAGACATAGAATATAGTGACCTAGCATCATAGCTATGATGCTTGGTGATACGTAAAGTATCGAAAAAACTAACAGGCACTTATAAAAGGGACCCTCTAATTGAGCGGTTTTATAGAAAATGGACCACAAATCAATAGGATCCACTGGATACCTTATTTTTGCCTTAAATTCTCTCATCTCAGTTATTTAAGGTAGAGAATAGGGTATGATAAGTGAAGGTCCCTTTTCAATAAAAGTACCTATTAACTTACCTACTTATAATTTTAAATGTACAAGTACAGACTATACTATTATATGGGAACCAAAATTATAAATGATCGCTCTTGTGAAAAATACAGCTTGTCTTTTAATTTACCTGAGAATCCACAGGTTGGTTGGACGTAAGTGGGTCTGTGGTTGGTAAAAAGAGAGGAGGAAAGATGATGAGGAAAGTCCCTCTACAAGTTTGGGCTTTTGAATGCTTACCGCAACGGAGTGAAATTTGTAGTCTTTAAGTTTCTTTAAATTTTGTTGTGAAGAAGTTTGGGATGAGCTTGGGAAATTAAGTCCTAGAGGCAACGCCCTCAAAATCCACCCCACGGTGAGCTGAGGTTGTATTAAAAGACAAACCGTTATTAAACTTACTTTTTCGTTATGGTCACAGGTCATTTAAATTAAATTAAAACCTTCATTTTCATTAATTATTGATAACTTGCAATGAGACTACCTCTATAAAAAATCAATCGCTAGGGTACTGCTGTTTGGCGATTGATTAAACAGAATCATTTAACAAACAGAATTAAATCTTGGCTCTGGGTAAAAAATTAAAAACTATATTTCTATTTTTTATGAATGTGCTGAATAAATAAGTTACTTAGAAAAGAAGGGAAGTCAACGTATTTATTGTGTCGAAAATACAAAATTGATTGCTGGCATTGTGTCTGTATTTATTTTGTATTTATTTTATCTGTGAATTTATTTTATATTTTAAATTTATTTTCTGTATAATTTATTATCGTATTTTCCAAAATATTAATTGGAAAACGAAAACCAATAGTTACTCTTTACAGGGTGGAATGTTTCAAATACATCACCCTGATTAACTCGTTAGCTTTGTGAGGTGCAATCGTGATAAAATTGGTGTCCACCCCCACCCCCTTAAGTTGACCACTGGAAGTTTATGTACCCAATTATTTTTTTGTAATCGTCTGACATGTATGGTAATCTGAATACCAAAATGTGTTTTTCTACGGTAACTAAAAAGTTAAAAAAGTTAAAAAGTTAAATTAGTATATACCATTATATTTTTATATAGCCACCGCCGTGGCCGAGGTCGTTGGAGCGTTAGTCTTTACATTAACCTTTGACAACGCGGATGTCTGGGGTTCGCATCGCCAGTTTAAGCTCTCGGTTTATATAAGATTTTTGTTTGAATAAATTATAGCTAACTTTAGATTACACTTTGAGCATAACAGTTGCCACTAGCACCTGAGGTTGTTCCTGCAGGAATTTCCCCTGATGGACCCAAGGCTCTAAACGGGAATTATTATTATTTTTTTCCGAGGTATCGTCTGGCAAACATAAGGACTAATACCACAGAGTACTTAGAACTCACAGTACTAGTCTCTGCTAATACCCATTTATAAAACAAAATAAGTATACTCGCACTCTAGAATTCATTACTTTTAATGCATTGTATAGAAAAAAATACCGGAATTTAACGGTATTGGTATCAAATTGTCATACATATGACACAGTTTCATAAATCATCCAATTTCGTTAATATGTCGAACTAATAAAATGATGACTAACTCTGATGATGACTAATTTTTAGTCGAAAGATTAGTTATTATATATTAAACAATAAAGGACTTTTTGTATAATTAACCTGTTTTTATTTATATATTTTTTCATGTACGATTTCATATACTTATAGTCCACAAAAAGAAAATTTTTAACTAATAAAATAAATTTAATTTTTTAAGACAAAAGTTACCTTTAAGCTATAAATCCTTATAAATAAAAATTATAAAATTTATAAATTATGTTTATAAAATTAATTTTTTAAAGTTATTTAAAAAAAACGCTTTTCCTTGCCTGAACCATAGTTTTTAAATAATTTTTGCAACAACACTGCTACGCATGATTCCGTTTATAGATTATATTCCGTTATTCTTTGCTAAACGTGCATTTCTGATCCCGTTCTGTCCTGAATAAAGTGTTAAAAGATTGATACAAAATTCTCAGCCTAATCAACTTAGTGACAATTATTTATTGAAGGGATTTCACGTATAATTGTATTACCTTATGTATAATTGTATAAAATGCACTGCTTACTATTGTATTATAATACGTTCATCATTTATCATACATATTAATCACATGAATCGTATATACGATGAATAGCTGAATACTAACTAGCTCAGTGGCGCCTGCGCCGACACTCTTACTAGAAATAACTTTGGCATACTTTTTTCTGCTTCTATGGAACGAGTGACTCGATTTATATTATAGTTTAGTATTTAAATAAAACTCTGTTATACCATTAGATGCAGCGAATTTTCAAAGAAATTTATGTTAAAGATGTCGTTAGCATGTGAACGATAAAGTAAAAAAAAAAAATATGAGGTGCCGCGTACCTGATTTTTTTCAAAGATGTAATTTTATAGTTTGAGTAATGTTCATTTTTTATTTAATAAGTGTGAAATTAAGAATTAAACTGAGGCGTTCCGAGTGCAATGGTTAAAGTATTATTTGAAGTAGCTTGGTGTAAAGATTATTAAGAAATTCCTTAAAGTCTCTTATTTTTAATGTTTTTCTGTGTTTTCCTGTGATTATTAATGTCATTTCGGTATATCCGACAGATATAATTATTTTTATCTCCAGACGGTGTATAAAGTGAAGTTTATGCACTAGTTTTTAGAGAGTAAAGACTATTAATTCCTTTGGGAGTAAAAAGTAACTTTTCATTCCCTTGGGAGTAAAAATTAACTTTTCATTCCCTTGGAGTAAAAAGTGTTTCCTAATATCCATTTTTTGGGAGTGGTATATCCTCTAAACTTTTGAAAAGGACCGATCACTTTTACAACACTTTCTTGCGGGTAGCGCCCCACAAAATTTATAAGGGTGACCCAACCAAAACATTTTTTATTGGCTTTAAATCAGTTTTAAGTCAAAGGAAGTTGTTTAGAGCAATATTTTTTTTACTTGTTTGGGGGTGGCGCCTCTTGTATGAACGAGGGGGTCCAATTCCTCTTAAAAATTAAAAAAAATATATTTTGTATTTGAATAAAATAAACAAAATGAATGAACATAAGAATATAAGAATCAATAAATGACGTCAATGTCAAGAAATATTTTTTTTGCATCATTGGAGTAAAATCCTATTTTACCCTTGCAATTATCAACTTCCTCGACTCCGTGTCGAGAGTTAATGGTCATAAATCTCTTTATATCTCTTTAGAATATTTTTTTCTAAAGATTTAGGTCTTCGGTGGTGACCGCGTCAATGTAGACGAAGAATCCGATGTTTCGCTTCCACTGTGGGAGGCATCTTCAGGGATGTAGGACATCATAGAATGGCTTCACAAACCTGAACTGTAGGCATCCCATATGTCCTACATCCCTGATGATGCCTCCCACAGTGGAAGCGAAACGTCGGATCTTCATCTACGCGGTCACCACCGGAATAGCCTAAACTATTTTGACAATAACCGCGAAAGCCTACGCAGTTTATTAGATTTATGCTTTCTACTTTATTATATTTGTACTTCATTTTTATGCCCCCGTATTAAAAAAAATTTAGTGATTATTGTTGATTTCAAAATTATAGTAAATGCCTTGCTTTGTTCGTCAGTTAACGAATTTCCACTACAGTAAAATCAAACTTTACACCTTAGTTGAAAATACTTAGTGCAAACAAGGCAGAAATTTAACGATCTCGGTTTATTTTTAAAAAAGCCACGTTATAAACTGTTTTCCTAAGTGGATCGTTTATAAACACTTCAAAAGTCAAACAGAAATATATTTATATTTTCTTAGTAAAACAAACGCAGCGCGGTGCGCTACTTTTGAAAGAAATCAGTTTTGAAAAATGTTTTATTTTCATTTCGCAAAGCCATATGGTATTTTTTAGCGAAAATAATGTTGCCGTATGTTTCTTATATTCGAGTTAGGTTGGCAGCGCCGGAATGACATCAGCCTTCTCTTATTTAAAAGCAGCCGTAGTTTTAAATTACAGAAATAAATTAAATTATTATTAATTCGTTTGTATTAAAGCAAGAGATTAAGGGAAGCATGAAAAATTGATTCAGACTCCGTATAGAAGAAGTATTACATATCCGTATGTAATTACTAAAATAACAATAATATAAAATACTTTTTTAAATTCAAAATATATTAAATATATGATTATTATATTTGTATTTGGCGCAGAGGTCCGTTACCCGGCCAAATTACTTTTAAATGTGTAATTTTTCGCTTTTTAATCCATTTCTTGCTTAAGTTTTTGTTTTATGCTGTACAACCTGAACAATTGTATCACAACTCCTTATTTAATTCTTCCAAAAATTTTCTAGGAATATACACATGATTATACCATAGACTACGCCATGCATTGCACAACATTATAGACCAAGAGCCCAGGGGTTTTGTTAATAAAAGTGTAATGGCTGGAACCAGTCTCAATTTTTCGTAAATACCTTCCTGAACAAGGGATCTGCAATTCTGCCGACTCGTATTCGGATGGGGTGTCCCAGGCAGAACGCACTCTAGAAGTCAAAGGTTCAGCCGGGGACACCATCCGATGCGAGTCGGCAGAATTGCAGATCCTTGCAGGAAGGTATTTACGAAAAATTAAACCCGTTTCCAGCCATTAATTTTTTATTAAACTTGGGTGGAAATTTGACCTGTAAAGTGCGTTCTGCCTGGACGCCCATCCGATACGAGCCTGCAGAGTTGCAGATCCTTGTTCAGGAAGGTATTTACGAAAAATTGAGACCGGTTCCAGCCATTACACTTTTTATTAACAAAACACCCCTGGGCTCTTGGTCTATTATTCGTATGATGTGAATCTCCGTTTTGACCGTTTTCTTTGAAAAATTTAGGAAAAATTAAGTAACAAATTGTGACGCAACTCCTCTGGTTATAAAGCATATACCGGACACTTCAGCAAGATATGGATTCATAAGCAAGACAGCCCGCATTTCTAAGAAAATTCGCCCTGTTTGTACAAGTTTCAGCATGAAATGGATTCTTGAGCTAGAAAACACGCATTTCATTGAAAGTTGTCCGGATTGTGGATCTCCGCGCCAGAATTTTCATAACTCAAATGATCTTGTTTATTGATCTCACTCCTCTAATCGAATGTCAATTAGAATCGGACCGATTCTACCATTATCGGACCGATGTTGTACCATTATTATGGTCTGTAGAATGTGTCCAGAGTCGTTAGAATTTCAACGAAGAGTAAAACAGTTACGAAACAAGGGACGGAAGAAAGTTTTACAACTCAAGTTTATGTGCCCTCCTAAGGAGGAAATGCTGAAAAATTCATTAAAAATATTTGTTTAATTATAGTCAAACCCTCGTTAATTTATAAAATTATTAGTTATTTCACAAAACACCTAGTTAATGCATATATATAACGACTGACCCGTTATTCCATTAAATACCTAATTATTTCTATGATTAACTGATTTTCATGATTTAGTGGCAACATACTTATTATACGTTTTACAAATTGTGTATTGATGTTTCAGGAAATATCAATGATTCCGATGGGAAGCAAGTAGATATGAAGTCGAACCAGTGGTTTGGCGCCACCGTCGCCAGCTCAGGAGAGGACGGCATTGTCCTGGTGAGTTTCGATATTTTTCATAGTATTTGAGTCTTTTTTACGCTTGAACCTGTGGGGTCATTTTAGCGTTTCTACTCGGTCAAAAGATGCTTTTTTGATAACCCCTAGTGTGCAAACACTGCTACTAGGGAAGACTTCAGTACTTCTACCATCCTATACTCATATCTTTACGGCACTGCACCTGTGATGAGTTTGGCTAGTATATTTTCTCTAGTCCCACTAGCTACTCTGATTTCATTAGTTTCATCCAGCCTGCCAGTTACTAGTTTATCAATTTCACAAGTTCTTTTAGTTTCACCTGATACTCGTTATAATTACTGCTCTTTTCATTCCGATACAAACCGACGGGGAGAAACGCGGATAGCAACGCTCAAACTAGAGTGCATAAATAATATACCGTATGATTAATTATTAACATGGCCCTAACCTGATAGGTAAAGTACCGTAGATCATTAGCAAGCGTTAGCCCTGAGTCGTGGGCCCACAGACATTGCTAAATCTAAGTCCCTTCTTTCACAGTGCTCGGTCCGAAGATTCAGTATCTTTCCGACCATCTACCGACCATGATTGTCATTTCATGAAGAAACGTGCATCCAGACTTGTCTCAGACGAAATTCAACCCCGCGTTTGCGTAAAAGCCAAAGGAAACCTAGACTGGGTTGGCGGGCCTTGAATCCAAGGCCCATCAAAAAAAAAAAAAACGGGTACAAGGGATAACCTTATGTAGGGATTTATTTTTTAACAAAAAAATTATTCTTAAGTTTTAGCTGTGCCGGAACATAATTTAGTACGAAGACATTAACCCGCAATAATGACTTCATGAATTCATGAAACGCGGAAAAATGATTTGATCAATATGAGATTTAGCACAAATGTATTCATGTATAAGACCAACATTAGTGCCAAGTTTCATAACCCTCTCAGCATGAGTTTCATTTTTTATCGAATGACTTGTTAAGTTAATTGGTTTTTTAACAAATCGAAGAATGTATCGATTAAGTTGTAATTTGGTTCAAGTATATTCTTTTATGTCATTAATAAGTATAAAAAGTTACGTTTGAATACGGCAATTACGGTTTGTTGCATCTAAAAAGTTATGGTGAAGACGTTTTGCAGAATAAATTTGGTGATTTTCTATTCTAAGGTTTGGGAAAGTGATTTCGTACAAAGTAGTAAGGGTGAGCTTAGAGAATCCGATGTGTTTGAGGAAAAAATCCGGATACCCCGAGTCCTATTTTTTAAACTGTTTCATGTACCGGACAGCGCATAAAAACTCAGTTAGCATTTTATTAGAAGTTGCATTTTAGTGGAATATACTCTGTCAGTATTAGTACAAAAAATAATAATAATTTTTAGATAGCTTTTATCTAAATTAAAGTCTTTTAGTCGCATTTCGTACAAATTTTGTGCTATTTACTTAAGAGACGATAGCCGGATGAGCTACTGTCAGGTAATAATGTATATTTTCTATTTCATGTAATCTTATAGTACTTAGATTTCTTTTAAAACAGAAATATAAACTTTTTGAAATATACCTTTACTTTGATAGACATTTCATTACGAGTTTAAATTGCACATCAAAATCAGTGGCGCGTACAAGCCGGCTTCTTTTATAAAGTTTATTGCCGATATCCCAATTAAGAAGCTATAGGTTACTAGCAATTATAAAAGTTTCACAAGCGAATGGAAAAGGTATAAAACACGATACGTGAATAAATGAGCCACACAAGAAGTGGCGTAGGTTCTATGAAAAATATCAAATGGCGATGCTTTAACTGTCAAGAACCCACAAAACTCTTGAGACCACCCCGTTCATAGTGGGATCTTTGTTTAGATCGTTCATCATAACAGATCAGACACCATCGTGACGCTCTGACAATGTACCCTTTGATTGTACTCGACACATTTATAGGAGGTTCATCGACTTTATTATACTCTCTCTTTAAATGTTATAAGATTTAATATAACACCTATAACTCCTGAACAAATAAACATGTAGATTATTTTGAAAAGAATACATGAAAGTGAATTAAAAGATATTAGAATAAGAAAACGAAATATAACCATACAAAAATAAACAGAATTGAAAAAAAAAATGAATAGAATTAAAAGTGAGATCAAAAATAAACAGAATCAAAAAATAAAATAATTTACCCTAAAAAAAAGATGAAATAAATAAAAAAATAATGAATGATCAAAATCATCTATCATCAAAGAAAATAAACAAAGAAATGTTTGATATCAAAACATACGATGAAGAAGGTATAAGGTAAACAATACGGGTAAAGCTCGCTCGCCTTGATTCACACCCTATTCTTTTGTTAAAGAAATCCATCTATCACTGACTATCCCTTTATATCGTCGAGCCGATATCAAGATTATAGCTCGGTCATTCTATTATCATTTGTCTACCGCGATGACAGCTTCAAATTTTAGTTTATACCGTTATTTAAGTTAATTTTTTTAAAAAAATTATTGAATGTTTGACTTATTTGATTTATTTACTTTATTGAAATGTGATTGTAGTTTAATTTGACTATGTTATTATTGTTATGATTAAAATGCAAATTATCACTAAACTTTTAAGTATATTAATAATTATTATTATTGGAAATTCGTTTAATAAATTTTGTCATGTTTCCCTTAATCGCGTTGGACTGAACTTGTGTAAACAAGCAAACAATCATCAAAATTCTATTAGATAGTTAATGAAACACAAGTAAAATGATTGGTTATGATTTAAAATAATGAACAATATATTTCTAAAGTATTTTTGTTTATTTATAATTTGTACGTTTATCGCAGATGTTCTTATAAAAAAAACTCCCAAACACATTAATAAAAATTCAAAATGGCTGATTGCAGTTTCATATAATCTTTTCTTTATATATCTTTTACCCATATTCTTGTCTCATATACTTTTATAGAAAAAAACATGGTTGAAGAAGAGAAATTGGCTTTCCTGAGCTGTATAAATCACTTTAGACAAAGCCTGAGCGGTGGAAACCTCAGTGTAACCTTCTATGGTTACCAGACTGTTGGAAAGAGGTCCTGCCCTTAAAAAGACAACAATATATCTCTGAGCACGGTGCATAATCAAATTAAACTTAGCTATACTTTGAAAATATATTTATATGTATGCAAGTTATTAGCGAATACTTATGGTGCAATCGCAAATATTATTTAAGAAAAAGATATTTTCTAAGATTGAAACGTAAATGAAAAAATAATTAAAACTAGGTGTAATGCTATTAAATTTAAACATACTTATGGTTATTTTTTGTTTGTTATGGAAGGACATATGGTCAGAATAGGGAAAATGTAAGAAACCGCAGCCATTGTCTTCTCATTTCGTCCTTTCTCTCATGTCACGAGAAGGAGGTCCTGAAAATGGAGGCGGGGCAGCAAAAAAAATCTAGCTTCTTGTCTTGATTTTTTCTTTTTGTTTTTAAATGCAGTCACCTATCTTTTGTTGAAAAAAAGTTCTTAAAATGCACTTAACTTGATTTTCATTGGTCGAAAGACTTTTAAGGATATCTTAAAAAGGAAAATGTGTATCCTTTTTTTTGCCTTGTCTTAAAAGATAAAAAAATCTTTACTGGAATTTTTATAAGTTTGTTTCTTAAAGCGATTTTTTTATAAGGAAAAAGCGAGGTAAGATATTTAAGATAAAAGCATTTGATGAAAAACCATCTGACGACAAATATATAAGAAGGATGTTAAGACAAATAGAGGACATAGCTCGGTTGGCATATGGCTTTTAAATTCCGTCGGTATTAAAAAGGAATTTTAAATTATTGGTCTTAGGAAAATAAGAGAAAATGAAAAAAATCTCAGATGAAAAAGAGACGACAAATAAAATAAGAGACTTTGAGACAAGGTTAAATATTATTTTTACCTGTGTTTGAATTAATAGTATTATTGGACAATGATGAGCGATGTGAGATGAGAACCAAATGTTTAATAATATAGCAATTTTGTGTATTCGATGCTTTTTCCAATAAATCTTATGTAAATGTTCATGGTTGTTGGCGGAAGCAAGTAGAGCTTGCTTGCAATTGTAAGTTGAATCTTGAAGCATTGTTAGCTTTGAAAATCGTACATTTATATGTAAAAGAAAACCCTATTTATCTAATTATATAGACATAAACATGGATTAGACCTTGCTCAAGTAAGATCCTAGACAAGGGTGTACAGATATAGACCAAAAAATCAATTTGAATCAAATTTGTTTACAGCATTGGAAAGTTGGAACCTTCGGGATCAAGTTCGGCAGTCAACGTTTTTTTAACTTATTTTTTTATCCAATTTTTGGTTCAGCTATAAAAGCTTGAGACCTAATTTTAGTATTATGACTAATTTGATTACAGAAGTTTAGGTAACATAAATAATTTATTAGTGAAGGATAGATGCATTATTTTGTACAAAAAAGACTTTTTATACAAAAGTTGCAGTGCATGGGTTTTATACCTATACCCTCTAAATCTAATAAAAGGTATGCATCAAATCTAATGATTGATGCAATAAATTTTAATTTATTATTTACTTGAATTTAATTCTATTTATTAGAGATAAATGTGTCAATGTGTCAATTTATATTTTGTTTTTTTCAAACCCACCTTTAAATTTGTTAGCCGTTTCCCCATGAGAAATTAGGATTCTAGGTAGATAACAAGGTAGGAGAAAATCTCTTGTTTCCCCTTCTCTGTATCTGACGTATATTTTACAGGAGAGGGATGAATCAATATAAAATTGTGAACAATTGTAATATATAAAGAGCGACCTTACTTCAACCTAGTAGCCAAATGCCAAACTTGAAATTTAATATAATATTTAATAATTTTTCGCCCAAAAGAATTTATTAAACTTATTTTACAAAACTATATCAACAAATATATAAAATTTAAACTAATCAAACATTATACTTAAATTTTAATTAAAATATAACCATTTTTTATTAAAAATGGTTATTTATTTTGCAATTGCTCTTAAATGAAGAATCTCGGTAATTTGGTAATAGGAAATTTATATGGGTGGATGTGATACATGCTTAATTTAATGGCACACAAGATTTGTCACGAAGGCACTGGTGAATGTAACCCATAACATAACACTCTATCGTATGACGCTATTGAGACTATCATAGCGATGATATAATTTTTGTACAGGTCTCTATGCTTTTATGCTGGAGACCGAAAATTACGGAAGATAAAATATCATTCTTAAGAATACATTTCGTAAAAATATTCTCTTTCCTTCAAAGAGTGTCTTCTTAAAAATCTACCATGGTTATATTTTTACTTGTAACAAGTGTTTAAAGACAGTATAATTGGAGCCTCAAAGAAATGTAAATGATGATTTAAGTTACCGAATTGTCAAAAAAATGTATAAATTATGTTATATGAAAAATGATTATGATTATATGAAAAAATGTTGATCTGATTTTAAATTATCAGGGCTTTTAGTCCGTGCAGTATTACATGAATTTTAACTTTTCCTCATTTATACCGTTGGTATATAGGAAAAGTATTGTGTTTTTAAAAAAAATCTTTATTGCGGGTTAATGAGGTTAATTTCCGGATTGCACTACTACAACTATACACTGATTTTTATGCAAAGTTTCAACTCTCAGCATAAATACATTGGAGGCTAAGATGGTATAACAGACAGACAGACACACACACTTATTTACACCATTTCATTATTTTATTTTGAAAATTTATAAATATTTCAAATGTATAAATATATTTATTATATTTCGGAAAATAGTAAAAAAGCCTTAGAAATAATAACCTATACATAAATATGAACTAATTTTCAAGAAAACTTATTTTAGAGAAAATAACAGCCTAAATTACAATAGAAAAGAAACGAAAAAAATGCATTAAAAAACGTATCAAATATTTAATTTACGAGTATGTTTATATTTTGATTAGCACGTAATATACTCGTGGGACGTTCTGAAAATAAACGCCCTTTAGTAGGATGACTCCAAGAGGAAAAAGAAAATACGGGCCTTCGGCCCGTAGCCGCTACGCGGCCTCGGCGCTTTGCGCCTCGTCCGCTCCGCGGCGTTGGCCCACCGGGCCGCTTCGCGGCCCGGGGGCCTCCCTGCGGCCGCTTTGCGGCCACATTGTTGTTGGTTTGTATTATGTGTTGTTCTTGTTACATGGCATTTTGCCATGTATCTAGCGAATTTTCACAGCCTTTCCACACAGGCCCGCTTCGCGGCCTGAGAGGCTTTCTCGCAAATTTGATTTTGCTAATTGAGATTTTATTCATACTCTATTATTAATAGTATGCTATAATATTAAAATTAAGAAGCATTATTGTGCCGGCAATCGCGCAACAATCGTCACGGAATTCATTCTAGCTACACAAATTTAAAGTCAGACAGCTTTAACTTTCACAGAGTTTTATTGGTATAAGTATCGATACGAAGAAGGAACAACTGTAACATAAAACGTCCCGTTTTCGCGAACAATAATCGAACAAGAACCCGTAAAAACCCATTTGAACCTTGGTTAGAACCCGTAAAGAATATTTTACCGTCTAAACTAATAAATCTTGAAACGAATCAAAAAACTAGAATAAAATACGTCAAACATAATTCTTCCCTGACAGTGTTGTCCAAAACAAAAACATTAAAAAAAACAAAACAAATATAGATAAAAATAAACCTAGCGGCGGCCGCGACAATTACAAACAAAAATATATTCATGATTTTATTTTTTAATAAAAATGCCGTTTCCGTCACTAAAGATTGCCTGACTGAGCTCAAACCGGTCGCAATCGTTTTAGAATGACTTCGACCATATAAAGACTACTTCGAGGTTCTTCCGCTTTACGGGCCTGCTTAGCTCGGCGTGGTTAGTGGAAGCCATTTTTGTCCTGTCTCTGGGACAGCAGGCTTACCAGAATGGAGCAAGAGGTAGAGGCCCCTCTTTTATACTATACCACCACCCTCTAACACTACTGAACCCAACAGATATCGTACGAGTCTTTGACCTAGACGTATACATATATACAAGATTATATATATATGTATACCGTTTGCGCCATTTGTGATGGTTCGATTGAGCTGAAATTGGTCTTAATCGACTCAGCTAGCCGTCTACTTTAATACGAGATACCTTGTTTTAAAGCCATTTCAAGTTTCAAAAAATTTTTTTTTTCATGACGTCATAACTTTGGTTGATGACGTCATAATGTTTTTATAAACAATAGGCCTCGTAACCTCCTCGACATCTCGCGATTTGCAAAGTTTCGTTTCAATTTGAGAACGCCTTCGAGAGTTATCGTTCGCCATACGAAAGGGTAGAAACTCTTACATATATTATATATATATATATATATATATATATATATATATATATATATATAAACTTTTTTCGGACATACTTTTTTGTTATCAGGAAGCCAATAGGAACCGATTCCGCTCACTCCCACCCTCAACTTCCGTCATCCGAACAACCTCATAAGCGTCATTTTCATAATGAAAATTCGCTAAAACACACATATAGACAGACATATTTGTGAAAACTATATTCTATACCTCTTAACATAATTTTTGTTTCTTTTTTCTCTTTAATTTTTAGGTTTCTTAACCTTTTGTTGTTAATATGACTTATAGGTATAGAGGAAATAATAAAAAAAAATATAATGTTTCTAAAATATTTTTGTTAACTATATTATACAAATTCTATTGTTATTTCTGATTTTTTGTTCATTCAATAATTGTTGATGTTGCTCAATTGTAACCTAATCTCTTTCTTATATTGTGTTATTATTATGTAAATTGGACTAAAAGTCCGTTTTGTTTCTAAATAAATAAAAAACTACTTAGGTGCTCTTAAAACACTGAAACGAATAATTCCGGTGTCATCCCAGTTTCGGATCTTTTGCGAACTCAATATACCTACGGTATAATTGAGGAAAAATGAGTATGAATAACATATTTTATTAAATAGATAAAATATGCAAAATAATCCACTTCTTGTTCGTTTATCCAAGTTTTTAGTTTGTGCAGTATTATACTTCCAACATTTCTCTATTCAATATAACACAAAACACTAAGCTTATCCGGTCATTGAAAAACTAGAACTTATTTATTATAACTGTGATTTTAAAATAACTAGACCTATTTATTAAAACAGTAATTTTTAAACAACAAATTTTGAAGTTGTATTATTAAAACAAAACTAAATTTGTATCTATATATTTTGCAAATCATAGGCAATGTATAATGCTGATAGGCGATATAGTTTTAACTGGAACTATAAGTCATAAATATAACATCTAAACTGAGAAATGAAAAATAGTAAATTACAATAAAAACGAGGTATACAATTTTAAATTTCCTGAATCCAATATAAAAATAATTATTACAGATATTCTTAAACTGTATTTCAGATTTAGCCTGAAGATAATGTAATAACTTTTGACTGAATTCACATGTTTTAGAAGATATATTAAAGTTGTATTTATATAGAATAATTATTTATTTAAAATCTGAATATATTCTTTGAAACATATTATTGGTAATAAATAATAACAAAAAATATAATAATAATAATAATAGATTTCAAATAATAATTAAATTCAATAATTTGACTACACTCCACTCGCATGCAGAGGGCAGTAATTTTAAGTACCTGTTATATTGTCCATAAGTTCTTAATATTTAAGTGAAACAGTAACGAAGATAGCGGCGATTAAGATAAGACCTGAAATACCTTGGTTTAACCCGGCTTTCAAGTTCGCCGATGAAAATAAGTTAAAAAACACCATAATAATAATTATAATAAGAATCTACTAAAAAAATTATTGAAATATAATAATCATGTATTTATTATTTGCAAAAAAAGTTAAAGTTGTATTGTTATTAATATTTTTTAAATTTTAGTTTTGACCTTTTAGGTCCTGTTGTGCCTAGTTATCAACATTTATCCTCAAAGTATGTTTCTAAGAATAGATTCAGATTTCATGGCTAAAATTAAAACTTTTTACTATATATATATATATATATATATATATATATATATATATATATATTATATTATATATATATATATATATATATATATATATATATATATATATAATATATTATATATATATATTATATATATATATATATATATATATATATATATATATATATATATATATTTATATGTGTGTGTGTGTGTGCGCGTGTGTGTGTGTATAGTATATATTAATAGTAAAAGTTTTTAATTTTGACCATAATATCTTGAGGTATTCTTAGAAACATACCTTAAGGATACATTTTTGTGGCCATAACTAGGCACAAGAGGACTCTAAAGGTCAAACAAATTGTAATTTAAGTTTATATTTAGTTTAGTTTATATATATATATTATATATATATATATATATATATATATATATATATATATATATATATTATATATATATATATATTACATACATACTTTTAGCAACATCAGGACGTAAGGAAAATCAATTTCCCCCTCTGTTTCGTTATCCGAACACAATCTGTCATTTTTAGATTAAACTTTCCCAGAAAAATTTTATTTCAGAATAAAACATCTCAACATGATAATATTAAAAAAAAAGAAATTAAAAATTTCTAAAGAATTCACGCTTATTCTGGAAATGTAATATTAATAAATTTTATAATTTATTAGGGAAAAATCTTTTAAGCTTTTAAACATCTTTATGTCTTGTGCTATAACAAAGAATAATTAACCATTAACGAGAATTAAATGACGAGTGTAATACTCAAACCGTATATGGTGGTCTTTGCCTTTAACTAATTATAATAAACATAAAATTGATGTATTTGTGATTTATGCCATTAATGCAGTTTTCTCCGTACAAATGGTGCCTTTCTTTATGCAAATTATCTCTTGAGTTTGCATATAATAATAATAAATAGCAAATTATTTCTATCTGAACACCTCAGGTTAATTGAATTTTATAATCGATATATCTGTTTTTAGTTCTTAGTAAAAATAAGTCTTTTAAGTAAATTTGTATTCTTTGTACTTTCCCTCGTCAAGGGAAAGTATTGTCTTCACCCTATAAATACGAAACCGGGGTTTTACCATAATTATTCGTTTCAGCCATTTTCATGACGTTCTAAGTGTTTTTTATCATACACACAGTTATGCGTGACACTGTTAAGACAGACACACAGTCTGTCTTAACACTGCAGTCTGTCTTGTCACGCATAACTCCCGCTGTATTAATGCTTGAAGGTTAGAAAATATCTCTAAATTATTATTTAGAGATATAATTATTATTATTATTATAATTATTATTATTATAGGTATAATGATTATTATTATTTACCTTTAAATTTAATTATATTTAATTATATTTAGGTTATTACCTAAATATTCTAAGGTTGAGCTCATCGAGACCGCATTAATACCGCCTTAATCTTTGGGGTCGATACGATCACTCAAAGTACTCAAAGTCAGGGTACCTGGGAGATCGAATCCTGGTAAGGACGATAGTTTTTATCGTTTTATTAACGTTTATATATATTTACTTAATGTATATTTTTAAAAAAATATTACAATAAAAATAATGTAAAATAATGTAAAATCTGTTTCTTAAAGTTTTTTTTATCGTAACAACAAAATAATTCTAGCGCGGTGGTCCGCATGTCGGGCGAATTTCTTTTGGAATGCGTGTTTCCTTTCTAAACAATAAATTTCTTGTTTAAGGTTCCGGTTTATGCTTTGTAACCGGTTTCTGTGTTGTTCAAAGGGAATGCGCTAAAAACATTAAAAGAGACCAATTGAGCATTAAACTATTGCAAATAATGATATGCACTGCCAATTTTAGTGGCATAGTATTGTATAGCCAACAGGATAATTGTGCTCAGGATAATTTCCTTTGAAAAATACAGACAAAATAAGTTACAAGTAGTGCTTGATAATTGAGTAACTACTCAAGTTATAAAGCATAAACCGGAACCTTAAGAAAGAAATGGGTTGTTTAGCATGGAAACACGCATTCCAAAGTAAATTCGCCTTACATGCGGACCACCGCGCTAGAATTTTAGACACTTAGCAATAAAAAAAAAAAAAAAACGTCGCGAACAAAGTGATGTTACCCTTTTCAAGTTCGGGCTATATGTTGATGCAGTGTCTAGTTACTTGAGGCACCGTTTGCTACTGGCTTTTATGCATTCTTAGTTATCAAAAAGTGTTTTATAATAATTATACAATAACTGATGACTCATGGTGTCTAAGACACGAAACTATGAGCACGTATTTCTCTCACGATCCAATAGATCTATTATAGAATAATTACTTCTTCTAAAAGAATAATTGAGGGATTATAATTTATTAATAGCAGTCTTAAACTATGGGGGCTTTAATGATGTTTATGATTAGACTTATTCAAAGTGTTATAATAAAGCACGTAGCATGTACATGCACACCCTTGGACGAACGGTAAGACCCGTTCTCGTACCATTATGGAAATGAAGGAGCAGTAGCCACGTGGAGATCGGCACTTGAAAGCGGAGAAGTTAAGGGGTTTGGAACGAATGCTGATGAATAATTAATTTGAAGCTGCAGACGGTAATAAATGCTTGGCGAACTTGTGACTAATCATGCTCAATCAGCAAGGTTAGAATTGACCCTTGCTGTTAAGTGTCTTCACAACATACACCTTTCTAGAGACTCACAGCTTTGAAGTCTGTAACGGTTAACTCTTTTAAAGTTCCTAGAAGACAAGACCAACTATTATTGAAAAATATAAGGGCTATGTTAAAAACTTGATTTAAGTGAAACTTATTAGATGCATTCGTAGGATAAATACACAAAGAAATTGTAAAATTGACAAATACATACAAAATACATGAAGATACAAATACATGATCAGTAAAAAGGTGAAGCAAAAAAGGTGGTGAAAAATTACACAAAAAATCACATAAAATAACACAAAGAAAAACAAGAAAGAACGCACTGAGTCAGGTTTCACAATGTATCATATGAAATCAGAAAGCCGTAGGCCTCTTGCTTGTTCCGCCACCGAGAATTTTGTTGAAATTTTTATCTAGTCATTCTTGCGGGTTAATGATGTCGCTCATACTTCGAAAACAATAGGGATCGGGACATTAACAAGGCTAATTTTTGTGCCAAGTTTCATCTCGATATATATAATATATATATATATATATATATATATATATATATATATATATAATATATATAATATATATGTATATATATATATATATATATATATATATATATATATAATATATATATATATATATATATTATATATATATATATATATATATAAAACCCTGAAGTATATACATGCATATATTTTTGTTTAGTAAGTTGCCTTCTAAAACTCTACCACCCCTCTCTTTCTTTATGACCATAACCTTATAAGCATACAATCATTACTTTAACCGCGCAGGTCCTAAATTCAGAGGTAAGCATACTTCCTGATGTTTTCCTACACTGTTTTGCCACAAAACTTGCGTTTTGCACCTTTGTTTAGCGAAGATGCATTATGAAACTTTTGCTATAACTACGAGAAGGTAAGGTTGCTCCTATTTTTTATCTCATACAAATCCATGGGGTCAGAAAACAGCACATTACCCATGCAGAACTGTACAAAACGCATAATAACGTATAGAATTTATAGAACGCATAATAACGTATAGAATTTATAGAACGCATAATAACGTATAGAATTATAGAACGCGAATTTATAGAACCATATAACGTATAGAATTTATTAGAACGCATAATAACGTATAGAATTTATAGAACGCATAATAACGTATAGAATTTATAGAACGCATAATAACGTATAGAATTTATAGAACGCATAATAACGTATAGAATTTATAGAACGCATAATAACGTATAGAATTTATAGAACGCATAATAAACCGAATGATTAACAGTTCAGTACAGTGGAAAAATATATATAATGCTATCAATCCAGAACAGAACGCATATAAAACTTTGTAAATCATATCTTTTAATATATATTATATTACCCATGATTACAGAACACGCTGTCCACTTGCTGAATTATAAAACATTTTTTATAGCGTGGATCTAAATAAATTCGACTTAATGATTGAACGGAGTTACATCCTGAAGGCTTATTTTAAGTCTTTGCAGATAAATGTTAAAAAACTTAAATATCCATTTGAGCCAATACTGTTTTTTGACGCTATACTTCAACTGCATATTCCTTTGACGGCAAAAGCAAAATAACGAACTCATTTAATGTTAGTTTTAAAGTCAAAGGGAATAAACTTTAAACCAGTTCAAGTTTAAATCTATTCGATTATTCGAACATAAAAACACTCCTATTTATTAGAAAACAAATTGAAGTACTCGGGTAAAAATTACAGAATATAATTCCGACACATAACGACTCTAACGAGCCGCAGTTAAATTTGCATTAAGTGCAAAGTTAAACTGCGTTTAAATTAACAAGTTAGAAACATGTAAAACCTAATCTTTATTACGAATCGTAGTGTTACCTTCCTTTTATCTATTTTATCATTAATTTGATTATTGGTCTCTATAATACTTCTATAGTTTATAGGTTGGGACACTGAAGAGACTTTTATCGGGCTGTTAAATTATTTTATTTCCATACAATATTTCGCATGTAATCTCCAAGCATATTCAGGTAATTTTCTTTTTCTTTTTGTAGATGTAATACATGAATATGCTTGGAGATTACAAGCGAAATATTGTATGGAAATAAAAAATTTAACAGCCCGATAAAAGTCTCTTCAGTGTCCTAACCTATAAACTATAGATCTATTTTATCTTTTCTTTGTCTTAAGTATATTTGAAAATCTGGTTTAATGAATATAATGTAGCTTTATAAATTTAGAACAAAATTTAAATGAATTAACTTTTACTTTAGTTTATTAATTGCTAAATTCAAAACAATTTAAAAAATAATAATTTTTCAATCTTCAGTAATTTTCAATTTTTTTATTAAATATATATGTGTTAGATATGTATGTATGTATATATATATTATAATATATATATATATATATATATATATTATATATATGTATATGTATATATATATAATATATATATATATATATAAATTTTTGGCGTGTATATATTTATATATAAGGATGGGGACTTATTCTTAAGTCACCCCTCTCGTACACCAAGGGTTGTATGATGAAAATTTGTTAAATACGTGGCAATATGACATTTAATCAAAAATAATATTATAATAGTACCGAGTCCGGTAGCTCAGTGGTAGAGCGCTCGCCTTTCGACCTGGAGGTCGAGGGTTCAAATCCAGCCGGGGGAGGACCTCAATATGAGGTTATCCCTTGTACCGTACACTCGGGAGGTCTTGAATTCAAGGCCGGCCAACCCAGCCAAGGTTTTACGTGGTTTCCTTGGCTACTAATACGCAAATGCGGAAATGTTGGATCTAGTTTCATCTGAGACAAGTCTGGATCCACGTTTCCGTTGTCTCCAGCTCACGAAAAGTTAATGTACTGCGGGCTGGGGGAGATGAAGGTCGGAAAGATTTACTGAGTCTTTGTATGTCCGAAAAACTTAGTCAGTGAAAGTGATGCGGCGACACGAGTAACGTAAGTGACTAGGAACAAAGTGTTCGGTTCTTGAAGACAGACGTCTCCTAATGGCACTGCGTAGCTTTGACTTTCAGGTCAGGGCTATAGAATGAGTTTGTACACGCTGACATCTGGGCGCTAGAGTTCTTTGTCGGGTGGCGCTGGACTGGCCTGAGCGGTGAGTCTAGAGTCTGGTGATGCTAGTAGAACTGATGAGATTGGTGAGACTAGAAGGACGAGGTCAAGTGAGACTAATGTGATCAGAGGATAGCTCCTACTTATCTTATATTATCTTACTAGCGTAAGACTAGATGAAACAAGCACACGGCGAACTAGTAGTCGGCGCTAGCCAGAGCGGTGAGCCTAGCCAGAGTCTAGCTGGTCTAGATGAACAAGGCCACTGTGAACTAGTCGCAGACACTAGCCAGAGCAGTGAGTTTGAATAGAGTCTGGTTGGGCTGGATGAACTAGACACATTGTGAACCGGTTACATGTGCTACCATGTACGGAGGGGGTGCTTCCTAGATGATTGGATGTGCACAAACTCAGGGGCTAATGTTGAGTGAGATTTGAGTGAGGGGAAAACGCTAAATGACCCTACGAGTTAAAGCGTAAAAAAAATATATTATAATAAGAAATAATACAAATGAACCACATGGGACTTTTAGCCCATGAATGATAATGCATTTTTTTGTTTCTGCAGAGACTGAAAAGAAAATATATTTTTTATAACAATAAGATATTTGTTGTAACAAGAAGATGTTTGTAATAATTAGGCGATATTTGTTGTAACAAGAAGCTATTTGTTATAACAAGAAGATATTTGTTATAACAATAAGATATTTGTTGTAACAAGAAGATATTTGTTATAAAAAGAAGATATTTGTTATAACAATAAGAAATTTGTTATAGCAAGAAGATATTTGACAAGAAGATATTGTTATAACAATAGATATTTGTGTAACAAGAATATTTTGTTATAAAAAGAAGATATTTGTTATAAATAGACGATATTTGTTATAACAAGAAGATATTTGTCACATTTTTCGACACAACTTTGCTTTCTCTTCTAATAAAGAAGATATGAAAACAATAAATCTTGCAATATACTGGGCGGAACATTCCGGGTATACAATCTATGCATTTCAGATGTAATATGTTTACTAATGGGTGCACGGAATGAGTAGAAAGGGAGACAAATTAATCAGAATCTATAGTCTAATCTCACCGTGGGATTATTTATCCGAATAATTACTCCTTACTTCTTATAAACTTTTATTAAAGAATAACGACTAAGACAAGCTAATAACTATAATTATCTATAAAAATAACTGTTTATCGGTCATTACCGACATTTTACGACATTTATGACCAGTTAAGCCAGACAAAAACTTACGGCCTTTAGCTTTTTATGATCTTTTTACTTAAAAACTATTATAGATTAAAAACTATTGTGTACTTTATGAATTATCCTCATATGGGAAAAAATTAGGAACCGAAGAAGAGAAAAAGTCGTAAAATCTCGGTGTCGTATATATTCACTTTTTATCACTTTTCATAAAGTAAACACATTTATGTTTTTATAAATTTTTATGAAATGTTTACTTTTTTCAATAATAGTAAATTGAATAGAATAGACATTTATTAGAAAAAAATGGGTACGGGATACCTCGGAACTTTTCGTTTTCATATCGTATTTGCTACGCTTACCTTCGGACTCTACCATCAGAGATTTTCTCCTTTGACTCACTACTAGCGCTGGTACCCCGAAATAGCGGAGAAAAATGGAAACACAAGTGACTTCCTCTCGCCTTTTTATAAATCTTTACTTGATCTTTTGGAAACTGGCACATATTAGCTATTCAAGCTGTATTGGGACATTCCAAAACGGCACAAAGTACCGCAATTTCTTTTGCATTTTCCTTCTTAAAAATGAGCCATAGAAAAAAATTTCACTCTACAGAGTGAAGAAACTCGGCGATCTGCTGTATTTAAATATGTATGGTATGAATTTATGTAGCAAAAATAATAAATGCATTTACTTATGCCTCACTGAATTTAATAGGTAAAATAAAAAAGAAATTACAAGAAATTATAAAAATGAAAAACTATTAGAAAATTTGCAAGCAAACCTACACGAAAAGTTAAAAAACAAATTGTCACACCAAATGTCTAACTATCAAATAAAAATTGTGCCCAGGAGTTTTCCGTTCACCCCGGAAATACACGAATCTTACCGATTATAACCGACAAGCTTACTACTTTCTCCTCTACCTTGGGAAGAAAATAGTTTTACCCAAAGAGACTATTAGAGGGAGGATACAACAGCTCTTATCATTCCTTAAGATAGCTAGGTGCCGTAACGGTACATTGGTGACGTCATTTTTTTTATTTTTCATAATAATTACAATTTCACGTAAATATTACATTATTTTTCGACTATTTTGTTTTAAATCAAGTAGAATGAATTTTAAAAAAGTTTTACTTATTATCTATTGCATGTATTCTTTAATTGTCTGAGTTGAATGAAGTGGTTTAATGTGGCATCACTGAAAAATGTCCACCTTTTGTAGAGTGTGTGCCTTAATAGGGGTTGTAGAGGGGTGGAGGAGTATCTAGTCTCTCTCATGGGAGACTATAGTAGGGGTAAGTACAGTTACGGCACCTATGGAAACTGTCTCACTTCCAGACCCCTTATCACTGTGTTAATCGGGTTCTGTACTCCCTCTAATAGTATTTGTCTCTTTGGATCCCCCGTCCACAATAACCTATTTTGCTAAGTAAAATTTAATAGTTAAAATATTCAGATAGTCGACCAATCGAGTTGAAATTTAACAAAATATACATCTATAGAATGACAATCGATCTACAAAATTAATTCATTTTATCATGGCTTGCTATATTGAAAATATTGACTACTGCATTTTTAAATTTGAACAGAAAATTAAATTTTATTTTCTTACTGCTTTTCAACAATCAACATATCGTCAAATAGCAAAACTTATAATGAATTAGTTGGTGGAACTTCCATGGTTATTCAACTTTTAGATTCTAAGTTACTTGGGAACAAATATTTACGTTGCGACTCTTAAAATTATTTGAAAAAGTTAGGTTTACATCTGTCAACATTAGAAAACACAAGTGAACCCTCCCAAGCTGATAGAATTTATATGGTGATTCATTGGAGGATTTATATAAATGAAATCAATCTTTTTTTATAAGCTAAGTTATAGTCCGGAAGAAATAGTAAATTTTCAATTGTGACCGCCTATACTGATTCCTGCAATGACGTCACACGTCATTCATAAAAAAGTCAGGTTATAACCTACATCTGCGTTAGGTTTGTTTACATCGAATTGATTCACCCTTAATTAACCTAACCTAGGCCCTATTCAAAGACATCTTCCTAACTTTTGGTAACATTTTCCTAACATTCTCCTTGTTCCTTAAGGAGAATGTTAGGAAAATGTTAGGAAGATGTCTTGAATACGGGCCTAAGACCTAGATATTACGTTACCTATTAGTTCTGAGGTCAAGCGTAAAGAGATTGAAGTAATACCTCCTTAAATTTAGTAATATCTAATCATATTTATACTTTTACTTTTCCTAATTTAAATTTTCCTGTAGGTATGTAGGAAAAGTTTTTCTGAAAGTATTGAAGGTTTCGTTTCATAATTGGATGTATATAAGTTCTTATATCTATAATTTTTGTTGGATTATAAAAGCTTGAGCATTGTTGAGCGTGGTCAGTGCTGTATAGTTGACCGCTGAGAATAAAACGGATATATTTACTATCTGAGGACGAGCGAAGCGAGTCCGAAGACATGTTGCTGTATAAATTTGGCGAATTAAATATTCCTGACGAGCGAAGCAAGTCGAAGCAGGGATGATGAGTGTAGTGAATCCAATGTGATGAGGAAGAGTTCCGAGGTACCCCGTACCCGATTTTTTATATTATATATTTTTTTATGTTTATTTTTCTTTTACATATATATTTTATATATATATATTATATATATATATATATATTTACATATTTTTACATATATATTTTATATAAAACCACATTATTTGTCGTTTTATTATTCCAAACAACTCAAATTGTAAGTTCGCATGAGTTTATAATGCAATTTAAAAATAAAATGTATTCGAAATAATTCAGATACATTATTTAGTGTTATTGCTCAGCACAAATATTTATTTATAAAAATGTACCCTATAAAAAAAAAAATATTATTTTCGAAAGCATGTCTAAGTGTGAAACTTACATTGTATGATCGTAAAGTTTTAATGGTTAAAAAAATAATTTCCAGTATTTTGTAAAAAGTGTAAAGTACTTTTTTATGTTTTTCTTTTCAGTGTTTAATAGTTTGTTAAAAGATTAACTAAAAATTTGATATTTCTTTGAGGGAATGGAATTTCCTGAATGTTTGAATTATAAATTCTATTTGACTGTTTTTCGATTAAGGAGCTAGATATTATTTTATGACATGTACATTTTTGTATACAGTGAAATAAGATCAATTAATAGAATCAATAAAAAAAATTAAAATTAGTAGAATTAATTATATTCCTTTAAATATTAGAATTAATTGTGTTATAAAAGTATCAGTAAAAAATATATCTATAAAGTGATATGAAAACGTAAAATTTGATCAGCATTTGAATACTGTAAGCGGGAATCTCTTAGTGAGTTTTACTCTGTAAGGATTTATTTATTATAAAAAACATACGGACAATATGTATATTTACCATTTTAAAACATTTCAAAATATTTCCATGACCCCAACCTCATAAGCTAATTTTTCCTTTGTAAGTTCACTAAATCAAACTGAATCACATACTAAAAATAAATATTAGATTTGAAATTACAAATAATATGGAATGTTCCAAATCTCCTTTGGATGCGGTGGATAATGAAATAGATAATCTACTTAGAAACAAAATGATGGCGAATAGCTGGAAATACCTCTATGGCAGCAAAGTAAAGTTGTTAAGTAAATGGGCGTTCGAGGGATTTAAGGTAGTACCTACAGCAGTTCATAATAATAATAATAATTATGAAGGTACACATTGTCAATTTTCCTGTTCTTTCAAACGAAATGCGCATTTAGTCCAAATGGATTTTCGAACCAAAGCTCAAAATCAACTCCGCACAACATTGTTCTCGCTTATTACAATCTCAGTTTGTACAAATATTAGAAATATTTGAGCGCATTTCCTTTGCAAAGTTCAAAGCATGCGAAAGCTTTGACAAATTCACTGAAAAATAGCAAGAAAACAAGCATTCCAAATGAGAATAAAAAAATCGTTCAACCTTCAGACCTCACAGAATTTTTTATAATCAGTTTTTAAAAGTGAAATAATAACTAAAACGCATTGACTGGAAATATGTTTATTATGAAATACGAATTGTAACGCTATTAAACCAAGAGCCCAAGGGTGTTTTGTTTTCGGATGGGTGTCCCAGGCAGAACCTTTGACCTGTAAAATGCGTTCTGCCTGGGACACCCATCCGATACGAGTCGGCAGAATTGCAGATCCTTGTTCAGGAAGGTATTTACGAAAAATTGAGACCGGTTCCAGCCATTACACTTTTTATTAACAAAACACCCCTGGGCTCTTGGACTATATGACTAAGTGAATGGGGAACAATGTCAACTTTTATAGCTAAAAAATTTTAGCGATGTAAAATTTCGTAATGACGAATAACTTTTACTTTTGTGTATAATTGTTTCGCTTTGCCCTTTTAACGAATTAGGAAAGGGAACAGAGGGGATCTCTCAATTGGCTTTTTGATTTAAATGATTGTCTGCGACCCGATTTCGGTAGCGAAACAAGTGTTTAGAATCGCTTCTTTAGAGTTATGCTAAAAGCTAGCTATCTTATTTTCCAAACTTAACAAAGCTCAACGCGCCATACCTAGATACTTATTAAAAGTTAAAAGTCATTAAATATCTAAGATAACAAATCTTTAACAATTAATTCTTATGACAAGTCGATGAACTTATAAAGAAGATATTTCAACACGTTTAATAATTTTCATGTCACTTAGGCATCTAAATGATAACTATATTATAACTAATTATATCTGTGTTCTCATCGTCTACGACTTTAAAAAAAACTGTCCGACATATTTAATTTTGAAATTGATTGAAGACAATGACAAGGACATATTTCTTGTGTTGGTACTTAAAGCGTACCTTTAGGGTTTTTAGATGAAGGGTTACCAGAAGTACTAATGTACCGTGAAGTACCCTTTACTGTTTTTATTTAGTTGGGTTAATAAGCTTTAACCATGTCTCCTATTATTGAAACCCTATCGCCGGTTTATAACGTTGAAAAGTCATGTTATCTCATAAGTAAAACTCTTTATTTAATATGTGTTTGTAAAATCTTTCGATATCGATATTCAGTTTGCAATTATGAATTGGTATTGGACGCCATTATAGCAATTATTATCCATATTGATGAAATTTGTAACTGAATCGCGAAGGTTTTATCCGTATCAATATACGGTGGCACTAAAGTAATATTTGTCAAATTTATATTGACGAAAAGCCGTCTCTGTGGTCAAAGTCGTTAACACTTCATGGATTTATGCTGACCTTTGACACCACCGAGGTCTGGAGTTCGCATCCCAGGTTTCGCTCTCAGATTGTATACAAATATTGTGTAAATATTATAGCTAACTTTAGAGTAAACCGCGGGATGGTTGCCACTATCACCTAAGGTGGTTCCCGTAGGGGTTGTCCCTAATGGGCTGCAAGGTTCTGAACCAAATTGTTTTTTCAATAGCAGTCATCGTCAGGGACACAATAGTGATTTCTATCAATATCGATTTTGGCTAATTATTGGTCTCAGCGATCTTCATCAGTAACAATATTTTTTCAAATCTATAAGATAAGATCTCAAGATCTTATCCTTATTGCAAAATAAACAATCCTGTAAATTTATTTTGCCGAAAGAATGGTTTTTAACTTTTTACAGTGAAGACGTGTTGCAAAATAATTTTTGTGATTTTTATATTCTGATAACGAGCGAAGCCAATCCGTAGTAATGTAAGCTTATAACGCTTCCGATGTGATGAGGTAATGTTCCGAGATACCTTGTACCCATTTTTTTATTTTGAAAATAGGTGTTTTACCAAGGTAAATTGAAAAGCCCTCGCTAACAATTATTTACCCCCAAAAGGATAAAAACTCAAAATAATAATAATGCCCATTTACAGCCTTGCGGCCTATTAGGAATTACCGCCTTTGGAGGGAGTGGCGACCGTTACGCTCAAAAAGTTGTCCTATGTTGCCGCCAATTAATATAATGTTAATCTTATATAAACTAATAGCGTAACCTGGGATGTGAACCTTAGACCCCCTTGGTATCCAATATTAGAATTTTAACGCATTAGCATGACTATGAAGGTTAAAACACCAGCTGGGTTTGATTAAATCATGGATCTTGTATAAAGGGGATAACGAATAGGAAAACTTGATCTCCTCACAAGGGTTTTAGGGGTTAGAGAGAAATATTGCAAATATTCCCTTCTCTAGCATGTTATAGCACAAGGCGCGTATTAAAAGTTTTGTTACTAGAGCGATAGGATTCGTCTAAATTAAAATTGTTTGTAAAACCCTGGTGACAGATAATTATTCTAGATTTTCAATTGTTGAATTAATAATCAAATTATACTAATTTAATTATTAAACTATTTATTCTTAACGAATTGCTTTAATATAGGTGAAACAACTGCGTTCAATTATTTATTTATGTCCATTTGGGAAGTAAGTTTGGTTAAGGTAGGTAAAAAGTATCGCAACAATATAAAATGTTATTGAATAGGTTAGTTTGGCGTTAAATAAAATAAATGCGTAGTAATGCTACTGATTCTAAGCATATGCTATAAGGCTTATGTATTCATTGATATATTATTTCTAGAGAGGCCCTATAGGTACTATCAAATAATCAGTACAAAATTACTATAGCTTTATAGTTAGGAGAGACTACACCAGATTTCATATAACAGAATATAACTTTGTATATATTAACATAATTCAATTAACATAAAACTATTAATAATATCTTGCTTGATGTCTTCAAGTAGACTGGCTACAATTGACACTGAGTGACATAACAACACTCCCCCTCACGAAGTGTCGCTGTTGGGTGCTTTCAGTCCTATCTTGCCTAGTAGGTATTTGTGAGTTGGTGAGCTGAGTCCCTTAGTGAGAATGTCAGCTTCCATTTCTTGAGTTTTCAAGTATGAGACTTTAACTTGTCCTCTCTGAACAGCGTCTCTTATAAAGTGTTCTTTGATAGCTATATGTTTAGTCTTCGAACTTACAATCGGAAGTTTTGATAGACTTTGCGCAGCTTGGTTATCATTAAAAATTTCTATGGTTTCATGAGGTATTCCCATGTCATTAATAAGCTGTTTTAAATGTATGCCTTATTTCGCTGCTTCTGTAAGAGCTACATATTCAGCTTCAGCTGTCAAAAGAGCAACGGTTTTTTGTTTCTTTGACTCCCAACTAACAAGTGCTCCTGCATATTTAAAACATACGCCAGAGTAAGATTTTTTGTCTACACTACATTGGCCCCAATCTGCGTCCGCATATCCAATGATTGGTTTTCCAGATTGTTGGTAAACTAACTTGTAATTTATAGACTCTTTGCTTAAGTTTGATTCATGATTTTCATTGGAATAATTTTTATTTATATTTTCTATGTAGTACAATCCATTTTTCCTATTTGCTTTCATTACAGTTTTTCCAAATTTATTTTTGACTACTGCAAAATTTTTCTTAAAAATTACTGTATGGCCATGATCGGTTGCCTTTCCTACTGAAATTAGGTTTGTGGTGAGATTAGGTACTAACAAGGTATTGGTTAGTTTAATTGTATTGTTATCTGGTAATTTTATTTGACTGAACCTACCCCTGTGATCTTGGTAGTTTGGTTTTCTGATGCTAACTTCAATGTACCACCTTCATTATCAATTTTTCCAATAAATTATGTTTTATTTAAACACATGTGTGAGGTGCATCCACTGTCAAGGCACCATAAGTCATTATTTTTATTGCTCATCCGATGACTTGCATTCTTCACAAAAATGTTTAAATGTTTGATCTCCTTCTTTTTTTCGTTGTTTTATTATGCCAACAATTTTCAGTTTTATGATTGGTTTTCGAGCAAATTTACATTTATATTTAAATTGTTTACCTTGGTTTTGTTGTAGATTGATGTCCTTGGTAGTGATTTCTATATCTTTTGCCCATGTATGCACCTTCAGTTGTTTTATTCTCCGATTCGTCTTTATTACGAGCTTCAGCTTCTTCTAAAATTTTTATTTTTAAATCGTCCGGTTTCGGCAAATTGTCTCTCGATTCAATTGCGACTCTGAAATTTTCAAATGACGGACTTAAACTGTACAACATCATAATACTTAACAGGTCTGAATTTATTGTGATGTCCATTTCTTCCAATTTATCTACAGCATCCATGAATTCATTTAAATGTTGTCTTACATTAGACCCTTCTTTCATTTTATGTAGGATAAGTTTCTTTAAGAGTGATGCTTCTCTAGCAGGACCTTTACTTTGATAAATATTTTTTAAAGTATCCCAAACATCCTTTGATGTCTTGCAATTTTTAATTTGCTTGAGTTCTGAGGGTGCTATAATTAACATTAGATCTGCTCTTGCATGGAAATCATTTTTATTCCATTGAGCTAGTTCTTTCTCATTATCAGTATTAGGTTTTTTAATTTCACCTGATGCGTACTCCCATAATCCATTCTTAATGAGTATGGCTTGTGCCTGTATTTGCCAAGTATCATAGTTGTCCTTCTTTAAAGGCTCTATTTTACAATTTACAGTATTGGACATTTTTAAATATTTTTCTTCTTAAAAATTTCTTTAAGATTTTATTCAAAAAATTTTCTTTAGAAAAACAATGTTTATTTTATTTAATGTCAACACTTTATTTAGGTGTCAAATTTTAATATATTTTTTAAATAATAAAATCAATTTTCTTATAGACAGAAACTTATTTTTTCAGCATTGTTCCTGGGCCCATAACCTATAGTTAGGAGAGACTACACCAGATTTCATATAACAGAATATAACTTTGTATATATTAACATAATTCAATTAACATAAAACTATTAATAATATCTTGCTTGATGTCTTCAAGTAGACTGGCTACAATTGACACTGAGTGACATAACAACAAACTTATATAGTATAACGTTAAAAATACAAATCAAAATACAAACAATGTACGGGAAGCCGAAATCAATTGATTTATCATTTAATTTATTTATTGATTCGTCACAAAAAGTTTAGTTTGTTTATTATTGTGAAGTGATTAATTATAAATATGCAATGTTATTTTTTACCTTGTTTGAGATTAATAAGATATGAATACTAAAAAAAAATACAAATCACTATTCATAAAAATATTATTTATCTTAAAAGTGGAAAATATAAATTCTATGCGTTTTTTCAATACTTTAAAACTCTTTATGGGACAAGTTGCCCCATCTATTTACCTTGAAAACGGTGGTGACAAATTTTTGGATTTAGTTAAGTCTTCTCAATATTTGAGAAATTAACTTACCATGTCATTTAATTTATTATAAAATCGTAAGTGAACACCAAAAAATGAACTCTTAGTCTGGGATTTTTGAAAATAATTATTAATCCTTGTTTTGTGTCATTGCTTAGGCTCAACTCATTCCATCTCCCATATTGTTATAGCAAAATAAATTGAACTTAAACACGCGGTTTTGTTCTACCAAGCCATTCAGCGGATGAAACCATGTTCGCCATATGGCGAATGCCTGTTTACGATCAATACCAATTTAGCCTTCCCAGTTAAATATTTAGATTCTCTAAAATCCAATGCTACCATTAACTCCAAACACTGCCTCTATATTACTTAAGCTCCATTTTCAAAAGCAATAATTTAAATTAAACCTTTAATAAACATTTATTAGTTTATAAAACCATTTCAATATGCCGAAGTACTTATGAAAGAGAACAGCCATGTACCCTATATTGGTACATTAAATCTGTACTTATAAGGAGTACTAGATCAAAACTTTACGATACTTCATGACTTGAAATTATGACTTGGGTTTATTACTTTGGAATTAACTTTAATGTCTTTCTAATACTAGTCGGTTTGCTAGCCCTTTTCAGTTTCCTATGTTGGGGGGTGATTCTTTATAGCAAAATAACAAACCATTTTATCTGCTACATCAATGTCTGTGGGCAGATACGGGAAACAGTCAAAAGTTTTGTAACACAGTCAGCATGCACGATCAATAGTTATGTGACTCGGTCAACATGAACGTTCAACAGGTATGTAATACGGACAACATGTAAGGTAAATAGGTATATTACACGATAAATAGCTATGTGACTCGGTCAACTAGTATGTGACACAGTCAACATGCACGGTTAACAGGTATATGACATGCTCGGGAAACAACAATTATGTAATATAATTATAAAAATGCTGTACTTTTCGTGGCTATGTTGTCTAAAGTTGACGATTGCTAACTAATAAAAAATAACGTGCTTACAAAAAGCTAAACTGAGATGATAAACTTATAATGTCTTCTAAAGCCTGACTTAGTTCGACCTCAGATAGAATAGTCGAAGATGAGGTGACTAGATTGCTCCACTTGATGTTAGGCCTGAGATTTTATATGGTATCACTGACTATTTCACTATGTGTACCAATACTATTTTTTATGGGTACCAATGTTTATACATTCTCTATCACATAGAGAATCGTAACCCATAACCGAACATACCTGTTTAATCTTGAGATCTCTTACTGCACTGTTTATACAATACTAAAATGTAGTAGTATATTATTATTAGTATTTTAGCGAATGTTCATCATTATATCCACTAATGGTTCTTTTTGAATGACGAATGAGAGGGGTGATTAAAGGGATATATATATATATTATATATATATATATATTTAACTTAAAATAACTTACAGATGGTTAAAAATATAGAAGGAAAGGATGTACTCGAGCTTTCGCCGTGCGGCTTCGTCAGGAGTGTAGCACGTACCCACGTGCTACACGCACCCACGTGCTTTTAATTGTTGTTTATAACTATGATTTGTTTTTCTATTCTTATTGTTGTTATTATATAATATATATATATATATAAATTATATATATATATATATATAATATATATTATATATATATATATATGTGTGTGTGTGTGTGTGTTTGTGTTGTGTTTAAGAGTTCCTACCCTAATGTATAGTAAACGGTAACTTTCGAAGGCTTTCTCTTGGCATATGGCGTGATGTTGGGGAGGACGTCGATGTCAATGACATTTATAATATCTGATAGGTTCAGGAGTACGAAAGAGAGGCTTCAAGAGAACTTGGTTAGCCTTCTGTCCCAGACAGACAGATCAAAAATGGCTCCCACTAAGCGACGGCGAGCTAAGCAGACCCGCAAAGCGAAAGGATCTCAAAGTAGTCTTTGCAAAGTTGTAGGTATTCTAAAACTTATGGGACCTGCTTCTGCTCAATCGGATGGTTCCTAAGTGGACGTCCTCAGAAGCATTGTTTCACTTACAATTGTTTTGACTACTTATAAAGAAAGTTGGCGAGACAATAAGTTCTAACTTGTTTCACTTGTTTCTTGACAGTAAAGTTAAGTAATATCCCCTTACTTAAACAATACCAAGATCGGTTCTAAGCATGTTCCATGAAAATATACTGCCTCTCAACTTTGTTTTACATTTTCCAAGTGTAACAATAACCGTTTATAAAAATAATAAAAAAGAGAACCTTGTTTGTATTTGCATTGCGGTAAAAATATTTTACTCTCTTGATGATATTAAGCTTTTACAGTTTTGTAGTGGGTAATAAATTTATTGCTTTTAGACATTTTTGAGTTAGTTCTTTCCAAATGAGATACATAATCATATTTTTTTAACATCTTAATTAAGAAAATCAAACTTACAAGAAAAAAACAGGGGCCTATGGCCCCTTGTTATAGCATAATAAAAAGGCTAATTATGGTATAATAAAAATAGGCTTTAATAGTGACGAGTGGGCACAAATGAGACAATGTGATATTGTCTTTATAGAACTATATTTTGCTCAATTCTGAGCTTATTCATGTTACAAATTAACACTGTTAGGATAGTCTAACTAAGTTAACTTGTAACATAAATATTTACTATATAGTAACATAAATATTGAGCGAAATATAGTTCTATAAAAACAATATGACATTGTCTCAATTGTACCCGCTCATCAGTACTAAACTAATAAGAAGACTAATCATGCAAATCATTTATAATGGGCTTTGTTTTCTCCTTAACGCCTCACAATATGCTAAGTTTCGTTGTTTTCCAGTCAGGAGAAGCGAGTTTAAAACATAGTAAACTACATTAGGCATAGATAATTCTATAGTTTAAAAAATTTTTCCGAGGTACCCGTGCCCAATTTTCGAATTTATTAGACGATTCTATGAGACAATAAGACGATTATAGTGATCTTTAAAATGATTAAGAGCATTTTCTTTAAGGCTACAAAGATTATCTGCTCCTAGGAAAATCAAATAAAAAAGTAACAACATGACAAGGAGTATAGGGTTAGACTGATTTTCCCTTTTCCTTTTTTCACATTATAAAGTGAAAAAAATACTCATAAATACTCTTTAATTTAATTTAAAACGTTTCCGAGCTTTTAGTAGCGTTTCCGACATTAGAAGCTCAGTAAGTTGAAAACACTTCCTTCTAAGCACTTCTTCTTTTAAAACATTAAAAAACCTTGAGAAAATTCTCAACTTAGGATATGACTATCTATGATATATGGGTTTGAGAAATTAAAAGATAACATGAAATCAAAAATAATTTGGGGTTTAATAAACGTATAATTATGCGTTATGTAGTTAAATGACAACCAGGTAATGGCTCAATTCTCTAAACATTTTGATATTCAAACTAAACGTTAGCTTAAAGAGGATTATAGGCATTCAAGGATGTAAAAAAAGAATGAAATACAAGAACTATGTATTTTTCTAATAAATATATCTCATTAAAGAATGAAAACCAAGAACGTATGTTTTTAATTAATATATCTCATCTAAAGAATGAAAGGCAAGAACTGTGTGTGTTTCTAATAAATATTGCTCATCTAAAGAATGAAAGACTAGAACTATGTGTGATTCTAATAAATATTGCTCATCTAAAGAATGAAGGACAAGAACTCTGTGTGTTTTTAATAAATATCGCTCATCTAAAGAATCAAATACAAGAACTATGTACATTTTAATTAATATATCTCATTAAAATAAAACTTCTCATTAAACTGATAATTATGCGGGCCAGCATTTTAAACCCTGTTTCTACTTTTACGGTATCAACAAAAATTAGGTTGATACTTAAAAACAACGTTACATTTTTCAGTTTTGGAAATCATTAATTTAGGTTTTGAATCGTGAGGACTTAAAATCTACCTCTAACAATTAGAGTAATGTCTCGCCTTGTTTTTATTGTTTTGAAATTTGCTTATCACACAGATCTTAAGATTTTAGTTACATTAATCCCCGTTTGAGAAGACATTTCTTCATTCTTCTCGGACTCGCTATCCTCATCTTCTCGGACTCGCTATCCTCACTCGGATCCTATCTCTCCTCTCATCTTCTCGACTCGCTATCCTCATCTTCTCGGACTCGCTATCCTCATCTTCTCGGACTCGCTATCCTCATCTTCTCGGACTCGCTATCCTCATCTCTCGGACTCGCTATCCTCCTTCTCGGACTCGGCTCATCTCGATCAATCCATCAACAGCAGAAGTTATGCGTACCGTAATCACACACACATAACAGATGATAAAAACCACTTAAACGTCATGAAAACGCCTAAAACGATATTATTCTTTTTATTTTAAACAGATTCGAATTTTCAGGGCACTTTGTTGGAGTGCCAACAAAGTTAATTAATGCAAAAAAATTATATGAGGAAACTTGGTCAGCAGTTGGGGTAAGAGGGCATTTCTAGCTTTTTCAGGGCAACAGTTGGGCTGAAACAGGCTGTTTGCTCAGCCCAATTTTATTTTCATTTTTTGTAAATGATCTGCTTGATTGGGTGGGGGGAAGCCTAAATTTAGGTAACCTAAAAATCAACGGATTACTGTACGCGGACGATGTCGTATTGCTAGCAGACAACCTTATGTAAAGGAAAATGATAACCGTTTAGAAAGTTATTGCAAAATTTGAACCTTAAAGTAAATATTGATAAATCCAAAATATTAGTGTTCCGTAACGGTGGCACTATTGGTAATATTAAGTGGAGTATGACAATAAATCATATGAAGTAGTAAATGAATACACTTACTTGGGAGTTACACTACACCACAATTATCTTTTGAAAAACATATAAAACATAGATGTACAGTTGGTAAAACAAGTATAAATAACATCTGGAAAATTATCTATAACCCCAAAATACAGTCAAGTGCTAAATTAAAAATTATGAAAATGTAATTAAATCAATAGTCTGTTATGGTTTGAAATATATGGAACTGTAAGGTATGAAGTTTAGAAAGATGCCGTCGCTTGTTTTTAAGCGACTGCTAGTTACACACCAGATTACACTCCAAACTATTTCCTTGATTTGGAAACAGATATACCCAAATGATATACCCTGAAAGCTAACATGAGATACTTAAATAAAGTGATTAATCTAAAACAAGATAGAATGCCAAATCAGCGCCAAAGGCTCTTAGGTCTAATGCTACTGGTCAAGATTGGACTGTATTAGGAAATGAATTTGGGGTAAACTGGATTGGGATTGGAAAAAAAGACATTCATGGAGCAATAAAATGCAAAATATTATAGATAAAAATACAACCAACAACACTTTACAATGAGACAAGCTGCTTCCAATTCTTCTATAATCCCTTTTTATAAGCACCTCATCCAAGCCAATTATATAAAGATCAACTAAGTCTAAATGCATTAGATCTATGTTTAAATTCAGAACAGGATGCTGGGTCTTTTGGCACTAAACCGTGGGTTAAAAAAGAAGATGCAATCTGTCCTTTTTGCAACTTAAAGGAAATTGGTCAATGATACATTTGTAGCTATCTGCCCAATATTTGCTAGGCTAGACATCACCACTTAGGTCAAAAAATGCTTACCCAAGAATGAAATAATAAGCTTAATCAATAATACTGGGAAAAAATAACTAAGTTTAGAAGAAAACTAGTAGATATAGAACTTTACTTTTAAATGAATTCCAATAATATATTATGTATTATCAGCAGTGCTGGGCTCTACATGTCACCATATTTTTTTCAATAAAGCTTATAAATAATTTATATAAGGTTTACTATATTGTTTGTTTATTTATTTTTGTTTAATTATTATTTACTAAAATATTTATTTTTTAGCTTTGAAGCATAAATTGTAAATACTTAAGGTATTGCAAACTTATAAATTTAGTGCTTTAAAATTCTATTAGAATACCAAAATAAATACTCATTTGAGTTTTCTTTAACAGGAAATAAATAAATACTGGTTACTATGACATGGTAGGTATTTGGGCAATTATAAAACAAAAATTATAATGAACAATGACAAAACAAAAAGACAATACACTCATACAAAAACAAAAAAGACTTAATATAACCTTGGGCTATCTGTTTAATGCAGCAGTAAAGCATGCAATATCTTTAGTATGTAAGCTCTGTCAAAAAAAAAAAAAAATATAATATATGTATATGTATGTATGTGTGTTGTGTGTGTATGTATGTATATATGTGTATGTATGTATGTGTATGTATGTATGTGTATGTGTGTATATAATGTATGTATGTATATATATATATATATATATATATTATTATATATGTATATGTATGTATATTATGTATATGTGTGTATGTGTGTATGTTATGTATTACATATTATATATTTTTAAAAATAATGCTTTTATCTTTATTATTTTGAGTTCTACCTCTGAACCTTAAATATATTTAGTAGTATGTAAGTGAGGGTGTGTGTATGTATGTGTGAATGTGTATGTATGTGTGTATATACTAAGTTAAAAATTATAGTTGAGGTGTTATTGAAGTTGCAAATACCAACCCTACTATAATACCTGATCTCCCCTTCGATAAGGTAACCTTAGAAGGTAATTGTGATTAAAAAAAAAAATAAATAAATAAATAAAATAATAATATATGTATTAATTTAATATATGTATTGTATGTAATATATTGTTTTTAATTATTTAATTTTGTAAAATTTTTTTGTTAAATAAATCACGTTTTCATTCATTCATTCATTCATTCACGTTACATTTTTCAGTTTTGGAAATCATTAATTTAGGTTTTGAATCGTGAGGATTAAAATCTACCTCTAACAATTAGAGTAATGTCTCGCCTTGTTTTTATTGTTTTGATAATTGCTTATCACAGATCTTAAGATTTTAGTTACATTAATCCCCGTTTTGAGAAGACGATTTCTCATTCTTCTCGACTCGCTATCCTCATCTTATCGGACTCGCTATCCTCATCTCGGACTCGCTATCCTCATCTCTCGGACTCGCTATCCTCACAATGACAAACAAAAAGACAATACACTCATACAAAAACAAAAAGACTTAATATAACCTTATGGCGCTATCTGTTGGTTAATGCAGCAAGTATAAGCATGCAATATCTTTAGTATGTAAGCTCTGTCAAAAAAAAAAAAAAATATATATATATATGTATATGTATGTATGTGTGGTGTGTTATGTATGTTATAATGTGTATGTATGTATGTTATGTATGTATGTATTGTGTGTATATATATATGTATATATATATATATATATATATATATATATATATATATATATATATATATAGCTAATATGTTATGTATGTATATATATGTATATGTTGTATGTGGTATGTATGTATGTACATATACTATATTATAAAAATAATGCTTTTAATCTTTATTATTTTGAGTTCTACTCTGAACCTTAAATATATTTAGTAGTATGTAAGTGAGGGTGTGTATGTATGTGTGAATGTGTATGTATGAATGTGTGTATATACTAAGTTAAAAATTATAGTTGAGGTGTATTGAAGTTGCAATACAACTCAACCTACTATAATTACCTGATCTCCCCTTCGATAAGGTAACCTTAGAAGGGTAATTGTGATTAAAAAAAAAAAAATAAAATAAAATAAATAATAATATATTGTATTATTTTAATATATGTATTGTATGTAATATGTATGTTTGTTTAATTATTTAATTTTTGTAACAATTTTTTTGTTAAATAAATCACGTTTTCATTCATTCATTCATTCATTCACGTTACATTTTTCAGTTTTGGAAATCATTAATTTAGGTTTTGAATCGTGAGGACTTAAAATCTACCTCTAACAATTAGAGTAATGTCTCGCCTTGTTTTTATTGTTTTGATAATTTGCTTATCACAAGATCTTAAGATTTTAGTTACATTAATCCCCGTTTTGAGAAGACGATTTCTTCATTCTTCTCGGACTCGCTATCCTCATCTTCTCGGACTCGCTATCCTCATCTTCTCGGACTCGCATCGCTCATCTCTTCTCGGACTCGCTATCCTCATCTTCTCGGACTCGCTATCCTCATCTTCTCGGACCTTCTCGGACTCGCTATCCTCATCTCTCGGACTCGCTCATCTTCTCGACTCGCTATCCTCATCTTCTCTCGGCTATCATCTCTCGGCTCTCTCTATCCTCATCTTCTCGACTCGCTATCCTCATCTTCTCGGACTCGCTATCCTCATCTTCTCGGACTCGCTATCCTCATCTTCTCGGACGCTATCTAGCATAATCACAGCAGAAGTTATGCGTGACCGTATCACACACACATAGACAGGATGATAAAAACCACTTAAAACGTCATGAAAACGCCTAAAACGGATAATTATTTTCTTTTATTTTTAAACAGATTCGAATTTTCAGGGGCACTTTGTTGGAGTGCCAACAAAGTTAATTAATGTCATAAAAAAATTATATGAGGAAACTTGGTCAGCAGTTTGGGGTAAAGAGGGCATTTCTAGCTTTTTCAGGGCAACAGTTGGGCTGAAACAGGGCTGTTTGCTCAGCCCAATTTTATTTTCATTTTTTGTAAATGATCTGCTTGATTGGGTGGGGGGAGGCCTAAATTTAGGTAACCTAAAAATCAACGGATTACTGTACGCGGACGATGTCGTATTGCTAGCAGACAACCCTTATGTATTAGGAAAAATGATAAGCCGTTTAGAAAGTTATTGCAAAATTTGGAACCTTAAAGTAAATATTGATAAATCCAAAATATTAGTGTTCCGTAACGGTGGCACTATTGGTAATATTAAGTGGGAGTATGACAATAAACATATTGAAGTAGTAAATGAATACACTTACTTGGGAGTTACACTTACACCACAATTATCTTTTGAAAAACATATAAAACATAGATGTACAGTTGGTAAAACAAGTATAAATACCATCTGGAAAAATTTTATCTATAACCCCAAATACAGTCAAGTGCTAATTAAAAATTTATGAAAATGTAATTAAATCAATAGTCTGTTATGGTTCTGAAAATATATGGAACTGTAAGGTATGAGAGTTTAGAAAGATGCCGTCGCTTGTTTTTAAAGCGACTGCTAGTTACACCAGATTACACTCCAAACTATTTCCTTGATTTGGAAACAGATATACCCCAAATGTATGAATATACCCTGAAAGCTAACATGAGATACTTAAATAAAGTGATTAATCTAAAACAAGATAGAATGCCAAATCAGCTGGCCAAAGAGGCTCTTAGGTCTAATGCTTACTGGGTCCAAGATTGGACTGTATTAGGAAATGAATTTGGGGTTAAACTGGATTGGGATTGGGAAAAAAGACATTCATGGAGCAATAAAATGCAAAATATTATAGATAAAATATCAACCAAACACTTATTATCAATGAGACAAGCTGCTTCCAATTCTTCTATAAATCCTTTTTATAAGCACCTCATCCAAGCCAATTATATAAGATCAGACCTAAGTCTAAATGCCATTAGATCTATGTTTAAATTCAAACAAGTGCTGGGTCTTTGGGCACTAAACCGTGGGTTAAAAAAAAGATGCAATCTGTCCTTTTGCAACTTAAGGAAATTGAGTCAATGATACATTTTGTAGCTATCTGCCCAATATTTGCTAGTGCTAGACATCACCACTTAGGTCAAAAAATGCTTACCCAAGATGAAATAATAAGCTTAATCAATAATACTGAGTGGAAAAAAATAACTAAGTTCTTAGAAGAAACTAGTAGATATAGAACTTTACTTTTAAATGAATTCCAATAATATATTATGTATTATCAGCAGTGCTGGGCTCTACATGTCACCATATTTTTTTCAATAAAGCTTATAAATAATTTATATAAGGTTTACCCTATATTGTTTTTTTATTTTATTTTTTGTTTAATTATTATTTACTAAAATATTTTTTAGCTTTGAAGCATAAATTGTAATACTTAAGGTATTGCAAACTTATAAATTTAGTGCTTTAAAATTCTATTAGAATACCAAAATAAATACTCATTTGAGTTTTCTTTAACAGGAAATAAATAAATACTGGTTACTATGACATGGTAGGTAATTTGGGCAATTATTAAAACAAAAATTATAATGAACAATGACAAAACAAAAAGACAATACACTCATACAAAAACAAAAAAGACTTAATATAACCTTATGGCGCTATCTGTTGGTTAATGCAGCAAGTATAAGCATGCAATATCTTTAGTATGAAGCTCTGTCAAAAAAAAAAAAATATATATATATGTATATGTATGTATGTATGTGTGTGTTGTGTGTATGTATGTATATGTATGTATGTATGTGTATGTATGTATGTGTATGTGTATATATATGTATGTATGTTATATTATATATAATATAATATATATATATATAATATATTATATGTATGTATATATATGTATATGTGTGTATGTGTGTGTATGTATGTATGTACATATATAATATTTAAAATAATGCTTTTTATTTTATTTTTTTTCTACTCTGAACCTTAAATATATTTAGTAGTATGTAAGTGAGGGTGTTGTATGTATGTGTGAATGTGTATGTATGAATGTGTGTATATACTAAGTTAAAAATTATAGTTGAGGTGTATTGAAGTTGCAATACAACTCAACCCTACTATAATTACCTGATCTCCCCTTCGATAAGGTAACCTTAGAAGGGTAATTGTGATTAAAAAAAAAAAATAAAATAAAATAAATAAAATAATAATATATATGTATGTAATTTAATATATGATTGTATGTAATATATGTATGTTTGTTTAATTATTTAATTTTTGTAAAAATTTTTTTGTTAAATAAAATCACGTTTTCATTCATTCATTCATTCATTCACGTTACATTTTTCAGTTTTGGAAATCATTAATTTAGGTTTTGAATCGTGAGGACTTAAAATCTACCTCTAACAATTAGAGTAATGTCTCGCCTTGTTTTTATTGTTTTGATAATTTGCTATCACAAATCTTAAGATTTTAGTTACATTAATCCCCGTTTTGAAAAGATTTTCTCGATTCTCTTCTCCTCATCTTTCTCGCTATCCTCATCTTCGACTCGCTATCCTCGCATCTTCTCGGACTCGCTATCCTCATCTTCTCGGACTCGCTATCCTCATCTCTCGGACTCGCTACTCATCTTCTCGACTCGGACCGCTATCCTCATCTTCTCGGACTCGCTATCCTCATCTTCTACTCGCTACTAATAATCACAGCAGAAGTTATGCGTGACCGTATCACACACAATAGACAGGATGATAAAAACCACTTAAAACGTCATGAAAACGCCTAAACGGATAATTATTTTCTTTATTTTAAACAGATTCGAATTTTCAGGGTGAACGCAATACTTTTCCTTATACCGGTAGATGAGAAAAAGTAAAAACTCATTTTAAAAATTCCACCAATAATTTTTGGCCTTACTCTGATAATACCCCTGATGTTAACATAATACTAATTCACTTTACTTATTAGATCCATTATCATTCTGTATTTAAATATAATATTAACAAAATGAAACCTTCATTAAAGATAAGCTAAGCAAAACAGAGGTATAATTGTAAAAGCACATTAAAAACAAAGAAGAAATCATATACATCTATAAAATGAAGAAACAAGAAAAGAAGTAAAAAATAGAACGAAACACTAATGGATTGAATAATAGCGGCAGAGAGAGAGATATGGGAGATCTCGGTCACGCTATCCGTATCTATCGTGTCCGTGTCCGTCCTATCTATCTAACTTATAATGCAAACATCATTAGTCTCTGAATCACATCTTAGAATCGCCTTTTAGTTCAAATAAAAGTTAAAAAGGATCGAGCTTTAGTGTTTTTAATCGATTTATAACAAACTATGTATACAGACCATAAAAGCTGTTGTATATGTTTACGATATTTGTCTAATGACAATATTGTATTCAGTAAGGGAACCGTCGTAGACATGCCTCAAACAGTTAATGATAACCAGTTTTTGTTCTTGGGCTGATTTTAAGAACATCGCTTGAGATGAGTAATTTACTTTTACTGGATCATAAACATTTATGATGATTCAATTTGAGTCGTCTTAAGTTTAATATTAAACTAAGCTTGAGGTATCTTAAATTTAACTACAATGCCTTTAGCGAATTTTCATTATGTGGCGGATCGATTCTTATACATAAATACGATGACGAGCCTATGGATAAATGTCATGAGATGATTTCATCTAAAGTTTTTAGATGTTTTCAATGATACCGCCACCCCTTCTTGCTTAAAGAGAATGACCTAAAAAATCGACTTATACTTCATGTTTTACGCGAGAAAGTGCTTTTTACAGTTCGACTAATCAGAAGAGAAAGATTGTTTGCTGTACTGTAGGATATATTTTTCGATTTTCTAGATTGATTTGTCTTATTCCTTGACCAAAAGTCGTCTTATTTTCTGTCCTTAAACTATGTTCTGAGTACAACCGTAATCTTAAAGAAGTATTCAGTTTTCAACTTTAACTCTGCTGACCAGCTCTTCCTTTGAATTTCTCTCTTCGTCAAGTGAGGTCAACTGAACCAGCTCTTCATCGACACCATTGCACACTGAAACTACTTCTTCTTAATCATCTCAACCTTCTTTTCTCGACCCTTGGGCTAGCCTAACGTTCTTCTACTCTACAGGTAGCTGCTAGTTGGAGTGTGCTGTAAAGCTTTCCTGCCACAAGTGCTCCATTAGGAAAGTTAGAGCCGGGTGATTGTAGCCGTTCCTTTCGGTAAATCATCTCAGTCATAGGGATTGCTCCGGCAGTCTCTCCCACAGTCAAAACGGTCCTTTTTGAGACCACCATCGACTACATGCTTAATGCACACTACACAACATCTTTGGAGCCGTATCAACAGACGTTTGGGCAGCTTCTTTAATTAAGGAAAATACAATTCCTGGCGGACTGAAAATGTAGAACCTGCACGACAATGTTTTTAAAACCTTTTCTGAATCATATTATAGAACATTTAGAAGAACGAAAACAGTAGCCACATTTCAGGTTCATCCATATTCAGCCATACCTCTTATTAGAGGTATTTGAACAAGTGGAAAAAATCCTTATGGACTAAACATAATTACCATCTATAAACGCCAACGATTACAAACGACTAATAACCTCTTTATTTTATTAGTTGATTTATTTGACACTACACATAAAAGAGCGCCATATGTCTATTAATTGTTTAAATTATTTTAACGCTATTCGCGTAGGAAGTAGAAGTACAGACTCTTACAGATAATTACTATTGTAAACGCGTATATAAAGTTAGTTTTATTGCTGCATTTTATTTCTTTTGAGCTTTGGTATTCTATAACGTTTAGATTTAATCGTTTTTAACCAATGATCTTCTTTAGATTACAGTGATTATAGAGAACCTATTGAATATATTCTTTCCTTCTGTCATACCTCTATGAACTATAATTTCTAGAAGGGATATGAGTCACTAATTGAAAAAAAAATATATTAGTGGATTTCCATAGGAAAATAAGAAAAATAAGCTTATGAGGTTGTGGTTATGGTGAAGGAAAAGGTTGAGGTTGAGAGTTGATTTCCCGCCACAAATAATTTTTAAACTTCCTATCCTTTATTATATGATTTTTATATAAACGGACTTCTTTCAATATGGAATATTATACTTAAGAGTTTATTTCTGTTAAAATGTATACAAGAACACACAATCCAATTCAAATGCATAAAAGTTTGTCTTAAATATTGAACAAATTAATTAACTTGTTTTTATCAAATTTTCCAACTAGTTACAGCATTGTTTGGACAATGAAATCCTTATTATAACCCTTATCACCAGTCAATGCTGCCAACTTGAAGAACTCACTACAGCTGTCTATTGCTTTTACCTTTATTACGTATGTATGCATTAGATTATATTCAGAAAATGGTCAATTCTGAGAGGAGCCGGAAACAGTTATTGAGTCCAGAACTCCGAACCCATTGGAGTTTATTGTTCTATTGTCTTGCTCCCTCCTTTTAGTGTTTATAAATAAATCTCACTGTTGAGCAGTTTAATAAAAATATAAAGTAAATATGATTGGCTTTATTAGTTTTGGGTTTTCTTAAATATTTATAATTGCTAACTCATAGCTCATATAACAAACAAATTAATGATCGGTTTCTGGTCGCATCTATTATTCTCTTACTATTAATCCAAATTTTCGCTTACTGCTATTTGAACATTTAAGTTAAAATCTTTTCGGAAATCTGTTAGGACCGCGATTAGAAACGCCCTTGATCGAGGTTGGAAACATTGCGTTTCGCGGTCAACACTGAATGATTTTGAACTTCTTGTTCGTAAAATTTTCCTTTTCTAAACAGCTATCTCATATTCCATTATTTTCTTCCTTTATTTAGCATCTCTGGAGTTTTAAGATTTGTTATCTTATAAAGAACTTCAAATGCAAAAGTAGCCAAACAACTTTTTTTTTTGTAAACTTTAAAGTATTTTATGATAGTGTTAGTGCTTTTAGCATGGGTATAATATGTAAATTAGTTTCATCTATAAAACCTTCTGCAGCTTTGCAATATCAACATAGCAACAACACATGTAAACCCATAAGTTAGGAACTTTGCACTTGTACTAGTGCGAAGTACCCGACTTATCTGAAGCAAGTTTACAACTCTTGAAAATTAGTATTAGATATATAGAAAGTATAGATAGTATAGAAAATATTTAAATAATCGAATATATAATGCGCTTTTTTAATGGGAATCGATGTCTAGGATCAAAACTTCTATATGTTCTTCAAAAATAAGCTAACCAATTGATAACAAACTGTTACATCAAAGGAAGGTTTGGGTTTCCACCTTAAATTGCTTCTACGCACACAATGCTTAGCGTATTTTTGAAATTTCAAAAGAAAAATTAACTAAAATCATTTGGCTCACGATTTCGAAGAACAAAATTTTATATGATTTCATTTAACTAAAATTCATGATTCTGGTACCAAAGATTTTGGAACCAAAATTTTATCAAAAACATCTTTGTGAGGAATTTTTGAAACTTTTCTTAGTGCCACTTTGCTGTACGTCTGTCTTCGTCATTAGCATGTCTTAGGTTTTTGTCCCGCATAGTTATATTTAAAAGTATATATAAATAAGCTATAGATGTTCGCGTCTTTGAAAAACTATTATTTGTCTTCGTTCTTTTTTTACAATTTTAATAATCTTCTAAACCTATTGTATTTAAGGGGAAAACGCAACACATTCCTCAAGTTTCTGTCTTTAAGAAGTTATGATTGTACAAAACTGAAATATAGTACAAAAAGTATTATTCTTGTTTTAAATTTACATAAAATATTAATGAAAAAGAAAGCAGCTCATTTGTTTAGTGACCGCACGCCTGCCGCAGTTGAATACAATGAGTGAATAAAGAAGACTAGACGCAAAAACCTTATTCAAATTCTCTAATGGAATAATAGAATTAATTCTATTGTTTTAGCACGCTCGCACTTTATTATCTGTCGAGAGCTTCAATGGCTCCTGCCAAAAAAAGTTTTAGGACGCTTTATATTCTTCCTGTGGTTATTATTGTTAAAATTGCATAAACGTTTACAAGAATGCCTTCTCTAGACTCACTACGTCTATAGTCTGTTTTCTATGACTGACCTGAATATGAACATAGTAGGAAATATAGAGGATGTTTTATGTAAAGTAGAAACATGGAAAACAATGTTCGGATTATGATGATTTAAATCGTGATAGTTTTTCTCATTCTTCTTTGTGTCGTTTTTTGCTATTATGTTTTTTTGCTATTAAGTATTATGGATTTTAAAACACATCCTTTTTAGATCAATGCCTCACGCAAATAATAGTCAAATAAATGAAACTTAACGTGATAAAAATAAATCTGAATATATTACTTGGCTTAAAAAACCAACATGTATTTTTTCGCACTGGACTGGGGACAGTGATCGTCCTCACCCTGGAAAGAAGATTAAATTGATTTAAATTGTATAGTTCTTGGTTTAGCCAAATATCCCAAATCTAAAGCTATATAAAGTACAGTAAAGACTCAATAGAGTCTTTACCGTGATTTAAATAGAGCTTTAGATTGTAAGGCAAATATACCTTTAGGTTTCGGATATAACTTTTTCGATATCAACTTCATTTTATTTGTAATTTAGAGGCTTCTATAAAAATAAAAAAATAATCATCTCTTTAGAATTTAATTAAGAATACAATATCAGAAGAGGAACTCTAAATTTTTAAAATGGGGCCTCTGGTAAGAATTTACAAAAATACGAGCTTTGAAGATTGCAGCTGAGTAGATGCTGTGAAGATTGCAGCTGAGTAGATGCTGTGAAGATTGCAGCTGAGTAGATGCTGTGAAGATTGCAGCTGAGTAGATGCTGTGAAGATTGCAGCTGAGTATAAGAAGATTGCAGCTGAGTAATGCTGTGAAGATTGCTGAGTAGATGCTGTGAAGATTGCAGCTCAGTAGATGCTGTGAAGATTGCAGCTGAGTAGACGCTGAGAATATTGCAGCTGAGTATATCCTGTGAAGAGTAGAAAGTTGCTGCTGAGTAGATGCTGAGATTGCAGCTGAGTAGATGCTGTGATTGCAGCTGAGTAGATGCTGAAGATTGCAGCTGAGATGCTATGATGCAAGTGAAGATGCAGCTGACTAGATGCTTGAAGATTGCAGCTGAGTAGATCTGTGAAGATTGCAGCTCAGTAGATGCTGTGAAGTTGCAGCTGAGTAGACGCTGAATATTGCAGCTGAGCTGTGAAGTTGCAGCTGAGTAGATGCTGTGAAGATTGCAGCTGAGTAGATGCTGAGAAGATTGCAGCTGAGTAGATGCTGTGAAGATTGCAGAGTAGATGCTGTGAAGATTGCAGCTGAGTAGATGCTATGAAGATTGCAGCTGAGTAGATGCTATGAAGATTGCAGCTGACTAGATGCTATGAAGATTGCAGCTGAGTAGATGAAGATTGCAGCTGAGAAAGATGCAGCTGAGTAATGCTGTGAAGATGCAGCTGAGTGATGCTGTGAAATGCAGCTGTGAAGATTGCAGCTGAGTAGACGCTGAGAATATTGCAGCTGAGCTGTGAAGATTGCGCTGAGTAGATGCTGTGCAGCATGCTGAGAAGATTGCAGCTGAGTAGATGCTGTGAATTGCAGCTGAGTAGATGCTGTGAAGATTGCAGCTGAGTAGATGCTATGAAGGTTGCAGCTGAGTAGATTCTATGAAGATTGCAGCTGACTAGATGCTCAGCTGATAGATGTGAAGATTGCAGCTGAGTAGAGTGAAGATTGCAGCTGAGAGAAGATGCAGCTGTGAAGATTGCAGCTGAGTAGATGCATTGCAGCTGAGTAGATGCTTGCATGCAGCTGTGAAGATTGCAGCTGAGTAGATGCTATGAAGATTGCACCTGAGTAAATGCTGTGAAGATTGCAGCTGAGTAGATTCTGAGAAGATTGCATTGGACGGCTATTTTTGTCTTAATTTAAGTTTTCTTAATTTACCCCTTGTTTTAACTTTTAAGGAGTTAAAGACCATGAAGCCATAAACCATGAAATTTTTTTTTATATCATGTATCAAGATAACATGGGTATGTTTAGATGGTGATGACAAATAGCTTCGATAAAACAGTCATTATTCTTTCATGTGCACTTGATAAAACCTAAATAGAATTTGGTTCTATAAAAACACAATTTTTATTTGAAAGTCTAACCCTTAATACTTCCTTATATGAACTTATTACATTGAAAAAATTATTAATTTTAATACTACAAAAAAATGTTTATACACAGAAGGAGCACGCCAGGTCCGGTACGGACTGGGTTCGGGTACCGGTTTGTGAGCTTATAATTTCATATAAAGAGGTCCCACAGAAAGATTAAGTGTTTTAGTTAAATGGGGGTTAATAGAATTCAGTTTTATTAATTTGTTTCTCCAACTCGTGAGGTTGGAATGTGCTGTCCCGCACAATACATGTTCGGTTCCGTACCGATTTTTTGCGATTGTTTAAATTTGAAGATTTATATTAAAACGTTTAATTTTAAGAAGAGCTTTTTATAATTTTAACTTTTATATAAATGTATTTTAAGCACAATTTTGAGCTTCTTCGCTTTATTATTTGTTTTGGAAATCGTAAAGGAGTTCCTCAAATTCTTAGAAAGCGATACGTTTATTTGGTGCATTTATAAGCTCTTTCAGCGCAATAAATACCATCAAACAGGTACTGTCTAGTCTGGGAATCGAACCCTATTTCTTTTGAGCAATCCAGACAAATTAAATCTCAAGTCGTATAATGAAAATTTCAAAGTAAATTCACCAGGCATGCGGACCTCCGAGCCAGAATTATTTTGTAATAACAAATAAAACTTCTAGTTTTCAAACTTTGAACTCTGGCTTGAACTTGTAACCCTCTAAGGACTAATAACCATAGAGTACTTTAAGTGCTTGTACCAACTCCGGAATGTTTTTTATCACCGTTTATTAAATTTGTCGTCCTTTAAGTAGTAGTTCAATATGGATACTCGTCTTAATAAGGTTGGTTTTTGAACAAAGTTTCTTTTAAAAACGTTTATCCGTACAAGCATTTTATAACAAAATTGAAATTAAATAAGCGCTGAAGCTTAGTGCCGTTGCCAAAAAAAATTTGGTAGACCCTCTCCTTTCTATCGTTTATACATTTTTTTCGTTTTCAAAAATTGTATTGTAGATTCCATGTCGGTCCGAAACCCGTATAAGAAATTCCTCTAAAAGGAAGCAACAAATATGGTACGATGTATCACTTTTTTGAGTACTATAATTTATCCTCTTTGAACCATATGGTACCGAAATAACTTAAATTATAGAAACCTGGTTTTGGTAGTATTTTATAAGAACATATGAAAAAAAATGATTTTAGTAAGCTTAACTATAGTATATAAGCGATTAAAATTACGGATATTTTCTAATATAATTTGCGAAATAGTACCATTCTTTAATTGATTTTTTCCAGCTTTGGAAGTGGAAAAGTTCTCTATTCAAAAATTAAGTCTTTATGTAATTTTCAGATACTTTCAAATTTAAGGAATTCATACTAAAAGTGAGAGTATAATCGCCTTTAATTAAACTAACTTTAATTCAATAAAAAATATTTTAAAAAATCATAGATGGCACTTCTTTCTAATTTTAATTCTACAAATTTTAAACCAAGTTAGGACTTGGTCTCAATATCGATGCAGTTTGGAAAATACTTTTAAAGTCATGTTTCTATTGGAATGCGTTATTTCTCTGCCTTGCGAATTGGAACCCAGGCTTTGTTTGTGTAGAGTTAAAAATTAAATAATCAATTGCAAAGGCGGCGACCTCGAAATAAATCATCAGGACATCGAACTTGCTACGCCTGTTCTTAAAATTGCATGGACCATCACTTTGGTCGGTCTAGATTTGTATAACCAAAGGAACATATATGATTCACCTTATAAAAATCCGGAAGGACGCACTTCAAAGGAGATTTGCCCAGCGTATGAACCTTGGCGTCGAAATTCAAATTATATAACTTCTAAATGGCTGCAAATAGCAAAATATTCGTGATAACAATATTCGTTATCAATTTCAAAACAAATTTTTCGTGTCTTAGCGAATAATTTTCGCAGAAAAAGACCAATAATTTCGATTATGACATAAATGTTTCTTATACACGTAATTTTGGTAAAATCTCGGTGTGGTATTCTTGGTTAACCAAGTTTGTGTTAATTAACACAAACTTTTTCCTAAATACGGTAGTAAGGAAAAATTATAAAAATCTCTGAAATCAACTACATATAAGTATAAAATTTAACTATAAAACTAATAACAAGAAAATTCGTTTATAATTAAAATTTAAGAATAAAATAATAAATAAATGTGCGAAAAATCTTATTAATGTAAAATAAATAATTGTAAAATACTAAATATAATAAAATAACATAAACTAATATATTAACTAAATTACTTTACAGAAATAGTTAAGAATTAAATATTTTATTACATAAAAAGTTGTTGACATTTACATACGATTGTAATAAATAAAAGTGTTGTATGTAGAGCTTTGTAATAAATAAATATACAAGTTTACTAATGAATAAGTAAGAATAAAGAAAGGTAGTCAATGAAACTTCGCATGGTTTGTGACACAGTAATTTACTTATTTATTTTATTTATTATTTTTACTTATTTACAATACAATTATTTTTTATGCTTCCATCCATGATACATAATAAATGGATACTTAGCAATTTCGTAATAAGCTTATCATAAATCAATCCATAATAATACAATATATACTGCAAGTTTCATCCAAATTAATCTTTATTCTAGGTGAATTTTGAAATTTTTTGATTAATTATTATATATTACTGACCTTCCTGCGAAGGTAACTTTTCCGGTGAAACCCCCATGTTTTATTTTTTATTTTCTAGAAATAAAATCCCGGTTCTTCCCGGCATATTCCGGTATTTCCTAGAAGTCACGACCTTCGGCTGTGTAAACCCGAAAATAAGCATTAATTATAATTAATTATATAGGTTTGATGATTATTAATTTCTACTCAACAAACTTTTAGAATTCACTGGCGTAATCTAGAAACCAATCAATTTTGTTAATTTATTATTATACGTATCTTATAAAGCTGATAAAAGAAACAACATTTAAAAAGTTTGTCTTTAATATTGAAATATATAGGGTGGTCTAATTTCAAATGCATCACCTACATTAACTCAACTTCGTATGGAGCTATCTGCCCTCACTTAAAAATGGTATCTGCCCTCACTAAGTTGACCACTGCGAGTTCAAACACCTAATTATTTATTTGGTGATCGTCTGGCATGTTATCTGATTACCAAATTGTGTTTTTATTTGGTAACCTTATAAAGTGGAATTGGAGGATACCATTATATTATTATAATTATTTCAGAATCTGTTTCATACCCCGAACAATTTGAGACTGCCCTCACTAAGTTGACCACTGCAAGTTCAAACACCTAATTATTTGTTTGGTGATCGTCTGGCATGTTATCTCATTACCAAATTGTGTTTTTATTTGGTAACTTTAAAAAGTCGAATTGGAGGATACCATTATATTATTATAATTATTTCAGAATCTGTGGCATTCCCCGAACAATTTGAGACCAATATAATATAATTCCGGTAATTTTTTCTCAAGCTATCGTTTTGATATACAAATGGACTATTAACCATTTATGATCAAAAATAAGCTTTATACCAACATTCATCACTTTCAATACATTGAATAAGAAAAATAAAGGTATGAAAAAAATTACCGGAATATAGCAATATCGGTGGCAAATTGTCCATTAAATATGACACAGTTTCAGAAATTATTTTTAACCTTTTTAAGTTACCGCAGAAAACCCCATTTTGGCAATCAGATTACCATGTATGCCAGACGATTACTAAAAAAATATTTGTTATATAATTAGGAGTTATTTAAATTTCCAGTGGTCGACTTAGTGGGGGTAGATAGCAATTTTGTCGCTATGGCTACGTACTAAGTAATCAGGCTAATGTACTTGCAATGTACGACCCTTATGTATACATCAGGGTGATACATTTCAAATATTTATTATATAATATATATTAATAATAATAAATATAATTTTAATAATATTAAAAATATTTTAAATTTAATAATATTTATTATAATAAAAGCACCTGATTTCCTTTTATGCTCATAAGCTTAGTAACTTCTGTGTCTAAACAAATTCAAATTTAATTTTTATTTGTTTATTTTATAAAAATTGTAATGTTTAAATTTATCACCATGTTGTAAGGAATACAACAAGTAGAAACATCATTACAAATATTCAGAAAAATCTCAAACGAGTGATTTCACAGAAAATTTAAATTCACACCACGTCCTTGAATTTTTATTTTTATGTAGCATGTTGTTTTGAAATGTGTAACAGGATATTAAATTTTCTTTTATAAAAAAATAATTTAATTAGGAAATGAAATTAACGTGACGTTTTGAAAAACAAATAACTCAGTCCTTGTTAAGAGCTGAAAGGAAAGCAACAACACACTGATGTACAGTTTTAATTTAAAGAATTATTTTTTATTAATGAAAGGCAACATTGCAGTGACTTTTGTTCGAAATTACATAAGAAAATTATACTTGTAAGGTTTTTTTATTTGCAAATGTTGCATTAATTTTATTGGTAAAATTAAAAAAAAAACTGTTTATTTACAATTTGGAATGGAGCTGTTTATTTACAATTTTCAAAGAAAGCTGTATGTTTACGATTGGAATGGAAAATTTTCAAAGAAAATCTGAATGTTTACGATTGAAATGGGGAATTTTCAAAGAAAATCTGTATGTTTACGATTGGAATGGGGAATTTTCAAGGAATATCTGTTTGTTTACATTTTTTTTTAGACTTAATTATGACTAATTATGACTAGATTTAATTAGGAAATGAAATTAACGTGATGTTTTGAAAAACAAATAACTATGCAGTCCTTGTTTAGAGCTGAAAGGAAAGCAATAACACACTGAAGTACCGTTTTAATTTAAAGAATTATTTTTTATTAATGAAAGGCAACATTGCAGTGACTTTTGTTCGAAATTACATAAGAAAATTATACTTGTATGGTTTTAGCGAATTTTCATTATGAAAATGACGCTTATGAGGTTGTTCGGATGACGGAAGTTGAGGGGGGGAGTGAGTGGAATCGGTTCCTATTGGCTTCCTGATAACAAAAATATATGCCCGAAAAAGTTTATATATATGTATATATATATATATATATATATATATGTATATATATATATATGTATGTAAGAGTTTCTACCCTTTCGTATGGCGAACGATAACTCTCGAAGGCGTTGTCAAATTGAAACGAAACTTTGCAAATCGCGAGATGTTGTGGAGGTTACGAGGCCTATTGTTTATAAAAACATTATGACGTCATCAATCAAAGTTATGACGTCATGAAAAAAAATTTTTTTTGAAACTTGAAATGGCTTTAAAACAAGGTATTTCGTGTTTAGGTAGACGGCTAGCTGAATCGATTAAGACCAATTTCAGCTCAATCGAACCATCACAAATGGCGCAAACAGTATACATATATATATAATGTTGTATATATGTATACGTCTAGGTCAAAGACTTGTACGATATCTGTTAGGTTTAGTAGTGTTAGAGGGTGGGGATATAGTATAAAAGATGGACCTCTACCTCTTGCTCCATCCTGGTAAGCCTGCTGTCCCAGAGAGACAGGACAAAAATGGCTTCCATTAAACCACGCCGAGCAAAGCAGGCCCGTAAAGCGGAAGAACCTCGAAGTAGTCTTTATATGGTCGAAGTCATTCTAAAACGATTGCGACCGGTTTCAGCTCAATCAGACAATCCTAAGATAGATGGTTCACTCCCGAGTGTAGTAGGAACACTCAATTGACAAGTTTGTGTTTATGATTTAAGTTGGGGGCCTCATCACTAGAGTCTTGAATAGCGCTAGTAGTAAAAATATATTTGCTCTATTCTCTACTAGATTGTGCTGTAGTATTTTTTTAAAAACAAACAGTTGCAATCGTTTAGTAAAATAAAATAAAAGTAAACAAAGATCTATGGTATGCTGTAGTATTCGCGATGTATTTTTGTTTAATAAAACTTGGGGGCCTCATCACGCGAAGCAGCACTATCGTTTTCTTAAAAAAATAACAATAATTCATTTTTAGTTTTTTAGACTTAACATTTAAATTTGCTATCTGAGTATAACATCTCGGGTTGGCGCAAACGGATAAGTAAAGGAAACAAACAAAAATTGAAACTCTGACATTAGAGGTTCAAATCCAAGGGGGGACGACAGAATGGGTATGAGTGAGAAATAATTTTTTTTTCACTTTTTACCAATGTATACGAAATTCTTATACAGCTTTCTTGGGATCACTCATCCATCGACTCCTCAATGATTCTAGCGCTGAAAAGCGGATGGAAAGACTTAATTACCCTCACAGCTCGTTGTTTGGTTGAATAAAAAAAATAAATAAAATGTCAGAAATAAAAATATGTGACAGTTTCACGCTGTCACCACTAGACTGTACTACTTGAGCCTCCTGCATCCCATCAACTATTTTTTTTAAATCTTTGAGTGAGCCATCTATGTTAATATTGTTTATCTATGATCCTAAGTGACGGAAACGGTATTTTTTATTTAAAAACATAAATCATGAATATATTTTTGTTTATAATGCTTGTTAGTTTTAATATTATAGCATACTATTAATAATAAAGTATTAATAAAATCTTAATTAGTAAAATAAATTTGTGAGAAAGCCTCTCAGGCCCGCGAAGCGGGCCTGTGTGGAGAGGCTGTGAAAATTCGCTAGGTACATGGCAAAATGCCATGTAACAAGAACAATAATGAAACAACACATCATACAAAACAACAACAATGTGGCCGCGAAGCGGCCACAGGGAGGCCGGGCCGCGAAGCGGCCCGGTGGGCCGACGCCGCGGAGCGGACGAGGCGCGAAGCGCCGAGGCCGCGTAGCGGCTACGGGCCGAAGGCCCGTATTTTTATTTGCAAATGTTGCATTAATTTTATTGGTAAAATATAAAAAAAAACTGTTTATTTACAATTGGAATAGAGCTGTTTATTTACAATTTTCAAAGAAAGCTGTATGTTTACGATTGGAATGGAAAATTTTCAAAGAAAAGCTGTATGTTTACGATTGGAATGGGGAATTTTCAAAGAAAATCTGTATGTTTACGATTGGAATGGGGAATTTTCTAAGAAAAGCTGTATGTTTACGATTGGAATGAGGAATTTTCAAAGAATATATATGTTTGTTTACAATTTTTTTAGACGCTTATTCTTATTCTTTCTTATACTAATATTCGTACAAGCTCTGATCGAATTGAAGCTTGGCGCGAGGCTTTATCTAATAATTTACTCTAATTCTAATTTGACCTTGTTTCATCACGTTAATTGAGTTGAGTAAATTACTTTAGTTAAATGTAAAGTAAAATATAAATTTACTTAACTTAATTTAATAACTGTAAAAGTAAATTACTTAACTGAGTAAGTTACTATAATGTATTATTGTGACAAACTTTAACGACTAATGTTGGATGTTACAGGCATGCGCACCACGATACATGTGGTTCACCACGGTGCAGAACAGAAGAGACCCCGTTGGAACATGCTACATCGCTAAGAACGAGTTTCAAAGTTTCTCCGAATATTCCCCCTGCAGAACAAGTAAGCTTTTTGAATATTTTGCTTGTATTATTCGTATAATTCTGCCCACTACTAAATATTTTGCTTGTATTATTCGTATGATTCTGCCCACTACTAAATATTTTGCTTGTATTATTCGTATGATTCTCCCCACTACTGAATGTTTTCCTTGTATTATTCGTATGATTCTGCCCACTACTGAATATTTTGCTTGTATTATTCGTATGATTCTCCCCACTACTGAATGTTTTCCTTGTATTGTTCGTATGATTCTGCCCACTACTGAATATTTTGTTTTTTTTTTTTCTTTATAATTTGGTATTATAATAGGCTATGTTTCCTATGACAAGCACTAATGAATTTGAATTTGCCACATTTGTACTCAGCACTATCTAAAGAACAAAGAATAATTATTTGAACCACCATTAGTTCCTAATACATTTTTCTAAAATTGAATTTATTTCTCTTTAACCTTCTATTCGCGATTCAAAGTCTGTAGCAGCGCCACCGTCGCTGATAAGATACAAGAGACCACAATAGATAACCGAGGGTAACGTATTGATAACGTAATTGATAACAATAGGTAACCAATAGGGTAACCGTATTGATAACAATAGGGTAACCGTATTGATAACAAAGGGTAACTGTATTGATAACAATAGGGTAACCGAATTGATAACAATAGAGTAACCGTATTGATAACAATAGGGTAACCGTATTGATAACAATAGGGTAACCGTATTGATAACAATAGGGTACCGTATTGACAATACCATAGGGTAACCGTATTGATAACAATAGGGTAACCGTATTGATAACAATAGGGTAACGTATTGATAACAATAGGTAACCGTATTGATAACAATAGGGTAACTGTATTGATAACAATAGGTAACCGAATTGATAACAATGTAACCGATTGATAACACCGTAACCGTATTGATAACAATAGGGTAACTGTATTGTAACTAACCGTAACAACGTAATTGATAACAAATAGGGTAACCGTATTGATAACAATAGGGTAACCGTATTGATAATAATAGGGTAACCGTATTGATAACAATAGGGTAACTGTATTGATAACAATAGGGTAACCGAATTGATAACAATAGGGTAACTGTATTGATAACAATAGGGTAACAATAGGGTAACCGTATTGATAACAATAGGGTAACTGTTTTGATAACAATAGGGTAACCGAATTGATAACAATAGAGTAACCGTATTGATAACAATAGGGTAACTGTATTGATAACAATAGGGTAACCGTATTGATTAGGGTAACGTATTGATAACAATGGGTAACTGTATTGATAATAATAGGGTAACCGTATTGATAATAATAGGGTAACTGTATTGATAACAATAGGGTAACCGTATTGATAACAATAGGTAACCGTATTATAACAATAGGGTAACCGTATTGATAACAATAGGGTAACTGTATTGATAACAATAGGGTAACCGTATTGATAACAATAGGGTAACCGTATTGATAACAATAGGTAACCGTATTGATAACAATAGGGTAACCGTATTGATAATAATATTGATAACAATAGGGTAACTGTATTGATAACAATAGGGTAACGTATTGATAACATAGGGTAACCGTATTGATAATAATAGGGTACCGTATTGATAACAATAGGGTAACTGTTTTGATAACAATAGGTATTGGGTATTGATAACAATAGGGTAACTGTTGATAACCGTATGATAACAATAGGGTAACCCGTATTGATAACAATAGGGTAACTGTATTGATAACAATAGGGTAACCGAATTGATAACAATAGAGTAACCGAATTGATAACAATAGGTAACCTAACCGTATTGATAACAATAGGGTAAACGTATTGATAACAATAGGTAACCGTATTGATAACAATAGGGTAACCGTATTGATAACAATAGGGTAACGAATTGATAACAATAGGGTAACTGTATTGATAACAATAGGGTAACCGAATTGATAACTAACCGTATTGATAACAATAGGGTAACTGTATAGATAACAATAGGGTAACCGATTGATAACAATATAATATAACATAGGTAACCGTATTGATAACCAATTGATAACAACTGTATTGATAACAATAGGTAACCGAATTGATAACAATGTAACCGAATTGATAACAAATAGGGTAACCGTATGATAACAATAGGGTAACCGTATTGATAACAATAGGGTAACCGTATTGATAACAATAGGGTAACTGTATTGATAACAATAGGGTAACCGAATTGATAACAATAGAGTAACCGTATTGATAACAATAGGGTAATGATAACAATAGGGTAACGTATTGATAACAATAGGGTAATAGGGTAACCGTATTGATAACAATAGGGTAACCGTATTGATAACAATAGGGTAACCGTATTGATAACAATAGGTAACCGTATTGATAACAATAGGGTAACCGTATTGAAACAATAGAGACCGTGAAAACATAGAGTAACCGAATTGATAACAATAGAGTAACCGTATTGATAATAATAGGGTAACCGTATTGATAACAATAGGGTAACCGAATTGAAAACAATAGAGTAACCGTATTGATAATAATAGGGTAACCGTATTGATAACAATAGGGTAATCGGGTTTCTTATTTTTTTACGATTTACATTTAAATTTTATCATTGGAATTATTGTCACTTTTTTATCGGAAAAACCCCTTTTAAATGGGTTGTCACGAGTTTTTAAATAAACTGGAACAAAGGGTATAATCAGAATATAGTGTTTTAATTTATTAATTGTTATTTAATTTTAATTTATAATTTTTTAATACTACGCAAACTCACAAAATTACTCTTTTATTGCATTAAATTGTTTAAATTAGTTGTAACAAGTATTTAAATTAACTAATTTTATTATATTTTCAACCTTTGTGTTTTATTTCATGTGTGTTATGAAGAATTACTTTTTGTTTAATATTATATTTGATATTAAAAAAAATCTTTTAATCACAGTTTAATATAGAACCGTGTTTTAGAGTTTCAATAATATAACCAGGTTATCGGTAAATACCTGCTTAAAAGACGAACAAAGCCAAGTTTGTAGTGATAAGAGCCTGATTGAAAATCCTGGAACAATTTAAATATTTATTTATGATATTAATAATTTTTATTGCACCGATGGTTATACTATTAATTTTTAACTCATTTAACACAAATTAACTAATAATTAATAAACAAAATAATAATTTCGATCGTCTCCAATACTAATCTTATGATAAAACAAAACTTGATCACCCTTTCTTTTTCCCGCCATTGGTATTGCCAACCTTACAACTACTAACGTGGATAAAAATAAAGTAAGAGCTAATACTTTATGAGGTCTAAGATCCAGCACTTTACCACTTTATAAATAATTTTCAATCAAAATGCTTATAAACCTAAAGAACAAAAAACAAATAAAAATCTTAGGAAAAATACTTAGTTTCATCGTAATTTTATGCACTGCCTTAATGATATTCAGTAATGGTCTCAACCTTTGACTACAAGTAAACGGAAAACAATAACAATAATAATGGTATAAAACTATACTATTAAACCTTAGAAAAAAAATAAAAAAAATAAAATCGTAAAATTATAATTTATAGGTAATGAAGAAAAACTCTATGTGTGGTCTGTAATAATATCATTTCAGTTTGCGAGAGTTATTTTAGCGTTTTATTAACTTTAGTTAAACGAGGACCTTAGTTAAATCGATGGTTAGTTTGGAGTTTAATATTTGCTATAGGGTTTTTATTAAAAATATAGTCTGATTTACTTCCTAAATCTTATTAGGAGTATGAAGCATTGTGATGGCTAAAAATTGACACTTAGGAGATAGATAACAATTACGTGAACAAAATTGCAATTACTGCTGCTTATTTTTTACATTCAATGTTATTTAAAAAATGAGCTTACGAGATTGCGGTCATGGGAGGTAGTTATCTTGAAAAGGGGGACTCATTTTAGTATGAAATGGTAATCAGGGGTTCAGCTCAGATCTTGTCACTGATCTTTGTCTATTTAGGTCTATTATAGTTGTCTTGTAGAAAAATGCGCTCAAAATTGGCATAGACTTAGCTCCAAATGAGTGCCAAGAATGCTTTGCAGAGGATTGTACAATTTATGGGATAAAAACGCACATTACCCTTGAAAACCCGAAAAAAATAAATAACAAGGTGTAACGCCACTGCTCAAGTTATAAAGCATATAGAATTGGATTGTTACGAAGCCCGCATTTCAAAAATAATTCGCCTGGATTGCGGATCTACGAGCAAGAATGTTTTAGGTCGACGGTGAATTTCTGAGGCATTACCTTCGGGATTTAACCAATGCGTCCTTCCTTACAGTAGCGTAGCCAGGGGGGGCTGAGGGGGCTTCAGCCCCCCCCCCGAAATAAAATCCTGGCTACGCCACTGCTTCCTTACATAATTTGTAGGAACTTAAGGCCTTCGTTAGTTTCACACACCTCTCTGGTTGATAATAATAACAACTGTGGTGGTAATAATAACCACGATATACCTTATCACAATCATTGTTTTAAGTCCATTCTTTCAGCGGGGCTTTTTTCCCTATTCCATTTTTACCAACCTGAGATCCACTTTAGTTCAACCAATAGGTAGATTAACAAATAAATGAAAAGTAAATAGTATATTATATAATATTTGGTTCTGCCACTGTTGATATTATGCTTACGTATAAGCGTATGCAAAACTTGGCTTTTGTCTACTAAAAAGCGCTAGTACTAAAACTGAGTTAGCCAAGTCATTTAAAACAAACTAAACTCATAAACAAAAATAATCTATTTTAAAAATTATTATTTTTACAAATAATAAAAAACCAAAAGATCATTGGTTAAAAACATAAATTAAAGATAATTTTCCCTTTTATCTATAATTTTCTTTTTAATTCCATAAACACTTAGTAAATGCTTTTAAGGAACTGGTCTCGCTGGGAAGGATCACAAAACTAAGCGCAGCTAAGCGCTCGCTAACGAGTCCTAATCGACGTGTTAAAAGCATTCTTATTTAATGCCTTTTTTTACAACTTAAATCCATTGGATGGTAATTGGTATTTAATTGTATCGAGATGCCTTATTATACTTGTTGGTTACTTTTAAGGAAATTTTATAGTTTTTACATAAAGAAAATTAGTGAGGCATGGGAAAATTATAGGATTCGGGATAGGTATATATGCTAGGTAACAAAAGTCAGGGACGGAGCACCTCTGTATTTACTCAAAGTTGTGAAGGTAAGCATCAAGGTACTCATATTTCACAACTTCTGTAAGTACTGAAGGTTGACCAAAGCTTAAATAATTATTACTTCGGTTTTGCTAAGCTCGATCTTAGAATAAAATACTGATCCAAAGTCTAGGGCAGTGGCTCCCAACCGGTGGTCCGCGAACCGCTTGAGTTCCTTGAGAATGTTACATGTTGTCAGCGAAAAATGACCTTGTGAGATAGGGGTCATGAAGGAGTGGAGTAGGGAGAGGTAATTTATTTGGGAAGGGAGGACTTACTGATCTAATATATATATACTTGTGTGTGTGTGTATGTTTGTGTGTATGTATGTATGTACGAGGTTTAGTTCCTAGACGTTTCTATTAGACACGATAACTTTCGAACGCTTTCGCGGATCAAAATAAAACTTGGTACAAAAATCGACTTTGTTAATGTCCCGAACCCTTATTTTAATGAAATATGTGTGACGTCATAAACCCAAAATAATGACTCAGCGATAATTTCAAAAATTATTACACAATATATAAAAAGGAATCGGAGGTTTCGAAGCCTATTGTCTGAGTCGTCATAAACCTAAGTTATGACGTCATAAAAAATAATGTTTTGAGACTTGAAATGGTGGTCTAAATCGATTGAGATCGATTTTAGCTCAATCCGACTATCCTAAGAACATATAATCATATATTATTTTACACAGAGGAATATCTCTATATCGATGACCTCTAAGACATATCTTTAGGACAATGGTGCTCATCAAAAGTTGAGGAGGTACTTTAATCACCTACCTCCATCTTGGTTTGCCTACTATCTTAATCAGTGAGACTATAGACTATCGAGCATCATATTTCCGCGGAGAGAAGAGCAGACCTGCGAAGCTGACCTGTTCTTTTGATGACTTTTCAAACTAGGTTAACTGGGTTCCTAAATGTTTAGCTCCTGGGCAGCACTTTTAGACCTAACTTCTGATTTTTGTGTCAAATTCTACTTCTCGAGCATAAACACAGCTGAAGTTATACCCGACACAGACAAACGGTGTGATCTCAGTATCCAGTATATGTTTTACAGAATAATGAAGTAGAAGCATTGTAATAACATTGTATTGAATAATATAATGTAATTATAATATTATAATTTGTTGAGACTGAAAAATATAACGTGATAGGTTAATACTAATAAAATATAATGGAAATACGACTTAACTTAATAACTAAATGTAATGTCACTTCGGTTTTCATATGGTTTCTCTAATTCACAGCTGTTACTCTTTAAATATTGATAATAATAAATCGTTTACTTTCCACCTGTTGCTTCTTCGAACGGTTATTTGTTCTGACACATAAACATAAATTTATTTTAATGTTGAGTAACTGATTTTTATGGTATAATGTTAAATTGGGTCCAGATGTTTCGGATGATTCAGTTATTGTTGATTGAAGGACATGAGTAGACTTTGGTCTCATTGTACATGCGTATGCATAGACGTTGTAAGTTAATTCTAAGATTAAAGCACAAAATACGATCTCAAATCATTTATTATATGATATTGTGCTACCGTAATTCCTGGCGCCACTGATATTTTGTTATAAAATAGTCAAAAAGAAAAATATCTGTGAAAAATAAGAAGAATCTTTAACTTTTTAAGATCTATTGTTGCCAGAACTTTTATATTTAGCGAAAATTTTTAATTTTCATTCTTATTCAAGTACAACTTAAAATAAAAATGATACATCTTCCCTCTTAATCTCATTAGACCCCTAATCCATTTTCCCTTTGAGAGTTCACTTTAAAAATAATATAAAAGTAAACATTAATCAACAATTATTAATATATTAAAGAATTCCTCATTAGCGAGTACGCCATCATCTGCAGATGAGGCAGCAACAATTCAAGCTTTTAACCGACAAAGATTCAAAACCTTCTTAAATATTAAACACACTCCCTGGTCCGACTCCCATAAAGCCACCCATACCATTCAAAGCAGTCCTTTTCCAAGAAGAGCTCTCGTCTTGGTGATACCGGACTTAATACAGTTAAGCCTATAACTTTCCAAGGTAATGGTAGTATCAAAATTATTTTGCAGTTGCATCTTCAACTCTCGGTAAAAAACAAATGTTGTGTGCATTATTTGACATATTTTTCTTCATCTTCTTGTTTCATCCATTTATACCCAATTATGTTTTACTACGTATTTTACCTGTCTTAGGTTCTTCACGTTACTCTTTATTATTCCTTACTTTATACCGCAGGTATATAGGAAAATTGTTGTGTTTGCACTCTAAAAATCCGAAACCGGGATTCCACATGAATTTTCCGTTTCAGGTCTTTTTATGACCTCCTAACCTCTATCTGTGTGTGATTGTGGGTCTGAATTCATCATTTCCCCCTCTACGTTTATGTTAGAGAGTTGAAACAAACATAATTTTTTAGAGAGGTTCGGAAATCAATCTTTAGGTCTAGTTGTGATATCCAGAAGAAATATTTTATGACGTCATTAACTGACATAAATGTCAATACAGTATAATGTGGCATAAAGTTACAAAAAAATTATCTTAAAATGCAGAAAATGTTTCGACAAGTTAAAAAATTTAGCACGCATGTAGTCATGTATAAAACCAACAAATATGTCGAGTTTCATCTCATTATCAGCATTATTTCAAAATTTATCAAATGTCATGTATATACCCTTAAAAAATTGTGAAATCGAAAAATAATCTTGTTAAAATTAAATTTGGTACTGGTGTATCTCTTTAAGTAATAACGGATAGTACGTCTTAGATTTTTGTACGGTCACTAATGTTAAGGAGCATCGAGCTAGGTCATTACCTAAATGTGTGACCGCTGGGAATAAAACAGCTATTATGACTGTCTCAGGACATGCGAAGTGAGTCCGATGACGTACTCCTATATAAACAATGTGATTTCTATATTCTTCGGATGAGCAAATCAAGTCCGATATTGAGTAGAAAGGTTCCGAGGTACCACGTAACCGATTTTTTGAACATTCAGTTCTTGTGATCGTCTACAATGAAGAACATTTAAATATGTTCTTTAGTATTATTCTTTAAACTTTCAAAAAATTTATATATTTATGTAGACCAGTTCTGAGTTAATAGACTAACTTGATGTTTGTAAACATGTATTACAAACCTGGGTACTACCTTTATGTAAAAAGAGAATCAAACCCTCTGATTTCGTCTCAAACAGATGAAAGGCACATAACAGACGCTTCGATCTTTATAGACCTACAGACAGATATACTGGGGAGTCTCAAATAGTTTACAAATATTTGTAAACTTAGAGGTATTCATGTGTTAGAGGGGTTTATGGAGTTATTATAAACAATAGGGTGGATAAGACAGACCCTTGTGGCACTCCAGTAGGTTATATGATTTACTTACTTTGGAGTTTACCTAAAGTAAACATGCGCTACTGAGTGTACCTCAGATAAAGATTAGACTGTTTCCTACGTCTGTTAAATATAAGCACGGCAACGGAAAGCATACCATGATATGCAAGTGATATAATGAAGTGACCCCGTTGAGGTTAAAAATGTTTGAGAAGAATTCTTCACAAAACATTTGTCAAAAACAAACCACCGTATAATCTTGACACGAACTGCGCATGCTTACAATAATTGCATTAACTGCACAATTCATAAAACGCGAACAAATGTTTTGATATATTTGAGTTTAGCACGCATAAAATCCACAAATGTGCCGAGTTCATCTCATTATCAGTATTAGTTTAATTTTTATCCAATTTCGTACATACGCGTTTATATACATACACATATATGTCATAAACATAATTAATAAATATACATGAATAATACATAATAAATAATAAATGAAGCATAACATTTTCTTTTTAACGGCTATTGAAATGTTGTAGAACTCCGTACTTAAATGATATATAGAGACTGAACTAGCTTTAGTTCTACAACAATCTTTAATAATGCTTTATTTTATTAATTTCATAAACCACTGTTAACATCTTCAGAATTGTGTTGTGTTTCAGTTTTCTGAAGATGTAAACAGTGGTTTATGAAATTAATAAAAAAAAGCATTATTAAAAATTGTTGTAGAACTAAAGCTAACATTTAAAGGTAGCATGAATAAAGATAACGAAACGTCGGCTTAAGTGGAAGTTTGTCCTTATTTACTGACCGATTACCTTAGTTGAGTTGTGGGAGATAATATAAATAAATATAATAATATATATATATATATATTATATATATATATATTCTTCATTAGTGACTCCCCCCTTCCAAACATTCACTCCTCCCCTACCCCATTCCATGACTCAATCTCATAAGATCATTTTTCTTTGAAAATTTGCTAAAAAATTAAAATAATTCTATTGAGTTTAAATCAGGTGATGTATATCGTTGAATGGGTGACGGCTGAGAATAAAACGGCTGTTTTTACTGTCTGATGACTTGATGACGAGCGAAGCGAGTCTGAAGACGAGCTAAAAGATATACTTGGTGATTACCATGGAGGTGGAAATCACCCATCAATTTGGTGATGAACTTAGTGAATCCGATGAGGCGATGAACATTTTTCAAGATACCAGTTACCCTATTTAGTAACTTTTTTATCAGGCTCCAACAACTTTAAAGAATTAACTAACTTAGAAAGATTAAACTATAACTTAGTCATAAAATAAGATGTCTTACAATGCTTAATATTTGAAAACATGTGAAAAAGATTTATTATTAATATCAATCATACTTAAAACTTTAGTTTTATGAAACACTGGTTCTAAACGAAGTGCCTTTAATAGCCTTGGGTCGCTTCCAGGTAAAGGATTGACTGAAGTCTTGGACGTTCATATCAAACTAAACCAAGAATCCAGTTAATGAATCAGTAAATCGCATAAGTTAAGGAGTGATACAATAATTGGGATGTTTTAAATTAAGATGGCAGTGAGATCAAATTTGATGGAAAGGGTTTTGTTAATTTATTTATTGCTTTATAAGGACATAAATTTGAGGCTATTAGGCCAGGCCTTCTTGCTATTAGGCACTGGATGAAATTAGCGTATAACATGTTGTTTGTATCACCTTTACACGCCTCCTCCCTCGCCCATATAAACATATACGGGTATAGTGGTGATATAAAGTTTGTTCAGCACATGAACTGGAGTACACCACCCTAATCTCCACTATTCCTCTTTACCTCATATTTCATTTCGGAGTGATCTAGGATAAAGTAAGGTAAACTCTGGATTAGATGCAAGCGGAAACAAGAAAGGATAAAAAATATAAATGACCTTCTTGGGTTATCTACTCTTCCTTGCTACAAAACAATTTTTTTCGGTTAGCTGTAAAGTTGGCTCTTTTGGCTCAAATCCTACGTAATAACTTTATAATTTAAACGAAAAGTTTGGCGAAGAACAAGAAATCCGAAACCGGGATGTCACGGGAATTATCCGTTCCAGGTGTTACAAAGGCATCCTAAGTGGTTTTCGCAAAGTTCTTTTGTCTCTCGTCTAAATATCAGCATTAGTTCAATTTTATTAATGACTTAAGTACGTTTTTTAAAAAATTATAAAAAATCAATTATACTCGTATGCATACTATCAACTAACTTTTAGAGTGACAAAAATGCAACTTTTTAGTATGCATACTATCACTCTAAATCTGCGACGGTAAAAATACTACTTCTTTTGAACTCCAACTGACAATATTTCATTTTTTTAATAATCAAATCAATATAAATGTTCCTGTTTGTTAAAAACGCACTAATTGAAGAAGTTTTTTCCGCCCTTAACCAATTTTTTCCCATCTCATAGTTCTTCCCCACAAAATATCCAAAATTTTGTTTTTAGTCAAAAATATTTTGCAAGCAAATTTGTGGGCTGTGTTTTTAAACTTTATGACATAGTTGAAACTGTGTCCTTTAGAAAATTTACTTAACTTTCCGTCTATACCAATATTATCATTTTAGCAGAAATAGTTTTAAGTCTTCTACAGATGTTATCAAGTACAGTCGATTTTACAAAAAAATAAAATAAAATATAAAATTTGACTTAGTGGAAGAACGGTGAAAGATCGGGCTACTATTATAGCACATTTTTTCATCCCCTTCTAGAGTACTATTATGTTGCACTTTTTATGAAACACCCATACACACACGCACGCACACACACATATACACTATATATATATATATATATATATATATAATATATATATATATATATATATTATATATATATATATATAAATATATATATATATATATATATATATATATACTAATGTATATATATACTTGAGAGAATCAAGTTTACTATCGAGTTACCTAAAGATAATTCTCTACCTTTTCTGGATATGCTAATAATAAAAAATGAGGACGGCACGTTATCCACTAAATGGTATAAAAAACCAACAAACTCTGGAAGAATCCTTCATTTCGCCTCTCAACACCCTCCATCCATGAAATTAAATGTTGCTAGAAATTTTATAAAGAGAGTTCTTGATATGAGCAGTCCAGAATATGTAGCTGAAGGCAGAAAAGACATCAGGGCAGCTCTTAATAAAAACGGGTACCCAACTAGAACGATCGATTCCTTACTGCGTCGCGTTAATGAGAATACGAACCATACTCTCCCACCTAGACCCCTCCCTATTAGTTACGCCAAAGTACCGTATATTAAAGGTGTAACCGAGAAGCTTGTGGGAGTACTTAGATGCTCAACACCTAATACGGCTTACGCTAAGTATTCAATCAGAAAAGTTGGTAACCTTTTTACGAGGACTAAGGATCAAACACCTGTCTCCAAGAGATCTAATATTATATACCAAATTGGCTGCCCGGATTGCATAAGGTATATATTGGCGAAACATCCACCACATACGCCACCCGCAAAAATAGCCATAAGAACGCCATTGACAGAGGAGATCGTGCTAATACAGCCCTGGCAGGTCACTGTACTGATCTTGAACATAGAGCAAATTTAGAGCCTGATAAAGTAAAAGTTTTGCGCACGGAACAAGACACACAGAAGAGGAAAATTCTAGAGATGCTCTACATCAACCAGAATCATAATGCGATGAACAATAGGTCGGATGTTTCTAGAATCAGCGAACCATATAAACATCTTTTACAGTTTGGTTTAGTGTTTACTCTTATGGCCCGTTCAAACCGTCCGACATCTTTAATTTTAGTTCAAGTTTTTCGCCACCTAGGCGCACTTCTCTCCTGTCAAATTTTATATTTTCTTGCTAATTTTCATTTGTTTTTCTTGAAATTGATAGTGATGCTATAATTTTATATTTTTTCTAGTTATTCACGTAAGCTTATTTCTTTCTCTTATCTGTTGTTTCATGATTTATTCTTGTATTTATTTTACTGTGTTACTTATAGTCTATGTAATTTGTGTTTTTAGTTCGCCCTGAATGATGTAGCGTAATAAAGTTACCGAAACGTCGGCTTAAGTGAAATTTGTCTTTATTTACTGACCGATTACCTGAGTTGAGCTGTGGGAGAAAATTATATTATAATATATTATATATATATATATATATAATATATATATATAATATATATATAAGTTTTTAAAACCTTTTTATTGCCATCAGGGTCATTGGGAACGTCTTTTAGTTACATTTCTGAGTTCAACCCCCCCTTAATGAAAATTTGATTTAATGCGTGGCTAAAATATATTCTATACCTAAGTTGTTATAATAGTCTTTCTAGAAGTCATTTTAGGACTGCTTCGGACTAAATGCAATTAGATTGAAGCTGCTAGCTCTATGAGCTATAAAAACGTTCATAATACACTAATAACCCAGGGTCATTTCACTTCTACAATGTCAGACCGTTATCGCAAAATAACAAAACCTCCTTTCCCGAGGCACTTTTGCAATAAAACTTTTAGCACCTTCACAAATGGTAATCTAGGTGTGAAATAGTGAATTAATGACGAGCAATAAAATGTTCTTTATTCGGGCATAACATTTAATGTCTTCATTAGTTCAAGCTATCATTTTAAGACTGTAATCATTGCTTGTAGTCCAATTCATTCTATGTAACATAAAAAAATCGGGTTCAGAGTACCTCGTATCTTTTTCCTTGTCACATCCTCTCTACTTCGGAATCGCTTCGCTCGTCCTCAGAACAAACAAGTTGTTAAATTTAAACTGCAACAAGACTTCGATCTCGCTTTACTCATCCTCAGATAGTAAATACATTAGTTTTATTCCCAGCGGTCACCTATCCAGGAATGACCAAGACTAGTTCGCTTCGCTCGATGCCGCTTAATTTTTATAATTAAACAAAAACCATAGATATATTTGAAACGAAATTACGCAAAGTGATTTACTTGTACCAAATGTTAAGTCATTGAATTATTTTTAGATTTGTAAAAAATGAACGTATACAAATCTTTCGATAAAAATTAAACTAATCAGAGACTAGATTTCTAATTATTCCGTGGTAGGACCCATGAATAAAGAAGAGGTGGAGGAACGGCTTTTTATCGTTATATCACATAAAAACTATAAGGTTATCATCGTCCAGTGTTACAGTCTTCTCAATCTTCGAAAATAAGAAAAACCTTATTGGGGTTAAAAAATGGTCAGGACCAAAAATGATTGTTTTCTTCAATACTAAATCTTTGATTTGAAAATCTTTTCAAAATTTAGTCAGGGAACACTAGACTTGTGGCTTCCTTACTCTATTCCTTGTCTAGTCCTGTAAATCCTATAACCAAATGGATCATTTTCTACCAAATGATAGAAAATCACCCCTGGGCTGATGCAACTGATGTCTCATATACCCATTCCCTTTTAACGCATTCCAACCAAACATAAAAAACCTCTTTTGTGAAGTTTAATTTTAGATCAAAAAGACATAAAACCACATGATTTTCAGATCTAACATCGCACAGTTCGTTGACATCCCAACTTTCTATCTATTTCCTTGTCATAAATCCATTCATAAATTATAACAAATAAATCTTAACATCTTTTACTATACCTATCGATAGTCACTATCGAAAGTTCTTTATAAATTACAAATATATCGATTGATATAAACATTACTTAAAAATAAACAGAATATAACTTTAAAAAAAAAACTTAAAAACTTGTTCAGTATAAAATCGATTACTATTTCTAATACTGTTTTACTATTGTAGAGTGACATATATATAAATATAATTTAAGATAATGATTTTAAGATCATGTTTCTTGGTAGTATTTTGAGACAATGGGTGCTTAACGTGTTTATGAAAGTGCTTAAACAGGGTTGACTTTCCTGAAACAATACGATCCGAAGACATTAACTTCAACAGCTCTGAATGTTATTGTTTTTAGAATAATAGTATCTTGTTACTGGTGGCGTTCATAGCGGATGTTTGTTCAACTAAGTACTTAAATGGTTTCATTGCATCTTTTTGATTTAAAGTTTGAAATGAAATTAAGTGAAAAATCTTTTTTGCTCTTATTTACAAAAATCTAGCCGCCACCGTGGCTGAGGTCGTTAATGCGTTAGTCTTTACACTGACCATTGACACCCACGGTGGTCTGGGGTTCGCATCCCAGGTTACGCTCTCAGTTTATTGAAGATTATTGTTTAGATATATTATCGCCAACTTTAGAAATCACTTTGAGCGTAACGGTTGCTACTACCACCCGTGGTGGTATCCGCAGGGGTTATCCCTGATGAGCCGCAAGGCTCTAAACAGGCATTATTATTATTATTATTATTATATTTACAAAAATCCTAGTACAGAATTATTTTATTCTGAGGACGAGTGAAGCGTGTCCGAATACTTAACACCCTAGACTTTGGATAACCATTTTAATCTGAGGTCGGGCGTAGCGATGCCGAAATAATACTGTATTAAGCTTCTAATAATCATGACATTCTGAGGACGAGCGAAGCGTGTTGTGAGGAGTTACAACACGGAGTAGAGAATTTTTTCGAAAGTAAATTTTAAAGATAAACATAAATCCACCCGGTATAAAATATCAGAACATTTTTTGTTGTTTAAATTTACAGTTCTTACCCACTTATGTTGTTGTAAAAGTTAATATCCTTCTTTCAGGCTGAAAAACTATTTTTTCAACCATAATCCATCCGCCTTCGGTCATATAAGACTTAAAAAGCGAAGCAGTACTTACTCTCTTTTCAAGTTCCAAGCCACATTAAGTAAATTTAACCGTAAATTAAACAGTTTCAAAGTTAAACTAATAAACATTTTACTATTTATTTACTATAGTCAAACATTAAACTGTTCACGTAAATTTACCGTTCACGTAATTACTCTTGTGTAAAAAGTAAGACATAAATATATATTATCTTCCCGCACAAAGTGCTCATTGTCTTAAGTAGTATTAAAGGTTACAAGTACGTAAGTAAGATGTAATTTTGCGTAATTTTGTATCCATAAAACATTTCTAGTACTGCCATATAAATTCAGAATGGACTGCTTTGAGCCTGCACAACATTTTTTCAATGCTCTTCTTTACATTGCTTTTTTTGCATTGCGTTTAGAAGCTATCATCTTTCTTTTTAAAAAAAAATATCATAGAACAGGGGTAACAAATGGGTTTTTGGTTTTATTCACTTTTTCCGACGAGATAACCGTTTTGTATTGTGTATGGAATGAACCAAGATGTTAGAAATTTATAAGTTGATTCAATTCTATTTAAACAAACCAAACGCATTCGGAGGTTATAACCTGACTCTTTTATAAATGACGTGTGACGTCATTGCAGGAATCGGTATAGGCGGATAACATTGTAACTCCTTCATTTATTCCTGCTATGACGTTTATGCCGAAATAGAATTTAACATGAAAACAAGAAGACTTCGGCCACTTTTCCACTCCGCGGCCTCGTTGCTGGAGGCCGTTTCGTAGCCCTGTGGCTGTTTCGCGGCCACATTTCTTGTACTTTAACAGATCATCATATTACTGGTTTATACGCTTATATATAATAATGCGCTTATATTATAATACGCTTATTATAACTAATACATTTTTAAATGTATTATTTAAAATATGTGTTTGTTTACATTATGTCCATTAAAGACATAATGTTTTGTTTTACATATACATGTCATTAATAACATAATGTTTTGTTTACATATACATGTCAATCAATAACATAATGTTTTGTTTACATATACACGTCAATCAATAACATAATGTTTTGTTTACATATACATGTCAATCAATAACATAATGTTTTGTTTACATATACATGTCAATTAATAACGTAATGTTTTGTTTACATATACATGTCAATCAATAACATAATGTTTTGTTTAAGTATACATGTCAATCAATAACATAATGTTTTGTTTACATATACATGTCAATCAATAACATAATGTTTTGTTTACATATACATGTCAATCAATAACATAATGTATTGTTTACATATACATGTAATCAAGGAATGTTTGTTACATATACATGTCAAATCAATAGAAACTTTGTATGTTTGTTGACCATACAAAGATTGTGTAAAAAATCAGTCCAATCTAAACACTACATGGAGATTTTATATTTTTTGAAATGTTTGTGAGGTCGTTTTCGTGGGTTAATCACGTCACAAATATTTCATAAACAATAGGGTTCGGGACATAAGAGTACGACACACAGCTAAAATCAGTTGACAGTGCGAGAAAATATTTTGAGGAACCAATAAGGTTGGCCTGATTTGAAATTGAAGGTGGTTCTAGCACTAACCTCATTGGCTCCCTCCCAAAATTTTTCCCACGCTGTCAACTGATTTTAGCCGTGTGTCGTATTATAACAAGGTTGATTTTTGTACCATAAATTAAATTTATGCGTAACTGATGACGTCACGTAAAGTTCACATTGCAACCGAAAACACCAGTATTCTTGGACTATACTCTGTTTCTCTTAAAATGAACCACCTCTTTATAATTATATGTATAATTCTAAACCCTGTTTATATTCTGCACCCAGAGACCATCTAAGTATTTCAGGATTAAGCATAAATCTCAAGATTTATACGAACACGATGTTGATTTATAAGACTATTATTTAACTTAAACTACAAAGATCGAAAAGCTAAAGCAGAACATTCGTGATGCCACTATAAGAAGAAACTTAACCCAAAACTTACCCACTACCTAAATCGGACGACTATAAATAATTTTCGCGAATAAAATCGTAATTTTCCAAGTTTTAGTATTTATGTCTGGTATTAAAGACCGCAGAGTTAAGCATATGGTTCAGAAATGCTTTTGGAATATTGATGTCTTTATTAACTTAAAGCTTGTGAATCTTTATGTGTTTATTACGATAAGTTATGAGCTCTGATTTTGTTAACGTGGATAAAACCTGACAGATATGTATTTTAGCTTTTGAATTAGGATTCCTTAAATTGTTTGCTTTCTTATCTTTTATTTTGGGTAAAGCTTCGTGATAGAAAAGCATGTCTCTAGTTAATTAGCGTATTTTGATTGAAGAATTATTCTTGGGGAATTTTTTATTGCACATCAATGAAAGTATTGTATTATTTAAGTTTTTAAATTAACTTAAGCTTCCAAATGCTTTAAAAGATTAAAACTTCTTTGAAAACATTTTAATCTATAAAAGTCGGTATGTAAACACGCAAACGAAAATATATATATAATATATATATATCGTGGCGCCACAACACTTACCTCACTAGACATTAATTAAAATTAATATATTTTATTACATGAATTGCCGCAATAATTTAATTTTTATTATCCCGTTTTTGGACTATCAACCTTAAAAATAAGTTTATAAGGGTTAAAGTTAAGGGTCAGCTCAACGTCTTGATCAATAAGTAACATAATATTATATACTATATATATATATAATATATATAATATATATATATATATATATATAATATATATATAATATATATATATATATATATAATATATATATATATATATATTTATTATATATATATATATATATAATATATATATATATATATATATATATATATATATATATATATATATATAATTTATATATACATATATATGTATGTAGTTATGTATGATCACTGAGTCTTTCATCCAATTTAAGCGAATTTTCGAAGAAAGATTAGCTTGGGGTCATGTTTTTTTTTAATTTTAGAGCTTATTTTTCTTTTGGAAATTCACTAAAAATAACGTAATAAAAAGAAGAAAGCAGTCCAAAATAGTAGAATTGCTGATAAGTACCGAGCTTTCCACCAGCAATGCTGCACCTTATTTTTTAAGTTTGATGTTTATTTTTTCATGTTTTAATAAATCTTTTTCCGTGGCAAGATGGATTTCCCTGGTCGAAAGCTCGTCAGTTAAATCTCAACTATACTGGACTGCTTCGTGTTTTTATTAACTACAGTTTGAATTTATTATTCATATAGTTAAAAAACAAGTGTATGTTGTTTAATACAATCAAAAAGAGTCCAAATTTATAAAATATTTTTCAGGACGAGTTTTATTTTATCCTTATATATTTTCCTTAATGCGTATTTAAGGATGTAATTGTAAATTAATTCCTTTATTTGTAATTTTTTATTCTTATAAATCGGAATATATTTGTACTTTCAGGAAACTGGGGATATCACAGGCAAGGATCCTGCCAGGCTGGCTTAGGGGCTTCAGTATCCAGAGTAAGTACTCAAGCATACTTTACATTGTTTACATTCCCTCCTGTACTTTATGTACATCCAGAGATTGGTTTATAAGCTAATTTTTACCTATCCTGGTTAAGCATCATTGATTAAAGTTGAATTAATTTAAGAGTTACAATAAATGTTTTGCAAAACTCGGTAGTATCAAATGATATTGGTATTTTATTATTGACAACTCTTTCTTGCCTATTTTGGCATTGCTACTTCTTTTGCTCTAAGTCTTAATGATATACAGGGTGGTAATATTTCTAATACAAATCATCCTGATTATTCAGCTTGAGCCTAACATGGAGCTATCGCGAATAAAATTGGGTGTCTACCCCCACTAAAGTTGACCACTAACCAAGTTCAATTACCTAAAATTGGGTTGTTTGGTGCTTATTTGACATGTATGGTAACCTGATTACCAATATGTGTTTTTCTACGGTAATTTTAAACATTTAAATTGAATCATAACTTTATATACTAATTATTTCAAAAACTATGTCATATTCCAAATAATTTGATTCCAATATAATTTAATCTCGTAATAATTAATTTATAATCGAACTACAAGTTTGGTATACCATGAAGGACTATTACCTATTTATGATTAAAAATAGGCTACTGGTACACCCCAAAAATTCATCACTTTTTATCCATGAATGAGAAAATATAGGTCTGGGGTAAAATTACCCGGATCAAGCGATATTGGTATCAAATTGGTGTCGGGATATGACACTGTTCAGAAATGAATCCATAATAATGGTTTTGCCTCCCAAATTTATCTTTTAAGTTACCGTAGAAAAATCACATTTAGGTAAATTGATACCATACATTGTCCAGACGATCACCAAACAAAATAAATATGGTATTTTAACTTCTAGTGGTCCCAACTTACGTAAAGGGGGGGGTTTAAAAAGAAAAAAAAAAAATAACCATTTTATAGCCAGTAACCAACAAACTAGCTGAAGACAATTACAAAACAAATTAGTTATTTCATTACAAACTGTATTGGTCTCCCATTAATAAGTTATGTGTTTGGGCGCTTTAAGAGACAAAATGAAAAATTTAGGTGTTATATTATTTAAACAACAATATTTCACTCTTCATCAGCACAGAGAAATTTTCAAAGTTATGAAATTTTTTGTCTCCACCATCACCTCCCCACTGAACACACTGACCCAGACGCTCCGAGCGGCTCGGAGCGTCGCGAAATGCCCCTAAAATTTAATAGTTAGGCTATTCATTTAAATTGAGAGTGAAATTGAAACTCATTATCAATTCAACTCCTCTCCTCGAAATCTTGTTTTTAATTATTTTTTGGATGCTCAATTTGGTCTTTTTTTGGCCTTTTAACCAAAATATGTATAAATATTTATCTGAAATATGCCATTTACGAATTTCATTACCTCAATTTTTTGGACCTGATCTTTTCTTATCCTTTTTCGATTTAGTGTAGTTAAATAATTAGCCTAACTATTCATTTTAATAACTTTGAAAATGCTCTGTGTGGTTGAAGAGCAAAAATATTGTTTAAATAGAACATCTAAATTTCTGTGGAGCTGTAAAAAATCCGGCCCATTAAACGGCCCGCCTCATATGAAATTGTTTAAAATAAATAAATAAATAAATTTTCATTTTGTCTCTTAAGCGCTAAACAACATAACATATTATTATTTAAAACTCCCCGCAGAGTCGACTTTGTGGGGATACGATACCGAAATTTTCTCGCTGTAGCCTCCGTACGGAGCTTGAGAAAAATCCATGTGATATTTTTGATTTTAAACGCACCCTGTATAAAGAGATAGTAATGACATTGCTGTTTCGCACTCAGTTCGCACTGTAAGGTTTATAGAACTCGGACTATAATTTTAGGCGGGCGTTCTGTATAAAGCTAGATTAACAAGATTAAATCATTAGTTGTTTTGAAGAGATTTTGGTGGTTAAATGTTAAACATGGTTAATATTTAATAAACACTTGAGTTTAAAAAAAATATATATTTAATTGTCAAACCACAATACATAAAAAAGAAAAACTGACCCGGTTCGACTGTGTTTTATAAAAAGTACTCTGGAAGATGACTAACTAATAGTCGAACCGGTCAGTTTTTCTTTTTTGTATTGTGGTTTGACAATTAAATATATATTTTTTAACTCAAGTGTAAATTAAATATTAACCATGTGTTAATCAAAGATTAAATCATAAAATGTAGAAATATTTTAAAACATATTTAATGTATCTGAACCGTGGAGGTAGTGATTAAATAAATCACTCCGCGACAGTCTCTCCACAAATGTACATTTGTGGAGAGAATGTTGCTTTATTAATTTTAAACATTATTTCCATTACAACATGTCTTTTGAAGGTAATGTAATTAAAATTTAAGAATTAAATTAATATAAAATGTATTTTTATAATTTAAAACCGTTAAGAACTTCTTTTTTTTTTACATCCATTAAGTTCTTGAAGCTATCAAAGAGCGTCAAACTTATCCACTTGAAAAGCCTTGGGGATAACTGTAGATTTAAAGTTTCAAGAGACTTTCTTTTATTTTTGTTAATAGTAGTTTTTTGTTAAGATTATTAGCACTTTATCTCATTAGGGACTTACCCGAGATTTATAAGGGAGTTAGAGGATGTAACCGGGAGTTATAAGGAATAGAGAGTTAAAGATTATTAGTGGAAGTTTTTAAATTTAGCGGTGTTAATGTTAACTCCCAGCGAAGTGGGAATATTATCAAAAAGAAGTAGTTTTTGATTGACAACGTCTTTTTAAATCTCTAAGATTTGTCCGACATCATGTCTTAATATGTAGTTAATGTCTTAATGCGGGATGATGAAGCATTAACTAATCGTTACTCTTCGTCATTTCATTACGAGTGTTACATTAATTACCTGTTTTTTACTTTCTTATGGTATTATTAAAAAGGAAGTAGTGCTGTATAAAGACAAAGCAACTCCCAAGAATTACATTTATGTCCACACTTCGAGAATCCCCCGCTAAGAGTGGGTGAAATTGATTCAAACTGAAATACCTCCCGTTCAAACGCAGAATATCAAAAATGTTTGAACTGTTTTTCTCTTCTTGTTTTTAAATGGCCTGTCCTTTAAATTTATACCAAACAAGAAAACCCATGATTGACCAGAAATTAAAACACACCACGTACATACACATACATACATATACATAACATATATATATATATATATATATATATATCATATATATATATATATATATATATAATAATTATATATATATATATATATATATATACTATATATATATATATATATATGAAACACTTAAAGAGACCTTTTTAATAGCTGCTTGCACTACATACAAACAATTAAAAGGAGATTTTTAACAAGGAAACACCTGATAATCCGTAAAAAAAATTCTTAGTTCAGAATCATTTTACCTGCTTGGTCACTCTTTTATACCACGCATGACATTTAAACTTAATGTCTTAGCTTATATGTTAGACGCTAGCTCGTATTTTTTAAAATATACAAAAATGAGATCAATAATCCCACAAATTATAAAACATACAAATAAATAAAATTTAATGTAAACGGTTCTTTATTTCCTGAGGTTTAACCTTATGCCAATTTTTTATTTTTACTAATTTATTATTTGTCATTTATAAGTTTTTTGGACAGTTATCAATTTTTATTTTCTCCCTAAATGTGTTTTTTATACTTTAATTTATTTAATTTAATCTTTACTTTTTATTGCTTCTTTTGTTCTTCTTATTATCTTAATTATTTTCTTACAATCTTTATTTATTTTTTTGTACTTCTTCTCCAACTGACCTTATTTTTCTTTAATTTCTTTCTTTAAATCGGTCTTATTATTCTCTTCTTTATAAATTTTTTTCGTCAAAAAATGTATCAAAAAAGTCTAACGATTTTAAACGTTATTTTATTGGTATTGTTTTTCCTGAATTTTTATGAGGCAAAAAAACTTTTAAAGTCCCCGATAGTTATTTGTTACTGTTCTGTAAACATTTTTTTGGTTCTCTTTCCTGTGTCTTAAAAAGCATTCTTCTTATTTATTGATTCATTGTTTTGTAGCCTCTCTTTTCTCTAACTCTTTTTACAAGAGGAAGCATTGCAATTAAAAACAATGTTTTCCTATAAACGGTGTAAATGAAGAAAGGAAGTAAAAAGCCTTATAAATGTATATTCTAATTAAAAATTTGATACAATTGAACATCCATTTCTTTTCATCTAATATCCGCGTTTCAGCATCTACAGATCATTCCTATTGTGAGTTAAAATATATCATAAATAATTAATAAATGTATGTTTTATGGCGTTAAGACGTAAAACCTGAATGCATAGCCCGGTCTACGAACGCAAAACCTCCAAGACCAATATTGATGCCTTGTTAAGAAGTATAACTAATTAGTCCGTTTTTACTTTTCCTCATTTACATCGTAGCTCCGAGTGTATTTATGCTAGAAGACTTTTAAAATTAAAAATCAAATCTATACCATGTAGTGTGCTATTCGGGAAAAAATGATTTTTTTTATGAACGTCCATTACCCGCTATAATGACTCAGCGAAAATTTAGAAAAAAATCATAAAATGCAGAAAAAAATAATGCGAATCAAATTAGATATGGCAAATGCATGTGACTATGTATAAAACACTAATTATTATGTTTCCAAGTTCATCTCATATCAAGCATTAGTTCAAATTTTTTATATAATGACTTTTGTACGTTTTTTTAAAAAAAAATTTTTTTTGGGGGTAAACTAATCAGAAAAATGGATTCGATTGAAGTTCAAATTTTGTTACAATGTATATCTTACTATTGAATAAAGTGCACTAAAGTTTTCGTTTTCGATGCGACAAGTATATCCAATGATTTTGTGGTGGATATCATAAAATTAAGCAGCATCGAGCCGTGAACTCAAATGCTTGTATGGGGTGGCCCTGAGAATAATATGTATGGCATTTACTATCTGAGCACGAAGCGAAGCGAGTCAGAAGACATGTTGCAGCTAATAGGTTTGGCGAATTGTTATTTCTAAGGAACGAGCGAAGCGATTCTGAAAAGCAAGGGAGGATGAAGGTAGCGATCCGATGTGGTAGGAAAAAAGTTTCCGAGGTACCCTCGTACCCCGATTATTTTACATGGAATGCATGCTTTAGTACGCATGACCCAACTTCTTTAATTTACTATCATAGCACCTACTTTGATCTAAGAGTATGCTGGAAAGTAAATCATTTAGATCGGTCTGAGATCGATCTAAATGATTCACTCATCAATGACTCGATCATCAAAAGAATGTTTTTTGACATTTTGATCACTGTCAGTAGCACTGAGTTAGTCGGTGAGCGTCTCAATGTCGAGATGGCTATTAACAAACAGCTTTCATCAAACTGACTGAAAGTATTTCTAGCTCGGTGGTCTGAAAGCCGAATGAATTATCTTCGAAATGCGTACTTTCTTAGTAATCAATCCATTTCTTACTTATGTTTCCAATATATCCTTTATAACCTGAGTATTAGGGTCTAAGTAGCAGCTTGTTACTTATTTTGTTCGAATTGTTCTATGAAAATTTGCATATTTATCTCGTCATAGATAAATAGATAGATAGATAGACACTGCACAGCATAATTCACTCGGTTCACTCTCGCAAACACGTCCTAATTCTACAACCGAGAGCTACAAAGGTGTAGCTACAACCGACTACTTGCAGGTGTGTGTCCTTCTGCGTTTATTAGAAATATTTAAAATTATTTATTCATTTTCTAAAATCAGTTCTTGTTAAATGTAAAAAAATATTAAATGCCTTGTAATCAGAAGGTTTTCCGCAAACGATTAATTAATATCTATGATATTGGATACTTGTGCGGTAAACTGCGTATTAATGTGTATCATATTAATTTTTGCGGTTAAAATATGTAGAGATAAAATTACTAAAGTGTATTAAAACCCTAGAAATATTTATATTCTAGGAGGTTCCTATTCGCGAATTTCAAAGGTCGCGTAGCAGCGCCACCGTTCCGCTGGAGTAAGAAATTGAATAACGAGAAAGGAAGAAGGGGAGGGAGGGGGGAGGAGGAGAGGAAGAGGGAGAGAGGGAGAGGGGAAGGGTTGAGGAGAGGAGAGAGAGGGAGGGAGATGGAGGGGAGGAGGAGGGAGAGAGGAGGGGA